>OX376352.1:0-600000 GCA_947369235.1 Udea olivalis | reverse complement strand
GAAGTAAATCAAATTAAATGAATATGTCTTTACAGCGCCTGATGCGTGAAAAGGAACGCCATTTAATAGTTTATTGACACTACTGAATCGCCAAAAAATCGATGAATAGAAGCGACCATTTTGTAATCACGTCATTCGTATCAGTACCAGTGCGTCTGCCTTGTGTGCTATTTTTTAACTATTATTTTCGAGATACCGCGTTTTATTCTATAACTTATTAGCCATAACCCGTTTATTAAGAATTTATTTCAAAATTAAAAATCGGTAAATCCGATGCCATTTCCTTTGCCAACTCGATTAAATTACATTCTTTACATCACTATAATTGACAATTATGAACTGTCAGGGATATCATCATACGGCGAAAGTAGTATAGTAATGGAAATGTTTATTTATTATTGCTTTTAACCGAAATTTAAAACTGTACTTTTCATAGACTAATTAATTCATTAAAATACCATTAACCCTAGAAAACAAAGAACAACTTACAGCCATACTTATACTTTATTATAATTTCTGACAAATACCAAAACGACGCCGCGCCGTTCACTAGGTCATCAAATTAGCATCTTTAGCAGGTTATTGCCAACCCTATCTAAAATAGGTAACCGCTAGCAGCCCTACCCCGGTAATTTCTTTTTACGGGCGCCTGTCGCGCGATTGGGTTCATTCAAATTTTTGATTCGTTCCTCCGAGCGGACACCTCACCCACTCCGGTCGTTCACAAAACGTGTCGTTCGCGAGAATTGTCGCCATTACGGGATCATGCCTGATAGCTTAGGTATAAAGGGCTTAAGAAATCTGATTTTATTCCACTTGTACTGAAACTTTTGGTTGTATTTGATAACTATATAAGCATTTAATAATAAGATAATAATTTTTACCACGTTTATAACATTGGCAATGGATCAGACTGCCTTCTCTATTGCTGTATGTAGGAAGAAATGGTAAAAAGTGTAATAGAATTGATACCGTAGGCTAAAAGCTAAGCTTAGGCTAGAAAAAAAGGTTCAAGGATTAACTGATAACAGGCGAGTGATAGGTATCCCTATCAAATATTCTTCTCACGCACCTCCAGTTTATATTTACAGGCAGTTGGTGGATTTATTCCTTTGCCCTCGTAATGAAAACGAATCGTGACATTAGATTTGGCAGGTATCCGAGCTAGACCGCGGGCTACGTGAGACTAATACTACCTTGCACAATGGATTTAAGGCATTTTATGTATAGTCAGCAACAGAAGTAGTTTAACTCCTTCCTACCTTGGCAGGTATAATTATTTGTACATACTTATCTCATTTACTAATGCAAATTCCGAATAGGAACTTAGAATGTAACCGTTTTAATGTTAGTAGGTATACAGGGTGGTCCAAACATACACATCAATAAAAAAAATTTAGCTTCCTCACACTCAGTGGTACCCAAAAATACCCCATGTATGTTACCTGATTTTTTGTAGTTTTCGAGTTATGATTTTTTTTACGAATTTTTGAAAATTTCTGGGTTGAGTCACTTTTTCGGTCACTGTAGCGCGATCTGTTGAGATAAATGCTTGATTTTCTTTTATTTATTAGATAAATAACAGCGATAGATGATTATGAAGAATTTACATACATAACTCTAAAAAAAATTATGAAATTGAAAAGTTAGAAATGCTGTTTTTTCCCTGAACTTTGAAGGCCGTTTTAAAATAAAAGTTACCTAAAAATTTTATCCAAATCTTTTTTTTAAATTTCACTACACGCCTAACTGATTACCATGTAAATTTTAATGAGTTACTTCAACGGTATCATAACTAAATTTTTGTTCAAAATGTCATACTAACATTTTCATTCAAAATGTTAGAAGTGTACAATTCAAGTAATTTGTGTATCAACTAAAACTTGATTACGAGTTGACTTTATGGATTTATTTATAAAAAAACGTCCCAATAAGTGTTCAAAATGGTGACTTAGTTTCAAAGATTTGACGTCGTTTAAAAAAAACATTTTATTCCAAAAAAGTCGTCTAAATAGACGCATTTATAGCCTTATTTTTTTTTGTTTTGATGATGTATTACGAGTATCTATATTGAGCAATAAAATGTTTACTTTGAGAGCGTTTTATGGCTTTTTTTCATTATGATGTTATATGTTTTTAGTTTACTTATAATCAAGTTTTAGTTGATACACAGATTCCTTGAATTTTACACTTCTAACATTTTGAATGAAAATGTTAGTATGATGCCGCTAAAGTAACTGATTCAAATTTACATGGTAATTAGTTAAGAATGTAGTGAAGTTTTTAAAAAACATTTGCGATAAGGGTGTAAATTCTTCAGAATCATCTATCGCTATTATTCATTTAATAAATTTTAAAAATTAGGCATTTATCTCAACAGATCGCGCTACAGTGACCGAAAAAGTGACTCAACCCAGAAATTTTCAAAAATTCGTAAAAACATTCATAACTCAAAAATTACAAAAAATCGGGTAACATACATGGGGTATTTTTGTATACCCTTAAGTCTGAGGAAGCTAAAAAAAATATAGACGTGTATTTTTGGACCACCCTGTATGTACTGCTGCATCAGCTAAAAAGTTAAATATATTATATACATCGGCTGGGCTCCGTCCATGACTTTATTTCTTCGTACTCCATACCGAGCCCTGCCCATTTTTAATATAAGTACAAAATTAATACTTAAATGCATTATTAGATAAATTTGAAGTCCATTATTGGTACAGCTATTGTTATATTCTCGCAACTCTCAATCAATATTCATTGGCCTGTTCCTCAGAATTCTTACGAGTATTTTCTGTTTAAAAAAATAATTGTTTAATCAAATTTAAGACGTTTCTCCAAATCCGTTCGCAAAGTTATAATTGAGCCTCGAAATATAACACAGAAATAGAAAATAATAAAAGATTCCGTCAGGGATCGTTTGCTCGTTGAATACGTTATACGTTTGCATTTGTGATTCCCTTAGAGCGGCTTTGAAATATCAAACGTGACCTTTGAAACTAGACCTTTCTTTGTGACTTTGAATAAGGCCTTACTTGGTGTATTTATTTAAACTTAACCGCAAGGTAAATCTGAGCTAATGCTCTCTTTGCACTATAAAGTAGGATCTTAATTGGCGAACTTGTGCCCCGCAGGCGTGCTCTCCACCGCTGTTATTGTAAACGCTAAATTCGCAAACAATAAAGGTCGTTATAACATGCCCGCGGGCGCGTGCTAGCCCTGTGGACTCGCGTCGGTTTTTCAATTCAAATAACGCCCGCCCATTGGTGCTTCGTAATGAACTTCCGCCAATAGCAGTTATTTACAATTAAAAAAGCCTAGGGCTGTCACGCTCGCATTGTTATGTATATATCATAAATCAGTAAAATTTACAACCGCATATTAATGACATCCGCGCCTGGAGTGCTTCCGAACAAAGGCGGCATGACTTTCTATAAAACGCGTCGCAGGAAAAGTTATGGAAAAAACCTTCATCCGTTTTTCAGAATTTCTGAAAACTGAGATGAATTAAAAAGAAATAGGAAGCTTGAGGCGGCCTTTAGAATAACAACCCGTCTCCACAATGTCTCTCTTGCTAAAAAAACGCCAAGCAAATGTTTGAATGCTCGTATTTTGAAACTTTTATGAGACGCCGCACAAGTGTCTGAATTTTATTTGAACGTGAAGGTTGGAACGGTGCTATAAGTTGAAAGCGAGTTAAACATTGTTATTCATCCTAAGAAAATATGACAGAGTAACCAGCCTTGTGGATTGTTAGAGGACAATGGGCGTTCGTCGAAGAGACAGCGGTATAGATAGTTGCCGTCGTGCCGGGCGCTGGCGAGGCGACAGACGCCGCGACAGGCTCACGACGGAACCACATTGTTGCGCGATATCGCTCATTGTATCGAGCAACACTTGCTCAAGCCTCGGAGTCTCGTTTTTGAATTGAATCGGGGACATATTCGCATTACCTTCAGCGAGAATGTTTTGAACTGTTTAAATATTGTTTGTTACTTATATTGAACTGCAGATTAGAAGCTTTTGCTTACAATTATTTAATTAAATTCTAGGATTTTACATTTAAACAATGTGGCAATGAGATGGAGCAGCAAACAGCTTAATTAATTTTGACAGTTTACAACTACATATCTGAACACAAAATGTAAAGAGCTTGCATAATGGGTAACGGGCGTCAGATACTGTTAAACTTAATAAACAAAAAGAAAGTAACACCTGGAGAACAGAAACAACATAATTGTGTCAAATTAGCGAATAAATGTAGAAATCTGAAGTATTTATTGAAATTAAATTATTATAAATAATTAAAATAAATTTAAATTAAAATAAATTGAATACACTAACTGACAAAAACGACAAGTTAAGCAGTACGTAGAGATACGAGTAGAATGTACAACTTAGGCGGTGTTGCCGCTATTCAGCTTTCTCTAACAGACTACCTTTTGAAGAAAGACTTGTATAGCAGAGAACGGAAGGCTGTGAAAAAACAATAGAAACATTTGAATAATAAACTAAAAAAAAGAGATAGGTACTGTAAATTAATTACCTAAAGTATTATTAATTAATTCTGACGACACGGTTGGCGCAGTGCGCTGCGGCACGGTTTTACGGCCTTGACTTGCGTGGTGTCCCGGGTTCGATCCCCGGTCGGGTCAATTCAGGAAATGATCTTTTCTGAATTGAATTGGGTCTGAGTGTGCTGGGAGACCAGGGGTGTCTCCCAGCACACCCAGACCCAATTCCCTGTCGGGTACCTCGTAACACAAGGATATTTATCCTTACTTCGAGCCCATGACAAGTGGTGTGTTGTCTGGCGCATATTTATTTATTTATATTTAATTATTTTTTAAGTAGTATGTTCTCGCTACATTTATCTCAGAACTTGTTCAGCATTTATTACAACAGTCAACATTCTAAAGGTTTCTACAAAAATAATACAAAGAACTCATAACAGTACTAAACCGTACAAACACGTCTAGCATACATTGCTGCCTTTGTTTTAGTGCGCCGCATCCGCTGTCTAGCGCTAATTTGGTTTTAAACCTCACAAGGGTGAGTCTCAGATTCGCAGTTAAATTGGAGCTGAGTCCAATTTGTGAAGCAACCTCAGGCCGCGCCGGCGCCGGCGCCGCTCGAACATCGGACGCAAATTAATCTAATGCCACCGGCTGTTGCCCTTGCTGCCACCCGCCAATTTTGGAGAATAACTAGTTTCTCACTAAAATCTCTTTATGTTGGACCTCCAAACAAACTTGCGCTTGTCCGTGTTATTTGATTACTAGATGACAAAGCATATTATACATTGAAATTATCCCTGATTGTTTTTCGGTTCTTACGGTTAGATTCATTTCAATCTAACTGGCGACTTCGTCGGGGTAAAGTAGTTACTGCGAGGAGCGTATTCGTATTATTATATGTTATCCATTGGAAACCAACCATCCGAATTCCTTTATTTCACAATTTGAGAAATGATGAGCTCACTATACATTTTATCTTCTATGGGAGGGGAGGGAGTGTATCCCTTCAAACTCTTCTTCACTCTTTTCAATTATCCCAAAATTCATCAAAGCTGGTACAGCTACTTGGGTGTGAAAAAGTTACAAACGGCTTAACTACTTAACGGCAGAGTTACTTTCGTCTTTATAATATTAACATGGATTCATTGTGATAAATAATGCATTCTCAACTCTCTGCCAATTAACGAATGAATAAACATTCTGAAATTCGAAAAGATCACATGATCAACTGCCCCTTCTCTTACTTATTTTTATTGATGCAAGTCAAGTGTTGCAACTCTAGCCCCAAAGTATAAATAAAAATATGTAACGGCAAGGAACCCGTTAATCAACCAGCTAACTCGTTTATCTCTGACCGCGCGTCCCCGGAAAGGCACACTTTTTCCGGACCACCCCCAATTTGTACCCGTCCGGCGCGTATTGTCTCTGGAAAGCTGACTACGAGTACAATGACTTTGACAGCTGAACTTTTTCGGTGCGCCGAGTACAAAAGGTAGTGGTTTTCTTGAGCGGGACAATTAATTCCTTTACGGAGCTGAGTAAAGTTTTTGTCTGGAGAAAATCAACTTAAATGTGTAGTGATTTATAAGCATTTTTAATATGAAATAAAACGCATTAAAAATTTTGCTTATATTTATTGTAATAAAGACAAATAATTAAATAGGTCAAAGAGCAACTGTTTTTTTCAAAGTCATATCTACCTCTCATATGATTAGATGTATCCTCAGGCTCACCATTAGGTAACCGCCAAGCAGGCGTTCTGCATGTTTGTTTTTGTAAATCATTGTTTAAAAAAACTAAGTATACCAATAGCCTTTCGAAAAACAATGTACAAAAAAACACTTAAAAATGGGTGAATATCAAAGCCGAAGTTGTGACCTCGACTAGCCATAATCACTAGTTATTGCCAGTGGATATCATTGCTATTAACTACATTTGCCTGTTGGTTCACTTACGACTAACGACACACAATCAAATAGTGCAAATGTTAGTCCATAACACTAAAATATGGCTGTTAGGAGGGTTTACGGCGGCGCATATATCAGTAAGAGCCGTTCATATTGTTAAAATGAAAGCTCTATAAAGCCTGGATAACATCTCAAATCGGCAATTAGTTTCTTGGAATTGTCACATCGTTACGGACTTTAATACTTATGATTTACACAAACGATCTAGCTTCATGTTAGACCATGTTGTTTAGCAATTTAGGTCATTTATTTGCTGATATCTTATAATATCTAAAA
Organism: Udea olivalis; assembly: GCA_947369235.1. Classification (NCBI taxonomy): domain Eukaryota; kingdom Metazoa; phylum Arthropoda; class Insecta; order Lepidoptera; family Crambidae; genus Udea; species Udea olivalis. The sequence continues at coordinate 593,237 of OX376352.1, read as the reverse complement.
GCAGAAAAACTTTTATTTAGTATGGTGTACTGCGGTACACTATATACCTACGAGCTATATTAGATAAAATTAATTACTGATATTAAAGCGATGTGTAATTTTGCTATTTTATAATCATGGAGCCGCTTGTCTTAAACTTAAACATCCATTGTAAATGCCGCTTTGAATGTATTTGAAATATGTAATTTGTCAGGAGATATCTTATTTTTTCAGTTTTATGTATATTTTCCTCACAGTGACATCATTGGATCCTTGATGGCGCCACCATGTCGTCAACAGACGACGTAAAATTAGATACATATAACGCAACAGATTGCGTTCCGGTCGCCATCATATACGTTGTTTAATCGCCTTCACATGATTGGACTAAGTAATGGACTCTGGCGATTCCAGTTTAAGATCTAGAAAATTCTTCGACATGGGTACCTATATTTTTCTCCGCAATTCCTAGGTGTATTCAGTATCTAAATGCTGCAGAATCCAACGGGATGGAACTTCCTCAGCAATATTCGTAGCATTCGTAGCAAAATCATAGACTGTTGCTAGTGGTAGTCGACTTTCCTAAATTAGCTACATTTACCTTCATTAGAGTTTATCAAAATGCAAATGTTCCTATCAGAGTTAGGTACTTGTAGTTACACAAACAGTAGTGACAGCGAGAGCCGGCGGAATGATCAAAGCTAAGTGGATTCGTTGTGAGTGAGTGACGCGCCGCGTTACCGATCCCACTGTTCTGGCAGGGTTGGTGAGGTTTACAATAACAAATTTTAATCACCATGTTGATAACCAGCCCAATTCAATTGCGGATTCATCTACTCTAAAAAACAATTCTATTATGTTTCTAATGAAATTGAGTTTAATCATTAATGAATCGTAAAAACACATGGGGTTTTTACGATTCATTAATGATTAAACTCAATCTTATTAAATGCTTCATGTCTTTAAATTTATGTGCTGCTAAAATTGTTAGAGTACTGATTACATTTCTATGAATATAGGACGACGCTTTTGACAGTTGAGTAAAATTAAAATGCCGTGTCTGCGCTTTGTAGTTATATGATGTCTATAACAACGTAACAATTAAGTAAACAAATCTATTTCAAAACTTTAATGTTGTACCTTTTAAGTGTAGCAGCTATCAACACTGAGAAAGGCGGGGGCGGGAGAGGGTGGAGGGCGGCTGTCGCAACAAGTAGTGGCGCCGCGTGACGGACGCGCCGGCGACGGGCTAGGGCTGACTCACGCACGATTGTATGGAATGGGATAGTCATCATAGATGCCAACTGAGAACAGTCAATAGTCTTGAGTTTATTGTGTAAATAATATACAATGGTCATGCAACGTGTATTTGTGGACAATTTCTTTGTGAAATTAGTATCACTATTTCTGTTAAAAAATAAGTGATTTATTTGTGGTAATTAGGGTCATAAATACAATTATTTAGTAGTACATACTAGTCAGCAATAAAAAAATGTCCTATAGGAATTCAAATTAAATGATAAGATAGGTAACAAAATTCAATTAGATAATTACGTAAATCGTGATTAAATCAGGCTATTTTACTTGATCCATTTTATGTAGAAATGGGCAGCCCTAGGTCCAGTCTTTTGTGTATATTGGCAGAGCTATCGCGACAAAAAGTGGGACGCCTTGACGGATCGCGCCTTAATCTGTCATGAGCTTTGTTGTGCAAAACATGCCTACCTGATCTAGTAGGTATAGGTACTGCATACTAAACGACGAAACGATGACGAGAAAATGATTTTGCCAAACGAGACATGACGAGAAATTGTTCCGAAAAAATATTATTTGCATAGAAAACCATTTAGTAAACATGATGTAAAAAATGAGCTGTAATATTCAACAAAATTATATTGCCAATGTGTTACCATGTGCAGAAGTTAATGTGAAATTACTATTTGTTTCGTGTGATTTCGTTTACTGAATTTTTAATTACGAGTTTAACCTTGTAACTTTTGTGGTTCTAATGCCATTGGTGAAAAGTGGGCTTCTGAGTGTTCCGTTCACCATGACGGCAACAGTCCCTCGCCTCTGACTACCCCGTTTGGGATAAAGTCGTGATAGTATGTATGTATGTATGTAATTTTTGAAGACCCTTAATGGGTCGGTAGGTAACAAGATTTGATTGATTGTCTGCATTATTGATGTAGGTGATGGTTGTAATTTAAGAACTTTCATTAATCAAAACATCAGCAAAGCTTTTTAAAACCTTCAATGATATTAGTTGTCTGATACCGCTTCATTAATCAATCACCGCCAACTTATATATTTGTATAAAGGCGTTACTTACAAAAAATATAACTAAAATTACTTTATATTGTACTAGCTTTCCGCCCGCGGCTTCGCCCACGTGACCTTATTTTTTAGGACATGGGATTTTTTCAGTTACGATACTTGTTATTCACATAATCCCGTCTTAGTTAGCTCCTACGTCCTAAAAATAACCCCTATGCAAAATTTGAGACTCCTAGCATTTGAAGTAACGAAGTATCATACAAACAAACTATCAAGCCCAAAAACAACCCCTTAGAGATTGAAATTGGCGAATTTTTAAGGGTAAAATGTTTATAAACTTTGAATGCCATATTCATTTATATCTAATCAACAGCCTAAAATACAAGTTATATGCTTCTAGTTCTGAAAATGACAATACTTTCATACAACGTTTTGAAAAGGGGGCCAGGCTTATAATATTTTTTTGCGAGCGAGTTTGTCTTACCTGTGAACCTTTCCACGCGATTAATACCAATGCAGGGCACCACGCTTTGTCTTTCATTGCCTCGATCACAGTCGTCCTTTCACGCCCCTCCCATCCTCCAACTTCTATGGCAGTCAGAAGCACGAAAAAACGGCCTACAGCGGCATCCCCATCCCCCACCAACACGCTGTTTGAGGTGGAGTTCGCTAACATCCGCGGACTCCATGCAAACCTCAACGCCGTCCATCAACACCTTGAGACGGCGAGGCCTGCGATGCTCTTTTTGACGGAAACACAGATAGGCCGCCCTGCCGATACGTCATACCTGCACTACCCCGGCTATGTACTGGAAGAGTCCTTCCAACCTAAAGCCGGTGTATGTCTATTCGTCAGGGCGGACGTCTGCTGTAGCCGTCTCCGCTGCCTAGAAGACCCATCCTTCTCCACTTTCTGGGTGCACGTTGACCTGGGCTCCACAAGCCGGGTCTATGCGTGCATATACCGCTCCCACAAAGGCGACGCCGAGACAACTCGACTCTTCGAGCATCTGAGTCAGGCCGCAGACAACGCTCAGGCGCAGTTCCCAAATGCCGAAATGGTGTTTTTGGGAGACTTCAATGCCCACCATGAGTCCTGGTTAGGCTCATCAAAAACAGACCATGCAGGCCGAACTGCCCATGCGTTTGCTCTCACGCAAGACCTGACGCAACTGGTACACCAGCCCACCCGGGTACCAGATATTGTCGGTCATACTCCCTCTTTATTGGACCTTCTGCTGACGAGTCACCCAGCCGGGTATAAAGTGTCGGTTGGTGCTCCATTGGGCTCCTCCGATCACTGTCTGGTTGGCGCTACAGTGCCTTGTGCAGCTCCCCCACAACCTGTGGAGGTGACGCGGCGGTTATGGCACTACCCGTCGGCAGATTGGGACGGATTGCGAGAGTATTTTGCCTCCGTCCCTTGGCGGCAGTGCTGCTTTGGAGAAAGGGATGCTTCAGAGAGTGCATCTGCTATCGCTGACGAGATCAGTACCGGAATGGAATACTACATTCCTTTTACTGATGTCGTCAGTGCTAGCAAAACTGGTCCCTGGTTCAATCGCGAGTGTGCCGCAGCTGTTGAATAAAAACAGGCGGCGTACCGTGCTTGGTCTAGGGCCCAGGCACTCAATGATCATTCAAACCTTGCCTCCCTGAAAGCAGCCTTTAATAAAGCCACCAAGGCCACGAAGAGGGCTTACATTAGAGCAGACGCCCAGCGAATTGCACGTGTTGGCCAAGAACTCATCACGCACCCTACGGGTAGCCGCTCCTACTGGCGACTGGCTAAACACGTGCAATCTAACTTCTGCGTGCCTTCGCTGCCCCCACTGAGATTCCCTGATGGATCGTTGGCTCATCAGCCGCAAGAGAAAGCCGAGTTACTGGCTAACCTCTTTGCCGCAAACTCTTGCATCGATGACTGCGGTGCTGCGCCGCCTGATATTCCACATTGCGGCTCCACAATGCCTGATATTCGTATCAGGCAGTGTGATGTTCGTGCCGAACTGCAGTCACTCGATGTCAGGAAAGCCAGTGGCCCTGATGGAATCCCAGCTGTGGTGCTGAAGAAATGTGCAGCGGAGTTGTCTCCAGTGTTCACTAGCCTGTATCGCCTCTCCTACAATTCGGGTCTTGTGCCGCTGTCTTGGAGGGAGGCGAACGTTCAGCCAGTTCCCAAAAAAGGTGACCGGTCTGACCCTGCCAATTACCGTCCAATAGCCGTAACCTCAGTTTTAGCTAAAGTGTTTGAGCGGATCATAAACACGCAGCTCATACGCTACCTAGAGGATCACTCTCTCATTCACGACCGTCAGTACGGCTTCCGACCAAAACGGTCTACGGGTGATCTTCTAGCGTACGTAACACACATCTGGGGGGAGGCTATGGACAAGCATGGGGAATCTTTGGCCGTCAGCCTTGACATTGCCAAAGCTTTTGACCGTGTATGGCATCGTTCGCTTCTTTCCAAGCTTCCGGCATATGGTATGCCACCTCGCCTATGCGACTGGGTCGCCGGATTTCTGGAGGGACGTAGAATTCGTGTCCTTTGCGATGGTCAAAAATCACGCTTTCTCCAGATTAATGCCGGAGTGCCGCAGGGCTCCGTCTTGTCGCCGACGTTGTTTCTTCTGCATATCAATGACATGTTATCTCTTGGTAATATTCATTGCTATGCGGATGATAGCACGGTCCACGCGCGATATTTCGAGCGCCCTGGGGCAAAGCAGACTGACATCGAGGAGAAGAGGCGAAGTCTTGTTGTTGAGCTTGACGGAGTGTTGGACCGCATTTCAGAATGGGGTGCATGCAATCTTGTCGAGTTCAATGCCAAGAAAACGCAGGTGTGTGCATTCACAGCAAAGGCGTCGCCTTTCCTTTCCCATCCCACTCTTCAGAGCACCCCACTACCGATTAAGGATAGCCTAAACATCCTTGGCATGGATGTTCGTAGCAACCTAAACCAGCGGGACTACATTGAGAGCGTCATTAGAACTGCATCCCGTAAACTCGGAGTCCTGAACAGAGTGAGACGATTCTTCACACCTGAGCAGCTCTGTCTCTTGTATAAGACACAAGTTCGCTCGTGTGTGGAATACTGCTCTCATCTCTGGGACGGTTCCGCTAAGTACCTACTCGAAGCTCTTGACAGGTTGCAGCGGCGTGCTATCCGTATTATTGGAAACCCAGAGGCAACTTTGACCCTTGAGCCTCTCCAATTGCGTAGAGACATTGCCAGGCTAAGTGTTCTCTATCGCTTCTACAATGGGGAATGCTCTGACGAGTTATTCCAGCTTATCCCACCCTCACCTTTCCACTCCCGTACCACGCGTGCTGGACTACGGCGTCACCCACACACAATTCAACATTTGTTGGCCCGAACTAAAAGGTTCGGTGACTCGTTTCTTTGTCGTACCATCCAGACGTGGAACGCTCTTCCAGCACATGTGTTTCCTTCCTCTTATAGTCCCGGGTTCTTCAAGCGGGGCGTGAAAAGGCATTTGTGCAGGCCTTCAAGGTGAGGATGGCCAGCCTAGTGATTCGTTTGAATGACTGGGCTTGTCAGCCTCATATCTGGACCTCACGACCGCTTTCCATCAGGTGGAGTGAGGTCATCTTGACGGGCAATATAAAAAAAAAAAACATAAAACAGACAGGTTTTTTCAAACGAATCACTAGGCTGGCCATCCTCACCTTGAAGGCCTGCACAAATGCCTTTTCACGCCCCGCTTGAAGAACCCGGGACTATAAGAGGAAGGAAACACATATGCTGGAAGAGCGTTCCACGTCTGGATGGTACGACAAAGAAACGAGTCACCGAACCTTTTAGTTCGGGCCAACAAATGTTGAATTGTGTGTGAATGACGCGCCAGCGCGCGTGGTACGGGAGTGTAAAGGTGAGGGTGGAATAAGCTGTGTAACGTTTCTGGCCAGTACTTAAGCCCAAACTTACTTGTACTAGCAAATTAAGTATTTTTTAATAATTATAATTAAGTATGTTTATATCAATTTCAAAAATGGTGTGGGTTCACAACCAGGATAGACCGCACGGGTGATGATGATGATATCAATTTCAAGCATATAATCGTGTCCAGTCCACAGGGGTCCCACAAGGATGCATATCAGGACCGATCCTATTTATCCTTTACACTGCCAATAACACTAGCAATACAAAAGTGTAGCTACGATTTATACACGGACGATCTTCAGCTCTATATTTCTTTTAGGCCGGAGACTATTAACTAATCTTGCTTATCAGTATTGCTGTAAAATGAGAATCGCTCCACGCCTAATGTTTTCACAATACAGTACGGCTGCCTTTCGTGGTAGCTTTCGCTATACTGCCACAGAATGCTGGAACAATCTTCCACCACCGATCAGAAATTCAAAATCTGTAGCCTTCTTTAAACTAAATCTAAGGAAATTTCTAAACGAAAGCCAACAGTCAAATTGTTGAGTAGTCGTTATGTACCTATCTATATATATTTATATAAACTTTCACTAATTCATATACACCCTCTTGCAAACATTCATACACATACTCTGCTTAAATGCACACTCCTTCACACAAATCACGCACCACCAAACCATCAACTACATAAAAGGCCGAAACCAAATTATGTAATTTTACATTATGTATAGAACGGTGACGTTCCCACACCTCAGTGGTTACCACTGAAAACCAGCGTCATGGCATAGCAGCTGAGTGGTAACTATTTTGGTAGCTACGAGTATGTCACGCATATATTATTTTGAAGTTATTCTATGTATGTTAATGCCTATTGTTATTTTTCGTGTTTTATTGTTTATTTTTGTGTTCATTTGTTGCGTATTTCTTGTTTATTTGTGTTATAAATTCGCGACATAATTGGCGTAGTGCGCTGCAGCACGGTTTCTTGCCTCGATTTCCGTAGTGTCCCGGGTTCGATTCCCGTTCAGGTAAATTCAGGAAACGATCTTTTCTGAATTGACTCGGGTCTGGTTATGCTGGGTGACGCCCTTGGCTTATTTCCTTGTCTGGTACTTCGTAACACAGGGTCATCAATCCCTACTTTGAGACCATTACAAGAGGTGTGTTGTTTGGCGCATATTTATATATATTATAATGTTATGTGTGATATAGTTTACTTCATAAATGTTTTTCTATTTCTATATTTGTTTCGATTGTTACAGAACGAGACAGAATCACCCCGGAGCGGTGGTTGAAATTAGCGATAACCCTCTCGACGCCAGCAAGGTATGAGATAAAAATACTATGCACATATATTAATTTCTAAAACATCTCAATCGTAAACTGATTAGTATTAATCACGTATTGTAAATGTAAATTCTCAGTTTAGGGTTTAGTAAAACACATGTACGTAAAGTAAATTCCAGTCTTCCTATCCCTGTTACCATAAAGAACGCTTTGTCTTTAATCTTATATTGATACGTTTTATACGACTAATTTACATTTCATTTTTGCATGAAATCCCTACTGTTGTGGAATCTTTACTCCAAAACGGATAAATGTTTGAGTAACACTACAATAAAGGCCTGAAACCACTTTGAATATCCTGCTCTTTTCGTTTATGTCAATGGCAAAAGTTGCGAATCCGCAAGTGGGCACAACCACCTATTTCCACTGTGCCACTCACTGCCGGCTATTTGGACACCCTCCAAATGCAGTCCAGCTATAAGTGTCGGGTCCCCGTGGTAGCTCAGTTAACGGTTATAGTCGTCGCAAACTTTTCCCTGTAGATAGTAATGGTTTGCTTCATTGAAAGGGTTGATTTGATGATACTTTAAAACCCTGTCGCGAAAACTGTTTAGCAAACGGTAAGGGTTTAGTGGCACTTTTGCGCCGGCTTTGTAGACAAGGTCCGGCTCAGTCCCGGTTTAGATGCGACGTTTAAGTGCATGGCACCCAAGTCACACATTTGGATATGACGTAAGTTACTTAACTCTAGCAGCTTTTCTCTTTCGCTTGATGCCTTTTGGATATTTTTCATCACCTGCGCAACGCGTTGGTTAAGTAAGGCTGTACATCGGATCATGTTTTTAAATTGCTAAGAAAATTGGAACATTGTACTGAAATAATTATGGTACATATTTGTACAGATAGCCCGTTGGATTTAGACATCAAATAAACAAAGCGTGATGTAGTTCTGCATTTTTGGTATGTTGTATGGGTCTTTTAGAGTAATGTGAATTCCAATTTGCAAGTTCAAAGAACTTGTGGAAATTGAGAAAATCGAGAAAAACTTCTTAATTTTGGAACTATTTTCATTATTTTCTCTCCGGGGCCAAAACTATTCATTTTTTGCAAATGATGTCTTCTACACTTATAGACTGTATTAAATTACCTACAATTTGTGCCTAATCGCAACTCTATTGACCCCATGGCTCTTATGAGGTCAATAGAGCTGTGATCAGGCTCAAATTGTAGGTTAATACAGTCTAAAAGTGTAGAAAACATCGTTCGGTAAAAATGCATAGTTTAGTTAGACCCTGGAGAGCAAATAATGAAAAAAGTCCCAAAATTACGAAGTTTTTCTCGATTTTCTCAATTATCACAAGTTATTCGAAGTTGCAAATTTGAATTCGCACTACCCCAACAGATCCATACAACATACCAAAATTGCAGAACTACACACGCTTTGTTAATTTAGCCTCTTTTTTGTTTATTTCTGCTGGCCTAAGAATTCAGACAGCAAGTTGAGCCTGGTTTCCGCGGAACTATATGAATTCCATTCATATTTGGTCTTCATTACATCGTTCCTTTATAAAATTGCACTTGCCGTCAACATTTTATTTGATAGAGAATTATAACGTAGTATGTACCAGAGATCTTCACTCGACTCGTAGCGAATCATACCTTGATTAATGTTTATAGCTCTTTGTGTTACGATAGGAAAGATATTTAGTCTCAAAATTTTACGTTTCAGTTGATGATAGCCTTCGAAGCTGGTTTAGTCGTGGTATGGGACCTGCGCGCGCGCCTAGCGGAGTGGCGTGGCGCGCTCGGCGTGGGCGGCATCGGCGAGGGCGTGCGCGCGGCGGCGTGGCAGCACGACGGCAAGCTTATGACCGCCCACAACGATGGTGCACTCGCTACTTGGACAACGAGGTCGCCACGGCCCACTTCCATCTCCTATCCACATGGTAAGCATTCTATGTAGCAAACTTACTCTTACATGCTCACGACTATAGCACAAACAGGGTGATTTAGTCGTGAGCATATGTAAGAGTATGTTTGACTGTCAGTCACAGGAAAGTTGACTGTTGCCGTCATGGTGAACGGAACACTCAGAAGCCTATTAGAACCCAACGTAGTAGCAGGCATCTGTCACTGCGTGTGCTTGCGCGTGTTAATTACCTTTCAGCCTTTTTATTTATTTTAACTTCATTTATCCGGGTTGATTTTTTCTTTGTCGTTGCTTTCCATTAAAAAAAAATAACTATGAACACAACGACAGTTTTGGCCAGATTTTAATTTTTTACCACACAGCTTTGAGACCAAAAAGTCCTGAGAGTGTCAAGAGCTGACTCATGGACCAAGCACTTCTGTTTGTTTTGAATCGTTAAGCAGATACGGCGCTAAGGGTCTACTTCACTGTAGTAGGAACGTATTCGGTAGCTTCAATGAACGTGAAAGCGTGTTTGTGTGGAGAGCATCGTGGCCTAGTGGTTAAGCACTCCAACTCAGATCGCGGATCGTGTGGTCCCGAGTTCAAATCTGGCCAGAACCAAAATCTTTGTGTTCATTGTTTATTATTCGACCAACTCTCCGGGGATGGCAAACATCGATAAAAACCAAATCAACCCGGATAGCGGCGGAAGGCTCACTTCCTTCCACGTTGGGTTCTAATGCCATTGGTGAAAAGTGGGCTTCTGAGTGTTCCGTTCACCATGACGGCAACAGTCACTTGCCTCTGGGTACCCCGTTTGGGATAAAGTCGTGATGGTATGTTATGTTAATAAATGTGATTGTCCCCCACCAGAATGGCATAAATATTACAAACAACAATCCAAGAGATTTCTCATTCCATTAGAAAAGCTGGTACATTGTATTTAACGAAAGCTTCGCATTGTTGGAGTTTGGGATAAGAATTCAGTATCAATGGTAGAATTTGAATAATTTTACTGTTCAGAGTAGCTTCGTCGATGAATATTATATGAAGAATGCCCCCCTTCCGTTCCAGCGAAGGCGAACAAGGATGGCAAGCTCGAGCCCTGCAAGCCGATACTCAGACTAGAATGGAAAACTTCCAGAACAGGGTGAGTTGATGGCATTATTATGGTAAATCTTTGGACTAAACGATCTCTGAGGTTTTGGTCGACGATTGTGATGGTGCATTAAAACTTATGCCAAAATACTCTGCGGGATTATGTAGGGTGCTCTAATGAAAGTAAGAGGCAGTACGTTCTTTCGGGACACTTTAGTCTAACCAATCTATAATACTTCTACTACTTTGAGACTTAAGTAGACTACATATTTTGATAGTTAGATCTTAGTACCTAAGTGGTTGAGATAAACCGCTACTTTAATTTTTAAATGAGCTATTGGCGAGGTGTGCCGCTTATAAGCTCTTAAACAACTTGGTTTTACTAGACCGCATTACACCCAAAAAGAGAGAGTTGCAGTAATACTACTGATAATTGATTAAAAATTAGAATTATGTATAGTACTGAACCGTTTTTCTAATTTATTCGTGTCCTCGTATTAAGTGAGATTACAGTCGGACCTGTGGCTTATCTTTTAAATTATAAGTATCTTCGGTACATACAATTCTTAAACAAAATCTTCGTTTTCGCTTTGTGCTCCTGAGATTGCGAGCAAGATTCCTCTGTAAAATGATACGCCCAGGGACGTAGATAGTATAGATACGTCGGCAGAGTGGATTGGGCCGCGGCAGTGAGTGCTGGCATACTCGCAAATGGCAAATTTAGCCAAACGAGGCGATGCCTGCCTACGAGCAGATGTAATCGCTTAGGGATTTGCTTAACTGAGACCCATCACCAACTTTTAGCATTTAAATTCGATTGGATTTCATAGGATTGGAAAAAGTTGCAAAAAAAAACAGGATATGCCCGGGAGGCGCGTTTTTTTTAATCTGCTCGCGCGTTTGTAAATTATCTCCAGGTTTTTTATTTTAATAGGAATATCTGATCCGATGTTGCCTGATAGCGAACCAATGAAAAACATATATCAATCTATGATTGCGCTAAATTTTCCACAACTTTTACGAGGATCAAACATACTGACAGTCCATTGATTTACTGCTACATGATTTTACAATTTGCAGTACTTGTCACATTGATTGCGATTCATTTACCGTCTCACTTAGATGAAGCCGTTACTAAATCAACGTTTGGTTTCTTCAAAATGCGGTTCACAAATCTACTAATGAGTTGCAATAACATCTTAGTGAAAAGGGATCTCAAAGAGGGAAGGGGTAGGTTCGCACCAGGGGGTCTCGCGATGAAACCCCAAAACGACAACGTTCAATACGCCGCATCATTTGTACTTGTGAATTACTTTAATTAATTAATAACTGCTTTGTTTATGCTAATGTTTTAAACAACTGTTTCCTCTTTCCAGAGGCTTATTAATCCGAAGTTGAATGGTTATATTAAACTTACATGCGTTTTCTGTTTGCCCCAAGATGCCTTTCATAAGAGCATATGAAATGAGATATTATTATGATGAATAAATCAGTCTATACACCAGCTGAAACTAGCTTTTTAAGCTAATTGTTCTAACCAACTGGGTATATTTTGCCTAAATCAAGACGAAGCCGCGGGCGGTACCCAGCAAGGCCCGTGTATCAAGACGAATTTAACCCTAGGGAACTGAAATTAAGTAAGCTAGCCTTTCATGAAAGAAAAAGATTACAATTCTATCAACAGGAACGTTGCTTAGACAGAACGATATTCTTTGACAACAGATGAGATACAATAGATTGAATGCGACTCGTTATTAACTTTATTTCCGTGGTCACACACTTTCTGTTCTGTTTTGTAAACAGGAACAAACATTAACTACACTTGAACCTAGACAATGTGGCCTCTACATTTTATGTGATATTATTATCGTTCTGGAATGTTGTTTCGGGACTGGGCATTTCTGCATGAAAGATATAAAATAAAATATTATTTTAAAATGTGTAAAAAATAAAGTGGTACTGTCAGTGTTGTTAGTTGACAAGAGGTCGTTGACGCAGGTCGCCCCCGCCGAGCACATTCGAAGCTCTAGTGCAGGAGTTCTCGGATGAGGGGTAAGCGTCCAGGCTCAAATAAATAACCTTTATTCCAATCATTTGGTTTATTATAGTAGCCGCTAGTATTCCCTCAAGGAACCTAAGCTATGTAGTTTTTGAAAACATGAAAACTAGGCTCATTCATAGCTGACTATGTGTCATGACCGTCCGATGTTATGCCCCTTTGGTATTTCCCATAAAAATATTTGAGAAACAACAAAAAATCTTACCTTCCCTAAAAGTAGAATAAATCTGGCTAAAACCTGATGATGTCACTGCTTCAGACTGTAATGGACTCACTTTCCTTATGATTTGGGTTGGATTATTGTGTGTGATACTATGTACGATAATGAGTTTGTGTAGGCTGTGTATATTTGCTTTTATTTATTTTTAAATACAACCAGCATCAGATTTTCACCAGATTTTGTACTATCTTTATATTTTAAAGCAATTCGCTTTTTATATTGATGTAATGTTTTAAAATATAACCTAATCGGAGATTGATATAACTGCCAAATAAATATAACTGCATATCACTACCAAACCCAGCTAACAGATGAAATAAAAGCTGATAAAATACTGTTTTCTTGGTTAATAACACTATGTAATCATACAAAAGTAATGCCATAATTTTGACGACGACTTGGTGTAATGGTTAATAAGTTGGCTACTACACCAGAGGTCGCGGGTTCGATCCCCGCACAGTACAAACATTTGTGTGCATGAACATGTCTGTTTGTACTGGTCTGGGTGTCTCCTATGTATAATAAGTATGTATTTACAAAAGAAAATGTATTTAAGTATGTTTATCCGTTGTCTAGTATCCCATAACACAAGCTTTAATTAGCTTACTTTGGGGCTAGATGGCGCTGTGTGGAATAATGTCCAAGGATATTTATTTATTTATTATTATTATTATTATAATAGGCCAGCAGCTACAAGCCTTCGCTAAGTGAGTCATGTCGCCAATCAAGAGACTTTGCCTTATCTGCCCCGTCTCTTAAGGTGTGAGTTAACTCCCACCGAGACTACGAAACTGTGATTCTCTCTATCTGTCTCTTTTAAAAGAGAACAATGAATTTACTATGTCTCGTGTGGGTATAACCGCACTATTAGTCTTTGAATGCATTTAACTTTCTCGATGTGTAGCGATACATGCTGATGTAAATCATTATCGACTATCTTGTCAATATCTTTTCATATCGCAATAGCGCGCTAACCACGCAGCTTCGGCACGCATTGCTTGTATAGTGCGATAGATGCAGGAGCGCTTGTTCGCATGGATGTACAGTGATCATGTTTACTTCGTGGTTTCCAGTGAAAGCCTGATCATATTCTCCGGCGGGCTGCCGACGGACAAGGCGGGCCGCACGCACAGCATCACGGTGCTGAACGGCAAGAGCACCACGGTGCTGGAGATGGAACACAGCGTTGTTGACTTCGTCACGCTTTGCGAGACGCCACACACAGCTGGTGAGTCTATGTTAACGAATTTATTCATTTGTTTCTTGCATAGCTTACGTCATTTGTTTTTAACAAAGACCAAAACATCATGGACCATGAAACAGCTGGTTTGGCCACCGAGAAGCGCTCTAATTCTTTTGAATTGCAAGTGGTTACCGCAGCCTATAGAATGTATCACAAAAGACAACACTTATTCTAAAGACAACTCCCAAGAGTGGCACTCCGTTGGAAAATTAACGAGTTTCGTGAAACTAAGTTTCATGTATTTTGTAGATAAAAATTCGTAAGGTGAATTTTTATTCAATGCACACAAATTCATTCTACACAAAGATAGAAACTAGAAAATAATCTCGTCTGTTAATGACCTCGGTAGCTCAGTTGGAAGAGCATCCACCCGGATCGTGGAAGGTCGCAAGTTCGAATCCCGCTTGAGTCCCTAGCATCAGGTCGAATTCTTCTAGTATCTATATTTGTGTAAAATTTGATAATTGGAATTCCGAATAATAAACACCAATCAGAGTTAGACGAACGAGATCAGATCCTAAGTCACCCAAAGATTTCTAACTATACAACTGTCCATAAGCAGCTGTGTTTCTAACTGTCCTCTCAAACTGGCAGACTACCAGGAGCCGTACGCGATAGTGGTGCTGCTGCAGAACGACCTGGTGGTGATCGACCTGCAGTCGCCCGGCTACCCGTGCTTCGAGAACCCCTACCCCATGGACATACATGAGTCGCCGGTCACCTGCTGTTCTTACTTTGCCGACTGCCCCTCGGACTTGGTGAGTAACTACATTCTTAGAAAACGGTAAAAATATGGTAACGGTATAAATATGTACCGTTTTTCACAAGCTTAAGTTTTTGTTAAAACCATAATTTCGAGTGCTTTCAATTTCCAGCTTGGCAAAAAAGTGTTTTAAATTTTTCAGTATTTATTCTAAAGCTCGCTGGTCATACCACTATCTGTCTCTAATAGCTTATAAGAACAAAACGTATCGCGTAAAGGTGGAATTAGCTTGATATTCTGAGTATATCATTGAATCCCATGAAGTTGATAAGGTCACTCACTCACTTATAACGAATCTCAGAAACTACAAGTGCTAGGAGTTTCAAATGCATGGGGGTTTTTATCAGAGAGTAGGTGCTAACTTAGACAGGATTAATACGGAACGGGACGGAAACCCAATAGTGCAAAAATAAATAAAATAAATGCATGTCTTCATAACCACGCGGACGAAGTTGCGGGCAACAGCTAGTACGTACATAGTATAAAACGAAGTCGTATCCCGCTTCCGAACGGTTAGTTTGCAACGAATAAACTCGAAAACTAGTCACTGGACCGATTTAATAAATTATTTCACCAATATAAAGATTCATTATCAGCAACAGATTTGGTACGATTTTCATCAAGAGTCCGTGATTCAAAAGAAAGGTTTACTATGTGTAATTTGAATATTGTATTAGAGAAAAAACATTATTGTCTACATTGCACACTTTTCTTTTTTTTGTGGGGGAAAAAAATGCATTACGCACTATCCCGCTGCCTGGGTGGGGCAGCGGGGGAGTGTGGGACTCTCCGTCACTGAAGGTGACGGCATACCCACTAAAAAGACCCCCGGTATACCTCATCGCCTTGACGGGACGACATGGTGCCTAGTTCGGATTACCATGCCGTCCCTGGCGTCTACATTGCCCCCGGGCAGGTGGCTCGTTAGTAATAATTTAGTAAAATGATGATATTTTGTTTCCAGATCCCAGCGTTCTACTCGGTGGGGCGGCAAGGCAACAAGAAGGTGGCGGGCTTCAGCGAGAAGCTGTGGCCCATCAACGGCGGCGAGTGGGCGCCCGCCTCCTGCTCCTATAGCGAAATCATTCTTACAGGGTCAGTGAATATTCTAACTTATTCCTTGGATGGGTAACCTGTATGGGGGGGATATTCTTATGGAAACCTCTATTCGCGATATTAAACTCATTTTTGCAACGAACAGTGCTTGCCCGTAATAGTCAAGGCCAAGCTGTTCGTTGAACCCCAATGAAGGGTGCTGATGCCACAGTATTAGAGTGCGCAGAGTATCAAATGGGCCTTAAAATAATAGATTCAAGATGCTTTTTATGTAAAAATGATTTAAAGACTAGCACTGAGATCTCTTTCAGTAATATTTTTTTATGTTGCAGGCATGCAGACGGTAGTGTAAAATTTTGGGACGCGAGTGCCGGGACCTTACAGATTTTGTACAAATTAAAATGTTCAAAGGGTAAGTAATTAATAATACCTTACGCAATTTTTCGACTGTCTATCATCTGGGGCCCTACTCCCGTTCGTCCGCACACGTAGTAGCGACCTCGTAATCTTGCATCGGAACTCCGTTTCCACGGAAGCCGCTGCTTCGTCACGCATCACTTCCTTCTGACAGCTAGAATTCTGACGGTCGTAACCGTACTTACAGTTCTCTAAAATCACGAACGAAAACTTGATTTTGAAAGCTATTTGACCGCATCAATAAAAAATATTGAGTATTCAGTATCTTCATCGTCGAAACGTAAATATTTACCGCAGGCAAATTGTTACCTTTCCGCTTTTTTTATTTTTTTATTAATTGTATTGAGGTTTAGGGCTTTTTATATGCAAACATTTTCCGTAACGTGGGGTTATTATAGGCAGATGGTATTTCTCAGGCATGAGAACCCGGGACAAAACAAAATCGGCGATTTCTCTGGCATGGGAACCTGAGACAAAAGGACAAGGGGGGTTTTTGGAGTTAAGGTATTTGGTAAAGTTTTTGGGGAATTTTCGGGGACATTTGGGAACGGGAATTTTGAAACTATTTAAATTTACTGCCAAATTTTTGAGGTGGATTTGGGAATTTCAGACTTTTGTAATAGCTGGGTGTTTGGGTTACTAGTTGCGGTCAGAGAGTTGAGGAGAAAAAAAGGATTTTGTGATGTTTTTGGGTTTAAAGAAAACTTATATATTAAATTTGCTGTTTATTTATTTGTGGGAACAATTGGGAAGCGGAGAGTTTAGAAATATTTATTTGAAAAGCCAAAATTTTCTGTTGTGGCTCTAATTAAATTTTACAGTGGTTACATAATTTATATCTTTCCGCTTACCATTCTTCGTCTGACATAAAAATTATAAATAATAAATAAAAGTAATGGCTCGTATTCGGCGTTACTTTATTAGAGGCAGGAAAGCAATTTATTAGAATGTAGATGTCGGGGATCACGTCGGGGTCACCACTGTTGCAGTGCTGTCGAGGAGACGCAATAAGAAACAGTTGGACCTTAAGAATTACTGACTTTAATCAACACAATTATCAACTTATATACTACAGAGATATTCACACATATGCCTTATCTATACATATGCTTAATCTATGATCTTGACAATCTATTAGACGTGATTATCTAAGGTATGTGGCTATCCGCCACATAGATAAACTACGGGTACGGGATAAATATACTTTACAAAGTAAAGTGGCGGTAACTTTTTAATCATATCCTAGACAAGTGCACATTTTGCGAAATGCGAATTTTTCGTAATGCACGTTATAAGAAGTGCCTCTTGTGCGAAGTGCACATTCTGCCATCATTCATCCCAATGAGAAAAAGATATTTTGAATTTTGAACACACTTAGTCCGAGCTAGAACCGTAATAGGCTGTTTGTCGATCGTCTTGCGCCCAAATCCGCTACTACGTATGTTTAGAACCGTAATTAGGTCCCTGGTTACTTCATACTGCCAAATATTCCCCAAGATTTTGATTTTTATTTTAAAGTGTCTCAAGAGATTTTTAGAGATTACATGTTGTTGTCAGTAAAAAAATATGAAATAGCGTAGATGATGGTGGTATGTTTTTTAATTTTCTTTAATTTGAAATAAACTCTTTATCTAGACAGTTGGTGCCTATATTTTTTGTTTGTGTTCATATAGGACTTGCATGTTTTCAGTATTCGAGCGCCGCTCCTCAGGCTCTATCTGCTACGACGACGAGACGCCACTCGCGATCCAGCAGGTGGCGCTGTGCGCGGAGTCGCGGCGGCTGGCCGTGGCGCTACCGCATGGACACGTCGTGCTGTTCAAGTTCCGCAAGACTGAGACGCACACGGAGACACATGTACGTACGGGATCCAGCAGGTGGCGCTGTGCGCGGAGTCGCGGCGGCTGGCCGTGGCGCTACCGCACGGACACGTCGTGCTGTTCAAGTTCCGCAAGACTGAGACGCACACGGAGACACATGTACGTACGGGATCCAGCAGGTGGCGCTGTGTGCGGAGTCGCGGCGGCTGGCCGTGGCGCTACCGCACGGACACGTCGTGCTGTTCAAGTTCCGCAAGACTGAGACGCACACGGAGACACATGTACGTACGGGATCCAGCAGGTGGCGCTGTGCACGGAGTCGCGGTGGCTGGCCGTGGCGCTACCGCACGGACACGTCGTGCTGTTCAAGTTCCGCAAGACTGAGACGCACACGGAGACACATGTACGTACGGGATCCAGCAGGTGGCGCTGTGCGCGGAGTCGCGGCGGCTGGCCGTGGCGCTACCGCACGGACACGTCGTGCTGTTCAAGTTCCGCAAGACTGAGACGCACACGGAGACACATGTACGTACGGGATCCAGCAGGTGGCGCTGTGTGCGGAGTCGCGGCGGCTGGCCGTGGCGCTACCGCACGGACACGTCGTGCTGTTCAAGTTCCGCAAGACTGAGACGCACACGGAAACACATGTACGTACGGGATCCAGCAGGTGGCGCTGTGCGCGGAGTCGCGGCGGCTCGCCGTGGCGCTACCGCACGGACACGTCGTGCTGTTCAAGTTCCGCAAGACTGAGACGCACACGGAGACACATGTACGTACGGGATCCAGCAGGTGGCGCTGTGCGCGGAGTCGCGGCGGCTGGCCGTGGCGCTACCGCACGGACACGTCGTGCTGTTCAAGTTCCGCAAGACTGAGACGCACATGGAGACACATGTACGTCCAAGTACATACGTACGAGACACCTACAATCGCAACACCTACAATAGCAACACCTACAATCGCAACAACGCAGTTTACTAAACAAAATGCAGTTTACTGAAATAAACCGCAATACAGACTAACAATTAAATTGTATTTACATGCCTTAATGGGTGAATGTGTCTTGTTTACTTTTTATATTTTCTGTACCACCTAAAATGTACCACATTCTTGCGAAATAAACATTCTTATCAGTTCAATACACTTATACCTATGTATTTTTCTTTTTAGGTATTAGAAATTCCAATGATATCAGACACATTAGAAGAAGAAACGTCACCAGAAGTAGAAAGTGGTCGCTCAATGTCGTTCAGTAGAGGCGGCGACGGCTCGGAATCAGAAGCCCGGAGAGTGAGTATGCAAAATCAATCCAATATATTAATTTACCCCAATCAACTTAACTCTACTCACCGGGGGATTATCAAAAGACTTACAATATGACGTATTCAGTATGTGAAATAGTAGCTATAAGTGGAAAGGTTCATGCCCATCAAAGTTTGGACCACGGTACAGATTTGCTTCAATACAAAAGTCGTCTAAACGTCTAGATAAAATAGCCCACTATACGAAATAGTCATATATTATGGAATCAAAACGAGAGTTTTGATGCATTTATTGAGAAAGTCACCTAATCTCAAAACAAGGAATGAACATACTGACCTGGAGTTGAGTTTAAGTTTGATTTTAGGCACTTGTTCAATTGCCTTTCCGGCAGATGAACCTAAATAAACTAATATTCATTTATACATTCATAGTTGCTGCACTAAATGTGGAGATTTTAGCTAAATTAACACAAAATATATAGCAATACGTAAATTACTGCCCGCGGATTCGCGGAATGACGGACGGATCTGAGTGACTACTTATTTTTTTATACTCACCAATGTTGCCACTTTTGATTTTGATGAAAATGGGATTGTCGATATTATTATGTTTTTATTCGATTATAAAATAATTTGTGTCAAAAATCGTTGATCTCAAATTATTGAAGGTAAGTAAATACTTTTGTGATGTATGAAGTGGACGAAGCAAATGACCCGTGTATTTCAATAACTAACTTACATTTATATTTCATTTTGATTATCGGTTACTGTTAACGAAATATATCAATTGATATTCTCGAATTTACGTATTTATTAATTATGGCAATATTATTCCAGCATTAAAACTAAACCCGGTTAACTTTATACAATTTGATATCTTTTAAATTTTAAAAGACATCACTGGTTCGCAATATAAATTCCGGATGCAAGAATACATACAAATACAAATACAAATACAAATTCATTATTCAGTATCAAGTTTTTACATATCTCAATTTCGATTGAGGCTTTCTTTTAAGTAATAAAATACTTGTGTTTGAAAAACCCCGCTCTCCATACAGATTTAATACATGAGTGATACCTATTATTATAGTATATTTTCAGTCTATAAATTATTGGTTATGTAATAGTAATAAGTATAAAACGAACAATAATGCTAATAGTTCGTGAGTGCTCGTGTGTGTGTGTGTGTGTGTGTGTGTGTGTGTGTTTGGGCTTGTGGGTGTATTTATATATATATATATATTTATTTATTAGGTAAAATGTAGTTTAGTTTAAAACAATACGAAACAAACAAATAGCGTTCAGTTCTCTTTTCTTTTGTTACTTTCAATTAATATAAATTTTTTATTATTTATTATTTTCCAGAAATGCCTCAGTTTTGTCGTAACTCCATGATTTTAGCAATGCTGTAAGATTTGTTTTACAAGTATAGTCATTCATAGGATAAATGTTCAAAATTTTGTTTACCTTGTTGTACAATAGTGCAGACCGTGCCATTAGCTTGTCTCCTAGCATACACTGTCTTAATTCTAGCAGTTGGAGCCATGTTATGTTTACGTCTTCTGGATAATGTAGAAGGATCGTATGGCAAATTTCTATGAGCTTTCAAGATTATATTGAGCAAATATAGCTGCCGAACCGACAAAGTGTCACTCATTTTATATAAGCTTTCTGTAGGGAATCTGTACGGCTTAAAGTTAAATACTTTTAAGAGTGCCCTTCGCGCTCTTTCTATTTCAAGAAATTTGATCTTACTAGCCCCTCCCCAGACTGGAATACAGTAGACCAATAGCGACTGAGCCAGTGCAATGTATATTTGTTTCAATAGCCTTTTATCAGCAATATGTCGGAGCTTTTTGAAAATCCACATTACTTTTCTTGTTCTTCCGGCCATTAACTCAATTTGGGCATGCCAAGAAAGCCTCTGGTCAACCACAACGCCTAGATATTTGGTATCTGTCACCTTGTTGATAGCCCTGCATGAGTACGTCATGTTTCGATCGTTACAATAATGGATATGAACTTTAAAATTGTTGTCAGGTTGCGATGTGTTATAATTTGAAAATGCAATATAATTCGTTTTTCTCTATTTAATGTCAGGAGGTTTTCCTGTAACCAGTTACCGATCTCCGCAAGTCCTGCCTCTGCAGAAAGGCGTACAGAATCCCACGTATTTCCAACAAAAACAATGGCAGTATCATCTGCATATGAGAAGACACGTCCTGAGTAGATTTTTTAAGAAGTCTTTCAAAATAAAAATAATTTCTTGAAGCAAGAGATAAACCTGTACCACATATGGGCATTCTGCTTTGTTTTTTCAATAGACTTTAATTTTAAGGTTTTCATACAAAATTATTGATTATTCGACTGATTTGAATGGTGACTTTGAAATAAATATTAATTAAATAAATTTCATTTTTATTTTGTTAGTTTCTACTCCACTTACTGATTAGGCCACATCTTTTTTGTAAGTCTTTAGATAATCACTCGGTATTTACCATTTATATTTTTATTTACTTTCCGGCTCGAAGGACCATACAGAACTGTAACCTTCGTAAAATATGAATTTCAAGAGCGTGTAGGGGATAACATGTTGCAAATAAAAATGAGTGTTCTTGCATACACAGGTATTATTTGGCATAAAGTATTCCTCTGATGTTGATTCACAGTCAGGTGTGTGGGCGGGCGAAGGCGGCGGCGGCGGCGGCGCGCTGCGCGTGCGCGGCGGCGGCGGCACGGGCGGCGTGCGGCGCGCCGCGGGCTTCCAGCCGGCGCTGGTCGCGCTGCAGCAAGGCCCGCCGCATCCTATAGCCACGCTCACCATCAACTCCTCCTATGGCCTGTGAGTGCTGAGTGTGTGGGCGGCACGGTGACGGTCGCGAAACCCAACAAATGCAAAACTACAAACATCAGCGTCTAATTAAAAGAAAGTATTCTTGGCAGGGCTTGAAAACCGGCTTATTTTTTAAACCGTTTTCGTCCAAAATGCCTAAGAACGTATTGGTTTTTGTTTCCGTTCGAACGGGAACTTAATAGGAACGATATAAAAGAGAAACGAGATGTAAATTGTTCTCGGTCAATATAACGTTTTTAACCATTTTTAACCAGTTTTTTTCTATTTATGAACTACGGTTTTTTATATTGTCTATTTTTGAACTAAAGAAGATTGATGCAATAAAAAGGAATTATGTAATTTCTCAGCAACGTTTATATTTTGTCATAAACTTTTATCATCTAACGAATAGATCTATCGCCACGAAATATTTTTCATTCTCAGATAAATAACAAAATGCTGAATAAGTAACCGTTTGGAACGTTTTAAAAACATATTTTTTTTTAATTGGTTTCAAGCCCTGCTTCTAGGTGGTCAATTGTCTGTTATTAGATTTATGTCTTTTAACTATTTTTTCATATATTTCATATTGATATTGCGAAAGCGAATCCTAAATATGAATTGTTTAATCGTATTTACAGCGCGCGGTAGAGGCGGATTGCTAACGCCTTTTTTAAATAAATTATCTACCATGTGCTGAAACTTTTTATTATTTATTATCACTATGAGTAGGTACATATACCTACTTTAAAATTTTCGCAGTCATAATTAGTTTTTTACTTCATTATGCAACAGTGGTGGCTACCTAATATTTGCCATTTCATTCAACCTACTATTAGAAAAAAATACTTATTTAAATATGATAAAATACCAAATTAAATCAAATGCCATTTATTTGCAAATACAGGTATCAAAGGTGATCAAACTTTTATGCTACCCTCGAGCTGGTCCTTAAAATTGTAGTCGTGTTTCTTAAAGGCTAAAGTATATTCCAGCATGGCGTGGGGCGGCGAGCGCGGGCTCGTAGTAGCAGACCTGTGGCGGCGCGCGCTGGTGGCGGCGCTGCCGACGCACGCGCTGCACCTCGCGCACGCGCGCACGGACCGGCAGCGCTCGCCCAGCCTGGACCAGGTCAGTACGGCAGGGGAAGCTGGCGGATAGGACGTAGGGCGAGATGCGTTAGCGACAGTCAAGATATAAATATAAATAAATATGCGCCAGACAACACACCTCTTGTAATGGTCTCGAAGTAGGGATTAATATCCCTGTGTTACTAGGTACCACACAATGAAATAAGCCAGGGGCATCTCCTAGCACACCCAGACCCGAGTCAATTCAGAAAAGATCGTTTCCTGAATTGGCCCGACCGGGAATCGAACCCGGGACACTACGGAAATCGAGGCGAGAAACCGTGCTACAGCGCACTACGCCAACCGTGTCGTCAAGATGAAATCCAAAATTCAATAAAATATGAAAAATGTAATAAAATTAAATGCTAAGAGTTTATTTGATACTTACACGTAAAATAAATTAACCTAAGCTTAAATCTAACAAAATAGTACCAAAAAGGTCTCTGCTCAGCATGTGCCGTGACTTGACTCGTGCGTGACGCAGCATCGCGGCGCTGGTATTCTGCAGATAGATGTCAGTAGTACAATAACTTTCGCCATAAACAACTGTCGCTGAGAATATATTCAAGACTAATAGGTCCCTACACTCAATAGCATAAATATGTGTATGTTTCAAACGCTCCAAATAATCTGAGCAAAACATTAACCACAAATATCTATACAAGTCAACAAAAAGGCTGAACGAAATCTAGTATAGATAGTGGCAGCTAATATTTTACTCCGATAGTTTTCGCTCGAGCTCTCTTCAGGTGATATAGAGCCTCCAATAACACACTCATCAGTTGTGATGTTATTGCGTCGCATAAATTGAATCCTAAGCTGGGATAACAATGATATAAGACGCGACCTTAAAGACTTTGAAACGTATAATATTAACGCTTTTTTACTACTACTACTTGTCAATTGTATCCATTCAATAATACAATTCCATAGGTCCTCGTTAGTCGTCTGCTCGTTATTTATATGAGCTCAAATACTCAATTTTTGACGTGACAACGTCTTAAATTAGGTTGCGGCTGGGAGTCACTTATGAAAAAGTGTAACGCTCGGTAACGTTACGATGAGTCACCGAACGAGAGAGAGGCCCGCCGAATGCCTTGCGTCTCTCTCCCACTCAACTATGATCGGTCTGCCGCAATTCTTATTTTCATTCAATTCCTTGTTCCTATTGTGCGATTTAATTATATTCATATCAATAAATATTCTACCGAGAAAAAGACGTTGTCACGTAAAATCTTCGCCCGTAAAACCGACTTTACAGGCAACCATTTTTTTAATTAATAAGCTTTATATAAGCTTTATTTTATATTAGCTAAAATACTAATATTTTTAATTAAACTTCATATTTTTTTTACGAAAATACGAATGTCCGTCCGAGTTTCTTAATGTCTAACTGAGCATGCTATATAATTTTCCTTATAACCACTCGGTATAATCTAATATGAAAATCTCTCTCATCTGAATGCACGAAAGCGAAACAGCATTGCTTTCAAAGAGGCTCAACTTTGAGTTACGTTTTACAATTTGGCAGAAACTGAAGAAACTAACTACATCTGTGGAATTTTTTTGGGGTAAAATTGTGCAACGTCCTCCGAATAAGATATAGTTATGTAACATTTCCAATCACAAAGACACGAATTTTAAATGAGTTAAATTCATAGAAATCGGCCGTCACTACTCCATCTTGACTGTCGTTAACGCTAACGAATGAGACTTGGTTTAGGTTATTGGATTTGATGTCAAAATGATTTGAGGGAAAAAACAAAACGTTTGTACCGAAGAAAAAATAAAAGATCTAAAAAAAATTTACTGATTAAAAAATACGGTTGAAGATTTCAAATATTGGTTTTATTTAGACAAAATATGTTTATTTTAAACAAAGATAATTTACAGCCGTTACGGTAATTTTACTTATAAGTAAATAGAAAAAATGATAATTACATTAGTCAGAAATAGTTAATTTCAGTTAACATTAAAAAACGGCCTTTAAAGGTGTCTCCTAATTTACCATTTACCGGATATTCAATAAATGTCAGAATGTAATCATCACTCGTATTAAATAACTTTGAATAAATTTTGACACATTTTGACGTCAATCTGTCCCAGCAATCGTAAAAAAATTAAAGGTCAAAAATATTGAAGCTTTAGTATATTATCAATGATAGTGTTAGCTTGAGATAGCCACCTCGCACTTTAACAACACGAACGGACGATCCGCGTCGACGCCGCACGCTCGCCTCGCGGACGTCGCGCATAGGGCCGTCAGACTTCTCGCAATCTTTCGCCTTACTTTTAGTTGCCTTTTAGTTATTAGTTTGAGTTGCTGG
The DNA here is from genome assembly GCA_947369235.1 of Udea olivalis. Lineage (NCBI taxonomy): Eukaryota > Metazoa > Arthropoda > Insecta > Lepidoptera > Crambidae > Udea > Udea olivalis. The sequence continues at coordinate 567,641 of OX376352.1, read as the reverse complement.
GCGCGCGCGCTCCTCTCCCTTCATAGTTTGATTTCGGACGCGTCTCATAGCGCTAGCGCCGAACCCGGCTAGTCCCGTAATATCTGGCATGGCATCCTTAGTATCGTTCGCTCCCGCCTGCTCACCCGCGGCCAGGACCGCGTCCTACGTCACGCGCACGTAGCTGCACGCTCACGGTCGGTTTCAGCGTCGCGCACCTCACTCTGATGTTTTCCCTGAAGCTGGACGAGGGGCGCTCCCCCGGCAGCCCCCCCGACGACGAGCCGGACCCCCTCCCGCGCCGCAAGTCCACCTCCTGGAGCAAGACGTTCAACCTCAAACGACAGCTCTCGAAGGTCGATCTCAAGTTCAAGTCGGCGTTCGTCGCGCCACCCGAGTCCGTCGAGGACGCCGACGGAGGCGCGGCGCAGGCGCAGTTCTGCTGCGATGCGGAGAGGGTGGAGGTGGCGGAGGTAGCGGAGGTGGCTGACGCGGCGGAGGCGGCGGAGGAGTCGCCCGACAGCGACGGCAGCAAGCCGGACTCGGAGGAGCGTAGCCCGGGAGCGTCGCCTCTGCGCAACTCGGACGTGTTCGAGCGGATGCACCGCGAGCTGCACGAGCGCAACACACCGGACGTGTACGACCGCATGCACCGCGAGCTGCAGGAGCGCTGGCAGCAGGCGGAGCGCCCCGACTCGCTGCCGCTGGAGGCCCCGGGGCCCCCCGCGCCGCCGCCGCGGCACAAGCGTGAGCGGGAGCGGGAGCGGGCCGAGCGGCTGCTGTCGGTGCCCAACATTAAGTATAAGCAGGAGCGACGCCGCGCCCCCCCGCCCAACTCCTCCTTCGCCGGCAACCTCATGCGCCGCTTCAGTAAGTACGCTGCCTCACTCACGCATCATCACTGACCGGGTCTCACGGTAGCACTAGTCACTAGTCCGTCGCTGTAACATAGTCGTAGCGTCGAAATCGAATTGGAATGGTACTAATTTGGCGTTTTTTAAGGTAGTAGTTCCCTTTTTGATACTAACATAGACGGTAATATAGCGTTAGAGGTGATGGTAGCTAGCTGTTTTAAACTAACTCGTGTTAAATAATGATGTAAAGGAAGTTCTAAACGCGAGACGTTCGCGGCTCGAGCCGACGCGGGGCGCCCCTAGACCGGTTCGCCCCGCCGCTTTATGCTTCTTGTGATATTTGGCTTATTTATTTTAATTTATTTAGTTTTAAGTAATAGTATTATATGAAAGTGTGTCCCATAAATAAAGAAAATGATATAAATAATCATATGTACCTATAATAATTATTACGACCACTGTATAATAGCACGCAGTGTGACGAGTGAGCTCGCGTGCTATACTAGACTCACGTGTCTGTTTTCTATTCCGAAGGACAAGGACTCATCCGACGAAGACGCTAACTGCCTAAAATATCTATTCGCCGACTTCCTCGGTAATTAGCGCCGTAACCGAATGCATCCAACCTAGGTGATCTCTGTGTTGTCGATGTCCGTTTGATAGATGCCGCTAGTGCGCTAGTCGCGTAGCTGAACGCTTGTAGCCAGTGCGGGAGTACATACATGCTCTGACCCATGTGCGTTCCCCAGGGCGGGCCGTCGCGCGCCTCTGTGGGCCCCCAGAGGCCCCTCCGGTCCCCGAGGTTAAGCCTCGTCTAGGTATGGCTCTGCACACTCACACAGACTCACAGACCACTAACATGGGGTACTAACTAATCGACGGGCGATAACTTCATCTGGGGTCTCCATGCGTGCTAATTTATGTAGTATTTTACTTGATTTAAACAGCCAATACAGTGTCTCATACATCGATGTGTCATTTCATGTTAATTTGATCTAATTTTTGTTGCTTCTTTTCGCAGCTCTATCAGTAAAATACTATGTAAGTGAGGAGCCGCCGGCGACCCTAGATCTGAGCACAGAGATCACGAGACGTAACTAACAGTAACAGAAACGATTCAGGCTAACGCTCGTTCGGTGCGTCTATGTCCGGGTGGCGGTGTGGGCGGCGGGTGGCACGTGTGTGTGTTGTAGATGAACGGGCCGGGCGCGGCGGCGCAGGCGGGAGCGGGAGCGGGCGCGCAGGCGGCGGCGGGCGCGGGCGGCGGCGGCGGCGGGCCGGCGGGTGCGGCGGGGGCGGGCGCGGGGGCGGGGAGCGCCGCGGGGGGCGGGGGCGCGCGCGCGGTGCGGCGCTCTCGGTCGCAAGGTACCCGCAAACTGCACAAATGCCTCTCCACCGCGTCCGACGTGTACGCCGCGCCCCCCGCCCCGCAACACTCGTTGCTGACGACGCGCCAGTATTGCAGTTTTGGTAGTACAGTCACCTTGTCGACGACGTCTCTAAAACAGTCGCAGTTTCCTCGCTTTTGTTTTGTTTCCTTTCGTTCTTCGTCTCGTTCGTCGATGGAGATCATTTGCGAGGCCTGACTCTCGCTATTGGCTGATATTACCTCGAGAAGCTGTGCCAGTCTACTCTATACGAGTCCGAAGCGAATGTAGCAGTTCATGAACTCAACTCTTATGAGTTGTCAATGATTCCCTTTTTAAATGATCTTCTACTATGTACCAACATTGTTACTAAAACCAAATCTAATTGATGTTTCCGTTTGTTCAATTCAATATAAATTATCCCTAATATCTGCTCAGCTTCATTAATAAGGCCACAAGACATGTATCAGCAAAATTCAATTCTTAATCAGTTAATACCATACCTACCTACCTACCTAAAAATTAATAATATTTCTAAAAATATATTCACTTTTCTCTCTTTCGTAGAAGTTTACACACTCTGTTTGCAAACTTAAAATGGTATTCTTCCCATCAGACGAACCTGTACTCAATTTTTACTTACTCTCAGTTCTTACGATTATTTTTGGTTTCTCTTTCTGTTTTCCATACTACACTCACTATTTACTTCCTTCATTACTATACATTATAGTAAACATAGCCGTGTAGTGCCGGCACATAAAAAAGAATAGCACTACCCCCTCTCTTCCCGTGGGTGTCGTAAGAGCCGACCGAGGGAAAATTGCCATAAGGAGATGGGCAGCAGCGTCTCCAGATAACAGCAGGCCATACTGCGATCGCCAACCCGCCTGCCAAGCGTGGCGATTATGGCAAACCCCCCCCCAAAATGGCTGCACAACCAGGAAATCGGCCCCCAGTCCCCGGCGGCCCTGCTATTCCTAGCTACGGCAGCGGCTATGGTAACGGCGGGGCAGGGGGTGCTAGGAATCCCCGGGTAAGATCCGGCTGCCAACAACGACGACTCGACCTGGCAACATATAACACGCGCACACTGAGGCTCGACGCGAAGCTCATAGAGTTGGAAGAGGTAATTAGTAAGTTACATTGGGATATCATTGGGTTATCTGAAGTCCGAAGAGAGGGGGAGGACTCGATAATCCTGCAATCCGGTAACTTACTATACCACCGGGAGGGCGACCAACAGTCCCTAGGTGGTGTCGGGTTCATCGTCCACAAATCCCTTGTCAACAACGTGATTACTATCGGAAGTGTTTCGAGCAGGGTAGCGTACCTGATACTCAGAATATCGAAACGATATTCGCTGAATGTCATTCAGGTCTACGCTCCGACCTCAAAGCACGACGATGTCGAAGTGGAGGCTATGTATGAGGAGATCTCTAAAGCCATGCATAGCTATAAAACCCACTACACGGTTGTGATGGGGGATTTTAATGCAAAGTTGGGGCAACGTTGCGGTGGTGAGTTGAGAGTGGGGCAATTTGGATTTGGGCAACGGAACAACAGGGGCCAGATGCTGGCAGACTTCATGGAGAGGGAGAACCTCTTTATGATGAACTCCTTCTTCAAGAAGCCCGTAAGCCGCAAATGGACCTGGATCAGTCCGGACGGTAGAGTCAAAAACGAGATCGATTTTATCATGTCGACGAAGAAGCATATATTCAATGATGTCACTGTGATCAACGCTGTTAAGACAGGAAGCGATCACCGGATGGTCAGAGGCACATTGAATATCGACCTAAAGCTTGAGAGAGCGCGACTGATAAAATCCACGCTCCGACCAATACCGGCTCAAATTCAAAACCCCGAGTGCTTTCAGCTCGAGCTTCAAAACCGCTTCGAAGCCCTTGAGAACAGCATCGATGTGGACGATCTGTACAACATGGTGGTGGATACTGTCCGTACGGTAGGGTCCAAGCACTTTAAAACCCGCCGTCCCAAATCAAAGAAACTCTCCAGTCAGACTCTCCTACTCATGGATCAGAGAAACGAAATGAGGCTACAGAACTCAGCGGATGCCCATCGTTATCGGCAACTCAATAGACAGATATCTAAGTCTTTGACGAGCGACCTTCGCCAATTTAATACCCAGCGTATTAAAGAGGCAATTGAGCGGAATAAAGGCTCCAAAGTGTTCGCCAGAGATCTGTCTATTGGGCAAAGCCAATTGACGAGGCTGAAAACTGAGGCAGGTAGCATCATTTCGTCAACACCTGAAATCCTGAGGGAGATTGAGAGTTTCTATGGACAGTTATATTCCACGCAAACACCTGTTGAAAGCAAGGCTAAAGATCCTAGAGCCAAGCTTACCCGACACTATACCGAAGATATCCCGGACGTCAGCCTGTACGAGATTAGGATGGCTCTCAAGCAGCTTAAAAACAACAAGGCGGCGGGTGGTGACGGAATCACAACCGAGCTCCTGAGAGCGGGCGGTAAGCCGATACTTAAGGTCCTCCAGACGCTCTTCAGTTCTGTCATCCTCGAGGGAAAAACGCCAAAGGCATGGGGCAGAGGCGATGTGATGCTGTTCTTCAAGAAGGGTGACAAAACTCTCTTGAAGAACTACAGACCCATCTCGCTTCTGAGCCATATCTATAAGCTGTTTTCGAGAGTCATTACGAATCGTCTCGCTCGCAGGTTTGACGACTTCCAACCTCCCGAACAAGCAGGGTTCCGAAAAGGCTATAGTACCGTAGACCACATTCATACGCTGCGGCAAGTTATACAGAAGACCGAAGAGTATAACTTGCCACTTTGCTTAGCGTTCGTGGACTACGAGAAAGCCTTTGATTCGATTGAGACCTGGGCAGTACTGCAGTCTCTCCAAAGGTGCCAAATAGACTACAGGTACATTGAGGTGCTAAGGTACTTATACCAGAACGCCACCATGTCGGTCCGATTACAGAACCAGAGCTCTAATCCGATCCAACTACAGCGAGGCGTGAGACAAGGAGACGTTATTTCTCCGAAACTGTTCACGGCTGCGTTGGAGGATATTTTCAAGCTTCTGGACTGGAAAGGACGCGGCATCAACATCAATGGCGAGTACCTAACACACCTGCGATTTGCCGATGATGTAGTTCTTATGGCTGAGACCTTGGAAGACCTGAACATAATGCTCGAAGATCTCGGTAATGCTTCTCAAAGAGTGGGTCTTAAGATGAACATGGACAAAACGAAAATCATGTTAAATGCCCATATTGCACCCGCTCCAGTTAACGTTGGGAACATTACACTCGAAGTTGTTGACCACTATGTTTACCTGGGACAGACAGTCCAGCTAGGTAAGTCCAACTTCGAGAAAGAGATCTCTCGTCGAATCCAGCTCGGATGGGCAGCGTTCGGGAAGCTCCGGCATATATTTGCGTCCGAAATACCTCAGTGTCTCAAGACAAAAGTCTTTGACCAGTGTGTGTTGCCAGTAATGACCTATGGGAGCGAGACGTGGTCCCTTACTATGGGTCTCATAAGAAGGCTCAAGATCACCCAGCGAGCAATGGAGAGAGCGATGCTTGGTATTTCCCTGCTCGATCGAATCAGAAATGATGAGATCCGCAGGAGAACAAAAACAACCGACATCGCTCGAAGGATTGCATCGCTGAAGTGGCAGTGGGCGGGACACATAGCGCGGAGAACCGATGGCCGTTGGGGCGGAAAGGTTCTCGAATGGCGACCGCGTACCGGACGACGTTCCGTGGGCAGGCCCTCTACAAGGTGGACCGACGATCTGGTCAAGGTCGCGGGAAGCCGCTGGATGCGGACAGCGCAGGACCGATCGTTGTGGAGATCCTTGGGGGAGGCCTATGCCCAGCAGTGGGCGTCGTTCGGCTGAAATGATGATGATGATGATAGTAAACATTACATTAGTTATGAATTTGAAGATTCGAAATTCAACGTAAGACCTTTTTACATTGTTTAACTGACTACACCTAACGGTAACCTCGTTACACATATAACAGTAACTTTATCTTCAAATTCAAAACCATACTAAATTTGTAATTTGGTCATAGACACCCTAAATTGATCATAACTAAATAAGTAATGTTGAAATGACTTGTTGAATTGGCATCTAACTAACTTGGCTGCTCCCGCGCATACTCTGGCTCATTGTAACGTGGCAAGCCGTCGGAAATGCCCTTTTATTTGCGCCGAGCATGCGTTACTCACATTACTCTATTATTTATTTGAAAAATTTCCAATTTCAGATCGGAATCATTTACTAGGTAATCATTGGAATATACCACACACGAGTTATATTTTTGTTTTTAGCTGTTCAGTCCGAGTAGTATTTTGTTTCCATAACCAACTTCTGGAATGAGATCCTCATCTTTTAAATGTATCATGAATGTCCATGTCGTGTCGACGTGAACTCTTGGTGGCGCCGGATGCGGCATCCAGGGCTCCCAGCCCCGAGCACGGCGCACCGGCTCCCGGGCTCGCGCAGTCGCGCCACTCCGCGGCACTCACGCGCTGGATGCCAGCATCCGCCCACCGGAACTTTCCTCAGAACGTGCTTGTAACAATTGTGGTTTTATTTGTCGGTACAGAACCAACTATTCCGCAGACTCTCGCATCCATGGAGTACTTGCACATAATGCAACCCAATGGTATCCAACGTTTGCATCGATATTTACTTTTTTTATTCGTTTATTTTAATTATTTTTTAAGCTTGTCACGGGCTCGGCCTGACCACACACGTAGCGTTCCCGTTAGTCGAGATTGTGGCTGTGACTGTTTTCTCTCTCCTTCTCACACGACACTTCGATTGCACTGTCTTAAAAGTTCAAGTGGCATGACTTATAGATTACGTAAAAGGTGACTTACTACTCAAAACTATGTATTTTTATAACCTATCACTTATTCAGTGTTGCGATAACAAAATTGTATGTTACATGTGCATAATATAAGCGAGGCTTTCCATATTGTATCAGACACATGATCTATTTATCATTTATCTTTCCTATATTTTGTTCAAGATTAATATTTAATCACGAGCGATCACATTATGTTTATTTGCCTTGTCTGCAACATCGATACTCAAATATTTACTATCGAACTCACGCGGCGGCAGCTCACCGCCTACTCACTGGATAATATTTATTGTAAAACTAATGTTAAAGCTGTTGAGTACATGATTTTATATTTCTTTTCTAGCTCGACCACAAAGCAAAAAGTTTATATGGCTCGTTTTTGGCTGCCTCTATGTTCGGATGTCATTATGTCTATGTATGCTTACGGTACCTACTACTAAACGCACTAGTGCATGCTGTACACGTACTGGTCCCATAGATTGTCTGTCCGTCCACTGCGCTTGTTAGCCGCGACGGCTTCGACGGTGCTGCTGTCCGCGTAGTCTGCCGATAGTTGGCTGTGTGTCTAGTGGGAATGTGCTAGCGTGAGGCGACGCGGCCGCTTGCTGCCTGCTCACTGAGTACCGAGTGCCCCGCGCCTCGAGACCTGCTCAGATCCATACTCACACTCATCTCTTAATTTGCTCAAATCATTCATCACTTCCATATCGGCTTTCCGCTTCTCATCGCCGTCTCCATTCCGTAGAGCTGTTCGTCGATGTGCTCCTTACATAAGATAAAAGTTAAAATGGGAAACTAACATAAAGATGACGGGTGTTTTGGCTGATCTCGAGGGCTTTCCTTAAAACTTGCAAGCAGAATTCCTAGTCAAAGCACCTCACCATCGAACATAAAACTAGCAACAACTAACTTAGTTTAACAGAGTTAAATATACAGAGAAATACAAGAAGTTGTGTAAATAAGCTGAGATTGGACGGGCATGCAACCTCACACGATCTTCTAGCATGACTTCCACAGACAGTTTTCTCCTTCGCACAAATATGAGTTAGTGCACCGAGTGGATGATTTCAGCTAATTTCACAACCGCACAAACACTGACTTCGTGAGCAACAGCTGGCTTTAGTTTGCAACTGTACTTACCGTAGCCTAGATGAACACTGTTGGTGATGGTTATTGACTTACAAATGCTTTAGAAGTAACTAATGAAATATTTTGAGATATATTTTAACACTTATAGATAAGTCAAATGAAGTTACTACTGAAATTGCAATTTTTATGTCTCAAGTCAAGACACTACGTATCCTAATCCTTGCATATTCAAACTTGTTGGCATTGGCAGCAGTAATGTATGTGTGGGTGTTTGAAGCTGTGCTGGCTGACAGCAGAACCCCAATCACTAATCACTAGCTATATCGTAATTTTTATGGGACATAAACAATATCGAACCTCGAACAATAATTAACGTACTTTTTGAATACTTCACAAGCTTCACAAGCATTATCTTACTTTGTAATTAAGAATCTGTTGTGCAGTGTATTATCTTTGGCAAATTCGTTTTAGATGAGTTGTTCTTCAAATCAATACGTGTTGAAAGATATCTATTCCATTCTGGAATCACCAATAGTGTCTGAAAAATCCCCCGCCACACCTTCCGTGTGGCTGCGGATTTTCTCTTCCCCCACTCGGAGGGAATAATCGTTGCCTTCTGTCTGTGGGTCGGGTAGACAAGCTGGACAACTCCTTCTCGCGCTCGCGCTCCAGCAGCATGTCCAGCTTGGAGAACATCTCGCAGGAGGGCATCCAGTGCCTCGCCTTCGCTGATAGTTACACGAAAAAGTCGGGTGAGTACTTTAAGGGATATATTAACTTGTGATCAAGCAGTAGTAAAACAGCTTTGTTTCCAACAGTTACAATCATAACCTTAAAGAGTGTTCCAAATTCTACTTTTTCAACCACTTCATTAAGTTGCACCCGATTTTTGATATCGGTTGCACATGTGTTTGGCAAAACTTATTTTTGGTGTATAAAATATTAACGATCTATTTCAGTATTATCATATATTATGTTAAAATGTGGAACACGAGTTGTCCATCATATTCCGCATTACTGACCCAAAAAAATGTTTTTCTTTGGTATAAATTACTCCATTATATTAGGACATGAGCAGCTATTGTACTCCTATTTTGATTTTCCCCATTCTCAAGACATTTAGCCTGAACTTCCTGAACAGTCCACCTGTCTTTAGATGGTCAGCGACATTGACAGCATGTGTTCCAGATCCTACGACGTTGTTGCCGACACTGTGGATCGGCACGACGCAGGGCTCGGTGCTCACGATGATGATCAACCTCCCGGAGGCGGACCTCAGGCATACACAGCCGGTGGTCGTCTCCACGAGTGGTGAGTGGCTCCATCTATTATGTTTATGTAAGAAATCTGTATTTTTAAGTTTCAATACCGGTCGGTCACATGAAATTTGTTTGTTTTTTGTGACTTTATAAAATAGAATAAAGTTGAGACATCTACAACAGTACATTATTCAGTTCTTGGCTTTTGCTGACAACTTAATAATTATTATCATTAATTTTCAGGTGGTCCCCTATTTAGGTTAAAAGGTTCAATCCTGACGATGTCATTTTTAGACTGCAATGGTGCTTTGATACCCTATTCATACGAAAGTTGGAAAGACGATAGTAAAGACGTGAGTATCAATTAATTTTAGTAAATTATTTTTTTTGTTTTTAAAATTATGGAAAGCAATTGTTTGATGATCATAATTAAATGTGAAACCACTACTGTTCTCATTGAAACAACTCCAACTTGTTAAAGTTGTCATCTAATGAAACGTTTAGGTTCGAGAAAGACGCGAGCGCACCCCCACGAAGCAGGGCTCGTCCAGCAGCGGTCGGGGCATGAGCCCGACGCCGGGCGGCGACCCCGCGGCGGGCGACCGCCAGTTCGTGGTGGTCGCGTCGGAGAAGCAGGCGCGCGTGGTGGCGCTGCCGAGCCAGAACTGCGTCTACCGGCAGCAGATGGTCGACGCCGACTTCGTCGTCAAGACTGAGATCGTCAGCCTTAAAGGTGATACGTTACTCAACATCAAATTCTCAGATCTTAATGCGCTCTTGGGTTAGTCAGCCCGCTGCAGCTGCGAAAGATCGCATGTAGCTAATGGATAGCAGCAGACGTACTGTAATGTATGAAAAATAGGGAAATCGCGAGGCTAATTCGTAAAAATTCACAGGAACCTTCATTTGAACAGAAACTCAAATTTTAGAAGGTGTTTTTATTTTTATATGGTTTGATTCCGATCTGGAAATAAAAAGGGGGTCAAAAGTGGCTCCTAATGGTTCGTGTGATATTACACACGGTGCTGCTCGCCAGTTCTGTTAGTTTGAACTTGGCTTGACAAGCTACCGCGTGTCTATATTTACTTGCTCATTTTCTACTTGAACGAAAGATGACAATAGTAATTTAAATTTTGGGATGCTAAGCTTCTACGAATTAACGTTGAAGTAATTTGGCTCGTGAAATAAACTTATGCTGTTTGTTGGTCAGCGGTGATAAGCTAAATAATGAATCTAGAACTAATCTTGGTGGTTTTTCCAATCTTTTACTGAATTCTATTTTCATATAAAAACTTGACTATTGCTTCTATTATTTTCCCTAGTAGGTGACCGAGTCTTTCGCTTCTTCCAGATAGTGTCTGTCTCGTCAATTACCTGTCGACCGGCCATCTGGCCGCCTACAGCCTGCCCTCCCTGCGGCCGCTCGTGCACGTTGACTTCCTCCCCCTCTCAGAGCTTAGGTGAGTCACTCCCTAACTTAATCTCTCTCTTTCTCTCTTCCTCACAATCACATTCAGACTTGATGTGAACACGACAATTGCTTGACAATTTTGATCGAATGATCTCTTTGCGAAGTCTGTGTTCATACAAGACTGGGTGTATTGAAAACCGACGCTGTTGTCGCGAGTCGCGTCGCAGTCGCGCTCGGTAGATGTCCCGTGACACACCGATCACTTTTAGACGATTCTATGCACCAAACGAAGGCACTAAATGATAAACGGCTTGTTTTATTAGACATTTTATCCATTTCAAGCTTTGCAATTTTATTAAGAGAATGCCGAGTTTAAGCTGACGTGTTTGCCATCGGTTGCCATCACCGACCATCGCCGGACGATCATTTTTTACGATCATTCGCTATTTTATCATTTGGGAGCCTCGAACAGACTCCTGTACTTACCGATCGATGTTAGATAAGTAGACTTGTTTGGTGCAAGACGACACTTAGTAAATTCACGTCGCATCTCATTTTCTTTACTTTTATATCTTTACCTCGATAGCGTTAGTGAAAGAAATGTTTTGTACCAAACAAGAAACGGTGTCATCTTCTACTTAAAGATGTGAAGCACTCTGCTGCTAGAGGCTCCGGCTAGTCCGATCACAAAGTAGACAAAATTTTGCAATTCTTCCGAAAACCACCTGTGCTTCCAATATTCGGCACTCTATCTATTTTTCAGTTTGAGAATCTAATTGGACAATCCCGACACCACGAACACACCCGAAACGGCGCTTTCCCTTTAGTCTATTATGAAAATACACCGTTTCACTTTCTAACAATATTTCTACTTTTGGTGCTGGATGAATGATGTTTCTTTGTACATACACTGACCCTTATAGACACTGAATTTGAATGGACCTAAGCATAACCGAGCGAGCGCTGAATGCGAACCCGAGTTAGTTCCCATACCGTGCTCGAGCCGCGAGTAGCGCGCTAGTGAGTCCCGCATCTTATCGACATCTGTAACATTGTAACATGTACCGTACTAACCATGCCCTTGAGTCCCGGGCCGCTGGGTGCCTCCGGGCGCTCCGCGGGCCGGCGACGCCACTGACGCCATCTGTGTTCCTGGTAGCTTCCAGACACAGTCCAAACAGAGGGGTATCGTAGACCCAATGCTCTCCATATGGGGCCAGCAACTCATTGTTAACGAGGACACGGACCAGTAAGTGCCCGGCCATTCCGATGACTGCGTTAGCCACGTACCGTCACTTGTAATGTGGAGTCGCTCACTCCGGCCTCTGTTGCGTTCCTTAGACATGTTAATGTTCATGTACCGTTCACAACGCTTCCGACCCCGCCCTCCCTGTTGTGTCTGCCCCCCCACAGTACCCACCCACCGTCGGTCGAGGGAAAATCATATACGCTAGCATTTTAGTCACTTCCTTCTTCGCTTTTGTAATAAAGTCACGGTAAACGACGTATAGGAAAAAAATACCTTTGATATCGTATGTATAGGCTGCGGTAACATCTAATCATTAGGCCAAGCCGCATGTTTCTTCCACATATTATTAATGCACAGTTTAAATGATTTTCCCCCGCCCCGGCGCGCTGCCTGCAACTCTGCTTGATAGATCCCCTTCTATCCAACGGCCAGTCTACTGCGAACCCGACACTTCATACGACACTTGTTACACACGCACACTTTACTATCGAACATACACTATTATTCTGAAGTACTACTCTCAACTCTACGCTTCACTCTCTTGCTGAATCTTTATCTGCAGTCTGACTACCGATCTGTGCTTACAGCATGAGCGCTTTTTATGACTCGTCCGTATATTGAATGTTTTCAGTTTCCTTTCATTGTTTAGATGACTGAACGATTACTTCAGTACATATACGTCATAGTAAATGTTAGAGCTTAGATGTTAGATAATAATTTTCTCCAATAGTATTCATTGAAGGAACCGAAGGATCAAAGGTGAGAAGTTTCAAATAACAATGACTTTCTATTAGATTTCTAACTGCTATCTCTGACTTCCACTTCATCTAACAATCTGGATTCTGACTTCAAATCTTTATGTGTTTTGTACTGAACTGAATTATAAATATCCAAAGCAACATCAAGTAAATTTGAGCAGCAATGTTGGGCGTGCTGCAGGTAATGTTTGCGGTAGTGGTTGTGTGTGATTGTCGGTTGCGGCCGCTGACCACGCGCGTGTTTTAGGACGGCGCGCACGTTCTGCTTCAGCAACCGCGGCCACGGGCTCTACCTCGCCTCGCCCAGCGAGATACAGAAGTTCACCATCGATGCTGAGTTTTGGTAAGTTCCAACATGCTATTTTGGTCAAGTACTCCCAAAATTTATGGTAGAAAAAAAGCTATAATAATTTTGCTAAATAGCTAAGAGAGTAAACTACTCTACCCTTACGTGTTAGATTTAGAACTACGAGGTTATAATCTCGAGGAATCACCCAAGCCGCCGACTTGGCTGGCAAAACGATGCTTTTATCTCAGAAGCTTATCAAACTTTAAGGTCTAAAGAATATTTATTTCCTCATTAATAACCAAACAGTCACTTACATGAGAAATCCACAGGTGTGGGTAAATACATATTTTTCCAGTAGAAAATAAGTGATTTAGGAATAGTCCTCTAGGTAGGTGTACTTACTTACATGTGTTCATGCAAAATCTTTTACAATAATGATGTCGGAAACCGAATCTTGCCTACACTTATTGCCAACTGGCGGCGGGTCACCTGTAACTACCTTAAGACGCATCTTACGTTGAATACAGGCCACTTTTAACCAGCTACAAAAAAATCTATATGCCTTTTACCAACATTACATTTTTTTTTATTATGAACGTCGATCAAGAATCCGAAACCATACCTTTATCAGGGTAAAAAGTAGATCATATAAACTTTTCGAGTGAAATCATAGGTGTTGCTATTGGATCTATTGTATTTCAAGCTATAGCGTGCCGTCCATTTGACCACCAATCCCTTCTAACATGTTTGAACTCTCGCATTCCAGTCAGCAGCTGAACGAGATGCTTGGTGAGTTGTTCCTGCTGCGCGACATGCCGGAGCCGCCCAAGGAGAGCTTCTTCCGGGGGCTGTTCGGCGGCGGCTCCCGGCCGCTCGACAGGGAAGAACTATGTGAGTGATGGCATTTGTTACAGGGCTTTTCAGTTAGAGTGGACAGTTCTTGCCTTGCTCTCATGACAAAAAATTATATTTATTAGCAAAGAAAATACATATAAAATAGATAACTATAACAACTAGTGAGTTTAAATGTAGGAAATCATCCTACTGAAGCAATGTATGTATGTCAGTAAATTCAAACTAACATTGTTAATAAGGGGCTTGTAGCCATGTGCTATTTTGAAACTGTTACGATGGAAAACGACGCTGCTTGGTGGTAAACGTGGGTTTGTTAGGTTGCGAGGAGCTAAGCGACGAGCATTTTAGGTTGACCTGAACCAGCCAGAAATGAACTTGCCTCGTTTTCTTTTTCACCGTTCTATACTTTGATATTATAACTATAAATAATATTTTGATTATAAATATAAAATCATATGAATCATTTTTTTTCCCATTCAATTTATGTTCCAAAGGACAATTCTGGCAGTGAATACAATACAATGCAGGATTATACAGTTTGCCGGTAACATATACTCTTAGAACGAATTCATTCAATGTATTCATAACATTTCAGTCGGCGAGAGCAGCGGTCTGAAGCCGAACCGCACCGTCGCGAAGCACATCCCGGGGCCCAACGAGAGCATCCAGCAGCTCGGGCCGCGCGCGTCGTCGGCCGCGTCCGAGGTGTCCCGCGCGCACCAGCTCGTGCTGGAGCGCGGCGAGAAGCTGTCGCACCTGGAGGACCGCACGGAGCGGATGCACTCGCAGGCGGCCGAGTTCGGCTCCACGGCGCATCAGCTAATGCTCAAACATAAGGTGAGGAACATCAGCAGCTCGGGCCGCGCCCGAGGTGTCCCGCGCGCACCAGCTCGTGCTGGAGCGCGGCGAGAAGCTGTCGCACCTGGAGGACCGCACGGAGCGGATGCACTCGCAGGCGGCCGAGTTCGGCTCCACGGCGCATCAGCTAATGCTCAAACATAAGGTGAGGAACATCAGCAGCTCGGGCCGCGCCCGAGGTGTCCCGCGCGCACCAGCTCGTGCTGGAGCGCGGCGAGAAGCTGTCGCACCTGGAGGACCGCACGGAGCGGATGCACTCGCAGGCGGCCGAGTTCGGCTCCACGGCGCATCAGCTAATGCTCAAACATAAGGTGAGGAACATCAGCAGCTCGGGCCGCGCCCGAGGTGTCCCGCGCGCACCAGCTCGTGCTGGAGCGCGGCGAGAAGCTGTCGCACCTGGAGGACCGCACGGAGCGGATGCACTCGCAGGCGGCCGAGTTCGGCTCCACGGCGCATCAGCTAATGCTCAAACATAAGGTGAGGAACATCAGCAGCGAGGGACGCGCGCGTCCTCTGTCTGTCGTCATCCTATAAATTGAAGTACAGGGTGGAGCAAAAGGGATGCTCGGGTTTCGAGTAGCAATAAAAAGGAAACAACTTGACTAAGAGAAATGATTCTATTTT
The DNA here is from genome assembly GCA_947369235.1 of Udea olivalis. Taxonomy (NCBI): domain Eukaryota; kingdom Metazoa; phylum Arthropoda; class Insecta; order Lepidoptera; family Crambidae; genus Udea; species Udea olivalis. Next base: position 552,178 of record OX376352.1, on the reverse strand, counting down.
CACTGGTTTCGTTAGTTCAAGCAGTTTTTTTCATGCAGTTTCGAAAATTATATCCGTAAGAAAACGTGTTCAGCAGCGATACATTGACGCAGTCGATTTTGGATAACGGAACGGCCGTTTTGCACAATAGTGACACACGCTAAGCCACGATGCTCTTTGGTCCAAACCATTATGCGTGCTGAAAATGGTAGAGCATAGCAGTCACAATGAGACCCCGCCCTCCACTCAACTCCCCCTCGAGCCGCACAACGGATGTTTGAAACCCTGGCATACCTTTTGCCCCACCCTGTACCATATTTCATTCTGTGGCGAACACGAGTATCATTATAAAATTGGTGTCAGTCTGTGAACATTTGCACATTGCCCACGTTTTACGAGGATGCCCGAAAAGTAATATGGACAATGCCAGGTTATTGAATGGACACAACGCTGCTAACTTAAAATTTCCCATTTACATTTACCTAATTCAGAAAATAAACTGTTACTTATATTACTTAACCACATAATTCCACAATTTCATGATGTGATTACGTTTTTAAAGATCTAACTCATCCAACCACGTCGTCATTTTTAATGACCTCGAGTTGTGATTCTGACGAGGTATTTTGCAATCTTTTAATCCGACAGAATTAGATCCTTAAACGATGCGGCCTGATTAAGGTCGCAGAATTCTCCAGATGAAGGCGGACTATAACGAATTTCCGAGATCTTATATTTGCAAATGATGATAGCTATAATCCACGTGCTCCTGATTCAGATAATAACAAACCATTATCAATTCCAGGACAAGAAGTGGTACCAGCTGTGAGGCGCCTGTCCCCCCAGTGCCTGAGCCGTCTCCGACGAACTCTTACAGTGACCATAGTCGCTCGCGAGTCGCGTGCCGACCTGTATAAAGTATTAAGTGAATAAGCGATAAAAACGATACTTATAAAGATTGGAAATTTAAGCATCGGATGACAATAATTTTTGTTACTCTACTCGCCGGTGGTTTCTTTTACGCTTCGCGGCGGGCCGCTCTCTTTACTCCCATTGGATGCTTCGGAATGGAGTGCTTCGTCCTTCAATAGGGTAGGTGACTATTTTTTTGTTGAGGTGTAATTGAAAGACCTCACAATAATAAAAACATTGGTGAAAGAAATATTTCGAAAACACGAAAACTCATCCAGAAATAGCAATTTTAAAAATCATATTTTTGGACTTTCCCAAAACGCTCTCTACAAACTATTGCAAGATGGTGACGTCACAGAACGCCTTTTTCTATGCGTTCTGCAAGACACTTGGTCGGCAGTTATATTAAATTTTGCGTTTATGAATATGGTTTATTCACAAGTAACTATAAATTGTGTGGGTTATCAAATGGTATACTTATTTTCATTTATTTCTCTTTTCAAAATAGACTTGCCCACCCAAGTTTGAAGAACCATAAAATTAATGATACCTAAGTAAACGAACTAAAAGTGTTCATATGCCCCTTTTTTAGTGTAGTTTTTGATTATTTCAAATGAGACGTCGTGGCCTAGTGGTTAAGCACTCCAACTCGGATCGCGGATTGTGTGGTCCCGAGTTCAAATCTGGCCAGAACCAAAATCTTTGTGTTCATTGTTTAATTTCCGACAGACATCGATAAAAAACCAAATCAACCCGGATAGCGGCGGAAGGCTCACCACCTACCACGTTGGGTTCTGATACCATTGGTGAAAAGTGGGCTTCTAAGTGTTCCGTTCACCACCATGACGGCAACAGTCCCCCCCCCCTGATACTCCGTTTGGGATAAAGTCGTGATGGTATGATAAGTTCAAATAAGTATTTTTTAGAATTCGATGATGTCTACTACCCAATTCAAGAATTCAACTTTATCTATTTAGGACACCGAGAAACTTTCCCTTAATCCTCTGACTTATTTATGTAAATTGTTTGAACGTTTTATTTTCCGATAAATAATCGATTCTGCTATTTCTTTCTTAATTTTATAGTAGTTTGAAAACTGCTCAATTTACTCCTAGTTAGGTGCCTAAAGGAAAGATGTTTACTAATTAAGTTCAAAATTGTTTAATAAGTTTTGTATCTTGTCATTTTATTATTTATGTTTAAACAACAGACAGAAGGAAACACCACTTCAAATAGTTCCGTAAAGAACTGTCGGATAGGAGTAACGAGCGCGCCGACTGTCTTTAAGCATTCGTTAACGAGACAAGTGTTTCCGTTGATTGTAGTGTACTGACGCGTGACGTCACGTCCGCTCTATACGATAGCAATACTGAGTGCGGGTCGCCAGCCTAAGTAGACCAGACCAATCAGTGTCGTGTCGGTGTTGCTAGTTAAATAATCAAATAATAACTACTTTATGTAAACTAACGTCTAAAGCTCTCGTGTAATATATGCTGGCTTGTATCATAGGTCGGCGCGGTCGCGGGCGCGTCGTGTACTGTGTACTGTGTATCGCGTCGGGAGTGTGTCACGCAGCGCCCGCGTCGCGCCAGAATGCGTGTGTCGCGTGTCGTGTATAGTATGTCGCGTATAATGTGTCGCGCGTCGTGTCGTGTATCGCAGCAATAACCGCTCCGGGCCGCGTCGCCGCTTGTTGGTTATAGTTGTCTGGTAACTTCCTCGCCTCGCCTTACTTAGCTTCGATTTTTATACTCTACTATAGAGATGCTAGTTCTGTTTAATTGTACGTATACTTAGTTAGCATATTGGATAACTTCAGCTGTATAATCATATCGGATGCCAAAGGTTTGTACTGTTTTAACGCTGTCTTCTGAATACCTACCTTCATAGACTTGTTACGAGATTTGTAATCATATTTTAATTTAGCGAGTAGTGTAGCGTCACCGTCGTTCCGTTCCGCCGGGCATCCGCGGATATCACTTGGACACATTAGTAGGCTCTGAGTTTTAACCAGATTATTTTGTTATAAAGTACAATCATTAAAAGAAATGGATATTTTCGTATTGGAGTTTATCGGTTTTTACGGTCGGTTTAGCATGTTTAGTAAGTAGCGCGGGCTCCTGCGCCCGCGCATGTCTGCTCGCATATCACTCTATATATCAATACTGTGTACCTACTAATGTCCGACTAGGGCTCTATCACTAGCTCATATAGTCTGAGACGCAGCTTACTGCGTCTTCTACCTAATCACCTTAAGATAAAGTAGATTTTTCATTTTAAAGTCACCGTACGTTAAGGATCCACGTATTGTCCTTCAGCAGCAATGTCTCGCACTGCATCGGTGCAGGAGATTGCGCCTAGCATCCAACGTTTCCTGAATATTTGTATTTTTAAAGAATTTTACGCAGAAAGTATTGTTGTTTGTAATTAAATAACATAGTTTATCAAATATTTATTTAGATCATCTGTAAATAAAAAAGTGCAAGGTCAGCATCGCTCTCATTTAATTATACATTTATGTGCTAAGTTTATTTATCTCGATGTAAATCTGAAGAAAACAGATGGGCTACTGTATTTTTATAAAGAAAAATTAATATTTTAAGTAACAAATAAATTTTGGACATCCTACAGATACTTTTGTAATTTTCTTTACATATATTGCTAACCACGCTAGAGCCTGTCTCTTCACCAGAATTAGGCTGAGAAGTGAAAAGAACTCAAGTTAGTCCCAGTTCTGGTGGCGATAGCCTATGCCCATTGCGCTCGAGCGCGATGCTGCCTCGCGTCGGTCGGCGCCGGGAGAACAGTGCCCAGCTTGCTAAGACGCGACCTACAAATAAATGGCGTCTTTAGGCAAAATGTAATATCATAAGTCATAACATTAACACCACTAGCGAAATCATTATCGTTTAAATAATAGAGATATTATGATTCTAGTACAATTTGTCTAAAGCGGTCTTTTTAGTTCTCCTGCACTTTCTTCTCACAAGCCATGGCCGTCTTGCCGCGCATGCGTTACAAGGGACAAGTTAAGTTTCTCAATTCTATTCGTTGTTATATTAACGTATGTTAACGTTGCATTTAGCTATCTATACATATTATGTTCAGGTAAGGATATGATGCAACAAGCAACTGTTCCATTTCAAACGCTGACGATTCATTTGAAAATTATGGGACTAAATTAATAATAAGAATTGTAAATAAATAATAAAACTTGTGGCAAATTATTACTTGTTATTCTGTAATAATCGTAGTTCATTTCAACATTATTTTGTATGGATTAAACGACTGTCTCTTTTTTAATCGTTCGGAAATGAGGAAATTATTAAAACTTACTATACATATTGTATATAAAGAATGCTGTTGAATTATAATGATTATTTAGTTTAGTAGATGATTATAGTCATTATATATAAATAAATTATGAAAATAAAATTATATCAAAATATTACAAAGGAAGTCTTATTTCACTGAAGGCTCGCTTTCCACTCGAACGGTGAGGTAGCAGTTTCGTGATGGTTCTTCGGAGTTCTTTCCTGCCGCCCGATTCAGAACAAAGATATAGACCGATTCGGTTATTTTCTTTCATTTATAATTCATATTTTGAGTATGGGTAGTTGTATATAATTTACTTTATGAAAACTGAAGGCCTTTGGCTTTAACATATAAAAATACTGATTGCTACCGTTAAGCGTCATTTACTATAGTTAAAACAAACTTACCGAATCGGTCGATAACAACTTCGTTCTGAATCGGGGGGCAGGCATGACACTAGCTCCACTGTCACACAGATTTAGTAGAGCCTCTGCGTTGGGTAACAAGAAAATAGATAACATTCAAACGCAAATTATTGAGCAACTTTTTTAATAAAAACTTTTTTAACTATGATATAATATAAATACAATACATTACGAGCTTTTATTATGTCTCGGGCTAGCCGGGGGGTGCGCGGGCGGGGCGGGTGAGTGCGCCGCGCCCTCTAGCGCCCGCAAGGCACAGTTCTCGTTCTAACCCTCGCAACTTCTAGATACCTACACATCCTTCGATACAGATTGACAAACACATTCGTTTTAGGTGCATTTCCGTACTTTGGACGCAATTTGATGAACTTCAACCTTATTTCGAGCCCATATTTAAATATATATCTTCGTTAGAGGTACGATAAAGCTTTCTTGATAACACTTTTGATGTAAGATTTTTACATTGATTAAACAGACTATTCATAAAACACTACTCCATTCATAATAGCATTAGACAGAAGTAAAAAAGGTTCTTTTTAGGGTACATTTTATTACTTTTAAGATTTATGCCGAATTTATTAACTCTCATTTTATTTTTTTATTCTCAATTTATTAATTTATTCTACTTATATGGCACCTGTCACACTTAATTGTTCTCATTTAAAGTAAAGTATCTTCAGAAATTATGAGGCTTTTGCTTAAATAAATTATTTTGTCTTGCATCAACAAACTACATTGTCGATGTAAAAACCTAAAAGAAGCAGGGGTTTTATTAGAACACATTTTTATTTTCACTACAACTCTACCAAGTCTAAAATGTAACATAATCCCTTCATACGTTAACATATCCCTTATACGAAGGGTGACATGCGTGCCAACAGACTCACTGAGGATGCACAAGACCGCGCGAAGTGGGCTAAGAAAATAAGAAAGGCGGCCCTAGGACCCCACACACTGGTTTGGGTTCACAACCGGGATAGACTGCACGGATGATGATGATGACGTTGTGGTTGTGGCGGAAGGGATTTTAAATTTCGCCAGGTTATAATTAGGTATGTCATCGTCATGGCAATCTCAAATGCAAATTGTCATTCATTTTAGCACCCCTGCTTCTTATTTCTAATGGTATAATGAATGAAGTATAGTTCTTGTCTTGGCTTCAATGAAATCAAGACACAAATAAAAGGTTTGCTGGGCAGTAGTTTTTATTTCCAAGTAATGAACACTAGGCAACCTTAGGCCACCTTAAGTGTGAAAGCCTACGCCTGTTTGTAGGCTCAATATTTAGAATAGCTGGTAGGTCTTAGCTGTTAATTGCAAACTTGAATACCCCTTGTAACCTTTTCAGTTTGGATATTCACATTATATTCGCAAACAGTCAAATTGTATCGAATGATTATATACGTTAGAATCTTAAGTCGCACCGCAGGAATTTGCAGAAAATTTAAATATAAATCTTCAATTGAAAGAAGGTTCTTGTAACTTCAAATATTCATTCTCCAAATTTGTGCGGCGTGCGAGGGATTCTGAGCTACACAAAATTATGTTAAATTAATTACAAAAACAACACGAAGCTAACGTGTTCTGAACACGACTGTACAAAATAGTACAAACTTGTAATGATTCTGTTAAAATTGACTCTGTTTAATCTGTCTATTTTATGAAGACATATATATTTGTTTACCTTTGCTTGTAGTAGTGACATGAACTGACATACCAGTATGACATACGCTAGTGTGCTCTCAGCAGGAAAAAATTGACACTAGTGACACTAAAGACCTGCGCAGACGACGTACCTACTATCCGCAGCGTACTTTTTTCTCCTTCAAAATAGATCCCTTACAAAATGTATCGAGCAACGCACCGACTAAAATACGCAGAACCAAAAATCCGCCAAAACACCGCGGACGCCCGCGAAACGTAGCGGATAAGTGCGTGGGCCCAGTATTCTCTTTTAAACGTCTTCTCTTTTGATTAAACTTCATGTAAGTTACAGCACAACAATCTCAGAATATTTAAATACTCTCGGACAACAAGTGATCGCACACCGTGTGCGTTGAGTCTGCGGGAGATTTTGTATTAGCGTAGCGTTCTTTTGGATTGGCGTAGCGTACCTACTTTTGTATTCGCGGAGCGTACTTTTCTATTCGCGTACGTCGTCTGCGCAGGACAGTGTGTATGTAGACTAGGTATTGTACATGTCACTACTACAAGCATAGTAAAAAGGTCTTCCTGAGATAGAACGTCTATACCTGCAGATTGATTCTTCCTGGAAGGGTGAAAAAAAAATCTTAAAATCATCATACATAATTAACAGTACGGAAACAACTTGTCTACTGAAAATAGACTTCAACGAAACTTAAATGGCGTTAGCGAAATTTCAGATTGCTCAAGATCAAAAAAATCATCGCCAAGTACAAGCTTAGTTGCTAATTCTAATGCCTCACTATAAATCTTGAACCTCCAAAAATGTTTAATAACTCATAAGGAAAGGGAGGCGCATCTGTCGCATAAGTTCCTATTGTTATTTGAATACTTCTAGAAATGGTAAACCTCTAAAACAAATAAGTATCAATAAAACCTAAGATAGTGATTTTAAGATGATTTAAAGCACAAATTAAAGTTGGAGAAGTGAGTCTTTAGACTCGTCGACGAGGCTACTGTTTCACTGAGACCTTCGGACGCAAGGAAACCGGCGTGCGAACCTCAGTCGCCGTATGACCCGCTCTGAGGGTTGCCAGGTACGTTAAACATAATTACATTATCACAAATACTAAAGTCAGACATTAAAAATCATCATAGTCATGGTATTTAATTATTTTGGTTCCAGAGTTATTTTAGTCGTACAAAACGGTAGAAAAGTCAAAAAAGTTATCTGACAACCCTAGCGGCACCTTGTAATGTAAAGGATCAGCAATCTATACACACTTATAGAAAAGCAATAACATCAGGACGGTCGCAGTCAGCGGGTAAAGTCGGTAGTATGGATTATATCACAAGTAGTCGCGCTTGAAGGGACGCGGAAAGGATCACAAGTCTACTGGACCGGTACACAACGGTTATATATTTAGCTACTAATTTACTAGATAAATTCAATTTGTTTTCGTTAATATATTGTGGTGGGCCACGGGAGGGCGCGCTATCAAATAAAGAAATGGTCCTTAACAAGAGTATCCTCTTCTACTTTAAGGACCATTTCTTTATTTGAAATTAGAATGAAAATTACATTACAGACCATCCGGCCACAATAAAAACACAGTACTGTCAATATGTCTATTTCAGTACAATTTTACCGCCCGTAGCCCGGCGATGTTGCCAGTCTGTGCAGAGACAGGCACACTGCTCTGCTGGTTCACCATAAAACATCTGGCGTTTATTAAAAAGCACAGCAGAATAATATTAGCTATATTTGCTCAATTTAGTTAATGCTCGTGTCAGATACAGCATCTGCCTTGCGAGCCTACACAAACGACTTCTTTCTCACGCGCCGCAAACGCAATAAAACGCGCTGCCATTTCTATCAGCAATGCAAATAACCTGCTCTTCTAAACTCGTCAGCGACGCGCGTGACAAAAGACGCGCGTGACAAAAGACGCCGTGTGTAGGAACAAACATCAATAACAAATTATAAAATTTGGTAAAAATAATTGGTACCGGAACTTGTACATAAGATACTTTCAAGCAGGTTCAGACTTCATTATATTTACAATTATATCTAGACGCATCATACGCACGACTTAGAACATTATGCCTCCAATTATAATCTCCAAGTTGAATTAATTGAATTTGTTTCGCAATCCTGCGCATAATACCGTCCTTACATGAGTTACAATATATAAAATTTGACAACAACACCCGATCAAAACTATTTGCACTAACATAATATACGTTTCACAGGTTTAAATGCTCTATTAACTATAATACTATGCTCCGGAGGCCTTTCCGAAGCGTGGCTGCGCCCATATGAATGTCAATTGCACACAAACGTTATTTGAAAACAAATATTTTTCGTAACATTGCCAACTTAACAAATTCAACTGATATACCATTAAGTATTATTGGTCCTTCCCTCTGCACCATACAGTTATACAGCTCGATTACATTCTAAAGCAAGTCATGATTCACCATTACTTACACAAACTGTGTGCAATTGACATCCCTTCGAGTCAAACACTCAGCGATGAACTGCTAAAAGATTTTATTATTACCTTTGAACTATGCTTTAAGCTCCTAATATTTCTTAGTCTTGTCGAGTCAAGCTAACATTGCTGAGTGATTGGACTAATATTTACAGATGAACGCGAACTATTGCAAACACACAGAAAGCGATACAGACACAGTAGACAAAAATACATACATAGGAGGTACATATAAAATTTTACACTTAGCACCTTCGAGCGCCGCCGCGCGCCTGACCAACCAACATGAAATACCATTTTAACATGTACAATGTCACCTATACAAAAAGTCACTAACAAGATGGTTTTCGGTCTATCACAAGGCCATTTTAGATATTTATGCAACTGGAAGAGGCGGCCCCGGGTCAGGGCGCGGCACTCGCCTTTCGCGCATCACATTCGTTACAATTTCCAACCACATGCAGCCCCCCGTTTCTAAATGGCAGACCAACCAGCAACAACCAGGCAAAGTGGTGGTGTCATAAATTTACGTTAACCAATCACGTGAGGTAACGATTTGACGGCTGCTTAATTTGACGAGCCTTTTAGAAACTGGGGGTCACTATTACAAATAAATTTATGAAGGAACCAATTATGAAGTACGAATTCAATTCAAATTCATTATATACATTTTTGTATTAAAACGGCATATAAAACTGTCGCTGCGTATAAAAATTAAGTTACTCCTAACGCTATTCGCTTTGTTCCGTGAAAAATTAAGTTTATATGCACGCGAATTATTTGTACACATTTACAAAATTAAACGTTAAGATATGAACTTACAATATGTTTAGGAAACATTGAAATGTGAAGACTTCAATATACACAATCGATTAAAAAATTCGTAAATGGAGAGACCACACGCGAGGACGAAGCTGAGGGTAGATGCCGACAGAGAAAAATAACGAACGCATTTAAAGGTAACCACATCCTGCAAGAACTAATCAAGTAGACGTCCTCTGTTACCCCTAGTTATTCTCGCAGGACATCAACATCTCACCTCTTTCCTCATATTTTTGAGACAGCGAATTAAATTCGCAACCAACCCATCTTCAAGATTAACAATAACCTCATCATTAAAATAAAACATTTCATTGACAAAAACCTAGAAATAAGGTAATAGTGCCCGGGTTAATTTCGCGAAAATTAAACGTTTTGGCACTAAGCGTCACAGAGGGACCACGAAATGACAAAATATAATATGAAAATCCGGATGACCCAAGGCAAAAACATGTCACATAAGTAACAAAATATGTCAACAATCAAAATCATCCTAACACAAAATACCAAAATGATTAAACATTCGTATCCAACAGCCGTGCAGCCAAATTTACCCTATTGAGACTACAGAGTATATTGAGATATGTGGAACCTAGGTTAACGTTGTGTGACGAAGAGATCCGTGGGGCAGGATATGCATATTTACTTAACTACGTGACAAATGGGCGCTCGCTCCGCACAACGACTTTCTTTGTTCTTGGCACAATATTCTAACAATGTACCTTACCAAGAATAAGGGCGGATCGAAAGCCTTTGGTGAAAGGGAACACGTGATAATTAAACTAACATTATCGTAATACTATAGGCTACGCCGCACTCAAATACATTGACACAGGATTGTGAAAACGTTCAACAAACAAGATAACATTTTTATTTTATTTTGGTATTACGCTCTAAAACAATAGGTTCATATTCATTTCCATCAACCACGCAATAAATCTCACAGTTATTAATTTGACGCTTTACATAGCGCGATCACAACGCTTCCACGATTCACAAGCGCTAAGAAAATTACATTACCCCATACCCGTGGTGTTAGGTGTTTTTTTTTTCGCTGGGCCCTTCGATGTACAAACGATATGTTGTGTGATATCTAGATGAAGGGATGTGGTGTGTGTGTGCAGCGACCTACCACGTCAGGCCCTAAGTAGGTACCAGTACGTCATAACTATCATGCCTCACGGTCAGGCGTTGTTTCCCCTACATACGAACGAGTTATCTAGAATCCAAGATTAATTACAGCTGACATTCAACCTATATCAGATAACAGTAAACCGATGCTGAACCGTGAGCGTAAAGTAGGTGAAATTGGATCTCATTACCTACTGCTAAGTTCAATTTTGACCTATTAACACGTTAAACCGGTGACCATTAATTTTGTGGTTTTACTTCGGCAGAACAACACGACGCGACGCGAGGACCAATATTAACTAGACTACAATAGACCAACTAAATATACTTTAAGGTACGCGTATAAGGCTTCTCGCGGCGATCCCTGCCTCCTCATCTCTGGCCCTCGTGCGGCCACCAACAGACGTGCACTCTATACAACTCTTAACAACCAAAATGTAAGTTCAATTGAACCGTTCAAACTCTCCCGAGTAACAACATCAACATTTAGTACAAATCTATACATTGCCCGCGCTGCAACCCGATAGGGTATTTGCCTACCTATCTTTTATTTGAATTAATACAAGGTATTATTTCTGTGATAAGTCATTAAAAAGAAACGTTAATGCGCCAGACAGTGATTTTCCTGTATTTATTTAAAAACAATATTTCACATTTAGTTATACATGTCCGTGCAAGCGATCCAAGTCATGGCCAAAGTAATTTGTAGGGATTACGGCAATGTAACACATGGCTGTCTCAGGAATGTCTTATATTTATTTCTAATCAATTTAAAAATAGTGTTACCGATCAGTGCTCGATTTGAGCTATTTAAAATATTTATTCAACAAACCAGACAAATACCCTATTGAAATCGACTGTGCCATCTATTATTGAACAAAGTTATATTGCAAAAGCCTTCAATCATTATTTACTAACCGGCCCGGTGAGGTCACAGATTGAATGTCTCGATACGAGTTCAGCCGTAAAAAAATATTGCAGAGAGCGCACCAAACGCTACGTTTAGTCACCCCACAGAAACATACATGCCGTACCCACTGCGCAAAATAATTTATAGTATTGAAACTCGTTTTCGAAACGAACTTAAGTTCGTTATCAAATGATCGAAATCACAATTCATAATAAATGTAGAGAGTGAATCAGTGACCTTTTTTGGAGGAAAGCTTCAGGTGGATCTAAATACCCTCAATTGTGAACTTGACAAGCATATCCTCGAAAGTTGCAGTGAAAATTATCACACTGTAGTGTGTCTTGATGATAATTGACAGTGAATTCTAGATTCAGAAACAATAGACATAAGGTCTTATCACACTTTTTCAGCCTATCCTCCAATATAATTTGATCGTAATATGAGAGGCAGCGGTGAAACACAACCACATGACGCTTAAACGAATCATGGTCTAAGGCCCACGTCCACATTACATACATATGATCACACGTGCGTTGCTCGGAACATCACAGTTTGAACATTGACACCCCCTTCGGCCCTCGCCACCACAAACACGGCGGGACTACGCCGACACCACGCCGAGACTACGCCGAGACTACGCCCAGACTACGCCCAGACTACGCTGAGTCACGGACTCGGCAGTAACTTCGCCGCGGCGATTCTACACTAACAAATATTGCACTATACAATAAAAATGGAAAAGGAATGAAGTGATTGCATTGTCTTATACATATACTTATTACAATTCATTAGGGTTTTCTTAATAAATTATACAATAATTCTCATTATTAGAAATAAAGCTCATCGTTGATCGACCAGCCGATGCGGCTGTACGTGACATCACATACGGAAGATAAAGCTCGATTCATTGCCCAAAATAACAATATTTTTCTATGATATAGTATCTACGAGTATGATTCAACTGCATCGCTCATGGCTGCCCGCGAGGACTCGACTACAGCTATGCGATTATTTTAGTAACAGCGCTGTCAGTGCTGCTTTCTTGACATTTGACAGCTTCCTGTCCATTATCTCGATGTTATTCACACTGTTCAGCGACAAAGTGTAATCAAGGAAAAACTCTAAAAAGGCCATTAAAGGCAAAATGGTATCAGAATCGGTATATTATTTAAACAAAACTGATAAGGGACTAAGAGTTCTTACACACGGCACGGCAAATGCCGCCGACCTCTGGCGACGACGTATCGACGGCTGTCATTTTTAGTAGTCTAAGAGCTAGGGAGCACACAACGTGAGCTCAGCCGATGAAATTAATTCTGAATTGCTTATTAGTGCTTACAAGAAAAAAACAATAATTTGGAACTCGAACTTATAGATTATTAAAACATTTAAAAGCAATGAAAAAATGTTTGCTAAATTTTTGGTAATAGTAGATAGAATCCCGTTCTCTATCCAGTATTATTTCTTAAGCCTGGAGCCACCGGCCTTTCTCTTTTGTCGACGACGACAGAATAAAAGCAACAAGTGTTTCTTTCGAAATCAATTTAAACCTTTCTTCCGTACAAAGTCTGCCGTTGACGTTTGCGGTCAACACGCCGACGGCAGAGGTCAACGGCTAATGCCGTTTGTCAGAGTACTTAGGCTTTATTTGAAAGAGTTTTACAATAAAGAAATGACAGATTTTATTTCCACTTGCCTATAGCGGCTTAGAGTTGCAGAGTATTGCGAGAGAGCGGCAGGAAAACTTCATGAATTGATTTTACTTCCATAATCGACATAGTAGTAATCTGTAACAAAATTCATAATTTTATTCGAATCTCGTTTGGTAAGTTTGGAGTGCCGTACTATTGCTAATAAGGGTCCCTGACACACTAAATTTCTTGCCGATTCCTCCCTATCGATTATTCGGGAGTGTTTGCTAATACTTATTAGTTTAAGCCTTGTGAAAAAAAAAAAAGTTTATTACAAGTATTAATTGATTATATAACAAAAAGGCACCATCCACAAACAATACGACAGCGAATCGATCTCTAAACTTTGGCATCAATATAAGACAGATCAAGTTACAATAAAACAAGGATTTCAAAAAATGTCTGGGGGTACACACACGTTATACTCAACCCCATTTTAAAATGATGTGTAAACTGTTAATGAAGCTGACTGAGCTTCGCTGTAAAATGTAATTTTGTAGATTTAATGAAATATATCAATAGTTTCCTGCCTATTAGAAGTACACAACATTTAACATTTTTCAGTACGAATTGGAGCGACTTGCTTTCGACGTATGTTGGGAATCCATTTTTACAAAGTGAAGTGCAACGCGGGCGGATGGGGGTATAGGGCGGCCTGTAGGGTTAAGGCAATCAACTTTCGTCTGGTGGCGACGCATCGGGGGCGTCAGGGGCGGGGGCGTCGGGGGCAGCGGGGGCTTCAGGGGCCGCAGGGGCTTCGGGGGCGGGCCCCGGGTCGGGCTCAGAGGGCGCCGCGCCGGAGCTGGAAGGCGGAGACGATGCCTCAGCCTGGGTTTCTTGCTGAGTCTGTAACAAAATAAAAATCGGCATCAGCCAATAGATTTCCCCATGGAACTCGGTTATAGTTGTAAAAAACCCGTTAGCTACCGATACTTAAACAAATTGATGGTTATCTACCGATAAAATGCGGTATTATCGGTTAATTATCCGACTGCGACCGAGAAAAAGAGTACAGTTCTTCAAGGTGATTTATGGGCATCGACTAACTTCGTGTTCCCGATGATGACCTACCAAAACTAGGCAACTGGATGACAGCGCTATAGTAAAATAACGAGACGGCTATGACATTGACATTAGTTTGTTTGCGAAAAAGTTGAAATTAGAAGTGTTTTTTTAAATAATAACTTTTTTCAAATTGTTTTTGTAATGTTTTACGATTGTTTCCGAAATTCTGATGTTTACCGATGCCCATTATTTATCTTGAAGTCCTGTAAATAATCTGTCTTTTTATTGTTTTGTCAACTCCTCGGTGAAGCTTCCTTTTTACGAAATTCCCATCACACTGTGTGACTGGATATCCGACTTCCTGAGGGAACAGTCAATAATAGTGCCGCCAGCGCCATCTAGCGGTGGTATTTAACCGTAACAAGCATAAAATGCGGTTAATTAACCATTAATAACGAAAAAGCTCTTGGTTAAAATCGTTAATAACCGGCTTCGCATCTATAAACTCGGTCGAGCACTGTTTCGCTGCATAGCTTCATACGCTACGATCTATGTTTTATCAACTCTCCTCGCGTCGTATTCCTCATTACTGAGAATCGCGATCCCCGCGTTGTGTCAGCTTGTGCTTGACGAAATCCCGCCACCTCGCCTATCCCTGGCATTGTGGAGCGCGTCGTGTACTCTCGTGTCCAGCAATGACCACATCTGGTCGGACCACCTCAGTGGACTAGGGCCTTTTGGGCGGGCGGCAGGCCTGACGGCAGGCGCCCAAAAGGCAGAGTAATAAGCATAGGCATATATATTACCAAGTAAACTTGGTACAGGCTTATAATAATGACACCTAGAAGGATAGTTCCATACAAAAAGACGCGCCAAACCAGAAGCCGAAACCGAACGTCAAAAATGTCTCATGGCAGAAATGACCAAATAATGTTGCAGGTCGACTGCATTTTCCCTAAAAAGTTTTTTTTATTTAAAAGTTGTTAATTATATTAATACATTGATATTTTTCACAATAAACGGATTTAAATTCTAAGGTGACTTTTACGTAAGTCCTTTTTATTTTATAATCACATATACATATAATATTCATGCTCAAACATATATAATATAATTAAATATATACTTCAATTTGATAAAATCAAGTTCCTCCAATTTACTAAAAGTTGGAAAAATATTTTCTCATCACTGGCAACATTTTTAAATTTAAAAACAAAAGCTTTCTCTACGTAAATTACAATAATTTATTTTGAGTTAAGTGCTAATATAGTCATAATATAAGTTAAAACATATTGTCTACCGGTGGTGGGTTATTTTTATATCTTTTTGTGTTTTCCCGAATTATTGTTAAACCCTTTACACACCGATTTACACAACAAACTGTCATTTTGTTGGAGCTCCTACCAATAGACCACGACCTCGATCACTGGCGGGACGTCGCGACGCGTCGATCGGGTCCGGACATGGTGTCCGGATTTCAGTGGCATCAGTGAGCATGCGTCGACTCTCCTTCTAGGCGTAATCATTCTAAGGGTACAGGTAAATATACCCGGGAAAGGCTAACACCCTTGTCAGGCAAGTAGAGGAAAACCTGGGCCTTATGTTGTTCTCTGTCCCAATAGATTTAAAGAACAGAGAATCCATCTCCACTCTTTCGCAGAGATAGAGACGCGAAAAATACTACCAATACTACTCACATGTGTAATGGAGAAATTCATAACTTTCTAATTCAACAATACCTTTATTATATAAATAATGTCTTACCTCTTGTCTTGTTGGTTCGGGATCCTTTATATCTTTCGAGACTTCTTTATTTGAGCTCGGACCCTCAGTCTTCTCTGGTTTCTCACCACTTTTGAACTCCAGCTGTATTTCTTGGCTTGGTGTAACCTTCTGTGCCGCTTCTGGATTATTTCTCACGTCCTGTGAGTCTTTCTCTTTCTGGCCCTCGTCGGCTTGAGCGGCAGATTTCTGTTCTAGAATAGGCTGAACGTCTAGCTGTAATTGTCGGTTCGTGCTTTCTTGTAAGTCTTGTTCAGGCTCAATGTGTTGGTGCGGCACCGGCATGTTGTACACGAGGTCTGCTACCACCTGGTTACAGAAATACTAATTACGAAAATACTAAAGGGAAAGTTGATACTGGACCCATCAGAAACCTTGTACATCAAGAGACATTTTACTAATAGTATGTTTGATATATTATGGCCTCTTGCATAAGCTATAAGATCCACAATGAAGATATCCACACAAGAACCAAATTAACCGACAAAACTGCTGGGATAACTAAGTTCAAATTACTATTAACAATGAACTGGAAGGCGCAGCGTGGACCGGTGACCTGAGCACACAGACCATATAGCCTATAGACTCCTCTTTGAGCGTTTCTTAGTTGAAAACGCAATCGCCAAAAGTTGGGGGGGTGCAGAGGTATGAAGCTCACTGTGATTGGCGGATTCAACGTCAATCTAGTGACAGATGTCACATGAATTGCAAATGGCGTCCGACCTAGGGATGGGATAGCACGATATTTATAGCGTTATCTACATTGTGGTTGTACTGTGATATTTGGTTGGGTGGGTAAAGTAAATAAAACAATCATTTATAATTGAGCCCACAGCTATCTACTGGGATTTAAAATGTATTACTTTTTTACAAAGGCTCCTTACGTTCTTTTTTTGTTCCGTATTGCGGGTCAAGTAAGCTAGCCACGGCTGTTTATATATTTTTCCATCACGCATTTTGCCAAATCTATGACGTGATTGTTTTCATAATCGAACTGATGTTGCCATAACGTTGAGAATAAATTTTCATTTCTGAATGTTTGCAACGTTTTGACAGCAAAAGCACTGCGTTCGGCGATAAAGTAGCCCACCTTTATCTCTTGCATATATGAGAGTATTTTTGTTTTCCTTTAGAGATATTAATGCCTAATGTCCAGGGATATTTATTTTACACATATACTGCATTTTATCCTTTTTTTCAGAGAATGCACAACAAATCCCGCAATGTACTCAATGATGTTTTTAGCAAACAGTGACAACGTTATGTCTTGCAACGCTTCAATAAAGTCAGTGTCATCACTATCAATTAAAAAAAAAAGTTAGTAACATTAGCGTAGGTTTTGCAAACACACATAAATATCTCCGCTTTTTCAATAGTTTAAAGCAATCCGCAGAAAAATGCTGAGAGCATATGACGCTATTAGGCGTTGGAAACCAATTAAGATCTCGACTTGTAGCGTCTATCCACACTTTTTTCAGCTTCGAACTTTTTGGAAACCTTTAGAATTGGAAAACAAAAAAAATATAACAACGACTTTCTGTATTATATCTACCTTCAGAATAACTTTACAACTACCAAAAACTTCTGCCATCAACTGAACGATTTTTTTATTAATTAAATAAATTAGCATTGATAAGTGCTTTTTCTTAATAAAAAATTCAAAAGGACATTCGTTTATATAAATTATTGTTTACTTTAAATTCCATGAACAAAATAACTTATCGATGAAAACGATTTTACTTTGGGTTTGCCCACATCACTAGCGAACAATTTCTACGTGAAAGCGGGATAGTCATTTGCAAATATACACAGGATAGAAAGGGATAGGGAGAGTTAAATAAGACAACAACGTATTGGTTTTGTAATATTTCCTCAAGTTATTTAAATCTGTTTTCTTGAGTTTATCTTTAAAAAGTGACTTACATATGAAAAGTGATACCGTCTTTTTGTAAACTTGATGTGGTACTACGTTTCCCGCACCATTTCACGGAGCAACAAGGCATTTTACCCACTTTTTAAAATTTATTTGTACGAAAATTTCGCGATGACGTTCGGGAACAGACTAAATCGCCAATTGGAGGCGTGGCACTACATATGATCAGTCGGTGCATATGCTTGGCGAGCGCGGTTCCCCTCCTATGCGGGGTCTATGGGCTATGTGGTCTGTGCCTGAGCATAACGTGCAGAAAGCCGTTAAATGTATTCAAAACAGGCGCGGCTGAGGGAGCGCATGTGGGCTTCTAGTTACAACTATACCTCGGGCGCCATCGCGCTCATGGCGGTGAGCAGCTTGTGCGCGAGCGTCACGCTGCTCGCGTGCTGCAGGCTCTGCTGCGCGCCGGCGCGGCTGAGGGAGCGCATGTGGGCTTCTAGTTACAACTATACCTCGGGCGCCATCGCGCTCATGGCGGTGAGCAGCTTGTGCGCGAGCGTCACGCTGCTCGCGTGCTGCAGGCTCTGCTGCGCGCCGGCGCGGCTGAGGGAGCGCATGTGGGCTTCTAGTTACAACTATACCTCGGGCGCCATCGCGCTCATGGCGGTGAGCAGCTTGTGCGCGAGCGTCACGCTGCTCGCGTGCTGCAGGCTCTGCTGCGCGCCGGCGAGGCTGAGGGAGCGCATGTGGGCTTCTATTTCTTGAGGGGCGTTTTCTGTAATTCAATATTTTGATTTTAATTAAGATATTGGAATAAATATACTAGGAACTTTAACCCACAGCTAGCCGAGGGAATTTTTGGGTTGAACTACGTCTGGCAGCATCGAATCGCACTTCCTTATGCTTTATTTATTTATTTATTGCTTTCTCGTATGTAATACAAAGGTCTTAAAAGTAATAATAGTAACAATACTTTATTTATCTTTATCCGTTATTTATAAGAATAAGGAAGGAAGGTGTTGCGGAGTTCTCTCTTTCTGTGTCTACTAAATGACGGATCTAAGTGATGAAAAAGGATAGAATCATAGGAAAATGCATTGGTGGTGAAATCCTCGTTGCAGGCCAGCAATACAGGTGCCGGAGCGCCGGGATTCGTCACACAATACTTAAGGAGTAGATGTAGTTATGGAATAGTGAATAAAAGATAAGCCAATCCAGTGACTTGTTTATTGTATCGGGTAAAAGTATAGGTAGGAAAGAAAACCCGATACATGGGTTCCTGTTACATTATATATAGATAACTGTTTACAATTGGTTATTTAATAATCACCATCACGTATGTTATTAAAACTTATACTGGTAAACTGGTATAATGCTCGCAAGCTCTGTTCAGTACGATGGTTGTGGTAGGACTAACTCAAAATGCTGAACAGGGAACATGGAGCGACAAATTAATTTTTGAAAGGACAGGTACAGAATACTATTGTTGGCCAGTAAGCTAAACTATGAAGTTTCCAGACATCGTGGAGGTTCTATCTAACGTCCATGAGACTGGAACGAAACGGCATCGTTACACATTTCTGTACTTGCAAATGTATAGTGTAATCTAATTCAACCCTTAACTTAATATTAGATGTAAACGATAAAAGTGTACTGTATTTCGATAAACTAAATATATACAATACGAAACAAAATAACCCGACAATTAAATAGTGGGAAGAGAAAATCGTGTGGATAAAACACTCACCTTATGCAAATTGTGCTCTTTTGGAACCTCGGTGTTCGGCCGTTGGGATGGGACTCCTATAACTTTCGGGAACACGCACTCACCTCCAGGGACAGTAACCTTTCGCCAAGTACCTATACCGGGTATGATAAAGCAGTGCTTCCTCCAACTAATTTTTCTCTCCTTTGCAATAATAACACACGCGAACGACAACGAAAAGGGGTTGTGTGCTAAATTATTATATAATAAAACGATAAAATTACGAAAAGTGTGCTTGTGCACCGAAAACGACAACCATCAACGAAAAACGATAATAATTTGAATGGCGCGCCGTTACAACTTTTTATGGGTTTTTATACCATATTTTTTGCCAGGCGAAAGACGATCTGTGGTTGCGTTCACAAATCGACAATCCTAAACATTAGAAATAAAAATCTTACAAGGGAGAATATTTTAAAGTGAACTGACGAAATGGCTCATAGATAAGCGTTTTTATAGTTTAAGGAATAATTCATAATTTAATGTAATTCATAATTTAATTAGCATTGTAGTTTGTGTCAAACTTCTAGTCCACTTTGAAGCTCTCCCAAGTTAAGTATCCGATTTTTTCCTATGAAAAATGGGTATTGCGCATGCGAAAACACTTCCCGCTTGAGTCCCTAGGATCATGCATGTCGACTTTTTCTAGTTTCTATCTTTGAGTCGAAAATAACCTAAGATTATACATCGCGCTCGCGCCTATCGCATTGTTCTCTGGCTGAGGCGACTGGAAAAACTCGCCACAAGTAAATGCATAAAAGATGGACTAACCTATGTGATGTTCAGAGTCCCCATACGACCAAAAGGCGGCGAACTGATCAGCGGCGCTGTCGCTGGGCTCGCTGGGCCTCTCGGCCGCGGGGGGCTGCGGGGGCTGCGGGGGTTGCGGGGGCTGCGGGGGCTCCGCGGGCGCGAAGGGGTCGTGCGCGCGCGGCGCGGCGAAGGCGTCGAACTGCGCCCAGCCCGCCTCGCCGCCGGGGGCGGTCTCTTCGGCCGTGCTATTGCCGCCTTCCCATGCTGGTATCATAAATAAATCTTACTATATAATAGGTTGGAAGTAAGAAAATTAAAAAAATTAAACTAAAGTATGTACATACGAGGGGTGATCCAAAAGTAATGATAATCAATAATAAACACAATGAATATAATAATAAAAAAAATTATTTCTCAACATAGTCTCCTAGCAAGTCTATCCATTTAGTCCATCTCTTTTCTAAACCTAAAATTCCCTTAGAAAAAAAATCTTTATCTTGACTCTCAAAAAAGTCCTCAACCGCGGCCATCACGTCGCTATCATCGTCAAATTTCTTGCCTCGGAGGTGTTCCTTGAGTCGTGGAAAGAGATAGAAGTCACTGGGGGCTAGATCTGGTGAATAGGGGGGTGTTCCACCAGCTCAAAGCCCGCTTCCTGAATGGCAGCCATGGCAATTGCAGCTTTGTGAACCATTGCGTTGTCTTGATGGAACAGCACTCCAGCCCGCAGTTTGCCTCGCTCCAGCCCGCAGTTTGCCTCGCCTTTTCTCCTTAATAGCCTCCCGCAATCTTCTTATTTGTTCTCCACAGTAGGAGCCTGTAATAGTGACCCCCTTTTCCAAGTAGTCCACCATTATTATTCCTTCAGCATCCCAAAAAACAGACGCCATAACCTTCCCTGCTGAGCTTGACACTTTGAATTTCTTCGGCGTCGGTTCATCGGATCGTTTCCATGTCATCGATTGTTGTTTTGTTTCAGGATCAAAATAATATAATAAATAAATAAATATCTGGGACAATTCACACCAAGATCATCTGACCCCAAACTAAGCAGAGCTTGTAATATGGGCGTCAGAGACTGATAAACATACTTAAATATTTCTAAATACATACTTAAATAGATAAAATGGTGGATCCAGGTCTCGTCCATGGTCACAAAACGTGACAAAAAATTATCGCCTGGAACTTTTCGAGATTTGCTCTTGACATGTCGACTCGTTTCTTCTTTTGCTCGTCGTTTAACATTTTCGGTACCCAACGCGCGGAGACCTTTCTCATATGCAATTCGTTCGCAAGGATTCTTTGAATGCTGCCATATGAGATCCCTGTGACCTCAGCTACATGCCTGATAGTCACTCCTCGATCTTCCAATACAACTTCTTCAACTTTTTTCACATTTTCTTCAGTGAGGGACGTCGATGGGCGTCCTTCGCGGTGTTCTTCTTCCGTCGATGTTCTTCCCAGCTTAAACTCCTTAGCCCAGCGTGCAACTGTGGAATATGGAGGAGAAGAGTCCCCTAATGTTTTCACCAAGTCGCTGTGTATGTCTTTGGAAGACATTTTTTTCAAGCAGAGGTATTTAATGACAGCTCTGATTTCGTGTTTTTCCAAATCAAATCAAATGTTTTATTTGCAAGAATCCAATGCATTCAGCCTAATACTAGCGTGCAAATATACATATTACAATAATAATTATTAATATTTATGAAAATTTAATTTATTATATTTTATCTTTAAATTCAAGAAATTCTTTAACAGTGTAAAAACTGTGATGTAATAACCATTTTGTCAGCTTTGATTTAAATGTATTTATGTCATGAATTAATCTGAAGTTGTCTGGTAAATTATTGAACAGCACAATACACATATTATAAACATTTATCTTATATATTCGTTTATGGCAAGTAGGATGATACAATTTGTTCATAATTCTAGCTCTAGTTTGCCTGCTATTTATTTCAGCTCGTGTTTTCCAAAATTGTGGATTGGAGAATCCATTTTGATGTTCACTCCTTTGTTCTTTGTCCTTGACAGTTCGTATTCAAATGAATGTAGCTCTCGGGAATCGTGGCCTATTTATATGATTTTTTTTTCCTGAACTAGCGGGTAACTTAGCAAGTGACTGATATTTTTTTTGTATTTTTGTGTGCACTAGAAATAACTGATTATCATTACTTTTGGATCACCCCTCATAGGTGCCATTTGGTTTGATTACTTTTTGTTATCTGGTAGGTAGGGAGATAATCCCATTGCTATAGAAATTTTGAGGCTTCTGATCAAAATACCGCGACTAGTGGTTTTGGCTATCCTCTCGTGATGTTATCCTGACACTGCCTAAAGAATTCTAAAGAGACCGAAACAGGTGGAAATATGAAGGTGCAAGATCAGGACTATACGGCGGATGCATTAAACCTACCAGCCAAACTCTCTTAATTTTTGCCGATTTGCTTAAGATGTGTGAGGTGCGTTATCATGATGAAAAACCACACCCTTTCTGTTGATTAATTCCGGCCTCTTTCTCTCAACTTCTTGCTTTAATCTCATCAGTTGTTCGCATTAGAGTTCAGAATCAATGGTCCTGCCTGGTGGTAACAGCTCATAATGAATAATGCTCTTCCAATCCCACCACAAACACAGCACCATCTTGTTGCGAGTTAACCCGGGTTTACCCAAATATCTAGCTTTTTAGTGTACCCAGTTTTTTTCAAATGTACCAAAACTGTTTTGTGGTCAATTCCCTGTTCTTCAGCTACGTCGTAACTACTGATATGCCGATCTTGCTCCACTTTTTCAAAAATGGCATCTATTTTATCCGTAATAGGGCGACCAGAGCGACGTGCATCTTTGATATCAAAATTTCCGGATTGAAAACGCTTAAACCAAATTTGTGCTACTCTCACAGATACTGCACTAGGTCCATAAACATCGCAAATTTTTTTCGGGGCTTGCGATGCATTTTTACCTTTTTTGTAGTATAATTTTAAAATGTATTGAATTTCTTCATTATACTATTCCCACTATACGATGATATGCCTGACAGTTCTCATTGTTCCGTGTCACATTTCAAACGAAATAAAAAGAAACTGGCAAAAGAAAATGTTGTAAACTATTAAAGAACTATTGTCCTTTCGAATCTTATCAAGTAAATTATTGTTATTATTATTACCTGTTAATAAATAAAGTTAATGAATTTAAATTAATATATATTTACAGTATTGACACTACTGAATCGACAAAAAAACGATGAATGGGCGACCATTTTGTAATCACGTCATTCGCATCAGTACGAGTGCGCCTGCCTTGTGTGCTATTTTATAACTATTATTTTTGAAATACAGCATTTTATTCTGTAACATATTATTAGCCATTACCCGTTTATTAAGAATTTATTTAAAAATAGGTAAATCTAATTCCATTTCCTTTGCCAACTCGATTAAATTACATTCGTTACATCACTATAATTGACAATTATGAACTGTCAGGGATATCATCATACGGCGAAAGTAGTATGGATTCCTCTTGACTGTAAGAAAAACGAATGAAAATCACACATTTTCCTAAATTGAATTTGGAATTATCTTCTTTAAAACTTAAACTTATAATAATACCAAAACCAGCCAACAAATAGTACAGTCAAAGAGATTTTATTACAAGTTCATACATGTTATATGCGAAAAGACTTTTTCCCCAAACCTAATATATTAAATATATTATATTATATATGCGGAAATTTGTGAGGATATATGTATGTATGTATGTTTGTTACTCTTTCTCGCAAAAACTACTGAACGGATTTAGATGAAACTTTACAGTAATACAGCTTATCAGAATAACACATAGGCTACATTTAATGAAGATTTTATGTACACATGTTACAGAAATGAAGATCACGCGGGCGAAGCCGCGGAAGGATACCTAGTTAATACAAGCAAAATATAAAGAAGAAAACCAAAAACCACATGAGCAATAAATATTAATGATATTCCCGCCTTTCTTTTATCAAGCACCTTTTAACCTTGATATGAAATGAAAGACAAACATAATATCAGGTGACAATAATGTCTCGTGTTTGTAACCACAAACACGAGACGTTATTGTCACCTTGTACTAAAAAAACATTTATTTATGTTTAGCATGTTTCGTTCTAATCCTAAAAATATCATCAAATTTCCTATACAAATTAAAGTGAATAAAAGAATTTACATACGAGAATGTTGTTCTAGAAGCTCGCGCACGCGGCTTTGCGACGCGCCCGCGTGTTCGCCCTCCCCCTCCTCTTCCCCTTCGAGGTCGTCGTCGTCTTCTGGAGAGTCTTCCCACATGCTACAAATGTAATAAAAAGTTGACCTTGCGAGCTTGACCTTCAAAGCTTAAACCAAATAACAAAGTAAATAAAAATCATCAGTCCATTGCTGAACTCAGACCTCCTTTTTAGTGCGCCATCACAGCCTTTAAAGAAAAAACAATATGCGCCAGACCAAACACCAATTGTTAGGGTGTGAAAAAAGGATAAATATCCTTGTATTACGAGGTAACATAGAAGCAAGCTGATTTAAAATTCATGTAAAGTTATGTTTTATACATTAAAGACAGTATTTAAAAACCTTCATAGGTTTTTAAATACAAAGATATTCTTAGAATGGTGACAGTTATTAAAACTGTCACCATTCTAAGAATATCTTTGTTCGTCATCATAAATTAAAGATAATTAATTCAAATTGCGTTATTCCGTTATTAATTGGGCCGACTTAATGCGGTCACTCGTCGCATGGCGCTTGCAGAAAAGAACCCACGTATAATCGGTCCAACATACTACAACCACCTACCCACTGCGCTGAAAAATGCACAATCCGACGAAGCATTCCGACGCCAACTGAGAAACCTTTTGTTGGAAAAGTCTTTCTATTCCATTGACGAATATTTAAATTGTTTATTTTAATTTTAGTTTACATTTGTATTTATTTTAATGGTATTTGATTGTATGATTGTATAATTTTGAATTTGTAATTTGTAATTGTTTAACCTCTGACATTTAATGTAAAATATATTGTAATTATGTATTAAGTGAGAAATAAATCTAATCTAATCTAATCAATAGCCATTATCACGTGACTGCAAATGCCATCAAAGCTCAAAGCGCGATGACGTCACTGACCGGCAAACAAGCTGACATAACTGTCATACCAGGGTGCGCCGAAGTTCACCTAAATTATCAACTCTGATAATTGGAACTCCGAAAATGTTATTCCTATTTTCATTCTAACAATTACAATTACTAACTACTCTTCCTAAGAATTCTAAGTTATCTTTCTAAAGTATCATTCATACAATTTGTAGTACTACCGACGATGTTCATAACACTCATGTTTCCGTAAATTGGACTTATCAATATCAATAATGTATGTTCATAACGGGTCCATATTGGCTCACCTAAAGTTCTTTACCCGAAATTGTTCTTTCTACCGATATTAATCAGAACACATACTAACTCAACAACTTAGCGTTTAAGTCAACCTAACCCGCTATTCGCTAACCAAAGCGTGTGCCAGAAGCGTTTTTAAAGTAAACTCGCTTAGGTTAGCGAGGAGCGAAGCGACGAGCGGGTTAGCTTTACATAAACACAGCGCACGAGCCGAGTGGCGAGTGCCACAAGCGACTTTAGGGCGTTTCTCACATTAATATTTGGGGAAAAAGTCTTTTCGCATATAGTATGTATAAACTTGTGATAAAATCTTTTTGGCTGTACTATTTGTATCTGGCTGGTTTTGGTATCATTAAAAGTTTAAATTTTGAAAGAAGATAATTCCAAATTCAAATTAGAAAAATGTGTGATTTTCATTTGTTTTTCTTACTAAAGTAAAGTAAAGTAAAAAATATCTTTATTCATATACACTTATAAAAAGTACTTATGACAAGTCAAATACGAAAAAAAATAGCAAAAATATACTGAATAAAAATAAACTTACATAAAATAATACTACGATATTTAATATCATAATTAAACATAATGTGACTCTACCACCGGTTCGGAGGTTGTTTCCGATCGAAAAGACTCCGGCAAGAAACTCGATGGTTACTCTTTTCAATCTTGTTTTTTTACACAGAAATTGAATTAACAGAGTAAAGTCATAACAAAAAAGTGTGCAGAGGAGCAGATTATAGCTAAGCTGACCACAAATTCTTATCATTTAAGAAATCCTCAACACTATAATAACCTCGCTTCATTAACTTAGCTTTAATTTGTGACTTTAACTGGTGAAGAGGCAGTTCAACAAGAGTTTGCGGAATCTTATTAAAATATTTTACACATTGACCAACAAATGATTTCCCTACCTTATGCAGTCTTAGACTGGGAGTTACGAGCTTATTTTTATTTCTGATATTGAGTTTATGAACATCACTGTTTCTTTTAAAGAGATGCAAGTTTTTACGGACATATCCTACATTATCATAAATAAATTGAGAGTACACAGTTAAAGAGTCGCGTGGTCTGAGGTTGTAAATGGAGGTGATGGCTCATTTTTGAAGAACAAAGATGGTGTTGAGATCCGCTGCCGAGGCCCACAACTGTAGACCATACGACATAACACTGTGAAAATAACTGAAGTACACTCTTGCTGTTGCGATATCAGTCAGGAGCCTCATTTTTCTAACAGCATAAGCCGAACTAAGTCTTCCTGCCATAGCAGAAATATGCGGACCCTACTGTAACTTGGAATCGAGAGTAATTCCCAGGAATACAGTGGAATTCGCAATCTCTAATGGCTCGTTATTCATGTTTATAATGGTATCGACCTGTCTTACATTGGGCATAGAAAATTTGATACATTTAGTCTTCTTAGCATTAAGCAGTAAATTGTTACTCGTGAACCAATGCAGTATCTTAGAGAGAGTACTGTCAAGATGAGTGAATCTAATAAAGAAATTGGATACATTTTAAAATTTTACTACAAAAAAGGTAAAAATGCATCGCAAGCCGCGAAAATTGCGATGTTTATGGACCTAAGTGCAGTGTCTGTGAGAGTAGCACAAATTTGGTTTAAGCGTTTGCAATCCGGAAATTTTGATGTCAAAGATGCACGTCGCTCTGGTCGCTCTATTACGGATAAAATGGATGCCATTTTTGAAAAAGTGGAGCAAGATCGGCATATCAGTAGTTACGACGTAGCTGAAGAACTGGGAATTGACCACAAAACAGTTTTGGGGCATTTGAAAAAAACTGGGTATACAAAAAAGCTCGATATTTAGGTACCTCACGAGCTCACTGAAAGAAACCTAATGAACCGTGTACTCATTTGTGATTCTTTATTGCGACGTAATGAAACCGAACCATTTTTGAAGAATCTGATAACTGGTGATGAAAAGTGGATCACGTACGACAAGAACGTAAGAAAAAGGTCGTGGTCAAAGGCCGGTCAGGCTTCACAGACTGTGGCGAAACCAGTGTTAACTCGCAACAAGGTGATGCTGTGTGTGTGGTGGGATTGGAAAGGCATTATTCATTATGAGCTGTGACCACCAGGCAGGGCCATCGATTCTGAACTCTACTGCGAACAAGTGATGAGATTAAAGCCGGAAGTTGAGAGAAAGTTTTTCATCAAACTCAAACTCAAACTCAAATAACTTTATTCAAATAGACTGTATCAGTACTTTCAAATCGTCAAATTTACAGCAAAATATACTAAATAATAGACATCATGATAACGCTAACCTAACACATCTTTAGCCACTCAGCCAAAATTAAGAGAGTTTGGCTGGGAGGTGTTAATGCATCCGCCGTATAGTCCTGACCTTGCACCTTCAGTTTTCCACCTGTTTCGGTCTTTTCAGACTTCTTTAGGCAGTGTCAGGTTAACATCACGAGGACTGACAAAACCATTTGTCGCGGTATTTTGATCAGAAGCCTCAAAATTCCTATAGCAATGGGATCATGTCATTACCTGCAAGATGGAAAAAAGTAATCGAACAAATGGCACCTACATACTTTAGTTAAATGTAAATAAACTATATTAAAAAATGTTTTGAATTTTCTTAAAAAATGCGAAGTAACTTTTTCCCCAACCTATTACATCACTTTACTTTCCGAATATGAGTAAAAATATTAGAGAAGTTATGTTTAGGGATAGAAGCCTTATTAAAAACCACAGTATGAGTTAAAATAATATTAATTTCAATTTTAGGAAACATGAGTGTTATAAACATCGTCAGTAGTACCTACTACAAATTGTATGAATGAAAACTTAGAATAACATCGGGTAAAGGACTTTAGGTGAGCCAATATGGACCCTTCATACCATACCCAAGTTAAAATCAGGTTAACTTTGACAGAACGCAAGATTGTTTATCGGCCTGTGACGTTATCATAGTCACGTGACAGTTTGGAGCGTATTGGCGGAAATTGGTTATGGGAAAAAAATCAAACATGTCCTACACATCGAAAACCATTTCTAGGTACTTGTATTTTTTACTACTACTTTTTACTGATGGACTCTTGACGGTAATCAAATTGACATCTCACAATTAGATCGTTTAAACTAACTGACGAGGGGTTTAGAGCCGTTAAGTCTGAGGAGGGACTTCGCCTCCCTGTGCGTGTTCTACCGCTTGTACAACGGGTTTTGTTCTGAAGAACTGTTCGATATGATGCCCACGGCTTCTTTTTACCACCGCACCGCTTGCCACCGACAAGGCGTTCATCCCCACACTCTGAATCTGCAATGGTCTCGTACAGTTCGGTTTTAGAGATCTTTCCTTCCAAGGACGCTTAAATTGTGGAATGAACTTCCCTGCCGAGGTTTTACCGATGAGTTATAGTATGGAGTTCTTCAAGAGGGGTTTGAAAAGGTTTTTGCAGGGTCGACAACGCGCGAGTGATACCTCTGGTGTTGCACGTGTCAATAGGCTGCGGTAACCGCTTACCATCAGGTGGTCCGCATGCTCGATTGTCACCGACGTGGTATAAAAAAAAGTAATGGTTGATAATCTATACCATCAACCAAACAAATCATACGTGAGATTTTTGGCTAGGTTAGAGACTAGGTGGCTACTGCATGTATGGTATTAATGGTGTTTCCAGATAGCAGATTTTAAATTCCCCCAGATGAAAAATATTTTTCCACGAGGTCAAATTATTGTTGTGCAAAGTTATTTTTAATAATACATACATTAATTTACGGCCATTGCCCAGACAGATAGGCAGGACTTAAAATAGCCATTCGCTATAATCCCAACCCTTTCAGGTAGGCCTTGGTTTCAGAACTTGGCAAAATAAAAAGTATCCGAAGTCTACTTCTCACATTCTGTAATAGCAGTAAATCAGTAATGTTCTCTTCATTATTTATTTGCCACGAATCGGGGAAAAAACACATGTGGGAACACTAAGCGTATTTATGACGTCATGAGTTTCAAATGTTTAAAAATAATTAAAAAAATACCTACCTATAACAAAAGATATTCAAATTAGGTTCTTAAAATCGGAAAAGGTATTGAAAAATATATAAAAAAATAACTTTAAATTTATTCCCATACGCAATTCTAAAAACTAATTTTAATTATGTAGTTTTCTATTGGAATTTGACGTATTATTTCATGAAATTACTATTTTCTTGTTTATATAGGGCCTATCTATAAAACAAAATCAATTCCAAAAATTTGTGGACATCTCTATTGTATGACTAATAAAAACCACGAAATAAAACTTACTCATCGCCGAAGCGCTGACTTGCTAACTCCAAAAAGTTATTTCTCGAACTTTCGCCCTGGGGAAAACAAATTTATCGTGAATTATTGCAACCGATGCCACCCAAATAGTAATCATAATTATATCCAATAGAGCATGTATATAATCTAAGTTAAAGTCACCATTTCAGACTCTTCCAAATCCAATTCATCAGCGAGGAAGTCTACTGAGTCAGCGGCAGCACACATCTGGAAAAGACCAGTTTTTCAAAATTACTATTCCCCAATATTTTGCGCGTTTTGTGCCCATTGAGCGTGTTTCGTTGCAGACTGTAGGTCGCACCTCGTTGAAGGCGTCCGCGCTGATGTCGTTGGGCATGTCGTCGGGGTCGGCCGTCGTCGCGACGTCGTAGATGTTCTCCGAGGGGTAGTAGCCGCCCTGTAATCAAATTACACGATAAATTACAATACTCTTTGCATCACACCCGACACCACTGAGATTTCTTCTGCGGAAGTGCGGTTCCATCAACCAATATAAGTATTTTTAACCAACTTCAAAAAAAGAAGGAGGTTCTCAATTCGACTATATTTTTTTAAATGTTTGTTACCTTAGAACTTTTGACTGGGCGAATCGATTTTGATAATTATTATGATTTTATTATTTGAAAGCTGATGCTCACGCCACCACTCCAAGCTCCGCTCCACACGTGCGCGGGAAGCGTGCAGCCGCAGCCGTCCTGCTCCAGCGCTTTGTGATGACTATCACCAGTCGTACTGCTACATACCAGCGGCGTGTCGTGCCTCAGCAGCAGCGGCGCGAGCGCGTGCTCCCGCCACCACTCCCAGCGGCTCCACACGTGCGCGGGAAGCGTGCAGCCGCAGCCGTCCTGCTCCAGCGCTTTGTGATGACTATCACCAGTCGTACTGCTACATACCAGCGGCGTGTCGTGCCTCAGCAGCAGCGGCGCGAGCGCGTGCTCCCGCCACCACTCCCAGCGGCTCCACACGTGCGCGGGAAGCGTGCAGCCGCAGCCGTCCTGCTCCAGCGCTTTGGAGATGCGCCGGAGCGCCAGGATCACGTGGCCCATGTACGCGCTGCGGGCTGAACTGCTCCTTGAGACAAATAATAAACAACGGCTAAAGGTACAACATCTGACAACACCGAATCACGAGAAAGGAAGCGGTAATGCGACCGCCCAAGGCAGAATCAACGAGGCGGTCGCGCCCGCTCCCGCTCTCTTTCTCGCTCTAATAAATGACGGTTCTAAGCGATAGAAAAGGATATAAGCATAGAAGCGTAGTTTGGTGCTGCAGATTTAGCTCACTCTAACCCACGTACGGCAAAACTCAAGCGTTCCTAACGAAAAATAGTATGAGCAACCCGTCTCACGCGCGCGCCATAGTGCGTGTCTCATACTCGTACTATTCTTCGATACAGACACGCGTACGAGCGACCCGCGCTAGTTATAGCGTACGTCCGACAAAAGGCTAGTACGAATATTTCATTCCAATCCATTCTACCTCAAAGGGTTAAATAATCAGAAATTCTACTGAGGTGCAACATTTATGTTTCGTAATACCTTAGAATAGTCCGGGTCCCATTGGGGATGGTTGTATGGAGATGTTACAATTTTGAGTACAACATTGCCACTTGGTACGGATGTTATACACGTCCACCTGAGCCCAAACAGCCCGGTAGGCAGAATCAACTCCGCGACAGGGTGGGCGGTGGTTTGATGTCGTTTTTCAACTGTTAGTGTTTTTATAATCTACATTAAATGGGCTTTCGGAAAGTTTTTATAAACTACGTTTCATACAAAAATCTGAAAATCACACCCTTATGTTTGCATTATTTTACTACAAAAAGTTCATTGTTTTAGGTAAAGCGATATATTTTGCTGCGGAACTTTACAGAACTGATATGACGAATGAACGGAGCATTATCGATTTACCTGAAAACGACACCAAACTTGATTCAAAAGTCCAAATAAATCTACTACATTTTTTTTTCTGAGCGACGGAAGGGCTTGTATCTCTTTAATAAAAACAGCGTTGCTCATAAACTCCACACTAAAAATAAAAATAAGCTCGTAACTCCCCAGTCTAAGACTGCATAAGGTAGGTAAATCATTTGTGTGAAACATTTTAATAAGATTCCGCAAACTCTTGTTAAACTGCCTCTTTGTCACAAATTAAAGCTAAGTTAATGAAGCGTGGTTATTATAGTGTAAAGGGTTTCTTAAATGACAAGAATTTGTGGTCTTCTTAGGTATAATCTGCGCCTCTGCACATTCATTGTTGTCATGACTTTACTTTGTCAATTAAATTTTTGTGTAACAAACAAGATAGAAAAGAGTAACCATCGTAGTTACCAACCACCGAACAGGTGTTAGAGTCACATTATATTTATTTACGATATTTACTATCATAGTATTATTTCATTTACGTTTATTTTTATTCAGTACATTTTTGCTAGTAAGATTTTTTTTCTTGGCTTGTCATAAGTACTTTTTATAAGTCTATATAAAGAAATTTATTTTTTACTTTAGTTTTACTTTACTTTACTTTATCGTACATTAGCATTTAGGAAAAACTACGATGCGATAATTAATTTGTTGAAAAGATCTTACTGTTTATTTTCATTCTCGTCGAACACGTCCATCAGTCTTGTTAACAAATCACATTCCACTAGCAACTGAAACAATAATGAAACGATGAATATCATGAATTGAAATAAATAATTCATTTCTGATCTAATGATGAAAATCAAGGGGGATGGAGGTGAAGCTATCGAAATTAACGGTCTTGCATAGCAATAATGTTGTATTTTTTTTTATTAACAATAATAATTACTTTAAAAAATAATCAAAATTACTACCTGGTTTAACCACTAAAATTAAAACCAAAAAAGTTTTTTTCTGATAGCTACTTTTAGTTATATGTACACTTTTAATTTCTTAAAACCAAAGTTCTATCTCAGGACATTATCCCGTCATCTGGTGATTGAGAATATAGGCCGGAATCACAATAACAAGGTCCATGTCTACTTACATGCCGGGCGTATTGCGTGCGGTAAACCCGGTTGGCGAGCGCGTGCTTGATGAGCGCGTAGGCCTGCGCGTGCAGGAAGTTGTTGTGCGGGAACGCGAACAGCATGTCCACCACCACACCCGGCGTGCCTGCAACCACACAACTATCGTACAACGACACGGGCAGGATTCAGATGCTACCACAGAATAGGTAATAGTACTCCTTACAGAAGGTTCACTCAAGAAACGCGGACAAGTAAAAAAGTCTTCTTTACTCTTAAAAGTCCGTGCTTCACTAGTACTTTTTTATTTGTTCGTGCTATCGGACAGTGACAAGTTTAGGTAGATTGAACTAAACTTAATTATTAATATCAAAAGAGTTTTACTCATTAGGAATATAATGTCGTTTAGTATTTACTAGTAGTAATTATTGTTCTCATAACAGCAAAATAACGTTGCAACAAATCTGCTTCAAAACATTAAATTAACAATTAAAAACAAACAAAAACAAACGGGAAGAAAACGAATTTATCGGAAGGAGTACAGTTATACAACAACCTGCCAAACGACATAAGTAATGGGACAATATATCCAGGTATAAAAGCAAACTTTTGGAACATATTCTAATCAGACTGTAACAGTCATCACTGGATACAAAATGAAATGTAAAATATCCTAATATTCTTTTTATTTTTTAAATTGGATGTATCTGATTTTAAACGAACTCTGTTCTTATGAGAAATGAAAATTCTTTAAACCTAAATGACGCGCTCGAGAGCGAGTGTGCGAGCCGATCGGCAATCTACTGTTATGTTCCCCATGCAGCCAAGCGTCCTAAACTTTGGAGTGGCACAGGCCTTATTAACTAGAGGTGGTATAGTTCGCGTCAAACTTCTAGGCATGCGCAGTACCTATTTTTCATATAAAAATTAGCTGTCCGTCAGCGGCTTCGCCCGCGTAGACCGTCTTTCCCGTCACAATATAGCCTGAATTAAAAATATATATATAGCCTATGTCACTGCCGGATAATGTAGCTTTATCTTGGTAAAAGAATTTGTGAACGAAACTACTGGACCGATTAAAAATTCTTTCACCGATATGAAGCTACATAATTTGTGAACGAAACTACTGGACCGATTAAAAATTCTTTCACCGATATGAAGCTACATCATCAGGGAGTGACATAGGCTATATTTTATTACGATTGAACAAAACATTCAGTAAAAAATAATAGAATATGAAAATCAAGTCGGAGAAACGATGCTTTACCGATGCCGCGACGTGCAATTACTTTTCACAGAACGAAGTATGTCGAGGCAGCCAGTTATTAATAAATCGTTAAGATCCTACTGTTGGGCGATGGCCTCCCTGTTTTTTTTCTAGGTACACAGGAGGGTCTCGAGCTTTATTCTGCAGCTCGGAGCGCGCGAGGTGCACCAGCAGCGCGGCCACCTGCACGCACGGGTGCTCCACGCGGCCGGGGGGCTCCGCGGGCTCCAGTAGCAGACAGGCTGTATATAGCACGTGCACTCACCCAGCGTGAGCATGGTGCTGGCCACCTCCTGCAGCTCGGAGCGCGCGAGGTGCGCCAGCAGCGCGGCCACTTGCACGCGCGGGAGCCCTACGCTGCCGGGGGGCTCCGCGGGCTCCAGCAGCGCTTGGTGCAGGAGGGGGAGGTGGGGCGCCACCGCTAGTTCCACGCTCGTGCGCTCGGACTCGCACTCGCCGCCTCTGAACAAGAAAACGACGATTATTATAATGGCAATAGGGTATTTGGCAACCTCATCAGATTCCAAAAAAAAATGTTATAATCAAAACATACATTAAAAAAGGCCCCTACAAAAACTTTTAGTTTGTTTACTTATGTAAAATTCATTTCATGACCTATAAAATTGAGTGGGTAAATCCATTTTAAAAGAGTTAACTAAATAAACTAACTATACCATTCGATAATCTACACAACTTATAAAAGAATCCATATCATAAACGCAAAATTGTATATAGCTGTTGAACAAATAACGTCATTCGCAACCGGCAGTTTGTAGGGAGCATTTCGAGCAAATTCAAAAATGTGATCTTTAAAATTGCTATATCTCAAGGAGTTTTGGTGCTTTCGAAATATCTTTTTCACCCTATGTTGCTATTTTGATAGTAACTTCGATAACACCTAAACAAAAAAATTGTCATTGCCATTATCAAGCGAAAGCATACAGTGAGATGTTCAGATCATTCCACCTTTATGACCAAGGGCAATTCCAATTGAATTCTAGGTCAGGCTCAATCTCAGGATCACATTTTACTAGCTATATTCTAAAAGTACTCTAAATTACATTCGACGTCCGTTCGTAAATAAGTTCACTTAAAAGTATAAAATACAAAACAAAAGAATATATGGCAAATACAATGTGCGGTTATTTTCTAAATATTTTAAATTAACGATTTCTTCTAAATGTTTTTTGGAAAGCAAGCCCAAAGCGGCTATTTAACCCCATTTTCCGTGCGTTTATCCCGGTTGTGAACCCACACTCCTGTGTGGGGTCCCAGGGTCCGCCTTTCTTATGTTCTTAGCCCACTTCACACGGTCTTGTGCATCCTCAGAGGTGAGTCTCCTCTTGGCACGCATGTCACCCTTAACTACTTTGAGACAGCGCTTCTTGGATACCTGGCGGGGGCGGCATGGCCAGATGTGCCCACGTAGTTTGCCGATCTCCGTGAGCCATGACCATACCAACGAAGGCGGCACTCCTGCATCTTGTCTGCGATGTCACGAACACTAGGAAGCCGCGGACATGGGTGTTCCGCACGCGATCTTTGCGTGAGACCCCACACATTCACCGCAGCATCTTCATTTCTGTGACGCGCAGTTCCTGCTTGTGTCGCTCTAGTAACGGCCATGTTTCACTGCCATATAAAAGGACTGGCCTAATGATGGTTTTATAGACCTGCCCCTTCAGCTTGATCGGCATTTTGGGGTCACAAATGACACCAATCACCTCAAGCCATGTGGCCCAAGCTGCGGAAATTCAGGCTCTGACGTTGCTGTCGATGTCCCCGGACGCGCTTAACACAGGTCTCAGGTATTTGATACGGTCCGTGCGCTCGACCACGTCAACGCCTATGCGGACGGACTAGGGATTTGTGGTCTGGGAAGGGATATGTTTAGGAACTTGCACAGAGTTGGTAATAGTCGACGGCGGCAATCTGACTGCTGATCGGTATATCAGGGAGATTTTAGAACATGTCGTGCCATTTGCCCCCTTTATTCTTAACGACTTCATTCTAATGCAGGATAATGCTCGGCCTCACAGTGCTCACACAGTAAAGTAAAAAAAAAAGTAAAAAAATCATTTATTCACTTAAGCTTTCACAAAGAAGCACTTATGACAGCACACAGTACCGGCATACCGAAACCATTTTGCCCAGACAGATGAAACCTTGATCAGGGCACGTAGGAAACACTCCATATTAAGCGGTCATTTAATGAATTTTGAATCGTCACAAAATCTTAAATTATTAACTGTTTCTGTTTCTGTCATTACGAAATCTAAGAAAAATGCATTTTTTAAATTTTTGTTTCACTAAACTTTCAGTGTGGTGTTGCAATGCAAATTAATGTCAAATTATGTAAATTAATTTGTTGTTTCCTGTTAAATTATTCTTTGTTTAAAAATAAAATTAACTATTGAATATTCTACGTTTTTTATGTTCCGCTAATTCTGCCAGTGTATGTATTAACGTTTGCGGTTGCGCCCGGGCAGAGAGAGGGCGATGGCGAACGCCACCTGGCTCTTGCAGAGCGCCACATCGACGTGTACAAACCTGCTTTTCGCGCGGAATTTAACTGAATAATTCGGCCGAATCATTCGGTTCGGTACTTTGTGGACCGAATGTTCAGATGAAAATTCGTATTCGGTTTAACCCACATTCGGCACATCTCTTATAAAAATGAACATTTAGAAACAATAAGTATTCCATAGTGCCTTACACAAATTTTCAAAATTTAAGGATCAACATTCTTCCGATACATTTCAGAAATTGCACGCTTCTGTTCTTGCAAGTGTTCGAGAAGGTAATAATAGGTTGGGGAAAAAGTATCTTCGCATTTTTTAAGAAAATTCAGAACATTTTTTAACAGACATAGTTTATTTACATTAACTGAAGTATGTAGGTAGGTGCCATTTCTTTGATTACTTTTTGCCATCTTGTAGGTAGAGACATGATCCTATTGGTATAGGAACTTTGAGGCTTCTGATCAAAATACCGCGACAAGCAGTTTTGGCAGTTCTCTCGTGATGTTAACCTGTCACTGCCTAAAGAATTCTGAAGAGACCGAAACAGGTGTAAATCTGAAGGTGCAAGGTCAGGACTATACGGCGGATGCATTAACACCTCCCAGCCAAACTCTCTTAATTTTTGCTAAATGCCTAAAGATGTGTGAGGTTATCATGATGAAAAACCACACCCTTTCTGTTGATTAATTCCGGCCGCTTTCTCTCAACTTCTTGCTTTAATCTTATCAGTTGTTCGGTGTAGAGTTCAGAATCGATGGTCCTGCCCGCTGGTAACAGCTCATAATGAATAATCCCCTTTCAATCCCACCATACACACAGCATCACCTCGTTGCGAGTTAACCCGGGTTTCGCCAGTCTGTGAAGCCTGATCGGCCTTTGACCACGACCTTTCTCAAACGTGTTCTTGTCGTACGTGATCCACTTTTCGTCACCATTTATCAGCTTCTTCAAAAATGGTTCGGTTTCATTACGTCGCAATAAAGAATCACAAATGAGTACACGGTTCATTAGGTTTCTTTCAGTGAGCTCGTGAGGTACCCAAATATCGAGCTTTTTTGTGTTCCCAGTTTTTTTCAAATGCGCCAAAACTGTTTTGTGGTCAATTCCCAGTTCTTCAGCTACGTCGTAACTACTGATATGCCGATCTTGCTCCACTTTTTCGAAAATGGCATCCATTTTATCCGTAATTGAAAACGCTTAAACCAAATTTGTGCTACTCTCACAGACACTGCACTATTTTTTCCGCGGATTGCGTTGCATTTTAACCTTTTTTGTAGTACAATTTTAAAACGTATCGAATTTCTTCATTAGATTTACTCATCTTGACAGTAAGAAAAACAAATGAAAATTACACATTTTCCTAATTTGAATTTGGAATTATCTTCTTCAAAATTTGAACTTTTAATGATACCAAAACCAGCCAGATACAAATAGCATAGCCAAATAGATTTTATTACAAGTTCATACATACTATATGCAAAAAGACTTTTTCCCCAACCAAATACATATATTGATTCCAACACGTCTCCATCTCGATAGAGTGATTCTTAGGAAAACTCAGGTCTGCCTGCATTAAATTGAGCTTTGTGTAACCAGAATGACTACATAACCTGATACCACCCTCTACTTTCTCTCACTAGACTACTATACGCCGAGAGGGCTTTCACCCCCATATGGTTGACTTCCCAGCAATCCGCACCCAACGGTTTGCTGCGTCTTTTCTGGTCCCCCCCGCTAGGGGGTGGAACGCTGTCCCTGCATCTGTATTTCCGGGTACTTACAACCTTGGTGTCTTCAAGACCAGAGTGAATAGGCATTTTCTGGGTAAGCGTGCACCACCACCGGCCTCGTCATGGCTTACCACCAGGCGAGACTGATGCCAAAGCTAACCCACTTTAATAAATAAAAATTGTGAGTTACAATAATCGCCTTGAAGTTTCTGAGACATTAGACTGGGCGTTTAAAGTGTTATTCACAACGAGTGCAATGTATGGATAAAACACCTAATGGTTGTCAAGTTGATAATCATATCAAAGGGAAATCTCGTGTATGGATGGTTTTTGAACAATTAGACAATGATTCCCATAAAGTTAAATGTAACCAGTGTCAAATGAAAATTTATCGTGGTGGTCAGGGAAAAAAACAGCAACAAATACAACCATATTGACCAACAACCGTATCAAATAGAGATGTACCGTATAGTGGTTTGGCCGGATAGCTGGATACCGGATATTCGGCCGAAAATGGCCGGAGATTCGGCCCACGAAACTTCACACAGGAGATTATCAAAAGTGTTAGTAAACGGTGTTTTCCATTTGAAAAAGTTCAGGCCATTGTTCACGATAACTCCATAAACATGGTCGAAGGCATTAAAAGTACAGTGCTATATTTTCACCATAATAGTCACCGGATTTAAAAATAATCAGAAAATAACCTCAATGAGTTGGAAGCGTTCCAATTTTTTTTTATGGGAGACTGTTACCACAATTTTTCAGCTAAGTGTCGTTTGGATACATGATTCCTTTTGTTTTACAACCAAAAGCAGCACATTGAGGCACAATGATTTTTCAAAACTTTCTCTATGTTATTTCGTATGGCATTTGACAGCTAATTTAGGTTCAGTCGCTGAAAACGCCCTCTGACGTTCGATACTTTCACATTTATAATAATAGTATGATGTGAATTTCCCATTATTTAAAAAGAATGGTCCTAGCAGCGTAGTGAGCGAATTTAGGGCCAAATTCGTGGCCGAATGTAGTCTTATGCCGCCAGCCGTTGTATGCGGGCCATGGAACCGTGTTCTCCGCCGTCGCCTAGCGTTGTGTTCACGTGACGTGATCTGTCTGTATATCTACCATGAGTTTATTAACACCAATGACAGTCGCTAACGTCCGCAAAAACCACGTTGACGTTTTTGTTTGGGATTTCGGTACAGCGCCCTTAGTGCTTAACAATGAAAATAAAAATGGCATACAAAGGAGATCATTCAGGCTCCATAAATATTTGGGCCTTTTCTGAAAGTGCCGGCCAACGAAAAAAAATGGTACGTATAGATAGAACTAGTCATACGAAGCAATAGTTATTATGACACAAAAGTCGTAAGTTTGCCACAAGCCAAGTTGTAAGATTCCAAGATTATTTTCCAGAATAAGGTATTTTTTTGGTTTAATTGTGAACATTACGGTTTTCTAATTAACTGACAGCTTCCTGGCTAAAGTGAAAATGCTTCAGATCATTACTTCTAGCAATATTTATCATTATTTTTCATTACTCATACACGGAAAGTACGCTTGAAGTTGCCTGAGCATAGGGTTGAAAGCTTCACTTTCAGCCCTAGGGCTGTAAAGTTTTTTTCATTACTCATACTCTGAAAGTAGGTCTGAAGTTGCCTGAGGAGCGGAATGAAAGTAATACTTTTCATCCCCAGGGAGAATCACTTTCAACTGACAGCTGTCAAATTATTTTTAAAAAAAACTAGTTCTTTTTCACATATCTATTGAACCATGTTCCAACTTTCTATACAGCCACGATGTAAAATTGAAATAACTTAAAGTTAAGTATTGAAGAATATAAATTTTTTAAATAACTTTATTATAATTTTTCAACAATTTCTTTAAAATAACTTAGATTTGGGCAAAATATTTACCATTTTTCCAATGATGAAAATAAAAAATAATGGCTGAATAGCTCTGGCCGGCCACAGAGAAAAAAACAAACAAAATAGGCGAAAAAGCGGCAATTCGATCTTCATTTATTTTTTCGATTTGAAGACTTTTGTTTATACGTATAGCAGAGATTTGTACCTATAAAATGAGTTCATCTGATTCTGATATGAATTTAACGCCTGATTTTATAAGAGAAGAGGCTAAAGCGGTAGTGGAAAATAAAATTTACTCATTTTTTCTTTAGCGAATTCATGTTTTTATTTTTACTTTCCTTGTATTTGTAATGAAAAGCAGTGTTTACCTCGGGTTGAAGACTTATTTAGTCCCTCGAACTATTGGCGCCCTCTCTTCGTTCCGGGCGCCAAACCCCGTCTCGGGACTAAAGCCCTAGGGCTGAAAGTAAATAACTGTCAAATGTCACCTTCTATTTTGACATTCCTTTTGCGGCTGGCTAGTCGATGTATTCTATTCAGCCACAGCTGTATTTGAAATTTCTTAATCTTGATTTCAAATGAATATTTAAACAATCGAAGCAGGAATATACTCATTAATGTATGTTTTACTTAATTAGTATTTAATTGAATAAATTTGAGCTAAGCATTTACGATAGAAATGAAAAAAAAATATTTTCTTAAAATAAAATAAGGCGGGGGAATTCCATCATCATTGTCAAAGTATGCTTTTTTACAAATATTAAAAAAAATGGTTGAATTCCACAGAGAAAAAAAAAGGCGGGATTGCAACTATTCGAACTTCATTCAGTTGTTTCGTAAATCGAGTGAGAAGTTTATTTGGTTGAACTTATGTATCTGATTTTTATTTACTTTCCTTATTTGTTCTATTCGTAATTAAAAGCATAGTGTGTACCTCGGAAGAAAGACTTTTTCAATGCCCTCGAACTATAAGCGCTCTCGCTACGCTCGCGCGACAAACCATCTCGTGCATTGAAAAGGTAACTTTCTCATCTACTGTTATGTTTCTCAGCACTTTCAAAAACAAAAAAATGTACGAAAATTAAGAATTTTTGAACACGTATAACTTGGCTTGTGGCAACCCTACGACTTTTGTGCTTTTATAACTGTTGCTCTGTATGACTAGTTCTAACTTAAGGTACCATTTTTTTAATTGGCCGGCACTTTCAGAAAAGAAATCAGTTATAATAATACAGAGCAAGGTATTTTTTCGTTTAGTTGTGAAAAAGACAGTTTCTTAATTTGCTGATTATCTTTGAGCTAATTTAAAAATGCTTCAGACCATTACTTCTAGCAATATTTAATGATTTCCAGCACTTTCAAAAATCAATAAATGTATGAAAATCACGAGTTTTTGAACTCCTATAACTTGGCTTGTAGCAAACCCTACGACTTTTATGCCATAATAACTATTGCTCCGTATGACTAGTTCTAACTATTCGTACCCCTTTTTTTGTTGGCCGGCACTTTGAGGAAAGGTCCATTAAAAATGATCTCCTTTCTGAACACAACGATTGCCGTTTGCGTGACGGAAACTCATGGTGTACAGTATGTCTATACTGTATACACGCGCCGTGAACATTCCCGCCAGCACCGTGCGCGCCCGGCACAGAGGGTAGCACACTCACAGTATGGGCTCCTGCGCCGTGAACATTCCCGCCAGCACCGTGCGCGCCCGGCACAGAGGGTAGCACACTCACAGTATGGGCTCCTGCGCCGTGAACATTCCCGCCAGCACCGTGCGCGCCCGGCACAGAGGGTAGCACACTCACAGTATGGGCTCCTGCGCCGTGAACATTCCCGCCAGCACCGTGCGCGCCCGGCACAGAGGGTAGCACACTCACAGTATGGGCTCCTGCGCCGTGAACATTCCCGCCAGCACCGTGCGCGCCCGGCACAGAGGGTAGCACACTCACAGTATGGGCTCCTGCGCCGTGAACATTCCCGCCAGCACTGTGCGCGCCCGGCACAGAGGGTAGCACACTCACAGCATGGGCTCCTGCGCCGTGAACATGCCCGCCAGCACCGTGCGCGCCCGGCACAGAGGGTAGCACACTCACAGTATGGGCTCCTGCGCCGTGAACATTCCCGCCAGCACCGTGCGCGCCCGGCACAGGGGGTGGCACACTCATAGCATGGGCTCCCGCGTCGTGAACATTCCCGCCAGCACCGTGCGCGCCCGGCACAGAGGGTGGCACGCTCACAGTATGGGCTCCTGCGTCGTGAACATTCCCGCCAGCACCGTGCGCGCCCGGCACAGAGGGCGGCACACTCACAGTATGGGCTCCTCCGCCGTGAACATTCCCGCCAGCACCGTGCGCGCCCGGCACAGAGGGTGGCACACTCACAGTATGGGCTCCTGCACTAGGAGGGCCTGCAGCGCGTGCACCAGCGCCGGTAACATGCCTGCCAGCACCGTGCGCGCCTGGCACAGAAAGTAGCACACTCACAGTATGGGCTCCTGTGCTAGTAGGGCCTGCATTGCGTGCGCCGGCGCCAGGAACATGCCCGCCAGCACCGTGCGCGCCCGGCACAGAGGGTGGCACACTCACAGTATGGGCTCCTGCACTAAGAGGGCCTGCAGCGCGTGCACCGGCGCCGGTAACGTGCGCGCCCGGCACAGAGGGTAGCACACTCACAGTATGGGCTCCAGCGCCGTGAACATTCCCGCCAGCACCGTGCGCGCCCGGCACAGAGGGTAGCACACTCACAGTATGGGCTTCTGCGCCGTGAACATTCCCACCAGCAACGTGCGCGCCCGGAACAGAGGGTAGCACACTCACAGTATGGGCTCCAGCACTAGGAGGGCCTGCAGCGCGTGCACCAGCGCCGGTAACATGCCTGCCAGCACCGTGCGCGCCTGGCACAGAAAGTAGCACACTCACAGTATGGGCTCCTGTGCTAATAGGGCCTGCAGCGCGTGCGCCGGCGCCAGGAACATGCCCGCCAGCACCGTGCGCGCCCGGCACAGAGGGTAGCACACTCACAGTATGGGCTCCAGCACCGTGAACATTCCCGCCAGCACCGTGCGCGCCCGGCACAGAGGGTGGCACACTCACAGTATGGGCTCCTGCACTAAGAGGGCCTGCAGCGCGTGCACCGGCGCCGGTACCGTGCGCGCCCGGCACAGAGGGTAGCACACTCACAGTATGGGCTCCAGCGCCGTGAACATTCCCGCCAGCACCGTGCGCGCCCGGCACAGAGGGTAGCACACTCACAGTATGGGCTTCTGCGCCGTGAACATTCCCACCAGCAACGTGCGCGCCCGGAACAGAGGGTAGCACACTCACAGTATGGGCTCCAGCACCGTGAACATTCCCGCCAGCACCGTGCGCGCCCGGCACAGAGGGTAGCACACTCACAGTATGGGCTCCTGCGCCGTGAACATTCCCGCCAGCACCGTGCGCGCCCGGCACAGAGGGTGGCACACTCACAGTATGGGCTCCTGCACTAAGAGGGCCTGCAGCGCGTGCACCGGCGCCGGTAACGTGCGCGCCCGGCACAGAGGGTAGCACACTCACAGTATGGGCTCCAGCGCCGTGAACATTCCCGCCAGCACCGTGCGCGCCCGGCACAGAGGGTAGCACACTCACAGTATGGGCTTCTGCGCCGTGAACATTCTCACCAGCAACGTGCGCGCCCGGAACAGAGGGTAGCACACTCACAGTATGGGCTCCAGCACCGTGAACATTCCCGCCAGCACCGTGCGCGCCCGGCACAGAGGGTAGCACACTCACAGTATGGGCTCCTGCGCCGTGAACATTCCCGCCAGCACCGTGCGCGCCCGGCACAGAGGGCGGCACACTCACAGTATGGGCTCCTGCGCCGTGAACATTCCCGCCAGCACCGTGCGCGCCCGGCACAGAGGGCGGCACACTCACAGTATGGGCTCCTGCGCCGTGAACATTCCCGCCAGCACCGTGCGCGCCCGGCACAGAGGGTAGCACACTCACAGTATGGGCTCCAGCGCCGTGAACATTCCCGCCAGCACCGTGCGCGCCCGGCACAGAGGGTAGCACACTCACAGTATGGGCTTCTGCGCCGTGAACATTCCCACCAGCAACGTGCGCGCCCGGAACAGAGGGTAGCACACTCACAGTATGGGCTCCAGCACCGTGAACATTCCCGCCAGCACCGTGCGCGCCCGGCACAGAGGGTAGCACACTCACAGTATGGGCTCCTGCGCCGTGAACATTCCCGCCAGCACCGTGCGCGCCCGGCACAGAGGGCGGCACACTCACAGTATGGGCTCCTGCGCCGTGAACATTCCCGCCAGCACCGTGCGCGCCCGGCACAGAGGGCGGCACACTCACAGTATGGGCTCCTGCGCCGTGAACATTCCCGCCAGCACCGTGCGCGCC
Organism: Udea olivalis; assembly: GCA_947369235.1. Classification (NCBI taxonomy): domain Eukaryota; kingdom Metazoa; phylum Arthropoda; class Insecta; order Lepidoptera; family Crambidae; genus Udea; species Udea olivalis. Next base: position 507,183 of record OX376352.1, on the reverse strand, counting down.
CGGCACAGAGGGTGGCACACTCACAGTATGGGCTCCTGCGCTAGGAGGGCCTGCAGCACATGCGCGCCGTTGATAAGCGCTCGTGCGCGCGCGTGCGCCGGCGCCGTGAACATGCCCGCCAGCACCAGCCGCACGCCCTCCGCCGCCTGCAGCCGTGACACCAGCGCCCACGATGTGCGCGGCCTGAGGGGGGGGGGAAACCACCATTTATAAGTAATTGTAACTAAATCCAAATAAAATATAAAAAAAACAAAAAAAAAATGTTTGACTGATACGTTTTCAATTCTTTTGTAAATTTTACGTGTTATTTTAAAATGCATTCTTTTTAGAAATAAAGCTCAATTAAAAAATATATATGTTAAAATAATTATTCTTACATTAAAAAATGTATTAGTTTGGTTCAAAAGACTTGCTTACTATGTAAAAAAAAGATAATTTCAATAACTTTGAGGTACTCGATATAATATAAAACTTAGGGCTGGCAAAAATCACAATTTTAAAATAAAATTTAAATTCGCCATTTGACTGTAATAAAAAAAAAGGAGATGAAAAGTGTTGCATAGTGTAGTAGCTATTAGGTGAACAATAACTATGTTGGATATTTTTTGCAGTAAAAAACGTTCATTATATTTTATTTTTACAAACCAATCTCCATATTTAAATGGGTTCCCTCTATCTGGTAGAATTTCGTATCTTTGAATTTAATTTGGCACACACGGCATATTTTTTTACCGAATATGTTTAACGCATAAAAATTTGTTAGCATAATTATTGTTTGGCCGAATGTTCACATATCAAAGCAAAATATACTTAATATTAGACATTAATACTATAATAATATAGATATATAAACACACAGTATACAGACATAATGCGACTTCACCACCGCGTCGGAGTTGTTTCTTGCTGAGAAGACCCGGCGAGAAACTCAGCAGTTACTCTTTTAAACTTGTTTTGGGTTTACAACAGGCGTTAGTAAAGTACAATGTGTCATAATACTGGTTGTATAAAAGACCATTTTGTTTTGAAATATTCGTTTGCTGAAATCATATAACAGCAAAATGACCATGTTTCTTATTTTATGTTTGAGATACAGCAGACCAGTCGCATTGAAATGTTTATCGATCGATCGATCGAGATGCAACATTTCTGCTCCTCGATATTGAACCATAAATTGCTGTAACTTGTTCAAAATCAATGAAGTAGTAACTTTAGGATATCACAGTCAACCGTGTCTGGAAGGGTAAATTAGAAGTACTTTCTAAATTTCAAAGTTCTATCTTTATGTATATCATGTGTCTGACTTATGAATTTTCGAAATAGTATTTTGTCCGTGGTTTAAAATTTGATATTTTGAAATACGACATAATCGCTTTCTACCATCGATAAGGACCACTTTGATCGTGCGCGGAAACTTTAAAAAAAAACTATATGGCGGCTGATGGCAATGCCAGCTTCCATACAAAAATGTTCAAATTCTAGTATGACTATTTAAAGAATGACTATAAAAATGCATTTCTATTCTTAGGTCAAACTAATAATACTACTGCTTGATTCTATACAGGTAGATATTTAACTGCAAATCAAAAAATCTTCCTTTTGTATGAAATAAATATCCCAATACTAATCAAAAATACTGATTGCACAGCAAAATTACTACCTCAAAATATTAATATTTAAGCATCAATTTATGTTCGTGGCTCATTACTATTTATTTAAATGTGAAGCATTTTTATTAACGTATACCTAATAATTACTAACGTACAGTAAACTATTTACATCTTTTTTTATTAAACAGAGGGTCTATTTTTTTATCGTATACTGCAGTTTTTTTATTTGAAATAATAAGCTAATTATTTATTAATTAGGACACAATGAGATCAACAGTAAAATTCTAAAATCACATACAAATCCAAATCTACATTCTGTAGATTTATTGAAAAATGAGAGCAGGCCTTGCCTTGGCTGGACGTCAGCGCCTCCTTTTCTGGCCAATAGGTATATTTTTGGGGTACATACATAATTCCGAAAAACATAACTACGAAAGTTAAAATCCCGAATTTCATAATTCCGAATGATTCAGAATCCCGCAAGTCAAAGTTCCGAATTATCATGAATCCGAATATTAAAAATCCGTAATTTTAATACACCGAATGTTTTCATAAGTCCGAAATCTATTATATTTTTATAAACATTTTACATGTTACTTTGCTAAATGAAATTCGGAAATTTAAAATATCGGACTTCTGACTTTCGGAAAAATAACTTCCGTGCTTTTTTTTTTATATTAGGAATTCTGTTGTTTAGGAATTATGAAATTCGGAATTACGTGTTACGGAGTTTTTGGGTGTTCCCAAATAACATGCTTGCAGATGTTTCTCAAAATTATTATAACCGGCGCGGCACGATCGCAATAAGCAGGACTAAACATAAACAAACTACTATTCGTGGTCTGCATGAAGCATAAACGCAAGAGTCATAAATATATCTTTTTAAGTCGCTCTTAGATCCGCGCGCACTTTGCGAACCGCAAAGTGATCGTAAGCGCGCGAAATCAGTTTTCAATCAATTTCATCGATTTTAAAAAATAATGCTATTTAAAACTTATTACTTTGTTATAATGATTATTCAATTTGCTGAGCGTGTCTTCTGAAATTGTAAGACATTTATGTCAAGCAGGGTTTGAGATGCGCAATATGAAACTAGTCGTAAGAATATTTATTTATTTAATTATTCTTCTTAGCACAAAATTAATGATACAATTGGCGGACTTAATGCCAAAGGGCATTCTCTACCAGTCAACCACACGATCAAACAGATAAATGAAACACGGTGCACGAGATTAAACTCAATAAATTACTTTAAAAAACAACAACAGATGCTAATTATTATAAAATAACAAAACAACAAAATAAACTTCAACATAAATCGATAAAAATAAACATACATAGATACAAGTCATAAAATAAATAGAACCAACCAAACCAAGAATTGCTTGCCACAAAAAAAATTACTTAATACTAGCCATATAAACCTCTCAGAATAACCTCGTATTAACTCTGAACCACATTCACCTCACAGTGACTCAAGGACCCATCCCTAATGCGTGACCACCGATTCGTAATAAAGCATTACGAATCGGTGGTCACGCATTAGGGAATTTACCAATAGATTTTCTTATTGGAACAGGAAGTTTGTTCCAAAGACGAATCGCAGATACAGCGAAAGAACTAGACATGAAATCGGAAGAATGAGAGGGCGTAATAGTGCAGTCATTGAAGCGAAAAATACGGTCTTACCTCCGAATTTTTTAACTGTGAACCGATTTGCATGAAATTTTGGAATTAGGCTCATCTTACCCTTAACTTCAAAAGTGAAAATGATCTGAACTCCGCCTATTATTTTTAAGGGGTGTAATCAACCCCTTAATGGAAAAATTGACATTGAGCCATTTTATCGCTAGAAAACATGTCTAATAGTAAGTGGTGAAATTGTAAAGTATTTTCTAACATAATTACCTCATATTAAAATCATTTTCAACCCCTTGAAAAAAAAAAAAAATGTTCAGTTACTAAGTAGAAAAAAATATGATATGTTTTTGGCCCATAACTCCTTCAATTTTCATGCTATCACAATTTATAAAAAAACATTGTAAAGGTAATTAAGAGAGCTACAACATCCTTTATTGCAATATATAGTAAAAAACCTTTTTCTAAAACGGTGAAGGGTTAAAGGGCTTAAGAGAGGCTGTGCTTGCGCTGCCACGCGCTCTTTAAACAATCATATCTCCGTCAATTTTTGTTTGACAGAAAAAACAAAAAAGCCAAATTGTTTGTCAGAAAATACCTAAATTTTTAATCCGTACACTTTTATACGTATCTGTCGTCATTTTTGAGATATTATGAAAAAAAAGTTAGTTTTTAAATTTTTTTTTTTTTTTTTATCGTGACTTTTTTGAAAAATATGTGTCCTGAAGCAGCCAAACTGATACTATCTATCAAACTCTTCATAATAAAGTTAATTCTAGGCGGAATACGATTAATTTTAATTTTGGTGGAAATGGCACTTATGAAACCCATTGATTTAAAAGAAAAAACATTAGATGCTCCCCTTATTTGCAATACAGCTCACTTATTTTACGTGCAAAAGACTTTTAATAGTGCTCATTTTAAAGCTTATTTCAAGCACTACAAAACCCTTTTGTATTAGAATGCATAAAATGCATCTGCTCGCCGCTAGATGGCATTGACCACATCGATTAAATTTCAGACAAAATAAAAAACGGCTTTGATCTTTAATATCTAGCTTAATATTGCACTTAGAATACTTTATAAAAAACGAAATTGTTCATTGTTTTACCTGCTACAATTTTGTTCTTCGTAAAATTTTCGATAAAACGTATATTTTTGGAGATATTTGCAAAAAACCGATGAAAAACGTGAAAAAATTGCGATTTTTCAATTGCCAATAACTTGAAAAGTATTGGATTTTTTGAAAAACTTTAGAGATGATTTGTTGCTTAAAATTAGGCCTTCTATCGATATCCTAGGTTATATTGCAAAAAAAAAAATCACCCCCGAGAAGGGGTGGCAACCACCCCCAGGGTGGTTGCGGAGTTCAAATCATTTTCACTTTTGAAGTTAAGGGTAAGATGAACCTAATTCCAAAATCGTATGCAATTCGGTTCACAGTAAAAAAAATCGGTGCAATAATGCTTCAATGACTGCACTATAAGAAGGGAAAGAGTATCTTCAGAACGCAACTGACGACAATGTGAAGGATGAAGAAATTGAAATTTACTTTTTAACTAAGATGGAGAATTAGGATCAAAAAGAATAGAAAAGAGAACATTTAAAATTCGAATGGACCTACGCTGGCGGATAGGCATCCAGTTAAGTTTAGAGCGGAAAATAGTTATTTCGTTAGGGGTGTAAATATTATGTATGTGCGCCCAGGTTAATTTGCTGTGCAATCAGCATATTTGATTTGAAAATCGTTTTTTTGTATAGTAAAAAACTTTATTGTCGCGCGTCTGAGGAAAAAATATGATATACTACTGATATTTTTTATTTGAAATATCTGTATTGCTAATTTTGTTGTACAATTGGTTTCCTTGCAGTCAAATTAACTGTTGACGGCACGATTAGCGTAGTGTGCTGTAGCACGGTTTCTCGCCTCGATTTCCGTAGTGTCCCGGGTTCGATTCCCGGTCGGGTCAATTCAGGAAACGATCTTTTCTGAATTGACTCGGGTCTGGGTGTGCTGGGAGACGCCGCTAGCTTATTCCCTTGTGTGGTACCTCGTAACACAGGGATTTAATAATCCCTACTTCGAGACCATTACAAGAGGTGTGTTGTCTGGCGCATATTATATATATATATATATATATATATATATATATATATATATATATATATATACCAAACCACTCTAAAAATCATATATTTGATGAGAAATTAATTTAATTGATGAAATAGATGTATGATAAGTTGTTTGCTGTGCATTTAAAAATAAGCCTTTCTATGCTATAATCCTAAAGATGATTCTGACTTACAAAATTATGCGTTCGAGTATATGATAAGTGGATGCCAAAAGATTTTCGGCGAAGGTTTTTGCCAATCGCTGTTATGCATTTTAATATTGACATAAAAATTTTGGCAATAAAAGGTAAAACCCTTTTTCAATGAGCGGGCAACAAAACGCGGACGGCCATGTCGTGACGTCAGAACTCTGAAACGTCCCGACTTTGATGATTTTGTTTGGTTTACGAAATGTACCTGAGATAACACGCATTTATTATTGCATTTTTTTGGTTTAGCAGTTTAAATATGGAAAAATATAAACCGCAACAAACTAAAATTAGCACAAGACTATACTACTTTCGCCCTACATGATATCCCTGACAGTTTATAATTTGCCAATTATAGTGCTGTAACGAATGCAATTTAATAGAGCTGGCAAAGGAAATGGAATCCGATTTACCGATTTTTATTTTTTTAATAAATTCTTAATAAACGGGTTATTATGGGTAATAAGTAATAGAATAAAACGAGGTATCTCGAAAATAATAGTTAAAAAATTGCACACAAGGCAGACTCACTGGTACTGATGCGAATGACGACAAAAAATTTGCACATCGCTGATCGATAAAACATGCATGTCCAAAATATAAATATAAGAACTTCAAATGACGTGATTAAAAAATTACAAAATGGTCGTTCCTATTCATCGATTTTTTGTCAATTCAGTAGTGTCAATACACTATTGAATGGCGTTCCTTTTCACACACACAAAAAATAAACTCCAAAAACTAACAAATAATATTTTAAATTCACATGTATAAGGTAAGTTCAACTATTTTTATTTTCCAAGCGTCGCGTCGCGTCTGGGGACCGCTCAAGTTTATGAAGTATTTTTCCAACAACAGCTAATTAATTATTACGAATTACATAGTCTTCTTCGTAATGCCGCGTGCTGCGAGCTCGGTGTGCGGTATGCGGCGCGGGGGTGGGCGCTACCAAGTGCGGCGACCCGAACGGGCAGACACGTGAGGGCAGACTACGTTGACGGTTGTGTCGATTTTGCGAATTTTTCGGAGTAAATTCTTTTCTTGCAATCTGCGACTACACCTGTTTTTCTGACTTAGCGGTCCCCCGACGGGACGCGACGCTTGGAAAATAAAAATAGTTGAACTTACCTTATACATGTAAATTTAAAATATTATTTGTTAGTTTTTGGAGTTTATTTTTTGTGTCGGGGGTTTTTAAAATTTTTAATTTTACTTTTATTTTGTCCTTTTTAAAGTAGGTAAAATATGAGGAAGGTATTTAAAGTGATTAAATAGTTGAGTTTGAAGTAACACAGTAACAAATTTTAAATCATTAGGACATATGAAAGGTAGTCAGATCCCCTCATCAACTATTAATGACCTGATGATTTTCAAACGGTTACCTTACCATATACTTTCAATATCATTGAAGTAACACGGTACCAAATTTCGAATTGATCGGGCATAAGGAAGTTAGTCATATCCCCTCATCAACTAGAAAAGACCTGATGATCTTCAAAGGGCTGGACAGATTTTCATGAAACATGGCTAAGAACACTCGGGATAAAATTATCTATGACACAAAAAAAACTAAACGAAAATCGGTTCATCCGTTTGGGAGCTACGATACCACAGACAGATACACAGATACACAGATACACAGATACACAGACACGTTAAACTTATAACACCCCTCTTTTTGCGTCGGGGGTTAAAAATAGAGCATCGAGCATGCAACTTTTAGTAAACAAATGAAAAGACTACCAGTAATCACTAGAAAACAAGCAAGATATATTCACCTGGTATTACAGCCTTCCCCAGCACACCCGCTGAGTATCAGGTCGCACAGCAGCGCGGCGGCGTTGGCGGACGCGACCGCCTCGGTCCGGCGCGCGCGCCGCTCCGCCTCGTCCCCCGCGCCCGCCCCCGCCCCCGCGTCCGCCATCGCCACCCCCGCGGACGAACCGTCCACGTAGTTCACTGTGCTTTCTGAACCAACAGAAATCACAAAATTATTAGCACAATTTTAGGTACCATATTGACAATAAAAGAAAACTTCCTTCTTCTTTAAAGCCTGAGGAATTAAATTTGAGAGGGAAGCTTCTTAGTTAGCTAACCTTTGAAGTTTTATAATGCACTTTGAAATCTGTTAGCTTGAATTTTAATTGATCTTTGTTTACACTTGTTTTTTTTAGATATAAAGTCACTAGATGGGGTTAAGGGCTGATAACCTATGATATAGGAACCACCCTAGGTCAGGTAGCAGTGCACCATAATTTATTAATACCATTAATTGTGTATATTTTAACCTTGTTTTATACGGTGAGGCAAAATTTATATTATTATACTAGCTTTCCGCCCGCGGCTTCGCCCGCGTGAACTTATCGTTATTATGTATATAAATGGCCCATTTTACATACACTCTGTATTAATTGTAGCCTATGTGATATTCTGAAGTAAGCTGTATTACTGTAAAGTTTCATCTAAATCCGTTCAGTAGTTTTTGCATGAAAGAGTAACAAACACCATACACATCCTCACAAACTTTCGCATTTATAATATTAGTAAGAAGTAAGATATTTAATTATATCCACTCATGCGTACGTTTGTCGGCCTGGTCCTGCGCCGGCGCCGGCTCCTGCGCCAGCGGCTCCGGCGAGTACGCGCCGCAGATTATCTGGATCAGGCACTCGAGGAACTGATGCTCTTCAAACCACTAAAACAAAATTAAAATATTATAAATTCTGTAATTATTGTTGCGGGCGCAGCTTAGCAAAACTGGACAATGTACAAGCAGTCTCCAGCAAAAACTACTAATTTAACATATCACATATTTCTCAAGTTGCCGTTATTAAAACTTTAAACCAAAATAATCAGGCTGTTTTGTTTTTGTTGACCCATAACGTTAACAAGCCTATACAGGATTTGCCTAGTAACCATGTATCTGTCTGCATGTTGATTTAATATTGTGAATGGTGGTTAGAGGTTCAATGTTAACCTGATCTATAACAGTAGCCTAATAAAACTATTTAGTAAATAGACCAGTCTACTTTCTTAATACATTAGTAATTTGAATAATTGTGACTAAGCACATTCTTTCAATATGTAAACAAAAGTAATCATTATTCATTGTTGAATAATGCCTGAGGTTTTCACAAACCGTGATATAAAATAAGGTCACATATTAGTCACAACAACAACAGCGAATGTGTGCACACAGAGACAATGTGATCAATGCCTTTTAGATTATTATTCGAAATTAGTTAATCCAGTTGATCAATGTTAACACAGCCATTATTCAGTATGACACACTTGGTCTCAACATTGTCATTCAATTTCTGCCTTAATTAAATGTTTACATAAACGCAATTAATGTTTGTGAATAGAAACTACTTTTTTATATCAATCATAATATTATTATGATGAAAGAAAGAAGAAAGAAAGAAAAACCATTTATTGACCAAAAACACAATTTTAGCTTGGACTAGACGGTACATTATGCAAAGAAACAATACAGGGAATAAAAACTAACAATGAAGTAGTGGGCCAATCGGGACCCTGCCTCAGCATGTGCCACTGCAGTGCAAGCACGGCAGAGACGCTGGTATTCTGGCAGGGCCTGCTGATGTGGTCGTCCGTCCTTAAGATAATTTAATAAATAAAATTGTATGTGATTAATTATAGTGTGCAGTGTGCAAGAAGAACATAGAATGAAGTGTGTGCATAATTTTTTTACTGAGTTATGATACAATGCGAAGCGAAGTAATATTACTATGATTAGCGGATATTTTTACATGTTCATTTTACTGAATGGAGAACTTCTATTCTTAGCAAATAAATATCTTGAAACTAAAAAACACATATGAGTTATTCGCGGCCAGTATCGTCTTTAAAAAAGAATAATATAGAAATTTAAGTGTGTTTAATCTGTGGTAGGTCAGCTGTCATACTGCCACGTCTTCTTCTGTAATCTGTGCTGCCACGTTGAATGGTAACCGCGTGCAAAGACAAAGTTACTATCAAAGGTAGCAAATCCATAACAAAGATGCGAAGAAGAAAAAGAGCAGGATAATAAGTCGCGAAAAAATATGATTGGATTAGAGTAGATTGGAGCCCCCCAGCGTGTCGCGTCGTGAACAACCCGGAGGTGAGACATTGGCTATATTGTGGGTCTGAAATTTGCTTTGTTATGAGATGCTTTTTCAAAGTTTTTCTAAATGAGTTGACTGTTTTCAGGTCGCGCATTGATGGGGGGGAGGTCATTCCAGCACCGCGAAGCGGCAAATCTGAAAGACCCACGAAAGGCCATGGTACGATGTTTGGTCGTTACAAACATGTGTGTGCACGATCTTCTGTGGCACCCGCCCCGCCCCTGAGCCCATACAAGCTTGTCCCACAGGTATTTGGGTTTCTTAGTGCTAAGTACTCCAAACAGCATAGTGGCGAGATGAAGCTTTCTGCGTGCCTGCATCTTCAGCATGCTTGCAGAATTAAGATAGGGGGTTACATGCATTCTTGGCGGAATGTGAAAACAGAAGCGAGCACAAGCATTCTGCACACGCTGTATCAGTTTGACTGATCTGGCCAACAGACATGGTCCGTAAACTGTGTCACAACAGGTTAGCTTAGCGAGAACCAATGTTTCACATAAAGTGATCCTGATTGCTTCACTGAGGAATGGCCTTATTCTGTATAGCAGTTTTAGTCTGTAAAATGAGTTTCTGACACAATCGGCAATATGCACTTCAAAATTAAGATTTCTGTCCATGAATAGTCCTAGGTTCCTTGCCCCGTCCACAACCTCCACAGGTTCCTCATTCATAATAATATTTGGTGGAGTGTGAGGGTTGATTTTTTGAGTGTTAGATTTTGAGCCTATTATCATTAATTTAGATTTCCTGGGATTGAGGACAAGACAGTTGGCTGTGCACCAAGTGTTGAGCCGTACTATTTCCTCATTCATGGTCGCCATGGCCTGTGATATGGCCCAGGACGAAATGGCATAAAGAGCTGTAGGTCATCGGCGTACAAGTGATACTGGCAGCGATGAATACTGTGAATGATGTCAGCGCTGTACAGTATGTAGAGTATGGCGCCCAGAATTGATCCCTGTGGTACACCGCGTTTGACGAGGAGCGGAGCTGACTGCACACTAGATCCATTTGCATTTTTCAGTTTCACGTACTGCATCCTGCCATTCAAGTAGCTGTCAGACCATTTGATGGAGCGCGCATCAAGGCCATATGCCAGCTTGGCCAGCAGAAGAGAGATATTTATAAAGTCAAATGCCCGAGAAAAGTCCAGCAGCAGTAGAAAACCCATCAGCCCCTGATCCTGAGCAGCCAAAATGCCATCAACAACACCCGCTAGAGCCGTCGCTGTACCGAAACCCCTGCGAAAACCAGATTGACATTGGGGCAGCATGCTGTGCTCCTCGAGGAACCCAGTAAGTAGGTCACATACAATTCTCTCTAAAACTTTCGAGACGCATGGGAGCAAGCTAATGGGTCTAACATCCTCCAAAGTAACAGGCTGGTTAGATTTGGGCAGGGGCCTCACCACCGCTGTCTTCCAGTCACTCGGGAAAGTGCCTTCCGCTAAAGACTTATTGACTATAGCGGTGATAGCGTTCAGTGAATGTGGCAAAGTCAGCGTCAGCATTTCGAGGGTCAGTCCATCATGGCCCTGCGCATTGGATTTGAGGTTCCTAATTGTTTTGAGTACCATATCACTGCTAACTGTATTCAGTGAGAACATAGCACACTCACTGTGTCTATGGTACGCATAATAGGTGAGTTGGGAGATCGTGACTCTGTCCTCGCCAGGCACATTCAAAAAGTGAGCATTGATCTGATCAGGGCAGTCGAATGATGGTGGTAGATTAGCCTCAGTCTTTCCAGCTGGCAATACCGTGCCCCTGAGATTCTGCCAAAATTTCCTGGGATTCCTCGCATTTGAGTTTATGTGTTAGCTAAAGAAGCAAGTTTTTTCTCGCTTTATAGCCTCCACCACCAATAGCTTCATCGTCTTATTGCACTCTCTATCAGCATCTGTGCCATGCAATTTGAACTTTCGATGGTAGCAATCCCGTATGTGCATCATGCTTTTTACAGTATCAGTGATCCAAGGATGGGGAGGGTGCTTAAACCTTTTACTCTTGACCGGAGCATGAAGGTCAAAAAGGCCCACAATGCTGGTGGTAAAGGCTGCAACCAGCTTATCAACACTTGGGGCCCCTTCGACATAGCTCCAGTCAATATTGCCTAGGTCAGTGCTCAGCTGGTACTGCAGGATGCCCCTAAAAGGTCTAAAGGCAACCCACTGGGGACATGGCTTTTCTTTTTTTATCTTAAACTGAGCTGTCAACATAGCATGACCACCCAAGTCTGGGGTATGCCTTACTGTTACCTTAAGAGCCGGCATATCAGCACAGATGAGGTCGATTAGTGTGCTACTATGGTTAGTGAAATGGGTTGGCTCTTTGACCAATTGACAAAGCCCGAGGCTATGCAAAAATCCCAAGAGCTGCTTCGATTTGCTACTAGTAGCATCGTTGAGGTCGATGTTGAAATCGCCAACAACTACGAGCGCATCACACTTAGAAAATGAGGTTATGGAGTCAGTGACAGCATCGAGGAACAAGTTAACATGGTTACCGAGGCGACTGGGGGATGAATTGTACGCGCATTGATACCCTTTCTTATGTAAAACCCGACCCCGCCCCCTCTGCCCCCCTCACGTGATCTGGCCTAGGCGCAAGAAGTATCCGGTAGCCAGGCAATTTCGGAGCCTCGTCGCTCCTCCCAGTTCTCAACCAGGTCTCATTTATCGCCAGAATGTCCGGTACCAATCCCCCCAAGGACCCAGCATTAAAAAGGCCAACTGTCAGATCGCTGTATTTGTCATTTTATACATTTAGAATGATTATGTGCTGTAAATATGAATGTAATTAGTGAAAGACAATGAATGATAAATAGGGTGACTGTAGGTAGGTTAATTACTGAATATGATAACTTTGTAAAGTATTCTATTATAAAATGTGATAAATTATTATTATCCAATCCAAGGTGCACCATGTTACAACTAGTTGTTTTATTGTTTTCATTAATTAAATTTAAGTTGTAAATAAAAATTCCAATTGACTGCAACATGCACAGCTTAAACAACACACTAAGAAGCAAAAGAGTTCCAGTACATGTGAGTGAAACAAAAAACAGTGAAGAAAGTAAATACACAGACAAAGAACAGCGAACTTAAGATAAACCTTATTATCCAGGGCTCATGGGCCCGAATACCCGCTCCATGTCGGCCTCCGAGTGAATCAAGAAAGCCTGTTTGCCCTCTCCCTGACGGGCGTAAATGCGGCCTCGTTTGGTCCAGGGGAACTTCCAGCGCAGTCTGTCGCACTCCTCGCGGACGCGGCGGAAAAGCAGGCGGTTTGGGAGCGTCAGCCGCTCGTTGAGGAAGACGTGGGCACCTCCATCGGTAGTGACGTGGCGGCGCACGCGCGAGGCCTGCAGCAGCTCGTCGCGCAGGTGGCGGCGCGCCAAGCGCACCACGACGCGGCGCACGCGCGGTTTGACCGTCGCACTCGTCGTACCTGGCTCTACTTGCGGCGCGCCCACGCGCTCGGCAAGTACCACGTCCCTCTCCTCCAGGGACACCCCTAAGCGGTTCGCGAGCGTGGCCACTGTGCTGAAGACATTTTCTCCTTTCTCTTCCGGAAGATTGCCGATATCTAGATCTGCAAGCAGAGCTTCCTGGTCCCTGTTGTTCAGCTCTTGCTTGAGATCGGCAATAGCGCGCTCCAGCTCCGCCGTTTTCGCATCGACCGTCGAATTTGACATGTATTCTCCACACCTCATTAATAATTTTCAGACTTTATTATATTACAAGGAGTTTTCACAAATCTAACTAATATTTACCTACTTTTTTGACGTAAACATTAAGTAACAACACAATACATAGACAACAACAAATTACCATAGTCTAATTGAGAACCTCCCGCTTTTGAGAAGTTAGAAGATGTTAGTAAAATATGCTGATAGAAAAAAAATGCTCACCTCCATTATAATTTTGTTGAACAGATCATCAAGCCTTATAAAATACTTGAAGGTATCTGCTATCGCCGAGGTAGATATGTGACGGAGCAGGTTCGGCAGGAAGTCGCGCCGGGATTTGAAGAAATCGAGCACCCGCAGGCACACTACGTGGTAAACGTACCAGTCCTGGGCAAAACAGAGGTTCCTTAGTAGTTTAGGGAGCATCAAGACTTGCATTTTATTTAGGTCGGGGCCCTTCCGGGTGCCGGGTCTCGCCTGCGGTAAAAGACGCAATGTGACAGTCCAATGTTACTACATACAGCTCAATTGTAACCTCCTGACCGCCAAGAACATAGATTGTATCTAATGACTGCAGTTTACGGCAGAGTAACATTTAAAAAAAAACCTAGCAAAAACTCAAATTTAATCTCTTGGGCGGTCAAAAGATTTTTCACATTATATAAAAGAAAATAACAAATAATAAACAAAATATATCACATGCACACACCAAAATACATTATTATTTTAAAACAGAATCAAATCTTTAACTGGCAATCAGGTCATGCAACTGTTTATACATTGTTATAAGCAGTTAACAAGATATCTGCAAACATGTAAGTGGGTATTATGAAATTGTTATTAACATTTCACAAAATCCAAGGAATCAGATCAATGACACTGAATGTTTTGAAAAGGGTGACAAATGGCGGTAAAATCCCAAAACAAGCCCAAGTGAAACTCAGACTCAACTAAGCTGTTTTATAACAGCTTTGGCAAGTATGTATGTATGTATTGTATTGTGTATGTATTACACAAGCAAAATGCTTTAAGGGACGAAAAATTGCCAATTCATTCTATCCTGCTCAATATTCTGTCTGTTTCTGAGCAGGATTTCGTACATTTGGTTTAAAAAGCAGCCTTATATTTATATTCAGTCTCACCCTGTATCTTACATCAGTGTGGTTAACATACAAATATTTCCAATAGCCATAGTGGACTAATTTATTAAGTATAGTAATCAGTTATTTACATTTATGTAAATGTGTAATCAGTTATTTTTATTTTATTTAGCTTTAGTTAGCTTACTTTGGGGCTAGATGGCGCTGTGTGGAATAATGTCCAGGGATATTTATTTATTTATTATTTATTTATTTATCATTCATAAAATATTACAAAAATTAATTTCTGAATTAATGTTACCATCAGTAAATACGAGCAATCAAAAAATATTCGAAAGTTGCAAAATATTCTAAGGTGCACACAACAGCATGTCAAGCTTTACATGTGAGCACCCTATGCTGCAATCTTAGGACCAAATTTGCAAGTTTTGTGAAGGTTCAGTACACTTAAATATACATAACTGAGAACTTATACATTGTTACCACTGCAGCACTGCAGATATAATAAAATTAACATTTTATTGGACACACACCTGTTTAGGACTCCGTTCAAGTAGCATCTCAACAGTTTTACTAAAATATGATGCCAACAGTGGATTGAGCGGGGGGTCCTTGTTTATGAAGTCGCAGAGCCGGTTCATCTGAACCACATCTGTGGAGAGGCAGTCGCTGAGGGTGGACAGTTGGCTGGTGAGCACCTCGCATGCAATGCTTGCATGTCGGTACTGAGATACCAGCTCCACATTCTTAGGAGGCTCCTCTGTTATAAGTGTTATAAGCTCAGCCAATATCTTTGGCTTTGTGAGACTGGAATATAAAGATTATTTTGTGGTTATTATTAAAAGCAACAATGTATACAACTATAAAATCTTGATAATTGATGGATCTGTTGGTTTACTTGAAAATGCAACAAGCAATGAACATGACTTTCAGGAAAGTAAGCAATAGGGTATTTTAGGGTCACGTTCAGTCCAATACATCAGAGATCAAACTTAAAAAAAAAGAAACCAGTATGACTTTCTGTGCAATTTTGGCTGGCTAAGTAATTATGCCTTCAACATTCATGTGATTTGTTAACATACAAGTGTGAGAATTTGTCCTAACATTAAATTTTACTATATTTCTGAAAGTTAATGATTGGAAATATTTAACTATAGTAGCCTCCGATTTAGTATGTAGGTATTGACACAAGAAAATAAACCTACATGTTTAATATAGGTTTAGCAATCAGTAATTACATCCTACATAATAACAAAGAAATAAAAATTCGAAAAGTTACTACCGTTTGCAAACAATGCACAAAAACATATTTGTATACTTGTGTAGTAACCCCGTAAAGCTGTGTTTATATTAGTGATTTAGGAATAAATTACTATAAAGAATACTGATGTAATTAATCCTAGGTAGATACTATATGACATCCTATCAGAGTTTTGTTTATCAGTTGCTAAAATAAATTATGATTGTGTTAATTGGAAAAGTTATAAAGCCATGTTTACAGGGGTAAAAATTTTTGTTTAGAACGCCGTCTGCGTCCATGTACTCACAATTGAATCAAATCTTTGTTGTCCGCCTTGCATTCTTGCAGGATATCATCCGCCTCCAAAACCTGCGTCAGAGTTACATTCTGCAACAAAACCACACTGTCATTATTTATAAAGTAACCAATTACAGCTTGCACGTAACAGTAACAAAAGCAATATCAACGATGAAATTTTAAAAAAATAAAGCGAGCGAGAATCATCCATCCAACCACTTCTAACCATAAATTTTTTAACAATTACGTACCTCTGATTTGAGTAGAAAATTAACCTCCTTAACTGCGATATAGTTTCCGCTCCAAAACATAATTAAAATTAATAAGTACTACTAGTTTATTTACTCTAAATCCATAGAAAATCTATTGTTTTACGATTTTTAGTGATTCTCCGATAAAAAGTGCAACGATCAGTTTTCTTTATTAGGTTGACAGTTGTTTTTTTAAACATAATGTTGCCAATGTTGCCATTGTAATAAATATATCATAAATCTACTAAAAAAATGTTTTTTGTTCTCGACTAAGTGTTCACTCAATGGGATGGCAACGCTATCTATGAACGAATGGAAAATATTATAGGTAAGTAAGGAAACCTATCTATGGACCAATTTTTGGGGGTTGAGGAGTCTTAACTTAGGCCAGTACTGATTAGGTTGTACAGCGTATGGCTCCCCTCCCTGTTATATTGATGGGGGACCTTAATTCCTGGTCCTCCTCGTGGGGAAGTGCCACCACCAACTCCTGGGGCCGCACCGTCCAGAACTGGGCGGTCGATGCTGAACTGTCTCTCCTGAACCGGGGGACAGAACATACGTGCGTGCGATGGAATGGGGGGTCCGTGGTGGACATTTCGTTCGCCACCCCTTCTATCGCACGTCGCGTCCGGTGTTGGCGGGTCCTCAGTGAGGTGGAGACTCTATCAGATCATAAGTATATCCGATTTGAAGTCTCCACCCCACCTGACACAGCGGCTCTAGCCCGGCGGCAGGGGCAAGCCTCTTTCCCGCGGTGGGCCTTGACTAAGCTCAATAAAGAGCTAGCGGAAGAGGCCGCAATAGTTCAGGCATGGTGCTCGGCCCCTGTCTCCTCGGAGGTTGACGAGGAGGCCATTAAATTTCGGGCCTCTCTCCAGGAGGTGTGCGATGCATCCATGCCAAGGGTGAAGGCTGCACCACCTCGGCGGCAGGTGTACTGGTGGTCTGAAGAAATCGCGGACCTCCGAAACACCTGCCAACGATCAAGGAGGGCATATGGTCGTTGTCGGCGTCGTGCCAATCGCGACCCAGTAGTCGAGGGCCAGCTGTATGCCACCTACTGCTCTGACAGAAGGGCGCTACAGCTGGCCATCAGCCAAGCCAAGGCTCAGGCTAGGGAGGAGCTTCTGGAGGGTCTTAACCGTGACCCATGGGGGAGGCCCTACCGTGCTGCACGCAATAAGTTGCGACACCAGGGCCCCCCGGTCATCGAGACCCTCCAGCCTGAACTGCTGGAAAGGGTGGTGCAGGAGTTGTTTCCTGACTGTCAGGAACACCTACCACCACCCATGGCTCCTCCCACTGAGAGGCCAAATGAAGCCGAGCCTTCCGCACCGCCTGTCACCGAAGAGGAAATGGGGACGGCGGCTGCAAGCCTCCGGCTCAAACGGAAGGCCCCTGGTCCCGACGGAGTCCCGGGAAAAGTCCTGGGGGTTGTGCTCCAGCAGATGCAGGAGCAGCTTCGGGAACTGTTCAACGTTGCTATTGCACGTGGACAGTTCCCCAAAATATGGAAGGAGGGCCGCCTTTGTCTTTTACAAAAAGAGGGGCGGTCTCCAGACACTTCGGGGGCTTATCGCCCGATAGTCCTGCTGGATGAATCCGCAAAATTATTTGAACGTATCATTGCCTCGCGGATCATCCAGCACATGACGGACGTTGGGCCAGATCTGTCGGGCAACCAGTTCGGATTCAGGGCCGGGCGATCAACCATTGATGCTGTCCAGGCCCTGAAAGCCGAGACGATAGAGGCGTCCGCGAGCGGGGATAGGTCATTGGCGGTGTCGCTGGACATCGCCAATGCCTTTAATAGCTTGCCCTATGGCACGATAGCGGAGGCGTTACGCTATTTCAACGTACCGCCATACATAGGGCGGCTAATAAAAAGCTACCTCGCCAATCGTGAGGTGCTCTATGTGGGTCCCGACGGATGTATCGTTCGTCGGGTAATGAAGTGTGGAGTTCCTCAGGGGTCCGTTCTGGGACCCCTTCTATGGAATATGGGCTACGACTGGGTTCTGCGGGGCACGCTCCTTCCACGGACGCGTGTCCTGTGTTATGCAGATGATACCCTAGTCGTAGCCCGCGGAGGAACATATGATGAGGCGGCAAGACTGGCAGAGGTAGCAACCAGTCTTGTTGTGGGGCGTATAGAGGCGCTGGGGCTTAAGGTCGCCCTGCAAAAGACCGAGGCCCTGCTTCTCCACGGGCCTCGAAAGGGACCTCGCCCCGGTGCAAAAATACGCCTCGATGGTGTAGAGGTGAAGGTGGGGGCCCATATAAAGTATTTGGGTCTTCTTCTTGACGGGCGGTGGCGGTTTGGCGAACACTTCAGTAGGCTCGCCCCCCGCCTCGTCAGTGCTGCCAGTGCTTTGGGCCGCCTACTTCCTAATAAAGGCGGCCCTGATACCACATGCCGACGACTTTACGCTGGCATTGTACGCAGTATCGCTCTGTATGGAGCACCAGTGTGGGCGGACGCCCTGAACGTCACCAATAAACGCATGTTGCGGAGAGCGCAGCGTGTGGTGGCGACCAGGGCGGTGCGGGGATATCGCACTATTTCCATGGGGGCTGCGTGCGCTTTGGCCGGCACGCCCCCGTGGGAGCTAGAGGCCGGGGTCCTCGCTGCGGTATACGAATACCGAGCGGCAGCGAAGGCCAGAGGACAGCGCCCCGCCTTCGACGAGGTAGAGAGGGTGAGGCGCTTAGCTCACGATGAGCTCGTTTGGAGGTGGAAGGAGGACCTAGAGGCGCCTCGGTACGGCTCTCGTACAATTGACGCTATCAGGCCCGTCCTCCATAATTGGTGTAAGAGGGGGTTCGGCTCGCTCACCTATCGGCTGGTGCAGGTGCTCTCCGGGCATGGCTGTTTTGGCCAATACCTGCACCAGATAGCCAGAAGAGAGCCAACCCCCGTGTGCCACGAATGTAGCGCACCCGAGGACGACGCCCAGCACACCCTCGAGGTGTGTCCGGCCTGGGAGGTGCAGCGCAGAACATTAGTTTCTGCAATAGGCCGGGACCTCTCGCTCCCAAGAGTAATTCGTGCCATGCTCGAGAGCGAGAGGTCGTGGGAGGCGATGGTCTCCTTCTGTGAAGAGGTTATGACACAGAAGGAGACCGCGGAGAGGGCCAGGGAGGACGATCCTCTGGCGGCCCCTCTCCGACGCAGACGGCTGGGAGCCCGGAGAAGGCGGTTCGCCCACCTTCTCCCTGTTCCCTAGGACACCAGCGGGTGAGACCGGGGGGTTTCACTCGCATTGCACGGTGTCCCTGTCTGGGGGGTAACTGTTGTGTATCAGGTTACCCCCCCGTGGCGTGAGGAGGCCCGGCAGTGGCTGGGCCGACCGCTTGGGACGATGTGGCCGAAATCCTTAGGGAATCCCACATCGTCCCGCTAAAAGCGAAGCGGGATACACCGGGGTATTTTTAGTGGGTATGCCGCCGGCTTTACCGGCGGAGAGTCCCACACTCCCCCACCGCTAACCCAGGCGGTGGGATAGTGCGTAAGGCATTTTTACCCCGTTAAAAAAAAAAAAAAAAAAAAGGCCAGTACTGATTAATAAAAGGCAATAATGTAAGATAAAATAAATAAAAATCGCTTAAGTTAATTTAAATGTTTATTTTTTTTCTGCAGTAAGCTCATTGCCAAAGCTTCTGCCTCTCCTACTGACAGCGATGACGATAATTCCTGTATCTTCTTCACTTTCCGTGGTGCCACACTTTCTTGTGGGATACCTTTGTTTTCCACCAACCTCCGCTTGCTGGGCCTGCAAATTATAACAATTTGTAAAATATATTCAGAAAATTATAAAATACCTAGTAATAATAGAGAAAATATTTCTAAACGTCAAGTACCTGTGATACATTTCATTATCAGATTCCTCTTGATTGGGGTTTTCACTGTCTTGTTCAGAAGAGACCACGTCTTCATCACCATTGGAATCTTGGTCTGATTGTTTCCCATAAACTTTATCAGGATCAGGTAGCCAAGATAGATCTGGCCCATCTGATTCTGACTGTGTACCAAAGTCATCTTTTTCTTCTTCCTCATCCTTTTTCTTGTTTTTAAGTTTACGCTTTTGCTCTTTGTGTTTTGCTTTGACTTTCTCTCTGAATCGTATTTTATCGTATTTGTCCTCTTCTTGCAGAATCTCTTTAGCTTTTGCAATATCTATTCCTCCAGCATTTTCACTATTTATTTGTTTAGCCAAATCGGATTTCAGGTCTCTCTTCTCATCCTCTATAGCTTCACCCTCTTCTGTGAATTTCACAGTAGTGTTCACTTTGATTTTTCGCTTTAATATTTTTTTAGCCACGGCAGCTTTTGTCAAGGGTTTAGACTTTTTCTTAGTTTTGTTTACTTCTTCAATTGGAGGTACTTCTTCTTTATCATCATTCACTTTTTTAACTTGAAGGAAATCATCTTCATCACTATCATCATTGTTGTGAAAATCAAACTGTGGAATTTTATCTTTTGTTTGAGCTTTCTTCTTAGATGCTGGGAATTCTTCTGCCGTCACCTCCTCACTATCACATTCACTGTGGTCAGTTCCGTCATCAGCATCAGCTTTAGCCTTTAATTTTGCGACTACTGTTTCATCCTCATTTTCTGTAGTTGTAGCATTTTTTCTCTGGTATTTTTGCAAAAATCTAATTCTTGGTGGGACAATCAAACCTAGGGACCTGGCATATGCATCAGTGTCTAAAAGCTGAACATTGAATATGTCCTTATTTTTCATTAAGAACACTGACTTCAAATAGTTTACAAAAGCTCTTTGCGCAGTTTGTTTGAGGTCTGTGTGATCAGACAACAAAGCCTCTATTTTCCTTTGTGGTGCTTGTACTTTAGAAGGGTCTACTGAAATTTTATTGATAGGTATTTTTCTCTTTTTAAGATCTTCTACAATTTTTTCTTCACTAGGTAATAACATTAACAAGCCCTCCCCTTTCCCAGACACACCCCTGGCAGTGCGGCCAGCCCGGTGTATGTAAGTATCCACATCATCAGGACAATCCATCTGTATCACCCAGTTCACTCTGGGAAAATCTAAGCCTCTTGATGCTAAGTCAGTTGCAAACAATACAACATTTGATTTCCTGCAAAATTCATTATATATTTTTTCTCTTTTCTCTTGATGCAAAGTGCCATAAAGGGCCAGTAGGCTGACACCTGGCCTTAGTTTGCAGAATAAGTCATACATATATTTCACTTCCTTACAAGTGGCCATAAAAACTATGACTTTTTGTTTCAAGTGATTTCTTATGAAGGACCACACTATACCGAGCTTCTCATCAATTTCACAAACTATGTAGCTCTGCTGTAGAGACTCTGGTGTAACCGTCTCTGCTTCTTCATGTGGAGCCACGTATGTAGGAAATTTCAGACTCAATCGAGCCAAGTGTTTTACTGATTTTGTTTGTGTAGCTGAGAATAGCAGTGTCTGCCGTTCTGCTGGAAGATTTTCAATAATTGCATTCATTGTAGTTTCAAATCCCATGTCGAGGCACCGATCAGCTTCATCTAGCACAAGCACTTGCAGGTGGTCACAATTAAATAGTGGGTTCTCATCCATGTGCTGAAGTAGACGACCTGGGGTGCATATCAGGATATTCATTTGGTCCATTCTTTTTCTTTCAAACTTCAGGTTCTGACCACCGATTATCAAGCCAACAGAAAAATCATGGAGGTGTCCAACTTTTCTAAGTGTTTCATATATTTGATAAGCCAACTCTCTGGTTGGTGATATGACTAATGATCCTACTCCATCTAAACGGGTCCATTTCTTGCAAAATAAGTTCTCAAGGATAGGCACTAGGAATGCTAGAGTTTTTCCTGAACCAGTTTTGGCCGCCCCCAAGATATCTTTTCCCTGCAAAGCATACCCAATAGCTTGTTTTTGTATTTCAGTTGGTGTTAAGTAGTTGTTTTCCTTTAATCCTTTAAGGGTTTTTTGGGACAGAGGTAAATCCTTAAATGTTTTAATTTCATCTGGATTAATCTGAAACAAATAATAATTTGTGAGTACGCGAATTTGAGAGTGCCTTTAGTACTAAATCAACAGCTGGAAATCCTGTTAAATAGTCAGAAAAGAGTTACTTTTTTTCACCAAAGGTGCCATGATTATCTTCTCTCCCACATATTTCACATGGAATAATAGTTTTACAATTATTATTTACAAATATTAGGTGTTTAAAATCCCACCTTGTCATACTGAGCCTGTAAATATTGAATTGCAGCATCTTCTTCAACACTTTTTTTCTTTCGAGGTTTGTAAAGTTTAACTTTCTTATCCTTGTTTGCTCTTTTATTGTTTGAATCATCATTTTGCTTCATATTTGGCCGAATTTAGATTTATAAACATAACCTACAACACCATGCACAACTGGTCGCCTCGGGTCACTTTTGACATTCTCTTTTTTTTCTTCCATTCATAGAGCTTTTTTTTTATTTAATTAATGACTGACATTTCAATTACAAACATCAATGCATGAGATTAAACTAAATACAATAAAAGCAAGTCAACAAAAGTGATTTATCGTGATGTGGGATGTACTAATATAACATAAGCATAGATAGAGCATTGTAAAAGATAACAAAAGTGTTATAGACTACTATTACTAAAATTAATTTCATTTCGATTCTAGTCCACATACAATCGATGTCGATATGTTGACCTAGTTAACCAACGCCCTCGCTACGCTATATCCTCATCCGCTGTGAAAAAAAAGGCGCATAAACAGTCAAGTAGCAGGTTCAGACGGTCGCTGGTTATTTGTGTTTGTCGTAATTGTTCTCGATTTTGTACGGTTGAAAACAATTTTTCAGATTAGATTTTGTGAAAATTTATTGAACAGTAAGTAATATTTTATGTTGTGTTTGCATTAACGATGATATTTCAGAAAAGATTTTCTGCAAAACAAAATAAATCACGCACAGCCTTTGTGTCGTTTCGTTCCGCGTAGTATAAATAGGTACACCGTTTCCTTTGTTTGTGTACATTATTAATTATTTAACTTTTCATGCAAGATTCATGTAAGATTTACTACTCCTATCGTTTAGCATCGTTAAGATCGTTTTGCTGAGTCATGATGTAAGAGCTCTGGGTAAACAATGGAATTACATTTTATTCTTTTATTTAAATATCTACATAATAGGATCTGCAATCATTTTACAAAAAAAATATGGTAAATTATTGGGATTTATGAATTAATAACTTCGACGTTATAGAGAAATAATAGGTCTTTTTTTATTTGTGAACTCATACGCTGGCGCTGTTAGACGGTAGGATTCTATTTTACTTGTTGATTGTTTTCCTAGCCAGAGCACTGATTTACTGTTGCATTTAGAAAAAATACCCATTTAAATTAAAAAAACAACTCAAACTTAGTAAAAAGGCAGGCAAGTTTTATTCAAAGGGTGCCCTTCCACCTGGGATGTGCCAGGATGCGTTGCGAGTAGCGTTGCGCGGCGAGGAATATGTTTGTTATGAACCAATGGGATCGCGAAGCTAGGTGAATGTAACAATTTTATTGGTTCATAACACACATTCTTCGCAACGCATCCTCGCAAAGCTCTGGTGGAAACGCACCCTTGTCCCTTACTGTCTAGTCTGCTCTGCCCCCCGATTTAGAACAAAGTTATAGACCGATTCGGTTAATTTCTTTTATTTTTAATTCATTATAAGAAGGCTGGATTTTATGTTATTTAGTTTATGAAAACTTAAGGCCTTTGGCTTTAACATATAAAGATATTGATAGCTACCGTTAAGCGGATCATTTACTATAATTAAAACAAATAACCGAATCGGTCGATAACTTCGTTCTGAATCGGGAGATAGGTAGACTTAGGTCAGGTCTCGAATGCTGCTCGTCTTGTTTTTTGCGACTGAACGGAAAGTAGGTAAGCAAGCTGCAATCACTAGTAAAGCTGTGTAAGTTTCTTCAACTGGTAATGATAGTAGATAGAGGAAATAGGTAACTGTTCTATCCACATATTTTAATGTGGGTAAAAGAACCTACCTCCATACAGCTGTGGTCCCGGAGCGGTGGCGTGTTGTGATGACGCAATGCCTACAAGCAGTGCATCATCGCTGCCGATTACCGACAACATTAAATGCGTAGCCGCATGTAGGTACCCGTCTTCGTTTTACGTCGATTAAATTATTTTTCAGAATTTATTTGTTTAGTTCAAAACAATTGGAACTTACCGTGGTTTCGGTTTTCGTGCAATAACATCGCTCTCTCATTCCGCATGCGTATTACACAGACCTACCTGATCAAAATAATGTTCTAATGCATACACCTATAAGACTGACTGAGACAATTTTACTCTTTCGGCGCAATGGGGCAAGGAAAAGTGCCAAAGGTCTTGGGTTCGATCCCAAAATGACTCCTCATAAGCACCGTTAAAATCATACTCAAATATCATTTATTTTTAATCAGGCACCGAATCTTACATTTTTTGTCATGGTTGTTAAATGATGGTAATTGTTCCTCAACAGACAGCATCTCTTCACCATGAAGTACTTGGTGGTGGCGTTGTGCGCGGTGGCGGCCGTCGGCGCCGTCTCATTCTTCGACCTGGTCAAGGAAGAGTGGAATGCATTCAAGGTACGCATTTTAGATACTTAATATTGGCCGAGTAGTTCAGTACAGAGCTCTGCCCGAAACCCGGAGGTCCTGGGTTTAAAACCCAAAGTTCGGGCAAAGTGTTTCGTAACAATAGCCCGCTTTTGAGATCGCCGAGTCCGACGTACATTTGGTAAGAAAGGTAATCAAGCCAACACCCAGCCATTGATTGCAGCGATGAATTTATTTCAGTGATCTAGCCTTTATCCAACAGTGGGACAGTGCGTTAATTACTTACCTACCTACGTGTTAAGTTTAGAAGCTACAGCTAACTACACACAATAAAATTGAAGTGAGTCTCGTCGTGACGCGTGACTACAGTGCATCGCTCTAGCGTTACTTAGGCTTCGTGTTTACAACTCTTTGTTTTGTATAATACGTTTTATTCAGAAGAGACTATACTACCTACAATTTGCCACTTTTAGTAAAATATTATAATATTGACTTCTACATCTAAAGATAGAAAAAACAAGCATTGTAAAATGCTAAAATAAGTAATCAAAGTACTAATGGACTTCTAAAGTTAAGCAATAAAAACTACTTCTGCAATTTGTTTATAATAATTAAATGAAATTATAAATAATTATTTGTACCACTCATGCGATATCATTCGCCACTTCTGTCGCAGAAGCTAACAACGAGAGACAGCTTACAGATGTACCTAGAGATAATCAAATTGGAACGTTACAGAGCGACATCTTTCAATCAAGTTACAATGCTGCTATAAATCAATGTTATTATCGTATAAATAGGACACAGGATATGAACGAGAAATAACTACAAGAATAAGAAGTAGGTAGTTAATGCAAACCAAACACGGCCTTCCGCTTAATAATCAATTCCGCTGAGGACAGGGCCAAGCAGCCGGAAAGATGAAGTCAAACCTAGAGACAAGCACATTACTAAGTATGCTCAAAAATATATTTTAGGGTTCGTGTGAATCACGCAAGAAAAGTCCTAACTTACACACTTATTGAAACTTCGTTTATATAAGCATTTTTTAAAAACAGCATTGATCCACACCGCTTGAGTGGCCTGGCAATGTGTATTCATTAGAATAAATATTTAAACGGTATGTTTATTGTGTATAGATAAAAAATATATAATCATGTGTCCGATAACGCTACACAACACAACACAAATATCAACATCTAATCATCTAACAAACATTACCTACGGGATCGCTTTTATCTTTTGTTATTGTTTGTAATCGCAATAACTGTCCATGACCATGCTAGGCTGATGATGTGAATTATTCATAAAATTATCAAGTTTATCAATCGTGAGATTAAGTAGTTAGGCTACATAATATCATAGCATATATTCATATCTCTAGGACGTCGGTTCACAATGGTCATCTGACTACAATCTTAGCTTCTAAAAATTTGGACATACTAGGACGGGTAGCCGCAGTTAATCATATTTTAAATACGGGTTTAAATATGCCCGGCGATGTGTAGGCTTTTGAATATTCCGCTTAACTAAACCAAACAAACACCTTCAGTGCTATATGTATCATTTTTGATACGTAAACAAAAAATCTTTTATTGTGTCTTGTTTTATAGCACTGAATGTGGTAACTGCCTTTCTTACCTAGTGAGGATTCTGTAGCCAGCGATTAGTTATATGAAGGGGCATAGTGATCTATAATTGATTGCATTACGACATTAAGAGTACCAAGTAAGAGTGATATGTGAGATTATGTTAGGGTAAATTAAAATTAAATTAAATTAAAATTAAAAATGTGTTTATTACTTCCCAACAGATACAAAAAATAGTTATGAATTTAACATACGGTAATTACAGAAAGCAATTACCGAATTGAATGATTGATTTATCTTTTGAAATGGGTCAAGCTCCCCAATACGTCTTGAATTCGTCACTTTTATTCTGGCTAGTAGCCAATATGAATGATTACAATAGTGCTCTTACTTCAATAAATTCCAATAATATTTTGCCTTATCAATAATTTTACCATTTACAGTTTACACCTTTAGATAAAAACAATTATACAATTAGGTGTATTTCTTTCATAGCTTCAAAACGATCAACGCATGCTATCTGCATATTAGTAATTACTAAACAAATAAAGAAAAAAACGGCAGTAGGACTGTCACTTTTCGCGTGTAGATATAACATTGTCTGCTTTCTCTTTACTTAAAACTCACGAAACGCGTCAATTATAGATGGAGCATTCCAAGAAGTACGACAGCGAGCTCGAAGACAGGTTCCGCATGAAGATCTACGCGGAGAACAAGCACAAGATCGCGAAGCACAACCAGCGCTTCGAGCAGGGGCTGGTCTCCTTCAAGCTGAAGCAGAACAAGTACGGGGACCTGCTGCCGCACGAGTTCACGCACACCATGAACGGCTTCAACAAGACTCTCAAGTAAGCATACGTGTCATTTTACCATATCTTTAGCGCCTCAGCACTAGAGACCGCCTCGCCTGGAGTCAGCAAAGCGGGGTTAAGGAATAAGGCATATTGTCTATCTCGTAGTAAAATCTGGTCTTGGGCTAAGGCCACAGTAACCTGTATTTAGCTAATTGTTTTTTGATCTACTGCAATGCAACACAGTTCCTCCCTGCTGTGGATCTAGGTTCCTAGGCACACCATATGTTAATACATGTGTTAAATATTTAAAAAAAAATATTCCGCCTTATGGATAAAAAATAAAGCAGGCTAATTAGACTGTTTTCAGTATGGTAAAGTTGTCTTGAAGCACTGTTTAAGTTTTTATGAATAAGGGGGATTAAAATTAACACTAAATGCTAACCGATCTAGATAACTACTTTGACAGCTATCTATGAAGAAAAGTAAAAAAAAAAATATTAACTCAAAACAACAACAAAAATAAACGATGTAAATTTTTGGAATCCGATTCATTTTACCGACGTCAAACAACAGCCGTAACCAATTTGTTGATAAGGTATGAATCATTATGCCTTGTTAGCAACTCTTTTTGGTAAAATAATTTTGAAAATTCATAAACAGTGAAGAACAACTAACTATTCTACGCTATTAGATCTTTAATCATTATTTTAATAGTTAACTAACGCTGAAAGCCAGAGGAAAATGTAATTCCAATTATTGTGACTAAATAGGTGCGTTTAATAACCAAATAGGGGCGTATTCTTTTATTTAATTTTATTATTAGTAACTGAATAATCCATATCTAACAATAATAATTTGTTGTAATGATTCATTTGTTATATTATATAATTTATGTCCAAATGCACGGTCGGAAGTTATCTTTACAATATCTTATAATGCGGGTGTTATTCATCGTTAATTATAGCCAGTCATAAATAATTTAACTCAACAATAAAAATAAAAAACAGTTAAGTACTTGTGATAGGAGACTCCCCTGGCTCATTTCCTTGGGTGATACCATGTAACACAGGGATATTAATCCCTACTTCGAGACCATTACAAGAGGTGTGTTGTCTGGCGTATATTTATATTTAATAGTTATAATTTAAAAATAAATCATTCAATGTAAAATTATAATGCGAATATATTTTTCTTCACACACACTATACTTACTCCTATTTTTTTTTTGTAGTGTCCCAATCATTCATCTGATGATCGAATGTTCGTTTCAGCCTCTCGGGTGAGGTGAGACCGTGAGATCCATCCCCGTGGTGTGAATTACTAAGCAGAACCTCTATCATCCAACTTATGCTTGAAATTCTGCTACCAGCGGAGTCAACAAGTCAAGATACCTTGCTTTAGTTTTCTGTACTTACCTCTTTTCCTGTTGTATTTTCTACATCGTTTATATGTATGTATGTGTGTGTGGAAAATATAAGTGATGCCTAACATGAGTATCTCCGTGCAGACACAACAAGGGCCTGTACAGCAAGGGGCAGGAGCTGCGCGGCGCCACGTTCCTGCCGCCGGCGCACGTGACGCTGCCGGACCAGGTGGACTGGCGCAAGAAGGGCGCCGTCACCGAGGTCAAGGACCAGGGCAAGTGCGGCTCCTGCTGGTCTTTCAGTACTGTGAGTACATTTAAAGCAATATTTAGACAAAGAATGTCTTCTTGTTTTTATCGTATTGTAAGCAACTCCATCCCCAGAAAAATCACCTTTAGCATCACGTCATTCGTGCCAAGAACATACAACTTTTTATGAATTGTTTAAAATGGAATTAATGAAATCAGAGTTAATCTCAGCAAGCTGGGTTACGCATTAACAAGCCATTGTTCCATTATTGATTACAGAGAATGATCTTAAATAATGAATAAACATTATGCAAACGTGTCAATAGTTTTGTGAACCTCATTTTCCGGTGGCGGAGAAAAATATCTACTACTTAATTAGTTAAATGTACATTTATTTTCAATCTTGATGGATGTAATTGTATCGTAAATAGCCGATTGTTTTAAATTTCACCTAACTGCGTGTTTTAGTGAACGTTAGTGTATTTTTCTTAAGATCTTCAAAATACCACAACATTTACCATCATTGTGTATGGCAATATCAATCATCTAAAAAATCTACCTGCTATACAACCATTGCGGATGATGACCTCACTGGTATGGGCGTCAGGCGATGTACCTACACAAGACCATTGCAAAATGGGTTTTCTGCTGGCAGAATAAGGTGCCACATGTGAAAAGTGTGTACGCTGTAACTACGGACCAAAGAAAGCAAAAAATGAACCCTCGTAGTTTGCCGACCGTATTGAATGCCTCAACATCTGTTTAAATGGCTATATAGGTACCTGCGAGTGGTCTGCCACAGCAACCGCAATATAAAGAACAGGTTCTTACTTCTTACATAATTGAGCTGACCCTGAACGACACGTGCCAGCAGGTTCATTAGGTAGGGCAGATAAAGTCGATGAGATGCTTACGATAATAGATTAACACACATGTCCCGGGTTTAAAGTTATAAGGGGAAAGTCGATTTTGTTAATAACTTGCAGCAAAATAGCATTCGTTTATGAGCGTAAATTTTAAATTCATATTGTGAGGATGGAATCATCATTGAATTCGTATCTTGTCTTTATAGATATCTATTAAGTTTTAGCTGAGTATCTGAATTTTTTTTCTGAATCATGTGATGTTTAATTGGTCTTTGTTCAAAATAAAAAACTGTTCAGCTCTAAAAAACAACATCCTATACTTACTGATTTGGTAAATGAGTAAAGATACTTTTTGTTGTTTATTCATTAGAAATCCTATCGTACCTATACTATATATATACTATATATATATTGTAAAACAGTTAAACAAAACAATGAGGTATTAGGTCGTTATAATATTCTAGTGAGTCACTGCGATATTGTTAACACTGCTGTAACAATACAAGCTAGTAACCCGAATCGGATGAATCAATCCGTGTTTGTCCAGATGCGGCCGATTTCCTGACGAAGTTCAATAGGCACATTGATAACACCAGGTCACTCAGCTCGGCTTTCAGTCTGCGTGTGCATAACAATGCCTTTGATTGCGATGTGGCACGCTGATGAATGAATCACATTATTGATAAATGACTCTCTGCAGTTCTTCGTATAATGATAAAGCTCAACTATTCGGTGCTACTAATAATAATAATACTGTTGTTGACTAACAACCTCAGAGCTCCCCAAATTCAAATTCAAATGCCATTTATTTGCAAATACACCTGTATTGAACACCTTTGATACCTATCAAAGGTGTTCAAACTTTTACTTTTACAAGCCCTATTTTGCTATTTGGACGTGCAAATTACAATAGAGGAATCCCCAGGCAGTTATTGAATAATATATTGGATTATGACATGCAATTCTCATTCACCGAAGTCGTAGAAAATGTAGGCGGGCGCTGTAAATAAAAGACGCTGCCGCGGCCGCTGAACTTAGCAATTTATTAAATTACTGAATTAGCTGAAAAGCATCCTCGAATCAAGAGGGGGAAAGAGATGAGGCGCTTTTTTTGCCTTTGTAGATCGAACTAAAGGCCCGTATTCACTTCGTAAAGTGCGACTGCAGGTGATTAGTGCAGGTGCTTCGTGATTATGAGTAAATACGTGTAGAGAGCGATGGATTATTGCGAGTGATTAGTATAAAGTGATGCGTCGTGAATTGATTAGATGCGTGTTCTATTCAATCGCTGTCCACACTTGTTTTCTCATAATCACTAAGCACCTACACTTACTACTAATCAAAGTGAATACGGGCCTTAAATGAGGTTCGTAGAAATTATGTCTGCTCCGTATCTCAAAGCCGGCTGAGCGCACGCGCAGCCGCTGATTAGAACATTCCTGATTGAAACGACCGAAAC
Organism: Udea olivalis; assembly: GCA_947369235.1. Taxonomy (NCBI): domain Eukaryota; kingdom Metazoa; phylum Arthropoda; class Insecta; order Lepidoptera; family Crambidae; genus Udea; species Udea olivalis. Next base: position 475,997 of record OX376352.1, on the reverse strand, counting down.
AAAGGAGATATTGTGCAACAATAATACGAACGCACAACATTGAAGCACGCCACTAAACGAGAACGCTTGACCTGACGATAACTTTATGATAAAATTATCAAGAATTTTGGAACAGCCTCAAAAACCGGCAATATTTTTTAATAACTTGCTACAAAGGGCCTTATCTATTAAACTTTTATAATGAACGTGCTTGCCTTGTGCTTGCTTATCTAATTACAAAGAGGCTAAAGAAATTAAAACGAGTCGGTACCTAAATTAATTAGCAACACTTATTAATAAGTAACAAACTAGCGTTTGGCCCGGCTTAGCACGGTAGATAACATTGATGTGCTTGAAGGTAGCACGCAAACCATAAGATGAGATAAGAAATGATATTTATCATAAGCAATGTAAAAAATACAACAATTATAATGTTACACCTTTCATAGACACTTAAATCAATGCGCCAAGCCGTCATCCATACAACTAAAATAATGTAGATATCTATGCAGGACCTTTTGAAAGATTTTTTATGTAACGCCTTAAGTCTCGTTGGCTGTACAGAACACATCGAAATTTAGGCCGAGCGAACCTAACAAACACACAGCCTAGGTATCCTTATTTTTACAATATACCTATTGAGATTGTGATTCAGTACAATTGAACTTTGAATCAAAATAATACTGTATTAAAAGGAATCGTAAATCACAAGATATTGGTTCTTCACGATAAACATCATTGTTATAGAGGTAAATGTATTGGAAAAAGTTGTTATTTTCGCACACACGCTAGTTAGTCATCCGTCTATTATTGAGTACCTATTATTACTACAATAACGATGCAATACAGTGTTATTTTATGTGTTAACTGACATGACATGACCTCTCTCAGTAGGTATCTAGGTAGTACCTACCTCTAGCTGTAATATATTTTTGTATGTTAAATCTCAATAAAGCAGCTCCACCTTCATATCCCTTTAAGTAAAGTAAAGTAAAAGTAGAGTAAAGTAAAAAATATCTTTATTCATATAGACTTATAAAAAGTACTTATGACATGTCATGTACAAAAAAAATATTGTAGCAAAAATATACTGAATAAAAATAAACTTACATAAAATAATACTATGATAGTTCATATCATAATTAAATATAATGTGACTCTACCACCGGTTCGGAGGTTGTTTCCGATCGAGAAGACTCCGGCAAGAAACTCGATGGTTACTCTTTTCAATCTTGTTTTTATACACAAAAATGGAATTGACAGAGTAAAGTCATAACAAAAAAGTGTGCAGAGGAGCAGATTATACCTAAGATGACCACAAATTCTTATCATTTAAGAAATCCTCAACACTATAATAACCCCGCTTCATTAACACAGCTTTAATTTGGGACTTAAACTTGTGAAGAGGCAGTTCAACAAGAGTTTGCGGAATCCTATTAAAATATTTTACACATTGACCAACAAATGATTTCCCTACCTTATGCAGTCTTAGACTGGGAGTTACGAGCTTATTTTTATTTCTGGTATTGAGTTTATGAACATCACTGTTTTTCTTGAAGAGATGCAAGTTTTTACGGACTTAAACTACATTATCATAAATAAATTGAGAGTACACAGTTAAAACATCTATCTCTTTGAATACTTCACGAAGCGAGTCGCGTGTTCTAAGGTTGTAAATGGAGCGGATGGCTCTTTTTTGAAGAACAAAGATAATATATAATATCCCTGGACATTATTCCACACAGCGCCATCTAGCCCCAAAGTAAGCTAATTAAAGCTTGTGTTATGGGATACTAGACAACGGATAAACATACTTAAATACATTTTCTTTTGTAAATACATACTTATTATACATAGGAGACACCCAGACCAGTACAAACAGACATTTTCATGCACACAAATGTTTGTACTGTGCGGGGATCGAACCCGCGACCTCTGGTGTAGTAGCCAACTTCTTAACCATTACACCAAGTCGGTCGTCACACAAAGATGGTGTTGAGATCCGCTGCCGAGCCCCACAACTGAAGACCATACGACATAACACTGTGAAAATAACTGAAGTACACTAATCTTGCTGTTGCGATATCAGTCAGGAGCCTTATTTTTCTAACAGCATACTAAGAACTAAGTCTTCCTGCCAGGGCAGAAATATGCGGACCCCACTGTAACTTGGAATCGAGAGTAATTCCCAGAAATACAGTGAAATTCGCAATCTCTAATGGCTCGTTATTCATGTTTATAATGGTATCGACCTGTCTTACATTGGGCATAGAAAATTTGATACATTTGGTCTTCTTAGCATTAAGCAGTAAATTGTTACTCGTAAACCAATGCAGTACCTTAGAAAGAGTATTATTTACGTCGTCAAGCGCTTTGTTACTTCTATCTACGTTAAAAATTAGAGAAGTGTCATCAGCAAAAAATACAATCCCACATAGGTCTTTGAGAAAATAAGGCAGGTCATTTATATAGATTAAAAACAGCAGAGGACCCAATATTGATCCCTGGGGCACGCCCATACGTATGGTGGCACCGGAAGAGTTCGTACCATTGATACTCACTTTTTGTAAGTTTAAGTTCAGAATGTCCAATCCGTGCAGTCTAGCTACCTAGGAAACAAGTCAGCGTAGAGCCCTGAATAGACGACTTCGTAAAATTTGAAGCTATATCGACCTTGAAGAAAGATTTACAAATAGATGCTTAACATATAATTTGTTCCTCCCCAGACCGGTGCCCTCGAGGGCCAGCACTTCCGCAAGAGCGGCTACCTGGTGTCCCTGTCGGAGCAGAACCTGATCGACTGCTCGTCGGCGTACGGGAACAACGGCTGCAACGGCGGGCTCATGGACAACGCCTTCAAGTACATCCGCGACAACCACGGCATCGACACCGAGAAGACCTACCCCTATGAGGCTGTTGACGACAAGTGCCGGTGAGTAGCCATGAGATTCGTTGGGAGTTTGGGACACATTTCCTCTTTTAAGATCGCGTGAAATACCTGGGAGACGATGTTGCGACACACTGGCATTTTAAAGATGAGCTTTTGATAAAGAAACATGCGTTAAAGTTGCCAAGATTCTTTTCAAAACGACCAGTTTTTCTCCAACGTATTGTCCTACCTTATCATTTATTTATGGCGTGCAAAATAGTTTCAAATAAGTATCGAGGCTACAAAGTTTGAAATTATTATGGCTGCTTCCTTCCCTATGTTTTTTTACTGTTTTCCTGTACTGAGTTACTTAGGACAGCGTATGCAAATAGGTTTCTTCTCTATAATTGCCGCGACAAAAGAAGGCTCATGTTATTTTTTTTATGTCACTATAACATTCAATGAGATGGATGATTTCAATGAGCAATTGTATGGCGTGATTTTCAATTTTAGCACAGAATAAGTACTCCGTAATTAGTATGAACTAAATGTCAAAATTATGCTGTTTAACTAAGCTTTCTTATAGTAGAATTTATGCCCTCATGAAAGAAAGAAAGAAAAATCATTTATTGACCCAAAACACAATTTTAGCTTAGACTAGAGGGTACATTATACAAAGAAACAAAACAGGGAATAAAAACTAGCAAAGAAGTAGGGGGCCAATCAGGAACCTGCCTCAGCATGTGCCACTGCAGTGCAAGCACGGCAGAAACGCTGGTATTCTGGCAGGGCCTGCTGATGTGGTCGTCCGTCCCTAAGATAATTTAATAAATAAAATTGTATGGGCTTAATAATATAGTGTGCAGTGTACAAGAAGAACATAGAATGAGGTGTGTGCATAAATTTTTGACTGGTTTATGATACCATACAATGTGAAGTAATATTACTATTATTAGCGGATATTTTACATGTTTATTTTACTTAATGGAGAACTACCTATTCTTAGCAAATAAATATCTTGAAAACGTAGGGTTTTTTCCTACTTGAGGTCGTAATCAATCTAGCTGAAGCAACTCGTCTGTGTGCAGCTACAACCCCAAGAACAACGGCGCGGACGACGTCGGCTTCGCGGACATCCCGGCGGGCGACGAGGCGGCGCTGCGGGCAGCCGTCGCGGCCGTCGGGCCCGTGTCCGTCGCCATCGACGCCTCGCAGGAGTCCTTCCAGTTCTACTCCACCGGCGTCTACTACGACGAGAACTGCTCCAGCGAGAACCTCGACCACGGGGTGAGTGACAGGCAATGGCGGAAGAAACCAGTGTGCTTCCAATTAATAATTGTATTTCAATGATATTTGAATTACAAGAACTCAGCTAAAGAAACTAAAAGTGTGCTTAACGTCATTCTAAACACACTTTTTCTTAGTTACAATGTATTGCTACTCCTTTCACTCAAACATGTCAGGACAAAAAACTGGATTTATCACTGTGACGCGTGCGCCATAATTACGCATTTCAATTTATGACGTGCATTATCCAGTTATGGAATGGAATAGTACATTGTTCACCGAGAGGAGAAAGAGACCGATTACCGTCGAGGGTGTCGTTTGAAGCCCGAGCCGTAGCCGAGGGCATTAAAACACCCGAGATCGGGAATCGCACTTTCTCTCAAGTGATACATAGTGCTTTATACTACACCTACGAGGAAAATAAAAAACTAAATCTTTACTAATTGAAATTTATATTGAAATTGTTGCAGTTAGTGAAGCTTAATGTAACACTTTTTCTTTCTTTATTATTTTTGCTGTTTCCTTCAACTGCGGCGGAGTTAAAAAATCTTCATCATCACTATCACTACTTATCATTTTGATAGTTTTATTTTACTTTCTACGAAAACTGAATCCTCAAACAACACACAAATTGAAAATGGCGCCAATGGCGTCTGCAATTTTCACATGTTCTTTTTTCAAATTGTTTATCCTGCCGCCGCAGGGTCGCACTGCCAGCCCGACCCCATGCGACACACAGCTAGTGGTCAGTGTCATTTTGCGAACTTGGAGATAAAAACTCACTGTAAAAACTTTTTGGCTTTTGATATTTAGGTTACCGGCGCATAGTCTTACCCAAAATTAAAAAAGAAAAGCCACGTAAGAAATGGATTTTCACACACTTTTCTCTCCCGCTCAGATGCGTTTTCTCCCCGCATATTTGTTCGATATGCAATGACGTACTCTCTACCGTAAATTTGATAAAGTATCAAGGTACTTTCCGAGCAGGTGTAGTATAAAATAATTTTACCTTATAAGTTTACCTTTTTTCGATGATATGTATGTACTTCAATAATGAACTGTTTTTCCAGCAGTGGGACAGCAAATAGGCTCTTTACTTCAGTTAAATAAGACAAACCACATGACCATGCAAGATAAAAATCTACCATACCGGGTGATTTTTTTCCACCTTATCAAAATATGACTGCTAAATATCCAAGTCGAAATATAAATTTTTAACTTTAAATTTCGAGCTTGTATAAATTTTAAGAATCTTAACCAATATTTCCTTCCAGTACTCTGTGAATATTATGCTCCGATAATAATAGTGGTTCGTTACGGTAAAATGAATTCCCATTAATGAAAAGTAATCTTAACGCATCCGTGCGTGGTTATTGTTTTCGTTTTGCCGATACAGAAAACAAATGAAATACTTCGTTAAGTTACGTTCGATAAATAGTTAAGTCAGGCTACAATCACAAGGTCAGGTCTGAAGCGCAGATAATTTCATATTTTGATAGAAGCTCCGGGAAATTATTGTTCGTCATTATAACTACAGATAATTTAAAGATATTCGGCGTAATAACTATCAGAAACAGTATTTGGGTCATGTTTTTGTTTGAGTTATACCGATAGACTATCGGAGACGTGACCAGCATTATCTGTACTTATTTAGGTATAGGTTAAGCATGTATAACTGTTTTTAAAGCTGTTATTAACCGAATTTAATTTGGAGAAATTCTTACTAAAAGCATTGTATAATGTAACAATTCCTTGTTGTAGTTTTTTTTTAGTACATGTAATCAGCAAGAAGAGAGACGCTAGTGTTCAGGACTTATTAGCAAATGTACGTTCCTGTGAATTTAGTGTTTCAATTTTAAGTTTTATTTATTAATAAAACTGGCATTTCTAACGTTAATTTCATTTCAGTTCAGTTCAAAAAGTCAGTTCTATTAAATTGCAAAGTTATAGGACTTAAATCATTTTAATTTATTGAATGCCATATTGAAGTACACACGACGGCTAGTTTCGCATTTTGAGCTCTAGCGTGCGAATTTAACAATGGTTTTGTAAGGCCGGTCAACCTGTGATAGTGTCTTCCTCCTCACAAGTAATCTTAAAGATAAGCATAAGTTCCCGTCATTTAAAAAGAACGCTTGACAGGACCTGTGGTGGGTGAGCGAACTTAGTGCCCCCTTCATACTGCACCCGTGCGCAGAACTATCCCTTTCACTATCGTCTAGCGTTCTTTGTCCGTGTCGCGATCTGAGTGCGTAGTGCGAGTCGCACAAAAAGATTGGAATGACTTGACCATCGCGTTTTGATAGCAAGTAGGTATACGCGAAATTGTATGGCATCGAAACGCCACCCAGCGCTAAGATTTGCCCAATTTTAGGCATTCGGTACCTTTTTTAATACATACCTTCACGACTATCCCAAACGTAGTAGGTAGTGAGAGGCAAAAGTGACTATTGCCGTCATAGTGAACGGAACACTTAGAAACCCAATGGTATAAGAACCCAGCCTTCCGCTGTTATCCGGGTTGATTTGGTTTTATATCGATGTTTTCCATTACCGGAGAGTTAGTCGGAAAGGACAATGCCCAAGTTGGCCTATGAACCAGCAAACATTTGACATCTGTCATAATTCCGGACATGATTTTTATCACTAGATTGTTACGAACACTTCTGATTTTTGCTATCAAAATTAAAAATACAAGATTTATCGTACGAAAACATTTTTTAAATACCATTATGTTGCTTCGTCTGTGCCCTCTGTTGTTTAGCCATCGCATCAAAATTTTAATTTACTTCGTATTGACTAAAGAAACCTTGTATGTGCAAGAAAATGTAGTTGTGAACTTCTAAAAGGCTCTTTTATACAAGTAACAAACAATAAATTACTGTCAATGCGATAGATGTTTAATTGTTTTTTTTTTATTTTAAGTTGGAATGTACATTGGCTTAAATCAGCTATGTGCGAAGCCAAAAAAAACGAAAGTTAATGACGTTTGGTTACAACATCAACGCAAAAAAAAATACCGGTTTCACTTGTAAATTTTTCGCTTTTTAAATTGCAACGCTGTGTTATTGTTTTTATAAATATTCTTACGACTCTGCTTAAAAAACGGACATTGATAGCTCTCTATAGTGACCTACCTGTCTAGATTTACGGACTTTGTAACCTGTAGGGCTATTCTTAAAAACTCATTTCGAACCTCACCCAGTGAATCCGCCGTGAGATTCAAATTCTCTTTGATTCAAATTTCGCATCTTGTAAAACTGGATAACGACGAAATGTCACCTTTCTGATGAACGTGTTCATAAAATAAACAACGTTCAATGAGATTTTGATATAAAGTTTATATAAATTGTGTGTATATAAGCAAAAGTGAGTTTGATCACCTGAGTGAGATCGGGTTTCGAATTTTACAGAATCGCACTACTGCACTGCACACAACACCGGCAATAATTTACGCAATTACGATCATCGCAATGGAATCAATATTTTGTGTGAATTGTGGCTCAGCTAGTGGTTCCATGGTACTGAACGATCAACAAAATATGTGCTTGAAGAACATTAGTTCACCCACCCACGTAAATGAAACCTCGCAAAATATTATTGAATATAACAAAATTTTAAAAGTTTTATTATAATAATAAACGAGTTCTCAGAAGTGTCCGTCCATAAACTACGTTTTGACGCTAAAGTGTATGTATTAATGAACCCTAAGAGGTATTTTTCATTGTTGGTTCTTAGGCCGCAATGTACAGGCGAATGGGCACTATCCTTTAACAATGAATACAAAGATGCGTGGTTCTGGCCAGATTTAAACTCGGGAACGCACGGTCCACGATTCAATAATGATCTGAGTAATGTTTGTGTCGACGGCAGGTGCTGGTGGTGGGCTACGGCGCGGACGAGGCGGGCGGCGCCTACTGGCTCGTGAAGAACTCGTGGGGGCGCTCGTGGGGCGAGCTCGGCTACATCAAGATGGCGCGCAACCGCGACAACCACTGCGGCATCGCCTCCGCTGCTTCCTACCCGCTCGTTTAGACCATGTCTTGACGTTAACATTCCTCATCGGTCATTGATTGCTTTAAGAGACTTCGACGGGGCAGTACTGCAAACATAAACTGTATTTACATGAGGAATTCAATCGTTTTTACAATGAAAACATAACATCCAAAATCGCAGAAGAAAAAATCTTCAAACTTCAAACGTCCATTACATCTGTTTTATCTCCATTGGTAGATTGTTTCAGTCCTGCTAATATAGCTATTTTACACAATAAAGTGTCTATCGGTTGCCATACTAGGTCTGGTCTGTACCTTAATGTTGAAATTACAATGAATAAGGATAGTTTTCAAATTGTGTAAAACCAACCAATTTTAGTTTATTTTTAGGCTTTTTATATGATATAGTGTAGGTTCTAAGATAAAACTTTACAGATTTTAAAGCCACTGATAGAGTAAAGTAAGACCAATATTCCATGACTTTACCAAAGTAAGTTTGTAAGCAGATTGCAATTTACCTAACGAGGACAAGAGGCCACATGTCGAGTGTGACACAGGTGATGAAAACTAACCAACGTATCGGGTTCACCAAACAGTAACTTCACCTGTGGCCATTTGAACTTGTTCATAGACATTCCGACACTATATCAAACTCTCATTTTAATTATTATAAGTCTTATAAATATTATGAATATTCTTATGCCTAGTTTTTACACTGTTTAAAAAGTTGTGTGATAGTAGTTTAATTTAATATTTAAGCGAAATTAATAAAGTTCTTATAAAAAATTATGTCTGTCTCTCACTGAAACTATTTAATTTCCATAGTAGGTATATTATTTTGTACAGGAGAACAAATAAAATCAATGGTAAATAAAAAGAAATGGCCTTAATACACAATTCAAGCTGATGAGCTAAGGTTCCTTGACATGGAATGTGTTCACTATTATTAAAATAATAAGCCAGATGCAATGGACACTTTACCCTATGATAAAAAAATCTTTTCTTTTGGATACTTATTTCCTTCGAATTGGCAAATAGCAGTATTTGTGTTTAACGTAATCACCAGTCTAAAAGTGTAGAGTTCGAATATTTCAACATAATTAAATATTTCCAATGAAGTTCAGATGTTATGGTTACACGGCCAGGGCCACAAGGAGGCAACACTCACCCATAACGTAGCTCTAATAAAATTAAAGCAGATAAGTTCTGTGTAGTAAGTAAGCCACCCTTCGTAGTAGTAAGTAAGCCACCCGACGCTTTCACATAAGGTGGCTCGGGGATTATTTTTTTCTGCCCGAACTCCATAATTCGTTTAGAGCAGGGGTGGGCACACAGGGCCCGCGTTTGGGTCAAATCCGGCCCGCGACCACGAACAAAAAAATTGAAATTGCAAAAACTTCCAACCATAGATTTTGTTAGTATAAATTGGACCGCACGCAAGGGAAAAAATCTCTGGTTTAGAGCATGTTTAAATTGGAGTACGTTTGTTTATGCGTTAGCAGTGGATCACTACGCAATAACTACGCAGCAGCACCACGCGCGAGGTCACCGACCCACGACGACCTCGTCACGCGTAGTCTGTGCGCGTATCTCTCATCTCAGCCTGCCTATCACTTGACGTCTAGTAATTAAACCATAATTCACGCATATCATGACGCTTCGTATCGCAACGAGAAGATTAATGGACACTTTAGCTAAATATGGCACAATTATACTGGATGTTTGTTTTATTTAACTACTTTTATAAGCATAAACTTTGTTCCTTCCTTCAACAAGTCAGCATCGCAATCTCTTGCTACCAAATACGCAGGTACGTTCGACATATTGATTTAATTTATTGCATAATATGGCGCGTGATGCGGCCAATCGTCCTTGCTGATTGGAGCTCTAGTTTCCTTGAAATAAACACCTTAAATTGCATTGTCTGTATTCTTTAAATCTAGACAAACACTTCACACTGAAAAGATATATAGCACGTTCTATGATAAAACAAGAGCAAACACTACGTTCTGTTCTATTAATATGAAATAATTTTATTTCCTCTAATGCGAATGCATGTGCAGAGCAAAATAAAAACAACATTAGACAGACAGGATTTATATTGTAAAAACAAGACTATACTTACACACTTATTAACTGCAAATCTGTTATTTACACATTATTTGTTACAATTATTTATGCTACAACACCGTGTTAAATACTAAACCGATACAATAAAATAGAATATTTGTACAGAGATCAGAGATTTTTTTCACTATTATAGTAATAAAATAACAATATTTTGTCAGATAGCTTGAACTTTGTTGAACACTGCGAAGTAATTCACTATGCATATTGCCTGCTCGCTGATATGAGGCGCTATTGAGGCCCCGCCACAGTTTGTGATAGCCCGATAAATAAAGTCGATACTGTTTCGATCAAATAGGTAGGTAGTTAACCTATTTGATCGAAACAAGCATCGACTTTATTTTCACTGAAATCAGGAGAAGTGAATCATATAGTTTTTTTCTTGTAAAATACAGGTGGTAGGATACAAAATCTAGTTCTCAATCATTCCAAGACCGCAGCAGCATTCCCATGTTCAATAAACACAATAGCAAATATTAATTGGCACAGTTGTACCAACCGGAATACTAACTCCATAAGTACTTTTAAAACACACAGTCACTACGCTTCACTGTAGTTTATGTACAAAATCTACAATTGGCTCTCAAATAACGCAAACATTTTTATGGTATAACCTTGAAATCAGCATCTACAGCCGCCAGCGACTTTCCGTACATCAATAGAACATCCAGATCATTAGAATCTCTAAACTTGGTAAGTTAAACAATTTGGCACTATGCGATACATCTAAACTATAATACAATGTTACATCTCACTCGTTATTTTATTATTCAACAACTCCCATGTGTACGCGTATCGAAGACTAGCATATAGCTTAAATTAATAAAACAATGGCATATTTCAATCAATAGGCCAGAAGCCCAAACCACAGAAATGTTAATAGTACTGCCCTAAGGCAATGTTAGGCTACTTATATCATAAATCTATTTTTTTATATCCTAAACTTTTTATAATACAATGTGGTGGCTCTTAGTAATTTGAACAAAAACATTACGAAAGTGTTGTTACTGTTAGTGATGTAAAGGCTATTCTTGAACAAAAAGTTTTGGAGAATATGAAAAAGTCTTCAATTATTTAAGTGTTTATACAGTAGAGCTATATCACTTTAGGTAAAGCTAGTTTCGCCTACGTGTCACACACCACGCACCGGTTTGTGGCACAATCTCCTAGCTAGTCGAACTTAAATAAGGCAACTAGACAAAAAATAATGAGCTGTGAAGATATTAAAGTTCAATTTTACCAACGACAATCTCACGGTGATAAAAATGTACAATGTTCTCGTCACCATCGAAGCAATTATAATGAGTTGGTGGTGCGCGACTATTTCTTCTTGGGCTTCTTGGGGTTGCGCGAGCGGCTCTTGGCCTTGCAGAGCGGGCAGATGGGCGCGTTGCGGTGGATCTGCTGGTGGCACGAGAGGCACGACTTCATGGGCGGCGGCTGCTGTCTGCGCGCACACACATACACTTCTACAGACAGGTCATACATATCTGGGGCGTTACACCGAGATCTTCTGGCCCCAAACTAAGCAGAGCTTGTACTATCATATCGGTGTCAAGAGACTGATAAACATCTTAAATATTTCAAAATACATACTCAAACAGATATTAACACCCAGGTACAAAACCGACACAAATGTGTGGGATCGAACCCACGTCCTTCGGCCTCAAACAAAATCGCTACTATTGCGCCAACAGACCAATTACTATAAATATTTCATGGAATGTGTCAATATTGAATGTTTCTTTAAAAATAACTAAAAAAATCTAGTTTAAATTATATTATAGGTGCCAGAGATTGCTACACATACACATATGTTTTAACTAGTAGTCATATTAGCACCAAAGGACAGAGAAACATATAAACTGGTCGGGTATCGAATCCACGACTTGCGACATAGTAGACAGGATCTCTCACAACTGATCCACAGTGTTAGTTACTAATGCCTTTCTAAGAGGAAAAACACGACGATTGGATTGATTAGTTCTTAAAGTTAATGAGTGTTAAACCTTAATCAAAAAGCAGAAATTAATGTATTGTTAAACAAATAAAAAGTTGAAAATAAATTAATGAAAGTAATTGTTGTGTACACCTACCAGTTTCAGGAGATTGTTGAAAACAATTAATGAACCCAGTAAAAGTTTTAAAGAAACCAGGCAACAGTTTTATTTTTGTGGGTTCACTGAACTTTAGTAATTAAGTGATAATCAGATCAACAACCACAGTATTTTTCTTTATCACATTATTTCTTCTCGTTACTTGAAAAGGTTTCAGTTTCTTGAGTTTGGGGCATCACCATTATTAAGAGTTGGTCATTTTAGGCTTAGGATATGATCTTAACTAATATATTTCCATCAAGGGTACTGGAAAACGTACACAACACGGGCGCGGGTGGGATTCTAGGTGGGATTCGGGAAAAATAACCAAATATAACAAAAACAAAAGCGAACCTCAGCGAGACGGTAATGAAATCTTGGTCGAGAGCAGACCTGAACGCGGGCGGCGGCGGCGGCGGCTTGCGCGGCGCCGGCGGCAGGAACGAGCCGCGCGCCCCCAGCGCCCCCGCGGGGCCCAGCGCCCCCGCGGACGCGCCCAGGGGGGCCCCGGACGAGGACATCGCCGGGAAGCGGCTGCAACACCAACAGACACATGCATGTCAGCCTATTTACTGTCTCTGATGTCCTGCTATGCAATCCCATAGCAGGACATCAGAGACAGTAAATATCCCTGGACATTATTCCACACAGCGCCATCTAGCCCCAAAGTAAGCTAATTAAAGCTTGTGTTATGGGATACTAGACAACGGATAAACATACTTAAATACATTTTCTTTTGTAAATACATAGTTATTATACATAGGAGACACCCAGACCAGTACAAACAGACATGTTCATGCACACAAATGTTTGTACTGTGCAGGGATCAAACCCGCGACCTCTGGTGTAGTAGCCAACTTCTTAACCATTACACCAAGTCGGTGATCATTATTGACATGGTAATCGAGATATTGCTACAAACAATAACCAGTATTGGTAAAATGTGGGTAAGAACTTGCACCTGAAAAGTGAATCACAATGTAAAATAAGAAAGTAACCCAAACTCAATTTGACAAATCGAGAAACTAAATGTGTCAACTTCTGCGGAGTAAACTTACGCTACATGCGATTCTTTACACAGCTAACAGCGAAAATAAAGCACTAGTGCCTCACTTGGTTTACAAAATCACAACAGTTCACATACAAAATCTATGAAACTTCCAGTATAACCAAAATAGCATAGTCCGCTTACTCAGGGGTGATGGGGCTGCCTTCCTCCTCGTGCAGGTCGGGCAGGCGCTCCAGGCCGAGGCACTGGCGCCGCAGCAGGTCCACCTCGGCCTTCAGTGGCCGGTAGTCCTCGTGCAGCCGCGACGCGTTCGACAGCTTGCGGGTCATGCTCTCTTCTGTCTGCTTTATCACAGTTTCCATCTGATATGAGGATATAATTATTAGTCATCAGGGTCTTAATTACTTATTATTTTGGATGGTGTTACTATCCTTGTAACCAGGCATAACACTTTCTCTAGTAGTTTGTACAAAGCAGTGGCCAAAATAAACAGCTTATGGATTTTTTCAAAAAAGTGGACTGGCTCAAACTTATGCAGGAAACAAAACACGCCAATTTTTTAAGAGGTTTTGGTAATTTCTAGCTTGTTTCCTGAACGGAATATTTTAAACACCTATAAATAACCACAGATCAGTGAGCGCTCCTAGCAGCTAATGTACAGTATGGGGGAGATCGTCCAATACAAACAAACAATGAAAAGTGTTCCCTCAGAACAATGGCTCCAGCAATAGCACCAGCAAACATAAACAAACTGACTGACATATTTATAGGTTTAATTTTCTTGCTCACAGTTGAGAAAAATTTCCTAGTGTAGTTTTACACATAAATTGTAAAATTGATAGCTATTTCACTTTAGCATATCAATAATAAAAGAAACAGAAATAACAATTTATTGAATTAATTATTGCAAGACCCTACTATGCGAAATGATTGATATTTATCAGCTGTTATTATTTCCTAGGTTGAAAATATTTTCAATCTAGGAAATAATAACAGATAATATGGCAGCTGGCCATAGCAATCAAAATATTTTGATTGCTATGGCCGGGACCCTCTATAATTTTCGGAGATTAAATTTCTTCAAAATGTTGACTTACAGCATTTATGTCTGCATGGATTTGGCGCAGCTCCTCCACGTGGCTCATCTTCTCCTGCTGCAGCAGCTCCATCTCGCGCTTGTACTGCGCCAGGCACCGGCCCTCCTGGTCTCCACTGCGCACTTCATTTACAATACTGCGCTTCATCCTCTCCAGGGTTATTGTTTTGTTCCTACAATACCATACTTTGATCATAATTTGTTAGCAGCTTTACCCAAACAGCAAGAATGTTAAGGAATTAGTGTCAAAATTAACAAATTATGCGCGTCTTTTTCTTTAATCTGATAGAATCATTATAAAATATTTTTTCTATAAATCAGGAAAGCGAACTCGCGTATTATTTTCAACTTAGAATGTAAAATTAAATATAAATTGTATAAATCTATAATTTAAGGTATGTATAGAAATACACAGCCTTTCTGATGAAGATAAACAGACAAAGCTTAAAAAGGATGTCAAGTGTTTACTTTATTGATCGTGCCTACAGGTGCGAGGTACGGAAGCTTTCAGGGCTTTTCTGAGTAAAGATAGAGTACCTGATCTCTTTCATAGCTTCTAACTTGTGGTAAATTTCACGTTCGTTTTCTGCAGTCATTTCTTTCGCAGTTGTAGTTATAAATAAAGCTATTTTCGAAAATAAATCAAAATACAATAAAATCACAAGCTCTACCCCATGCAGACCACAGATTATGTTATGACCAATTGGACCACAGACAGACAGACAGACAGAATACAGATTAATTGCGACAGGCTGGCAGGCAGAGAGAGAGAACCGGAGACAGACGACAATTTGGTTTTAGTGATGTGTATGTAATTGCAAACGTCAAAATGTATGTCTCCAATTGAATTGAAGTACAATTATTTAATCGATCCTGGATAGGAGTCAAATACAAACTATAGAGAGCAGCACTTGTTGCCATAGCATACGCCCATAGATAGTAGCGCCGCCACCTCCGTCAGGAATACTAACGCAAGCGAATATTGCTATTGGTTGTCGAATACTGCGTCATCTTTTGCTGAAAAGCTATCGAAATGCAAGCAACCAGCGATCGAGTCCCTATAACACGTTCACTGCAGGAGCTCAAAACTAAGGTCTTAAAACTGGTGCGTAGTGCGTCCCTTTAATGTACTACTTCAATGTTCGTTACGGGTATTTAAGTGTCCCGTACACCCACGATGTTTTTAACCCCTGTAACGTTACGAATATTACTTTTTTTTAATTTTCTTTGATTATTAAATAGGCTATGCTTTTCTCGTTTCATCAGTAGATACGAGATATAGGAAGGAATTATAAACAAAACGAATTCGGGACACATTGAACCCCGTATCGCACTATTCATTAAAAAAAATACGAAGATGTTGTGCCCCGTAGCGAACTGAAATACTTTTTAACGATGAAAATGATAGTGATGTGATAAATAAAAACGATAACTTTTAGCTAAAACTTCTAACCAGCATCCAACATGTCCTAAATTACCAGGTTTGCCTTAGGCACAGGTTTCTAAACACAAAAATATTTTTAAAGAATTTATTTGGATAATTATAATTGCATTTAGAAAAATCAACTCGTCATAGACTACAAAAAAAAAATTAAAAAAATAATAATACGACCAATACCTATATACATATTATTTGGTTTACTTTTATTATAGGAAAACATAAGGGTAAACATATGTACAGTTTAACAAAAAAGTTAAAACTATTTACATCTAACATAAACACACAAACTTATTTGGCTTAAGATATTTAGAAAATATATCGCAAAATGTGTATCCATAATACTTTTCTAAAGAACTAAAACATTCCAACATACTTCGTGAGCGCTTCACTATCGAATATTTAACGTTACGTCTGTCACTATTGACTGCACTAATGCAAATAAGCCCACAACCCCGTACGGGCGCACGATGAATTCATACGGGGTTTTTCCGCCCCATAACGCACTAGAAGTTAATTTCTACTTTCAATTCAATTCAAATCATTTAAAAAATAAAATAAAATAAAAATGCGTTTATTGCTTTCAATCGTACAAACATCACCATGAACATAAAAATAAAACACAGAAAGCAATTGGAGGTGGCTCAGCTTGTGCTGACCTAGGATCTGGATCCCAGGCAGCGCTGTTTTTCAGCCACTTCCATTTCTCTATCGGTGTTAATGGAGAATTAGTACATGAGGGCTTAGAACAGTACAAAATACATTTAAAAAAAACTTAACTTAAACGGAACTCTCGTGCGTGTGTTTGTGTGTGTGTGTTGTGTTCGTGGCTGTGTGTGGTTACTTAAAATAATCTTTCAGGAGCAGTAATTTCCAATACCCACTGCTAAGGTCTTCCGCAGCAAGTTGTTGTCTTAATAAGGCATCTTTGTATTTTCGTTTGAAACAATCGGTACTCATCTTTATTCTCATAGGTGGGGGTAGATTGTTCCAGATACTTGCTGCGTAAAATTTAAATGATCTTCGATATCGCGTGGAATTATGTTTAGGTATCTTCAGTAGGTTTTGTGTGATAGACCGAAGACTCCTCTGAGTGTTATCTTTAGCCCAGGTAAGTTTCTCAAAAAGGTACTCTGGCTTGTTGTTTCAAATTACCCTGTGGACAGAACAGGCATACTGGAGCTCCCGTCTAGCCTTCATGTTCATAATACCTTTTTTATTTAGAAATGGAGTAATGTATTCTCTTCTAGGCACATTAAAACAGAAACGAATGCAGGCGTTTTGAACACGTTGTATGGCTTTCTCCACGCAAACGTTTATCTTAGGGCCGATCACGGAACTACAATAGTTGAATGGAGATAGAACAATCGTTAAAATCAAATTATTCGCCATTTCGTTACATTGCATTACATTTGTACGTCAAAATACAAGTTCAAATCAATAATAATTACATATACATCATCATCATTCATGAACACACAAAATAATAATTACATTAATCCATATATTTAACGACAAGTCAACAAGGGCGTGAAAAGGCATTTCTGCAGGCCTTCAAGGTGAGGATGGCCAGCCCAGTGATTCGTTTGAATGACTGGGCTTGTCAACCTCATATCTGGACCTCACGACCGCTTTCCATCAGGTGGAGTGAGGTCATCTTGACGGGCAATATTAAAAAAAAAAAAAAATGTACGACAGTAATTGGGTACATGGGAACAATTTTTTTTTAAAATTCCTTTTACTATTTTACGAAACTAATTTGAATATTTCGTTGATCTAGCCAATAGTTAATTTTTTATTAATTTTTAAACATTGCGAACTCATGACGTCACAAATTCACTTAGTGTTCCCACATGTGTTTTTTCCCCGATTCGTAGTAAATAAAGTATGAGGAGAAAATTACTGATTTACTGCACTTACGACTGAAACAGAGCTCGCCGTTCATCATGTACAATCTCACTAGAATGTGAGAAGTAGACTTCAGATACAATTCATTTTGCCAAGTTCTGAAACCAAGCCCTACCTAAGAGGGTTGGGATTATAGCGAATGGCTATTTTAAGTCCTACCTACCCATCTGGGCAATGGGCGTAAATTAATATACGTATTATCAAAAATAACTTTGTGGAAAAATATATATTTCACCAGGGGGAATTTTAAATCTGCTATCTGGAAACCCCATTAATACCATGCAGTAGAATCACCTAGCTAAAAGTCTCACGTATGATACAGATCGCGTTATTTGATTGGTTGATGGATAGATCATCAACCAATCACGTGAAAGGACGTTTATACGACCCAATTGGTTTCGATTGTGAGATGTGAGAACCTTAATGTACTCTTTGCGGACGTTGGCAAACTGGGGTCATTTATTTGACCCCAGTTTGCCAACGTATTTAATTAAAAATATACTAGATCCTTTGCTTTTAAAAATGTTAAATATTTAAATAAGGTATAAAATACAAATACCTCGAAATGGTGTTCGATTTAGGACATGTTTGACTTTTGTTCCCATACCCAATTATAGTCATAGTCATATCATTATTCTTGATGATTGCAAGTCAGAAAATTAACCACTCATGTAGGTACTCGGTTAAATTGTAAAAAGGGTGATTAAGAAAAAATGTTTTTAATGAGTTCTTGAATTCATTTAACGAGAGTTTAGTAATATCAAGGAGCAATTTAATAAACATTTTTATTTTAAAGGGAAAACATTGTTTGTAGGGTTTAACAATTCTAGCTTTTGGTACTTGTAGTCTTTCTTTATTTCTTGTATTGTATTTATGTATGTGAATTCTCAAAGGTATTTCACTCTGTTAAATGTCCCAAAAAACTACTCTCTAAACTACTACTGGTAGATCAATAAATCAAACCACGAGTAGAGTGTGTAAGTAGTATATTTCAAAATAACTGACACTAACTATATATAATATCGAAGAAAAATCTTAACACCGCGATTCAGCGGTCAGCGGCCAGTACAGAAGCGCTACGGAGCAGCGCCATCTAGTAGCATGCAACTACAACTAACATTATTGTAAGCAATAAGGTTAACTTTGAACATACCGCCCACCATGGACGGATGGTCCATAAATAAACTTGACTACAAACAAATCTGGAAACATTGACAGTGGGTTTATAAACAAACTACATCACTATTAACTTTAATGAGAAAAAACATAAACGAAACTTTTTCTTGACAAACCTTTTGCCTAGTTCCAGGTTTTTTTTTAACAATAGATACTTCTTACTACACATTTGCTTAAACATAAATAAAGAAACAAACATAAAAAAATATATAATAAACATAACAA
This sequence comes from Udea olivalis, assembly GCA_947369235.1. Classification (NCBI taxonomy): domain Eukaryota; kingdom Metazoa; phylum Arthropoda; class Insecta; order Lepidoptera; family Crambidae; genus Udea; species Udea olivalis. The sequence goes on along the minus strand of OX376352.1, from coordinate 456,792 downwards.
AAATATTACTTCGAATTTGCTTAAACAAATAAAACTCCTTCTTGCAAAACTTAGCATCTATCTTAACATTTTCTTTTTGAAATAACAGTAGTTACTACTTGTTTTAGTAACATTTCTTTTAGTTGTAACTGTAAAACACATTGATTTACATTAAAATTCTATCTAAGGTTACATACAAGGCAAAATGATGGCAATACTACAACAGAATTGTGAAACAAGTCCTTATCAAAATCCAAATGAACAACCACCACAAAAAATATATATTCTGTACTAACATAACTATATATTTACTGGCAAAACACACAATTTTGATACGGGTCGCTTAATAGTGGCACCCTTACATTTTAGACTAACAACACGCGTTATTTGGTCCGAACCTGGGTGTTTATCCGTCACAATACCGTAAAGCCATCTAGCTGGGGGAAGATCATCTTCTTTGACCAAAATAACATCGCCTATCTGTGGTTCTGGAATCTGGTTTGACCATTTATGACGCTGTAAAAGTAGTGTCAAATACTCCAGTGACCACCTACGCCAAAAATCTTGAACCATCTTTTGCGCGTGCTGCCACCGCCTGAGACTGTTCACATTCGAAGATTCATAATTCGCATCAGGGGCAAGCAATAACGGTCCACCAACGAGAAAATGTCCTGGAGTCAGCGGATATGGATCACTAGAATCATCGCTTACTCGTGTGATAGGTCGCGAATTGAGACAAGCCTCAATTTGAGCTAACACTGTGGTGATCTCCTCGAACGTAAGAGTAGATGTGCCAACGACCCTCCTTAAATGGTACTTTGTGGACTTGATACCAGCTTCCCAGAGTCCACCAAAATTAGGAGCATGGGGTGGAATAAAGTGCCACTCGGTTCCATTGGTGCCTAACCAATCTGCAATTTCTACACTAGCCGACCGTTCCACATCTAGAAGCGCTCTTAATTCACGAGCTGCTCCGACAAAGTTGGTGCCATTGTCACTCCACAAATCCGAACAGTGACCACGTCTGGCCACAAATCTTTTGAATGCAGCGATGAAACCTTCCGATGTCAAGTCACTAACAGCTTCTAAATGTATTGCTTTCGTTGACATACAAATGAATAAGCAAATGTATCCTTTCGTGGAACGATGACCCCTTCCTTTAGCAGTTCTGATGGCAATTGGGCCAGCGTAATCAACTCCACTATGCTGAAAGGGTCTGCTTGGATTAACCCTGGCTGATGGCAGCTGCCCCATGAGTTGATTAGAGGTCTGTGACGAATAACGAGTACAAGCTACACATTTGTGAATACACGATTTGATAGCTCTTCTGGCGTTAACAATCCAATAGTTAGAACGAATGTAATTCAACATCAGCTGAGTACCGCCATGAAAAGTTCGTTCATGAGCGTCAGATATCAACAAATCAGTTAAATCAGACTTATATGGAACTACAATGGGGCTTATAACATTAAGAGGTAAATGAGCTTTTTGCAGTCTGCCACCCACCCTAAGAATCCCGTCCTTATCCAAAAAGGGATTAAGACTGCGGATCTTACTCCTCTTACTAATTTCATTATTATTGCAGAGGCATTTTATCTCGCTTCGGTAATATATTTTCTGAGTCTCACGAACAAAGGCTCTCAAGGTTTTCTGTAGCTCTGAACAAGTAAGCCATTTGGGAAAATCAGGAAGTGGTTCTTTTTTCACCCGTGCTTGTGCTGCTTTTATAAATCTTTGACAGTATGTCAACACTCTGATCAGACGACGCAGTGAAGAAAATCTGGTGAAAATTGTTTCTTCGTCGACGTTTGTGGCTGTGCATACAATATCTTTTTTGGCCCTCTCTTCCAACTTTACGTCTTGGTCGTATTTCAGTGGACTGTATTCGATAGCTGTTTCTTGTAACCAAGATGGGCCATTTTTCCACAACTGAATTTCAGATGGTTTCGATGGCTGAATACCACGCGATGTACAATCAGCAGGATTTTCACCAGACCGAACATGTGACCATTGTTTTCTGTCAAACAGTGAAAGAATCTCAGAAACCCTGTTGGCGATAAAGGTCTTCCATTTACTAGGGTGGCTACTTAGCCATGCCAATACTACTTGGGAATCAGTCCAAGCATGAATGTGATTGCGCTGAACTTCTAAGACATCTGATACCTCAACCAACAACTTCGATAATAAGACAGCTCCACATAACTCTAATCGAGGTATTGATATCTGCTTGATTGGTGAGACTTTTGTTTTCGATGTGATAATGCTAACATGTACCCTTTGTTTGCTATCTACTACTCGAAGGTAAACTACAGCTGCATAGGCATCTGTCGAAGCATCACAAAAGCCATGCAATTCCACACACAAGTCACTAGAGGTGGTATGTATCCATCTAGGAATGGTGAACTTGGTGAGGTTTGTGAGTTTATCCCTGTAGGTTATCCACTCCTGCAACAAATTAACTGGCAATTCCTGATCCCAATCCAACCCAGTCATCCATAATTTTTGAATAAATATTTTTCCTTGTATAATAGACGGTGCAATCCAACCCAGTGGGTCAAACAAACGTGAAATATCAGACAGCACTTTCCTCTTCGTTACAGGTGTGTTTAACTCTGGAAGCTGCAATGTGTACTCGAACGCATCTGTTGCGTTGTTCCAAGACAAACCCAATACTTTTTTGACTGCATTGGTTTCTTTCGGTGTTCCTTTTTCTATATTTTCTGTTTTTTCCTCAGAAGAATCACCGACCAGCTCCTTAAACCTAACATCACTTGAATCCCACTTTTGTACTTCAAATCCACCTTTGTTTATCAATCTATTCATTTGTTTGTGAATTTCCAGGGCTTCCTCGATCGTGTGACAGCCGGTCATTAAGTCATCTATGTAGAAGTCCTGCATAACTCTTTCAGAGGCCATTGGGAATGCTTCACCTTCATCGTAGGCTATCTGATGTAATGTCTTGACTGCGAGGTAAGGAGCGCTAGCAGTACCAAAGGTAAGTCTTAATAACCTGTAATGCTGAATGCCTGTATCACCGTACCATAATACCCTTTGGAAATCTGCGTCTTCATCGGTCACTTTAACTTGTCGGTACATTTTAACTATGTCTGCTAGAAGAGCAATAGGGTGTCGGCGCCAATGCATTACAATATGTCTCAAATCCATTTGTAACGAAGGACCTACAAGAAGGTCACTATTCAATGACACACCATCAGTTCCAGAACAGGATGCATCAAAGACGACACGAACTTGAGATGTGCTTTTGTTTTCTCGAATGATAGCATGATGAGGCAGGTACACTGCATCAGGTTTCATCTTTTCTTCTTCTGGAACCGCTTCCATGTGGCCAAGCGTGAGATACTCTGACATTACCTTTGAGTATTTTTCCTTTAAATCGGGATTTTTGCTAAACTTCTTCTCAAGATATTGAAATCTTTTATTTGCTATAACTTGTGAGTTGCCGTATTTGCATTGAGGATCCTGAGAGCGGAATGGTAGCTTAACTATATATCGACCAGTGATGTCTCTTGTCGTTGTATTTGCAAATAAATTTTCGCATTCCTGCTCGTCTGGAGTTAAGAGCTTCTTACTCGTCACAGCTATAGGCTCTGATTCCAATTCCCAAAACTTCTTAATTAAGTCGTCACTGTCAACTGTAGAGTGCATGCTAATGACAGAACTATTGTAACACGACTGGGAGCTATCCATCGATTCAGAATACACCTGACCAGACAGTATCCATCCAAGCTTAGTATTCTGTGCTACCGGTGTACCTGGAGAACCTTTGATTATGCCGTCGACTAAGATCTGACCAAAAACATCAGCTCCCAGTAATAAGTCAAATTTGTTAGGTGTGTGGAAATTAGGATCAGCTAACTGAATACCTACAAATTGGGGACATAAACTGAATTCCAATTTTTTGGCTGGTAAAACGGATGTCAGTTTATTCAAAACATGAGCCCTGATGACTACAACGAAATTAGGATCATGTAATGATTGAAGGTTGAAGCTAACTGTTGATTTAGATACAATGGAGTCAGCATGCTCACCAACGCCAGAAATAAGAACCTTGCTAGGCGATTTATACAAACCTAGTAATTGTACCGCAGATTCAGTTATAAAGGACGCCTGAGATCCTTGGTCTAATAGAGACCTAAGCGTACAATGGCATCCAGACGTGGACTCCACTCGAACTAGCGCAGTAGCCAAAAGAACTTGACTTTGAGTATTTGAATGATAAGCTACAACATTATCTACTTCATCATTTTCGGCATCATCATTTTCATCTAAAGATGAAGAAGTAGTAGCTACAACGATACTATTGTCAACGGATGAATTCACAACATTATTTTCCGTTGATTTTGGAACACTTTGAGGATGTAAAAGAGAATGGTGTTTCCTCTTGCATACGCGACATCTAGAGGATTGACGGCATGCGAACACGGAGTGATTTGGACCCAAACAATTGTAGCAAAGACTATTGGTTTGGACGAAATTGCGGCGCGTTTCAACATTTTCCTGCGCAAAACCTTTGCAATTGCATAACTTGTGACCTTCTGAACAAAAGACACATGATGTGGTTGAGGTGTGATACACTCTGGTATTGACAATACTGTTACTGTTATTACTTCTAACTATATTACTTGGCTTTATTGTTTTAGCTGGTATTAAAAATTCCAATGAGCGAAATCTACGTTACAAAAATTCTTTAAACTGACTCATTGATGGATGTTCATCTGAAGTACTAATGTTAGCCTCCCACAGTTTTCGGGACTCCGAATCCAATTTCAAACTTATCAGATAGATTACTATAACATCCCAGAAATCTGTACAAAGCCCCAAACTTTTTAAGCCATTCAAACAGTCCGTTGTCGTGTCTAATAAAGATTTTATCGAAATGGCAGATTCTATCGTTGTACTTGACTGCCCAATAAGACGTTTCAACAAACAGTTAGACAAGAACCTTTTGTTACTGTATCTCTTGTTCAGAAGTGCCCATGATTCGGTATAATTTGCCTCAGTGACTGGCACATGCCTTAATAGCTGTTCAGCTTCGCCAGTCAAATGAGCTTTTAAATAATGCAGTTTATGCACATTCTCTAAACTTGTATTGTTGTGAACTAGCGATACAAACAAATCCTTAAAAGTAGTCCACTCGGTGTATTTGCCACTAAATATTGGAATGGTTATCTTAGGTAACTTGACGTTAAAATTTGATACAGCCGCTACGGAAGCCTGAGCTGTTTGTTGCTTAAAAATTGTAGTAGATTGCACACTTAGAATTTTACCTAAAGCCTCCTTCAATTCAGTCTTATAATCATAATACAATTCTAGTGTACTATCATATACATTTTCGGTGTAATAATCAGATTCTTGGTACTCCGAAGAGTCAATATCCGTAATGATAGTGCGATGCGTATCAGTAAATGACTTCCACTGATCCTCTAAATTTTCTAACCGAGTCTCTATGTAGGCTTGAGTTACGCGATCTTTTGGAGACTTTTTGAAATTAATTTTGCCCTTTTCGATAGTGGTTTTAACATCGGTTTGCAAACTGGTTAAGGCCTCCATTTTGCGTTGTAAAATATTTAGGATGGACCTATCTTATATAGAAATCAGAATATAAACTTAACCTTCGTTGGAAAATAAGTAATCTTCAAGCAACAAATTTTAAAAGCTAAGCAATTTAATTTAACAATCAAATCCCAATCACCACATCAAAACTTTGAAATATTCTAAGTCCAGCGTAAAGTAAGCAAAATTTTCTAAGTGTTTCAGAAATTGGACGCTTTATAAAAATTTGGGCATAGGTTCCCCGTTGGTACCAATTTTCTTAAACTATTCTAAGTTAATAAACTACAATTTAAAATTACAAGTGTTTTTAAATTCTTACAAGTCCATAACTTCCAAATAATTAAGCAAGCTTCACGTTTATTTACTTGAAAACAAATGTCAGTAGTAAATCACTCACGGTTTATCCATATGTTCACTCTCACCACACTGATCCAAATCCGCCTGGTCCAGCCGTTTGCTTACTTCGTCGCTCCAAATGAAATTAGCTTGCAACTATCAGCGCCAACTTTCGCTACCACAATCTCCAACATGAACTTCTCACGCGTCCAAACCACAGCAGTCGACCATTGGGTCAACTGGTCGCCGTCGTATAACCCAGCTGGACACAATCCTCTAGTATGCCTTATCCGGCTTTCCAAAGGACCAATGTTAAATGTCCCAAAAAACTACTCTCTAAACTACTACTGGTAGATCAATAAATCAAACCACGAGTAGAGTGTATAAAATAACTGACACTAACTATATATAATATCGAAGAAAAATCATAACACCGCGATTCAGCGGTCAGCGGCCAGTACAGAAGCGCTACGGAGCAGCGCCATCTAGTAGCATGCAACTACAACTAACATTATTGTAAGCAATAAGGTTAACTTTGAACACACTCTTTTTACTTTAAATTTGAAATTTAAAATAAAAAGAGTTTTGAAATGATTCTGTGTCATGTGTGTACTCCTGAACACTTAGCTAGATTACGTATAATTGAAAGTATTATGTGTGAATGTGGTGTTGATGTAGGAGATCTTAATCACATCACATTTGCGTGTCAGAATTATGATCGTTCCTTCTTAATTTCCTCACTCCTGTCCCTCCGTGTACCTTTCCCTGTATCTATAGCTTATCTTTTATCTACTAATGATTTCGATATTTACAAACTTTTGTCTATATTTTTATTTAATAATGATATTAAAATTAAAACTGTTTTGTATTCATTTACTCTAACCATTTAAATTTGGTATATATACTTAATATCCTACTCACCGTACCTACCCTACTGATCCTTTCAAAAATCCTAATTATTCCTTTTACATATTTGTAAACGTTTCACAACCTTTGTTGTGGCAAATGCACAAGCCGTGCCAAGCCAAAGAAGAGAAACAAAATGATTCTGTGTCTGTGCATCTTTTCTGTCTAAAATGTATCCAATTTGATTTTTCTGTCCATTTGGCGACACCGACCGCATGGTCTGAAATTGAGATTGTAGAACTCCAAGGACTCAAGTTTTTTACTAATAAGATGATAATGGCTTATTAATTTGGCATGGGTCTTTATTAAAATCCATAAATTTTAATTCCTGTCTTAAAAATGCCTATTGTTTAAAATACATATTCATAAAAATCCGTAATGTTTAAATTCCAACAGAGGTTTGAACATTTAAGTTTGGAAGCTGGCATAGCCATCAGCCCCCTTTTTCTTAACTAAGTTTTTCACTAAATTTCCGCGCGCGGTGAATGTGGTATTTATGAAAAGAGCACACATTTACAAACAAAAAATATCTGTAATTAAGGTAGTCTAAAGTGTGACGTTACCGAGTTTTTTGAAGGTAAAGACCGATATAAAAAAGATGACAATAAATAAATGGGTATACTGTACCCTATCCCTTTAGTTGTGAAGGTTACAATACAATAGAAAAATAAGTTCTCAGTGCCACATTTAATATATAATAGTACAGGGAAGTGAGTCCTTATAACATTCACAACCCATCCGCTACCAAAATTGAGAATCAAACCGCAGTGTCCTTGGTAGTAGTGATTGCTTCCGGAGTCGCTCAGGGTAGACGAGACAAAGAGGCAGGGGCAGTGAGGCGATCCTTGGATTCAGGGAGCTCTTTCTATTGCATCCATGCACGAGTCCAGGCGGAAGAAGGACCCCAGAAAATCCGGAAACCGGCTATTTTAGAAAAAGGAGGCTCTCAAATTCTGACTGCAACATCATTTCTACCAACCATGCGGCATAAACTAAGCAGTTGGAATGATCATTGGCAAAAAATATACAGTGATTAATGATGCGGCAGTCAGACAGAATCAAATTAACCTTAACAGTTTATCTTACCTCAAATAGAAGTTATAAAAGCTTTAATTAACATTATTTATTTTGATTGGTTTTCTCAAAAATAAAAGAACTTGAGAAGCGAACAGAAGAAGGAAATAATAAGAATGATTACAAACGCTAATGGGTGACCCATAAAACAATTTTTTGTTTGCAGGGGTATACTCATCGGAAATACTGATCCGATCATAAAAAATCTTTTACTAACAAAATTCTGCATTATTCAGGAATGATATTTATACTAAAATTATACTCTATATATATATTACAACTGTGTAAAGTTACTAACTTTGTTTGTTTGAAGGGGTTATTTCCGTAAATAGTGATCCGATCATTTTGGTCTGTGCGTTGTGTTAGCGCTGGTTTTTGATTGGCAAGGGATACTTAAGTAAAACGATGTGCGGTCGATTGCAAGTTTATTTAGCGACTAAATTTGAATGAATGCAAACATCTTTATAAAGCACTGTTATGGATGCATATATATAGGTATGTGTAGGCACGGTAAGTGATAGCTTCGCGCGGTATTAACGCCCGATGCTGTTCGTAACTTAACCGACAATTAAAAAAGGTGAGTATATGAAGGGTTAGCAAAGTTGTGAATGGTGAATATGAAATAACTAATTATAACACGAACATACCGCCCACCAAAAGGACTGATGGTCCTTTTATATCCATAAATATGCTTACAAACATAAAATAAACAAAATCACACTTTTAAGACACCTGCACACTTGATATTCACTTCACTATAGCTAAAAAGTTAGTTAATCATTGATAGGCAATGCACACAAGTTTGTTACAGTTCGTTTCACAATGGACCCACCACTTTTCACACTGTAAACTCTTGTAAAACCATCGGTTCCTGGGTGTTTATCTACTATTCGTCCCAATGACCATTTTCCAGGAGGTAAGTTATCAGTTTTTATCAGTACAAGGTCTCCTATTTTGAATTCCTCCTCTCTCTTGAGCCATTTCGGTCGTTGCTGAAGTCGTGACAAATATTAATCTTGCCAACGCCGCCAAAAGTCATTTACAAGTTTCTGTGTGTATTGCCAACGGGACAGGGTATGTATCTTAATATCCTTAAGATCAGGTGATGGAACCACAATCGGTACTTCTCCGATTAGGAAATGGCCAGGTGTAAGTGGGTTTGCATTTTCAGGATCATTATCATCAATAGGGCATAATGGCCGGGAGTTCAAGCATGCTTCAACCTGACACAAGACTGTTGTCATCTCTTCGTATGTAAGGTGAGTTGTAAGTATTCTCTTCAGGTGGTATTTTATCGATTTAACGCCAGCCTCCCACAGGCCGCCGAAATTTGGACTGTACACGGGAATAAAGTGCCACTGAGTGCCATCTGTAGCTAGAGTTGTCGCTATTTGTCCAGTAAACTGTAAATTTGCATCATTCCAGGCCTTTCTCAGTTCTTTGTTGGCTCCAACAAAGTTTCGACCGTTATCGCTCCAGAGATGACTGCATTTGCCTCTCCTGGCAACAAAGCGTCTGAAAGCTCCTATGAACGCCTCTGAAGTAAGGTCACCAACAAGTTCAATGTGGATGGCTTTGGTGGACATACAGACAAATATTGCAATATATGCTTTGACAGTTTTATTTCCTCTGCCTTTGGACATTAGAACTTGAAAAGGTCCTGCAAAATCTACACCACTATAAAGGAATGGTCTGGACTGAGTTACTCTCTGCGGTGGTAAATCACCCATTATTTGAGCCTTGGTAGTGGCATTCAATTTGGCACAAATAAGACATTTATGTATATGCTTTTTAACAACTGACTTCGCTTTTACTATCCAATATTTAGAGCGTAAGTAGCATAACATAAGTTGTACTCCACCATGGAGTGTTCTTTGGTGAGCGTCTGCAACTAACAGTTGTGTAAGGGCGTTTTTACTCCCCAAAATTATTGGATTCTTCCTGTCATCTGGTAAATTTGTATGTCTTAGCCGACCGCCCACCCTGAGTATATTATTTGTGTCCAAATATGGATTTAGATATTTTAATGTACTCTTTTGTTTCACTTGTCTATTTACTTTCAGTCTTTCTATTTCTTCTCTGTATTCTTGTTCTTGTATTCTTTTTGCGCATATATTAAATGAGTCTTCTAATTCTTTGGTAGTAAAATCGTCATCCACATTTTTTGATATTTTCTTGTAATTTAAAAATCTTTTGCAAAGTGATATTGTTTTTAGCAGCTCGCTTAAGTTTTCAAAATTTTCAAACTGCATAGTTACAGGTTTTTCAAACTCTTCTGTGTTGAAGTAAGTGTTAATTTTCGTCTTTTTCATTTCTATATCTGTTGTTATTATGTCTTGTTTACTAATTTTTACTTCTTTTTCAGATAACCATGCCGGACTTCTCCACCACAAGTCACATTTCGTCAACTCTGACAGCAACATTCCTCTCGAAGCTATATCAGCTGGATTTTCATGTGATTGTACATGGTACCACTGGTTATTGTTTAGGTTCTCGACGATTTTTACGACACGGTTTGCAACAAAGGGCTTCCACCTATTTGGTTCTCCGGAAAGCCAGGCAATAACGATTGAAGAATCTGTCCATGCAAACATCTGTGAAGTCGTAACTCTCATTGCTTGCCCGATTTGCTTCATAAGTTTAGACAGAAGTAAAGCACCACAAAGTTCGAGTCGTGGTAATGAAATTGTTTTGAGGGGCGCTACTCTAGTCTTTGCTGCAATGAGATTTGTTTGTATTTCTCTATTTGGTAGTTCTATTCTGATATAGACAGTTGCTGCATATGCACGCATTGAAGCATCACTAAATCCATGAATTTGTATATTTTCATTGTTACCGTTGTTGGTGCCAAGCCATCTCTTTATTTGTATTTTGTCTATATGAATCAGATCTTGTCTAATCTGTCTCCATTCTTCTTCAAATGCGTCATTTATCTTCTCATCCCAGTTCATTTTTTCTAGCCATAGTTTTTGTATCAGAATTTTAGCCATTACTGTACTTGGAGCTATCCAGCCAAGAGGATCGAAAAGCTTTTGAAGATCTGATAAGATTTTACGTTTTGTCGTGGGTTCCGTGATTTCGGGTAAATTGAAATTGTATTGAAATCTATCTGTGCTCAAATTCCATTCAATACCCAGTGCCTTAATTGTTCCATCAAGGTTCAAATCTATTTTAGCATTAGCTGATCTTTTGTTCTCATCTATTGACTTCAAAAACTCGACACTGTTTGAAGACCATTTAGTTAGATTGAAACCGCCTTTTTGCAGAATATCTGATACTTCCTGTGCTAATAGTATAGCTTCTTCTGGTGACTGAGCTCCTGATAAAAGGTCATCCATATAAAAATCTTCTATAATTGTTTTAGCAGCAAGTGGATAATCTGATCCTTCATCATTTGCTACTCGTTGCAGTGTTTTAACAGCCAAATATGGAGCTGGTGCTGTTCCAAAGGTAACTCTTACAAAACGATATTCTTCCAGGTCCTCAGACTCTTCTGGTCTCCAAAGGATACGCTGATAGTTCGAATCTTCTTTTGTTACAAAGATCTGCAGATACATTTTTTGAATGTCAGCTAAGAAGCAAATGTGTTTCATTCGCCATCTCATTATGATATTTCTTAGGTCTTCCTGTAGCTGAGGGCCGCTAAGCAGTTCGTCATTCAAAGAAATATTGTTTGAACCTTTACGTGAAGCATCAAATACGATACGGGTTCGAGTCGTCTTCTTATCATCCCGGACTACAGCATGGTGAGGTAAGTATACTGACTTTTGTGTTTCTTTTTCTGTTTCAGGTACCTTTTCTAAAAATCCTTTTTCAATATGTTCATTAATAACTTTCGTGTACTCTTTTTTCAGGTCCGGTGATTTCTGCAGCTTCCTCTCTAATTGTATGAATCTTTGTGTAGCTATTCTTCTTGTGTCACCAAGCGGTGATTGAGGATTTTCTGTCTTAAATGGTAATTTTACAACATACGTTCCGTCTTCATTTCTAGTAGTAGTTCTCTCATAAATCTCTTCGCATAGTTTTTCTTCTCTAGTTAGGTTTCTTTTTGTATCTACCTCTATTTCCCATATTGATTTTAACAGATCTTCTATGTCAACTTGATGATGCAATACAACAAGCGTTTCTTCTGATTTAGTATTAATTTCACCGAAAAGTATCCAGCCTAGGCTTGTCTTCTGAGCGGTAGGTGAGCCTGGCGGACCTTTGATCAAGTTGTGTTGCAGAATTTGTGAGTATTCCTTAATACCTAAGAGCAGATCGATAGACCCTGACATGAAATAAGTTGGATCAGCCAGGTTGAGCTCTTTGATATGTGGCCAATCTTGTCTCGGAATAGTTTTGGTAGGTATCTTTGTGGTCAGTTGCTTGGCCATCACGTAAGCTTGAGTAGGTAAACTGAAGTTTCTGTCCCACTTTGATCGTATTTGTAGCTGAACCACATGCTTGATTTCTGTTCTCATAGATCCTACCCCTGTAACACTTCCTTTTACAGGTTGTCGTTTGAGTTTCAATAGTTGAGTCGCCTTCTCAGTTATGAATGTGGCTTGGGAACCTGGATCTATTAGCGCACGTAGTGAAATGGTATGTCCTTGCTCGCTTGTTACTTCCACTATCGCAGTCGCTAGTAGCGCTACTCTCTGCCTAGTGTTGAATTGTGACGCAACCATTGTATTTACTTGTAACTCATCCTCTTCTACTACATGTGTGGAAGTCAGCGGTTGTGAGATGCTGGTAGATTCCGCAGGTTCCATGGTCTTGTTTTCATGCAGCAGAGAATGGTGGCGTCTATTGCACACTCGACAAGACATAGACAACTTACACTTAAAAGCTGAATGTCCTGGCACTAGGCAGTTAAAACATAAATGTTTGTTTTTTACATACTCGCTTCTCTCATTAGGCCCCACCTTTATGAATTCCTTGCAATGTGATAATGTATGATCATCCTTGCACATAAAACACGATCGTTTTGTGACTGGTGTGGCAACGTGATATGAACGCTCTTTAACAGGCTTAATTTCTCTTGTGTTTGTGATTAGTTCCAGGGTACGAAACTTTGACTCCAAAAAACTCTTAAAATCATTCCAAGATGGCAAAGCTTCATATTCTTCCTTATAAGCAAACTCTTCCCAGCTTTTGTGCGTCTCTGGGTCCAACTTCTGCACTAGAAGATATATAATTATAGGATCCCAAGAGCTTACAGATATATCTAAATTTTTGAGGTTATTTATGCATTCTGTTGTTGTGTCTAACAAACCTTTTAATTGAACAGCTGATTGAGCTGTCATCTTTCTCTGATTACATAGCTTTTTCATTACACAATTTAAAATTAAGCGTTTGTTGCCATACCTTGCTTTTAAAGCGTCCCATGCGTATAAATAGTTACTTGAAGTAATCTTAAAGTGCTTCAATAACAACTCCGCTTCCGCAGTAACACTTGTTTTTAAGTAATGAAGTTTCTGTACATTGCTCAGCGATGAATTATCATGCACCAGGGAGACAAACAAATCCTTAAATGCGGGCCAATCCTCGTAACTGCCACCGAACGTAGGTAACTGGATTTTCGGCAAATGTACTATGTTATTTTGCATATTGGACACATTGAAACTCGCATTAGGAGATCGCAATTGCATAGGTGTGTGTTCCGATAACTCAGCAAGCATATCCTTTAAATCCCCCAGCAGTACATTATATAACTCCTCATACTTAAAAAACTCTTCATCCTTAAAATGTGGCAAACTATTTTTCGATTCTTCGGGAGTTATTTTCACTAATAAATCGTGTGCATTTTTGTACGTATTCCAGTAGTCCTCAATGATATGAATACGTCCTTCAATATAGCCTTTCTTCAAACGCGATTTAGGGCTTTTCTTTAAGTTAATTTCTGCTTTCTTCAATGAGTTTGCACTATCTGCTAATATGCATAAAAGTTGTTTTTGTTCATCTCCGATAGTAGCCATTATCTCTGCAATGGAATGTGGCGCCTTTTGTTCTCGCAGCTCGGCTACTCGGGCGCAGGTGTTCCGTCCTTCAACTATGCGGCTCGATTGTGACCACTTTGTGCGTTGTGTTAGCGCTGGTTTTTGATTGGCAAGGGATACTTAAGTAAAACGATGTGCGGTCGATTGCAAGTTTATTTAGCGACTAAATTTGAATGAATGCAAACATCTTTATAAAGCACTGTTATGGATGCATATATATAGGTATGTGTAGGCACGGTAAGTGATAGCTTCGCGCGGTATTAACGCCCGATGCTGTTCGTAACTTAACCGACAATTAAAAAAGGTGAGTATATGAAGGGTTAGCAAAGTTGTGAATGGTGAATATGAAATAACTAATTATAACACGAACATGGTCTTTATTAGTTCTACAACAAAGTTCGTGGTATTAAATATTTGAATCACTACAGAGCTTTTTTTTGGTAAATGAAAGAAATGCATTTTATGTGAAGTAAGATACATTTTTATTTAGTGGTATAATTTAGGAGGTAATTTGAAAAATATATATGTGACATAAAAAACCAACTCTAAAACTATCAAAAATCGTGGAACCTAAGGTGATAATTCGAGTAACCCTAGTGATGCTCTATCACAAGGCTACCACTTATGACTACCCTTTGGGACACTCTGTATATTTACGAATTTTTAAAGTAACTTTTCATATAATCTATTTTAAAGTTTTTTATTTTTTGAGAATTATGTCGTTTATAATATATAATAGGGTACTTGACAAAAATTTTTTGGAGTGTTATCAAAAGAGCTCTCATAAATATGCATATTGCTAAAAAAAATATTCCGATAGCACTAATTTGCTTTGCTTTTAATTGCTATCCTTTTCTATTTCACGGACAAATAGCATGCGCACTCTCTTTCATCCAATCGCCGAGCTACACACAGCTGCTATGCTGCGTCCTTTTTTAATGCACAAGATGGTTCGCTCGGACCTCTCTGTTGCACGTATTCACTCGCAGCAATATTTTGATTTTTAAAAACCGGAATTCGAGACTGATTTTTTGCAGACAACCCTCGGTGAAGGTCGTTTTATATTCGGATCCTTTACTATACGCCGCGCATAAAATTTGACACCACTCCGGACCACTGGCCGCTTATGAGTCACACGTGTGGCTTTAGTTAAAAAAACACTGTTTTTAACTGAGGAATAGATGTTCTATTTGATTTGATTTTTTTTGACGGCGATTTTTTTAGTGCGTAGTAGCACGGTTTCTCGCCTTAAATCCCGCAGTGCCCCGGGTTCGATTCCCGGTCGGGTCTATTCAGGAAACGATCTTTTCTAAATTGCCTCGGGTCTGGGTGTGCTGGGAGACGCCCCTGGCTTAATTCCTTGTCTGGTACCTCGTAATACAGGGATATTTATCCCTCCTTCGAGACCATGACAAGAGGTGTGTTGTCTGGCGCATATTCATATTTATTTATATTTATTTTAAATATAATATACTTAACATACTTAGTAATAATTTACAAAAAATATCAAACTTCATTATTGCGAAAAATTTCCGACTTGATGAACGATTTTTTTTCATTTTAGAATACAGCACTACTTAAGACATATGTTTTTATATTTTATTCCATCTTTATATTACTTTACCTTTTAAGTAAGATAACTTTAAAAATATGTTTGACTTAAAAAAATACCATAAAAAAATTGCGAATTTTGGAAATAAATATAACGATGTCAGCGGAAATAAATAAATAAATAAAATAAATATCTAAAAATTAGTGATTAGAAAACAGAAAAAAAATTGTTCAGCTATAGAAAGATACGTTTCCTATCTTTAATATTTGGTAAGAAACATGGTAGTTTTCATCAGAAATCACCAAGTAAATAAATAGAATAAAAAAATTACAAAAAAAATATTTACCAATTGTCCATATTTAAAAAAAAATCCTTTATGAACTTATGAAAATATAACCATCTTTCGAAACAGAGCCAATTGAAGATTATTTTGATGTACAGTACAACACCTTTACTAATAATAATTCTATCATTTTTAAGGAATTTACGAACACGATAAATTACTTCATCATCCATCATCAGATCATAGAGAAAATAATCAATAAGATCACAGACTATAGTTTGTCCAATTTGGGATGATAATTTTGACGGTTCACGCACATGAAGTACCTATTGCATTTTTTTCGCTAAAGTGTACTACAGATACTATCGTTCTTCATTGACGGGTACCGCCCACTTAGTGCAGTGCCTTGCAAACGATTAGCAATAGATATTATAAAATCGGTTGTAAAATAAAAGTAATCTATTTATTATTAATTTAAATTTAAGAATAAGGGCGGCTAGCACCACATTTTACTTCAATATCTATCATACGATTATTCTTAAAAAATGTAATAAATACAATAAGGATTTTTAATTTAAATATTATTCGATTGTGCGTTTGTGAACAAGAATTGATAATCAACTTATGGGACAGTTCTTCTAGTGATAATGACGATAGTGATTATGAAAGTAATTTAGGGTGTGCACCATAATATAAGTAATAAATAAATTCAAATCCTAATACCTACCTTATTTATTTCATTCATATATTTTTATTTATTTAATTATCTCTTTAGTGCACATTAAAATATTCGAATAATATTTTTTTTGTTTATCTTAATAAACTAACGATTCCAAGTTCTATGAAAAAATAAATCGTTGATAGAATAGATTCACTATCGATTATAATTTTGCCCCATCCCTATTGAAAGCTGTCAAAATTATCATTCCTTAGCATTCAAAATTGGACAAAGTTTTAACTAGGTCGTGAACATGGGAACATAGGTGGCAGTCAGTTTTCATCAAGCATATTCTGTCTGTAGGTGATTCTATTGGATGGTACTAATGGTGTTTCCAGATCCAGAAGAAAAAAAATGTAATACCTAATCAAGCACTGTGTTGCTTACCACTGTGAATATGATAGCGAATGTGACGAGTGTGTGTGTGTGTACGTGTATGTGGGTGGATGGGTAGATGTAGATTATTGTACACGCATCTCTATGTGTGTATGTTAAAGTGGGTGCGACGTTTACTATGTATGTTAAAAAGAAAATTAAGAACTTATGTTACCTATGTATATATCTCACAATGTCTTTGTTACACGATGAATGTGTTGAAATATCCACGAGAACTACTGCCGACAAACTGTTTCTTAGTTTGGCAGATATTGTTTTTGTAAATAAGTTTTGTAATCTGGAAAATAAATGAAAAAAAAAAGATAGCAGATTTTAAATTCCCCCAGATTAAAAATATTTTTCCACAAGGTTATTTTTATACACACATTAATTGCGTAAATTAGCGCATTGGGCGTCCATTGCCCAGACAGGTAGGCAGGACTTAAAATAGCTAGTCGCTATAATCCCAACCCTTTCAGGCAGGACTGGGTTTCAAAACTTTGCAAAATAAATTGTGAGTCTACTTCTCACATTCTCGTGAGATGCTACATGAAGAACGGCGAACTCTGTTTCAGCCGTAAGTGCATTAAATCAGTAATTTTTTTCTCACTATTTATTTACCACAAATCGGGGAAAAGCACAGCAAATTTGTGACGTCATGAGTTCGCAATGTTTACAAATTAAAAATAACTACCGGCTAGATTTTACAAATATTCAAGTAAGTTTCTTAAAATAGGAAAAGGTATTGAATAAAAATATTTAAACAATACAAAAAAAATTGTTCCCAATTATCGATTTTCAATTCGATTCAATTTTATATACTAAGATGTCAAGATCCATGGGTTAGTAATACAGATGACATAAAAACGAATGTTAGAACTTAATAGTTATTAATCAAAACAAATACGACCAATAAATAATGAGACACTCGGCCCGGGCGAGTCAAGAACAAAATAGAATTATTTGACCATCACCCGGTTGAAATGTCTCAGCACAGCTGCTTTGAGGTCCTCAGCGACAACCTTCAGGATGCTGTTGTGGCTCCCCCGTACCCTCCTCATCAATGATGAGACTTTCTTGCGAAATACCGTGTGGAAGCCGCCTGTGTGTGCTTGTCCGAACTTTCCAGAGGCACTGTACCAGCGAGGAAGCTCCAACATCATTCTAAAGATGTGGTTATATTGGACGCGCAGAGTTTCTATGGATTTCTTGGTGTACGCCGTTCATAGGCCGCCCGTGTACAATCCCTGGCAGTACGCCTTAAAGAGCGTGACTTTAAACAGGTCCGTACAGCGGGCCGTACAAGTCCGTACAAGCCAGCATGTTACCACGAACCACCAGAGCCCTGCGCTCCCTCTCTATATCTACGTCGTCTTTCAGGTCATCCGCAAGATAGTGTCCAAGAATTTTGAACTTAAACACCTTTTTTACGTCCAAACCATTGATAATGATGGGTGGAATAGCGTAAGGACACTTACCAGCGGCCTTAAAGACCATGTACTCGCTCTTTCTTACATTGTAAATAAGAACATGCTTAGTGGCATAGGCTTCACAAAGTTTGATCATATCTCTTAAGCCTTTTACTGTCGGGCTCAGGAGCACCATGTCGTCTGCGTAACTGATGTTATTAATATTAACACCCCCCACCCTGCATCCGACACGCATGATTTTCATGATTATGTCTAATAATATTAGGATTTTTTATGTTGTGCATTTTAATAATTAGGATTAAAATAAATAATTTTATGGAATTCAGAAGGCATCCCTTTACTATGCCTCTGAGGATCACTCATACATGAATGTAGGGCTAGCTAGCTTTAGCCGTACGTACGGAACCATCTCTCAATCAACCATCTCTCCACGACTATTGCTATTTATAAGACGTAATAATATAATAATAAATCTTTATTTAAAAACACCTTAATATCAGAAACAATTTACCAGTAACAGTTTAGGTTTATACATTTTTCAGTGCTGATTGATTACCAGCGGTTACCACACTAGGGCGAGCCTGTATCGTGGGAACCAAATTCTCTTGGTATCAATTTAGAGTTAAGCGAGTACAAGAACAGATAGTTTTTATAGTAGTGAGATGAAGCAGAACAGAAAAAAAAAACAAAAAAAACAAAACAATTTATTTTAACACATTAAGCGAGTACTGTACGTACATAAGTGCATGCATGGTCGTGTTTGTGTCTGCGTGTGTGTGTTAGTGAGTGAATATGTTTATGTGGTTGTGTCCGTGTGCGTTTGTGTGTATAATAGTGTGTTCATAGGTTTATCTTGAGTAAGTTCGGTATCCATAAGTTAAACTTAGAAGACACTTAAATACCTTCTTTTTACGTACGTACATACTTAAATAAATGCTATCACTTACGAAATCGCATATGTACTAATTAAGTAAGTACCTAATCTACTTCCCATTTAAGTTCTTTCTAATGAAAGAAAACGATCTTTTAATTTATCACCAGAAAAAATTAATAAAAGAAAGAACTACATACTGTTGCTGTTTTATCGAAATCGCGCCTTTGAGTTGAGTCATGTGAAAAAAAAAAACAAAAATGGCCGACTGACCATCGATAGCGGCTTGAGTTGCTGTCAAAATACCAATTTCCACATAACTAACGCGTATGCTTTATTTTAAATGTAGTTAATTTTTCATGCATAGTTTTATATTGTTGACTAGGTGATACATTTGAGTACATTTCAGATGTCTCAAACATTATTTAATAGAGGTCATTTACACCTTTGCCTTTAGTGCTTCGTGTCGTGGTGAAGAACCACTTACATTGGATACCTATTCGGTGTTTACATCTCGGAGCAAGATGAGCGATGACAGCAGCGATGAGTCCCCGCCAGGTCCCAAGCGCAAGATTAAGCGGGTGGTGGTAGTGTCGTCGAGCGTGAGCTCCGACAGCGACGACAGCATCGGTCCGACGGGGACACGTAGAAAGAGAATGAGGGTGATTATCGGCATCCAAAAGTCAACGAGAGTTGTGTAGTGCAGTATCAGTGTACCAGTAATGTCGTGATTTCTTTTCAGGTGGTCAGCGATGCAGAGAGTGGGAGCAGCGGTAGTTCCGTGGGGACGCGTCGCAAGACTCTGACGAAGCTGCGTGATTCTGACGGTGATAGCGACACCTCTGGCTGGGCAACGGATCACTCCGACGCGCCGAAGCCCGCGTCCGCACCTGCGCCCTCTAAACCTACCTCAGGCTTCGCATCAGATAGTTCTGAAGGAAATTCTGATAAATGCTCAATCTGTCTGATGCGATTTACCACACAGTTAGTGGGAACACCACAAAACTGTGAACACATATTCTGCTTGGACTGCATCACTGAGTGGTCCAAAAATGTAAACACATGCCCTGTTGATCGAATGACATTCAACACAATTATTGTGCGTGCCAGTGCTGGCGGACGTGTTTTGCGTACTGACACTGTCAAAGTGGTCGAGCGCAGGCCTTCAGTAGAAATGCTTGTGGTTGAGGATCCCACTGTTTGTGAGGTAAGTGATTATTGTAAACGGTAATAAAATTATTAAATAGTTGATTTATTGTAAAGAAGTAGAAACAAATCATGTGATGGTGTTACTTTCTGATGTTCAGGTCTGTGGGAGTGCTGAGAATGAAGAGACAATGCTACTGTGTGATGGGTGTGATCTTGGATTTCACATGCAGTGCCTTACCCCTCCTCTAACAGAGGTGAAGTAACTTCAATTATCTAATTATTTGTTCCTAAAATATTTATACAACATTCATTTACCATACAATTATGATCTATGTACTGTAAAAAACTAACAAGGAACTTATGAGAACTGTGTATCTTTATTTATATTACAGATCCCAGCAGATCAGTGGCTTTGCCCAAACTGTGACAATATTCTTGATGCAATAAACTTATCTGAGGTTGAAGATTTGTTAAATACATTTGTGGAACTGCCACTTGGACCCCGCCCTTCCGCCCTCAGGGCACCCAGGAATGTGCGAAGGTCATCTAGAAATCAGGTCTCTCTTGATGAGCCTTCTACTTCTTCTGGTAGTCGAAGAGGTGGTGCTCGTTTAGATGATGCTCCATCAACCTCTCGAGGGAGCCGGACCAACAATAGAACCAGCACCCGCTCAGGTACTGGCAGACGACAGACTACAGGAACCCAGAGGAGAAAGTATAAGAGAAGACGAACCAAAACAGTAATTATTGAGTATGAGTTAGAAGAAAATGGCAAATATCCTGTAACAAAGAGAGTCAAGAGAAGGGTAAAGAAACGCAAGGTTGGTGGTTTGATTTTTAAATTTGCATTTAATTCAATTAGTTCAAAGAGCACCTAACATTATTATTCCCTCTCTGCAAATCACAAAAATATAAATAGAGACCCTATTATTTCAAATAATCTATTGTCCAATCAATGTAAAATCTATTAGACATGGTTTTTGTGATTAATTTTGTTACTCAAATCAACCATTATAATCAACTTCACACTTCAGCCAAAAATTAACTCTTACCACTTTTACAAGTGTGGTGATGTAATATTGTGCAATACCTTTCCAATATGTAACTCACGCAATTCTAACTAATCACTTACTCATATGAAATGATATGTGATTACTTTGCAAAATGATGAGTTTTGATGTGCTTAAAATGTTGTAGAGCAAGCGGCAGCCCCGCACGGCGGCGCGGCGCTCGCACGTGCTGGCGAGCGTGCGCGCGCGCCTGGCCGGGCTCGCGGCGGAGGGGCGCGCGGCCGGGGGCGCGGGGGGCGGCGGGGCCCGCGGGGGCGCCGGGGCCCGCGGGGAGCTCGCCACGCAGCGCCAGCGCGCCGGCGTGCCCGCCCTCAGCCTCTTCGGTAGCCGACACGAACTCGAATACTTCTCGGAGGACGACCATGATGTCTCGGAATCGGCCGACGTCGCGGTCTCGACCGCCGCTCGGCCCACTTCTAACATTCTCAGTGCCTATCGACAGGTACTTGATCTTACTAATTTCGCTGTCTATTTATTTATTTTATTTATTCACAATCAATAATATTCAATAATGTTAATTAATAATAAAAATAACGCATTTATGTTCGCAGGCTCGAAGAAAAATGATAGCAATACCGTCTCCGCCTCACACCTCGTCGGCGACCGATTTACTTTCTAGTATTTTAGATAGTCAAAGTAAACTACATTCTAAGAACTCTATAGTGTCAATTTCGGTGGACGGTAACGTTAATATTAAAGTTCAGAGTAAGAGCGAGGGCAAATCTCTAAATAAACCTGTAGAAAATAAAAAAGAAGATAAGAAAATAGATTTAACGAAGACGGAGGAGGACGCGGCGAAGAAGGCCCCGTCATACCCGGGCCAGTCGCGCGGCGGCGGCTGGGGCGGCGGCTACCGGGGCAACTACCACCGCGAGCAGAGCGGCGGCGGCTTCAGCCGGGGCGGCGGCGGCAGCTACGGCGGCGACGGCAACGGCTACGGCGGCGGCGGCGGCAGCTACAGCGACGCGGGTGGTGACAACGGTGGCGGGTACGGCTACCAGAATCGTCAACCAGGCAACGCCTTCGGCAACAACAACAACCGCCACGATGACGCCGAGGGCTACGGAAACTTTCCCCGGCGACAATATCCATACTCCCAGAACGAGGACAACAACTTCGATAGAAACAGAAGGCCGCCGAGTGATTCCAATCGACAGCAAAACTTTCCGCACAATCAGCGGCCGAACGACCAGGGCCGGCATAGCCTGGGGCACTCGTGGCAGCCGTACGGGGGCGCCGCGCCCGTGGGCTCTCGACGAGACGGGCCTCAAATGAGACACTCCTTCGGTGTCTCAGAGAACCCCCTTGACATGAGGATGGGTCAAGTTCCGCCGCAGAGTGCCCCTAACAGTCACCCCTCGGATGCTTACCCGTCGGAGCCGCACGAGAAGCCTCAGCCGATGGGGCCGCTCCCCGAGCCACCCGTTTTCAAATTCGATAAGACGCCCGAAGTTGAGAAATCGGAGGACGAAAGGAGCGATTCGGGCCTCGTTATAGATACGGAAAAGTACGATCCTACCGAGCCCACGCTCGACGACGAGAGCAGCGACGAGAGCGCTAACGCGGCCGAGGTGGCGTCGAGTGGCTCGCCGGACGCGGCCGCCGCGGCGCCGGCCGTGCCTCGCGCGCGCCCGCTGCCCGCGCCGCCGCTGCCCCTCGCACCGCCCGCCGCGCCCGCCAACTCGGTCGTACAGAATATCATTGCCGGCATCGACGCCGGCTCGCTAAACGTGTCCGCCGGAGTATTAGACAGCGCGGTGCGACAAGTGTTAAAAGAGCACCGCGACCTGATCACGCCGACGGTCGCCCCGCAGCGCGGCAGCCCCAGCGACGACGACTCCGACGGCGACTGTCCCAACTTCTCCATATACTCCGCTACGAGCGTGCACATCGCCAACGACACCGTCGCCGTCGCCGAAGCGCCCGAGAGGCAGGCGACCGATGATATGGCGGACTTAGTGCAGGAAGACGACGAAACGCCCCCGAGGGACGCCGAGGCGGCTAGAGATAACCTCGAGAAGGCATCCGGCGTCATCCCGTCCAAAACTTACGCCTTTGACACTAGCGTTATGAAAAAAACCGAGGCTGAGCTAAAGGAGAAGGTGTCGAAGCGGTGTCCGATCACCACTAACCCGCGGCACCCGATTAAGATCAAACTAAACACGCCATCGTTGATTAAGAGACACATGTCCTTGTACGACGACGACGAGCCGGAGGATGAAGTCGAGCCCGAAGTTGAGCCGGAAAGCAAACCGGAGTCCAGACAGGAGACTCCAAAAGATGACCTGAAAATAGAAAGTACAGAAAATATAAGTAAGGGCTCCGAGAAACCAGACGAAAAGGATTCTGCAGTTGAAAAAGACGTTACTAAGGATGATGAATTAAATAAGGATGAGGCAAAAAAAGAGTTGTCTAAAGAAAAAGAAACAATAGACGACCTCGACCCTGATGAAGCGAAAGAACCGCCAGATGATAGAGTTGTATCCCACGATGACGATGAGGAAGCCAGCGATAACGAGGAGGAGTCACAGTCACCGAAAAAGACGAACACCCAGAAAGACACTAATGAAGATGATATTGAAGACAGCGATAGAGAGGGAGACGAAGCCTCCAGCGTGTCGGACAAGGATGAAAAACTAGATGACGAACTACATTCGGACGACGATATTTCCGAAGGCGAGCTGCCCCTCCCGCGGACAGACTCCAAGAACGAGGACGGCATCGAGAAGATGACCGAGTCCATCAGCGAGACGGAGGACGAGCGCAGTTATACGCCCTGCCTCGACGAGAACAAGTCTAAGGATACCTCGCTCGAGACCGACAAGGACAAGGGCATAGAGGGCCTCGACACTGAGATGATCTCCGAGGAGGAGGGCAACGAGATGTTCTCCGATGAGGCCTCGCCGCGCCAGGGCGAGGAGTCTCCCGCGCTGCAAACCGAGCCTCCGCCACCGGTCGAAGAGGGCGAAATACTCGACAAGCGAAAGGAAAAGGATAAGGAGAAATCTGAACCGGAGCCCAAGAAGAAAAAACGCAAGGAATCGAAACGCGAATCGAAAAAGGAGGCTAAGGAAAAGAAAAAGAAAAAAAGTGATATCGCGTTCAAGAAGCTCAGCAAGAGCGGGAAAGAGCGCAACTACAGAGATAAAGAGAAAGATAAGGAGGACCGGCCTCGGCGCGACTCGAGCGAGGCCGAGCGTAAGCGCAAGCGCAAAGAGAAGCGCAAAGACCTCGAGCGCTACGACGTGCGCACGCTGGTCACGGAGAAGCGGCGGCGCGTGAAGGACCCGTTCGGGCGCGACGTGTCGCCGCGGCGCTCGCGTTCGCCGTCGCACTCGCCGCCGCTCGAGCGCTCGCCCGAGCCCAAGCGCAGCCGCTCGCTGTCGCGCGTGCGCTCGCTGTCGCGGCGGCGGCGCTCGTCGTCGCGGCCCGTGCGGCGGACGGTGACCCCGCGGCGCTCGCCGACGCCGCGCGTACGTCGGTCTCCGTCGCCACGGCCGAGACTATCACCTTCGCCTAAATCCCCATCCCTGCGAGGCTCTCCGGCGCGGCGCAGGAGACGCTCGGTGGAGCCGCGCGTCCGCCGGCGGCGCTCCGGCGAGCGCGCCCGCAAGCGCAGACGCTCGGGCGAGCGCTCGGCGAGTCCTCGCGACAAGTCGAAGGGCAAGCGGCGCAGACGCGCGCGCTCGGAGCGGCCGGTGGAGCGCCGCGCGGAGCCGCGCCGCCGCAGCCCGAAGCGACGGCGCGCGCGTCGCCGCAGCGCTGGCAGATCGCCAGTTGCCGCACCGCCAAGTACGTATAACAATTTAGTCAGTAGATATAAATTAACTTTTCAAATCTCATTTTTAGGATATTTATATTTTTGTTCTTAATTAAAAGCTTAAAATTCAAACCAACACATTTACTTGTGCGTTGTTATTGAACTTGTGACATATTGAGGTTTAATAAATTTTATGTCTGTCATATAAATCCCTAATCTGAAGAAAAATATAGGATATAAGCTCTGCTGCCACTGATAGCAGCATCATGAGATATTTCTAATTAGAACTCTCCGCGCAGGCCACCCAGACACGGGCGCCTGGTCCCCTCTATCGGTGGACTCGCGCCTGCTGTCCCCGCGCACGCCGCCCCCGGAGCCCCCGACGCCGCTGGCGCCCGCGCTCGCCGAGGAGCCGCGCACGCCGCGCCGCCGCCGCGAGCACGTGCCGCGGCATCGGAGGCTGGCGCCGCCTGGGCCTTCTAAGGAGGTACCGTATCTGTAGGAATGTTTACCACGTTGAGTTTTATAATTTTAAATTAGGAAAAATTGATTTTGTTATTAGGTAATTTGCTACTGTTTAGTTTAGAAAGATTTAATTAAAATTGACCATTTGATAAATGCAAATTCATAAGGATTTCATTAGTGTTAAACTTAAGACTATTATTCGATCAATACTCCATGTTGAGGAGCCTACCTACCTGATGGACTGTATACAACGTGACCTGAGTATCGTTATAGTCCCGCGGCGGGGAGATTTGATCCAGGATTTATTATCAATTACATTATACTATTTTGATAGAAGTCAAAAAAATAACAAAAACTCAAGTGAGAATTTCTTCCTGAAAATAATCTTGAACGAGTATTAATTTCACGAACGGTAGCAGGGCGGGGACGCACGCGCCTGCGCCGGGGTCACTGACCCGCGCTATCCCGCGCGCGATCAGCTAGTATTTTTCTCTAGGCAGTAGTACAGGGGTCTTAGTAATTTTATGCTAGTAATGCTATAAATGTAACTGTTTACGACAATTTAAAAATGTTAACAGACTTACCTACAATTCACCTCTGACGGGGAATGGATTGTAATTTCAAACGAAAAGAAAACTAAGACAGATGCGAGAATAACGGTTACAAAAATTAAAGGTTTATGTACGTTACAATCAAACAGCTGATTAAAGCTACTTACCACGTTTTGCTGTTGCTAGCAGATCAGCTAACTCCAACTTCGGTGATTGAAGCACTTTGGACGGTACTTAAGAATAGGCCGAGCTGGACTTACCGATTTCCCGCCTCGGTTACCTCGCATCGACTTTATCGTTGGGTGGGCAGCGGAGCTAGATTGCAGGATGAGGAGTAACCTTAAGCAGCTGGGCACACACCAACGCGTAACGGTAGTGAAAGTTGAATTAAAACGGTTACAATTGGGAATTGAGACAGATAGTGCACTTGATCAGTTCATACGAAAAACGAAAACGAAAGTGGAGAAGAAGCGAGAATACCCTCGCATTTTGTTTATATAGTCGAATGTTGCCAGGAAAAACTTACTAAATTGGACATTCCGCCCACCAAAATACGAGAGTATTTTCGACCTATATTGAAACTAACAATAAAAATTGTGATTGTTGACTCAAAATAAAACTAAAGCTAAAATAAAACTAACGAAAACGACTAGGCTAATTTAAGCTAATGGCC
This sequence comes from Udea olivalis, assembly GCA_947369235.1. Lineage (NCBI taxonomy): Eukaryota > Metazoa > Arthropoda > Insecta > Lepidoptera > Crambidae > Udea > Udea olivalis. The sequence continues at coordinate 430,045 of OX376352.1, read as the reverse complement.
TTCCATAGGCAAGGGGCAAAGTTTTACAACGGGTCGTTTATATTGACCTGTTGCTGTCTTGAGAGTAACAACTCTGTAGACACCGGCTTTACCGGGATGGAGGGCGATCACGCGGCCCATGTTCCATTTCATAGGGCTAGTATGCTCGTTTACGATGAGGACCTAAGTTCCGATGGTTACGTCGCCCTGGTGTTTATTCCACTCAGCCCTCTGCTGTAGGGTATGTACTACTCTGTGTAAAAAGTTTCGGGAATATGTCAATAAAAAGACCCGCCTAAAAGAGGTCGTTCTAATTTTTTTACTGCATGTTGGTAGCACTGTACTGATTAAGCGCGCAAAATTTGAGCGGGATCTGTTATTTAATTTGTTTTAAACTACACTTTTTGTTGATGATAGTTTTGAGTCCTCGGCGATTTTTACAATGGAAAATATTGTTAAACAAAGAGTGTGCCTTAAATTTTGTGTTTCGAATGATATTTCATGTGGTGAATCACTAAAAATGTTGCGAAATACCTACGGCGAATCGTGTATATCGAAGACAAGGGCTTATGATGGTATAAGGCTTTTAAAGAAGGCCCGAGAAGTAGTAGTAGACTTGCCTCGTTCTGGTAGACCTTCAACCGCTACGACCAAAGAAAACATCGACAGAATCAAGAAGCTAGTGCTCGAAAATCGACGTATGAGTCTGAGAGAGTTGGCTAGTGAGGTGAACATATCTTTTAAGTCCGTCCACAACATTCTCATTGACATTTTAGGCATGAAACGCGTCGCCGCTTGACTAATTCCAAAAGAGCTTAATTTTGTTCAAAAAGCGCAGCGAAAGCATGTCGCTGAAGACATGGTTTTCCGAGCTTCTACAGATCCGACCTTTATGAAACGTATAATAACTGGCGACGAGACATGGGTTTATGAGTACGACATGCAAACAAGCCAACAGTCTTCAGAATGGCGTCTTGAAAACGAGCCGAAACCCAAAAAACCGCGGCAAAGTCGCACCAAAATCAAGGTGATGCAGACAGTTTTTTTTGACTACCGTGGTGTGGTTCACTCCGAATTCCTTCCAGCGGGAGAAACAGTGAATAAAGAATATTATGTAGGCGTCATGAAGCGTTTGCGTGAGAGTATCCGCCGAAAACGTCCAGATTTGTGGCAACACAACTCATGGATGCTGCACCATGATAATGCACCATCACACACAGCCATTATAGTGAAAGAGTTTTTAGCCAAAAATTCAACAAAAGTTCTCGACCAAGCACCGTATTCACCTGATATGGCTCCGTCTGACTTTTTTTTTATTTCCCAAGTTAAAATTACTACTTCGAGGAAAACGTTTTGAGTCGATAGAAGCCATAAAAGAAAATTCGCTGAATGAGCTAAAGGCCATACCGCAAATAGCCTATGAAAAATGTATGGAAGACTGGGTGAAGCGGTGGAGATGTTGTATTGCAAGCGATGGGGCGCCTACTTTGAAGGCGATAAAATAAATTTAGATGAATAATTTGTATTTTTTGTTTTATTAACAAATTTCCGATACTTAGTACACAGAATGTATGTATTCAGCGTGCCATCTACGCCAAAAGTCCTGGTGCATTTTTTGAATTAGCTTCCACCGGTGGAGAACACTAATGTTCTGGTCGACGAAATTTTCCTCCGGTAGAATAGAAAGGGGTTCTAAAGTCAGAAAATGACCAGGTGTCAGAGCCGAAAGATCGTTGACGTCCGAACTGAGCGGAGTCAACGGGCGAGAGTTGAGGAGCGCCTCAATTTGGACGAGCACAGTATTAAATTCCTCATAGGTGGGACGTTGAGTTCCGATAACGCGGGCAAGCTGTGACTTGACCTACTTGATATCCGCCTCGGCCAATCCGTTGAAGTGCGGGCTTCCAGGAGGGTTGAAAGCGAATCTTATATGTTGGGATTCCACAGCATCCTTGAGAAGGCTTTCCAGGTAGTTGCTGGCGCCAACGAAATTTCTGCCCTGGTCGGACACGATCTGGTTGCAGCGGCCCCGTCTAGCCATAAATCGTTTCAAGGCTGCTAAAAATGTCTCCATCAACAATTCTGAAGCCTGCTCTATATGGATTGCTTTGGTGCTGGGACAAATAAAAACGCAATAGCCCTTGAACGTTTTCACTTCGCGTTCACGACCGAGAGCGATATCGAAGGGACCACCGTAATCGATAGCGACAGACGAAAAATTTGTTAAACCTTACGGATACGGTACGAAGGCAAATTTCTCATAAGAGGAGCAGGAGCTGGTCTAGGGTTTGCACGAAAACATTTCACACAATTCACATCTCACTACAGGCCTAATTGCACGCTTAGGAGACAAAATCCAGAACAAAAAACACCAAAAATAACTATAACAGACTAAATTTCAAATTAAAAATAAATTATAAGTTGGAAACGAATGCCAACAATGTGGCTAACGCATTTAATAAGTTTTTCTCCCAAACCGGAAATACGTGTATGTGTCAACCAATAGCCGATGACAATAGAGTAACGAATGATAGAGTGGAAAATAGTATCTTTTTAGAACCAGTCAACCCAAAGGAAATATTTAATATAATTAAAAAATTAAAAAGTAAATATAGCTACGGCACTGATGAAATCCCTCCGATATTAATTAAAAAATGTATAAATTACCTAATAATTCCATATACCTATCTTATAAATCAATCCTTTTCAGAAGGTACTTTTCCTGATGCGCTAAAGGTTTCAATTGTAAAACCTATTCATAAAAAAGGAGATAAAACATGTCCAAACAACTTTCGCCCGATAGCCATACAGTCTACCTCCTCTAAAGTATTTGAAACGGCTATGTACAGAAGGCTATGCTCTTTTTACGAAAAATATAAAATCTTTGATGACAGTCAAAATGGCTTCCGTAAAAACCGTTCGACAGTACTTGCCGTATACAAATACACGAATAAAATACTAGAAATACTTAATAATAGACAATACGCCGTAGGAATCTTGCTCGACATGAGCAAAGCATATGATCGCGTACAATTTTACATCCTGTTGAAAAAACTTAATGACACTGGCATAAGAGGTGTAGCTCACAAGTGGTTCAAATCCTATCTCTCAGAACGCTCCCAATATGTTGAAATCGAGCATGTTGATTTGAACTTAAGAACAATAAAATGTGTCAAATCTTATATAACCAAATTAAATAACTCAATTCCACAAGGTACAGTGTTGGGCTGCATTTTGTTTCTCATTTATATTAATGAATTACCAAAGATCCTAAATCATAATTGTATACTCTTTGCAGATGACATCTCAGTTCTATTATCTTGCAACAATACTAGAGAAATTAAAAATAAACTTGATACTTCACTTGATAATATCCAAAGTTGGTTAAACTTACACAATTTAGAATTAAACTTTGAAAAAACAAAACTCATTCAATTTAGACCCTGTCAGAAACAGCCTTTAGAATTAGATTATATTTACAGAAATAAAAAATTAACATCTGTTGATAAAGCAACTCTGCTAGGAATTGACATTGACACCTGTCTTAACTGGAAATCCCACATACATCGATTAACTTAATCAATTTCCTCACTCATATACGCATTATTTAAATTTAAAAAATCCACGGACTTCCAAACGACTTTAACTGCTTATTATGCATATATACATTCTAGGTTCAGCTACGGCATAATACTTTGGGGAAACAGCCCTATTATTCAAGATGTTTTTATACTGCAAAAGAAATGTATAAGAATACTCTCAAATATACTTCAAACTGAATCTTGTAAGCCATATTTCATTAAATTCAAAATATTAACAATAACATCACTATATATAACTGAAATATGTAAATTTGTGAAGAAAAATATGCACCTTTATTCACCAAAAACTACAATTATAAGAAACAACAGAGATTTATATAAGTTAAAAATTCCATTCACTACCTTAAGTTTGTACAAAACGGGCCCACATTTAATAGCAATTAAAGTATATAACAGCATTCCAAATAGTGTCAAGTGTCTTGAAAATATTGATGTATTTGAAAGTGAGCTCAAAAAGTTTTTGGTTAATAAGGCTAACTACACTTTAGCAGATTTTTTCAATGATGAGATTAGGTTTTAAGTTGCCCCTACAGGGTGTCACACTGATCGCCATTTTTTTGTACCAACTTTTCTGTACTGTGACTAGCAATGAATAAATGAATGAATGAATGAAGTGTGGATTGTCAATGTTCCAAGAATGATAGTTGTGGATGTTGAAAATTCCACATCTCTTAAAATGTGACTCATCGGTCCATAAAATATAAAAAAAACAATTCGTTTTCAGCTTGACGCCGCAACATTTCCTGACAAAACGCTACTCTTCTCGTATAGTCTGCGGGCTTAAGCTGCTGAACTTTTTGAATATGATATGGGTGAAAACCCTCTTGTTGGAGTATGCGATGTGACAGTGATTCGACCGGTTCGACGTTGTATTGTTCTCACACTTATTTCCTCAGCCTTACTGCAGTAATTTTTGGTTAGATAACAAATTCATGAACTTCAGGAATGATAAAATGGCCAAAAACCAGTTATTAATCTGATGGCTAATTTAAGAATTTTCCACCTCGCTGTCTTTGAAGGCTGATTTTAGCCAAAGTAGCCCATTAAGTACTTCTTTCTTGTAATGATTAAAAAAGCTGAGATTCTGGAGCATTTTTGAGCTTTACTTAAAAACCATACAGTCACCCGCTTAGATATTTAATTTAAAAATGAAAATTTAAGTCTTTATTCATCAACCGTACATTTTTGGTTTTATACCAACATTTTCATCATTTTGGTCAAAGTTATGAAACTGATTATTTTATGCATCAAAGTACAATTAGGGATGATTCAGTTGGGCAAAGAAAAAATTTGAAGTCTTCTACTTTTTAAAAAATAAAAAATTTAAACTTTTAGGTCCCAAAATATCAGAAATTCAGAAAAAAAATCATAACTCGAAAACTATGAACAATCGCGGAACATACATGGGGGTGATTCGGGTACCCCAAGGGGTGCTCTTTCTGTGGGCTTCCGCTTGACACTTCTTTTTGGGACACCCTGTATAGTCGAAGGGAAATCGAATGTTGCCAGGACAAACTTACTAAATTGGACAACCTCCAAAGTGCATTCACCTACAGCTGTTTAGTTACACTGACTGATAAAGTATTATTACTGATAACCATCACTGAAAACGATCACTGATACCGAAATTACACTAAAACGCATTTGATGAGAGATTTTATGCTAGAATGCTAAAAATTTAACTGTTCACTACACTTAAAAAATGTAAACAGACTAACCTACAATTCACCTCCAAAGTGCATTCAGCTACAGCTGTTTAGTTACACTGACTGATAACCATCACTGATAACCATCACTGATAACCATCACTGATAACGATCACTGATAACAAAGTTACACTAAAACGATGTCGAAACGATGATAAAAGCACTCTCGGATTATGTGAGGGTTTTTGAAACCACAAAAATGTTCGTGACACGAGTGAGTCCAACACGCTTAAGCGTCGACTCGTCTGACCACAGGATATTTTCATTTTGGTTTTCTAAAAGCTACTGACAAAACGTTTCACCTACAGTTTGGTTACCACAGAATAAACACTTATTCACTTCTTCTTTTTATCGTATCGAGTGGCGACACTACACCACATCCTCGCATGTGCAGCCAGCTGGGCAGCTTAGGTTACTGATAGCGAAGTAACTGCTCGAAGTGCGAACCATTTGCTCCATACACAATCGTGCCCGTTTAATGGCATTGCCTTTTAATTTTAATAAGGTATCCGCATGACTTCTTATTATGGCAAAAGCGTTCTCTATCGCTGCTATCAAGTGTGCACGAGTTTGGTGTTCTTCCTTGTAGACCCAGCGCTTGAGTTCGGACCACAAGAAAAAGTTCAGTGGCGTTAAGTCTGGGCTCCTTGTTGGCCAAGGCACCGGTCCACCGCGCCCTATCCAACGTTTACCAAACACGGCATCTAGGTGCTCTCGCACTGAGCGTTGATAGTGTGCCGGGCACCGTTCATGCTGGTAGTACGGGTGGTCGGTAAGGTCTAGTCACAAATCTTTAGCCACTCAGCTAAAATTAAGAGAGTTTGGCTGGGAGGTGTTAATGCATCCGCCGTAAAGTCCTGACCGTGCACCTTCGCAGATTTCCACCTGTTTCGGTCTCTTCAGAATTCTATAGGCAGTGTCAGGTTAACATCACGAGAGGACTGCCAAAACAACTTGTCAAAATTCCTATAGCAATGGAATCATGTCCCCATCTACAAGATGGCAAAAAGTAATCGAACAAAATGGCACCTACATACTTTAGTTAAATGTAAATAAACTATATTAAAAATTGTTTTGAATTTTCTTAAAAAATGCGAAGAAACTTTTTCCCCAACCTACTCGTATTAACATACACGGGCGTCCTTGCAATGACCTTTGTTTTTGTTGTGGATTAAATTTATTCTCCATTCCTCTTTGCTCCTTGACAGTACCCAAGGTGATTTCTTGACATCGTCTTACTTGACGTGTCTTCTTCATCATCTTTCGAGAACCATTAATAATCTGTTATCTTTTCTGCTCTCAGTCCTTTTTCTCTCTCTCTGAGTTTACTCAACCGTAATGTATCCTCGGTATTCAGGTGTTCACGTCGGGCGACAACATCCTTGTGAGCGTGAGCTTCACGGAGGCGGAGCGCGCGCGCGGCTCGCCCGAGCGCCGGGAGCGCCGCGAGCGCCGCCGCGAGCGTCGGCGGCGCAGGCGGCAGGAGGTCGACGCGGGCGCTGCGCGGCCGGTGAGTGACTCACTAGTGAGCGTGAGCTTCACGGAGGCGGAGCGCGCGCGCGGCTCGCCCGAGCGCCGGGAGCGCCGCGAGCGCCGCCGCGAGCGTCGGCGGCGCAGGCGGCAGGAGGTCGACGCGGGCGCTGCGCGGCCGGTAAGTGACTCACTAGTGAGCGTGAGCTTGACGGAGGCGGAGCGCGCGCGCGGCTCGCCCGAGCGCCGGGAGCGCCGCGAGCGTCGGCGGCGCAGGCGGCAGGAGGTCGACGCGGGCGCTGCGCGGCCGGTGAGTGACTCACTAGTGAGCGTGAGCTTGACGGAGGCGGAGCGCGCGCGCGGCTCGCCCGAGCGCCGGGAGCGCCGCGAGCGCCGCCGCGAGCGTCGGCGGCGCAGGCGGCAGGAGGTCGACGCGGGCGCTGCGCGGCCGGTAAGTGACTCACTAGTGAGCGTGAGCTTGACGGAGGCGGAGCGCGCGCGCGGCTCGCCCGAGCGCCGGGAGCGCCGCGAGCGTCGGCGGCGCAGGCGGCAGGAGGTCGACGCGGGCGCTGCGCGGCCGGTGAGTGACTCACTAGTGAGCGTGAGCTTGACGGAGGCGGAGCGCGCGCGCGGCTCGCCCGAGCGCCGGGAGCGCCGCGAGCGCCGCCGCGAGCGTCGGCGGCGCAGGCGGCAGGAGGTCGACGCGGGCGCTGCGCGGCCGGTAAGTGACTCACTAGTGAGCGTGAGCTTGACGGAGGCGGAGCGCGCGCGCGGCTCGCCCGAGCGCCGGGAGCGCCGCGAGCGTCGGCGGCGCAGGCGGCAGGAGGTCGACGCGGGCGCTGCGCGGCCGGTGAGTGACTCACTAGTGAGCGTGAGCTTGACGGAGGCGGAGCGCGCGCGCGGCTCGCCCGAGCGCCGGGAGCGCCGCGAGCGCCGCCGCGAGCGTCGGCGGCGCAGGCGGCAGGAGGTCGACGCGGGCGCTGCGCGGCCGGTAAGTGACTCACTAGTGAGCGTGAGCTTCACGGAGGCGGAGCGCGCGCGCGGCTCGCCCGAGCGCCGGGAGACAGAACGTTGGCGAACAGAATATATTGTTGTTATTTAAGACTACTATTTATCCCCCCCAGCAAACGCAAAGGTAACGGGAGAGGCGTGCATTGCACGCAGTGACGTGAGCTTTAAGAAGGCGAAGCGCCCAGTATGTTTGGACTAGGATGCGACCCGATGCAAACCAGTGATTTTAAAGCGCTTAAATATGGCCAATATTAATAAGTGTGGCTCCAGACATCCCAATGTCATAAATGATATCACCAACTGTAATCACGATGAGTTGCTTCTGCGAGTAATCACAGTGAGGGCTATGTCAAATTTATAACGAAAACACGTGTACAGACAGTTTCATTGTCATATTTTTTTTCTCGAACGAGCACTATGCCGCCGACAGTTCTTCTGTTACCTCCCTACCCATTTCTCTGCCAGTAGACCCTTGATATGTAGTCGCTAAAAAATTCTGCAATGTATGTATGTAGTATGTTTAGTTTACACTACCATATGTGCTCCTAACCATAGCCTAATACTGATATAATGTTGACGTAAGACTGCACTAAGGTGTAGTTGTGAGCTTCTGTACTGTGGTAGTTCGTTTTCTGGAAATAAATTGAATGATTTCTTTTTTCATAGCTTGGTGATTTTCATGTGAGTACAAAAAGCTGAGAGTGATTTATTGATATCGTTTTTCATTTATATTAGCGTGTTTTTATTTTAAAGTATCTATCTATTTCTAGGTTTTCTTTAGCTCGTTACTTTATTTCGTTTACGTGTACCTACAACAAAATATCTTACCATGCTGAGTACTGAGGTCGAAAGTCTTTCTTTTCGCTGTGTTCGAAAATGCAACTTTGAAACGAGTTAAAAAACTATGAAAAAAACTCAACTAATAATTAATTGTGTACCTATTTTATATTAAATTAATTTACAAAAATGTCAAAAAATCAAATCAAAAGTGTGATTGCCAAAACAAGCCAATTTTTACACATGTATTCCCGCACGCAGGTGGCCATAATTGACCTCGAGCGGTCTCCGTTCCGCGAACTCACGCCCTCCCCGCGCAACGTGATCGTGCTGAGCGACTCGGAGGCCGCGGCCGAGCCCGCGCCCGCCGCGCCGCCCGCGGACAAGCCGCCGCCGCACCACGCCACTGAGACACGTGAGTAACTGTAGAATACTGTGTTAATGCAGGTACAATTGACGGCAAAATTGAAATGAGATAAAATCACCTTGTATGCGTTAGATAAGTACCTAAGGATAAGGCTTAGAAAAAGATGGCGAGACTATGGAGTGAAAGATTTTCGTTTAGACAGGCATTTCTGAAGGGATATAGGAGAGGCATTTGCTGTAAAAAAATTTAAGCTGTGGAAAAAAAATGTTTGTTTATTTACAGATTTCAACCTATAGGATACACGAGAGATGTTATCTGTGCGTGCTTTGTCAAACTTTTTATGTTCCTTTTCAAGAAATTCATGCTGTATGAAAACTCGCCATGAAGTATTCTAGAAACAGAATTAATGGCAGCCATGATTCAATTAGACTGCAATTATTCATTGATCGCTAGTTGAATTGAAATTGAAAAAAAAGGAATACCAACTATCACCATTAATCAAAATAACCAAAAAAACGCATAATGAGTACAGTACAATATGAGAAATGCACTAAAAAGTTAAATAGGATTAGTCATCATATAGCAAAAACATATGAAGATATTACTTTTCTACCTTCGTCATTACGATTCCTTTACGCTAACTCACGTAGTATTCGCAATAAGTTCGACGAAATAAAGTGCATATTAAAGGCGATATCAGTAACTACACATATATTGATATTTACCGAAACCTGGATTCAGTCGGAAAGTGATGCAAATCTATATAGATTACCGAACTATGAACATGTTTATAACTATAGACCGGATCGTGAGGGCGGTGGCGTTTCTATTTATATCCACAATAGTATAAAATATGAAGTGACGGAGGAGCTGTCTGATGATGGCAACCATTATCTATGGATTCACATTGACAAATTATGTCTCAATATTGGCGCGATTTACAAACCAGGTAATACGAACCTTAACTCCTTCCTGGAAAGATATTCTTCTCAGTTAGAGCGGCGAAAACGATCAGTTGTAATCGGCGATTTCAACATTGATTTACTCAGCGCGGACCAACAAGTGATTAAATATGTGAGTGAAATAAAAGAAGCTGGCTATGAAATAGTAAATAAAATTGAGAAAAAATTCTGTACGCGGGAAACAAGCACAACAAAAACCATATTAGACCATGTTTGTACGGATATTAACAATCAAATATTTAACATGACAATTATAGAATCATGCCTTTCCGATCACAAACAGATATTTATACAAATTGGAAGTATGCCGCAGCAGGTGAATGGAAAAATACACTATCAAGCTCTAGACTACGAGAAATTATACAGCTCCGCCACAAGGGCTAACTACAAAAATGGCACGAATGATTTTAACTACTTAGAGAGGTTCATCACAGAACAGGTGTGTAACAATAAAATAGAAAAAACTAAATACATGAATCCACCGCAAAAGGACTGGATATCAGGGGATATTATTGATCTAATTAATTCGCGTAATATCTTATGGCAACAAACAATAACGACCCCTGAAGATAATGAACTAAAGAAAAAGTTTATTCAGAAACAAAAACAAGTGAAAACACTTATTAAGACACGAAAACAAGATTATTACCATGGATTGTTTAACAAAAATCAATCAGACCCGAAAAAAATGTGGGAAGTTATTAACAATCTGGCCTCAAACAAATTAAAGGTAAACTGTGCTCCCTCAAAACTAATATCGGATACAGGAATCACTGTGACGGATGGTAAGGAAATCTGTGATTTGTTTAATACTTTTTTCGCAACAATCGGTTCTGTTCTGGCTAAACAAATCCCTAGCACTTATCACCAAAACTCTGGGAATACACTTATGTTTGATAATAACTACACGCATAACCTGATTCTTAGCGAGCTTAAACCATGTAGTACAGCCGAAATATGTAAAGTTATTGATAACCTGGATAATAATACGAGCACAGGTCTAGACGGAATTAACACAAAGGCAATTAAGTGCCTCAAAGACATAATAGCCAGTAGGTTAGCGGAATGTATTAACGAGTGCTTGTTGCGCGGTGTTTTTCCCGATTCACTTAAGAGCGCAAAGGTAAGTCCAATCTACAAATCCGGACCTAGGACAGACCCTAGTAATTACAGACCGGTGTCTGTCTTACCCGTGATTTCAAAAATATTCGAACGCATATTATATGACCGTTTATATACCTATGTCACGAAAAAAGAAATACTGATCGACCAACAGTACGGCTTTCGTCCAAAATCTGGAACGCTGAATGCTGCTGTTGACTTAATAACACAAATAAAAATGAACATCGACCAAAAAAACATAGGTTTAGGAATATTTGTCGACTTAAAAAAATGTTTTGATACAGTCAGCCATCGAAAACTATTGCAAAAACTTAACAACATAGGCGTTACAGGCGCTGCTTTCGCAATGTTTTCATCATATTTAAATAACAGACACCAAGTTGTTAAAATAGATAACTTCACTAGTTGCTCAAGTCACGTGACCTATGGTATCCCACAAGGCTCAATTGTTGGACCCCTGCTATTTTTAATTTACACGAATAATATAGCTAAAATAGGACTCCAAGGACACATAACATTGTATGCAGACGACACCTGTCTATTCTATTTTGGGAAATCTATACATGAAATTATAAATACGGCGCAACAGGATCTCGACACATTAAACGAATGGCTTAAATTCAATTTATTAACAATAAATACATCTAAAACATCCTACATGGTATTTTGTGCTAAAAATAAGTGTATACCGGATTTCACACCACTGTCTATTAACAGCGAATATATACAGCGTTCTTATCGAGAAAAATATTTAGGACTATGGATAGACGACAAGCTTACCTGGAGATGGCACATTGATCATGTTAAAACAAAATTAACTTCATTACTGGGAGCGTTGCGTAAGATGGTTGGTTGTATTCCAGACAAAACCCGAAGTATAATTTATAATTCTTTAGTCAAATCACACTTAGAATATTTAATAGAAGTGTGGGGATCAGCCGCTGCAACTTATTTAAATCCATTGCAAAGACTACAAAATAAAATTATTAAAGTATTGTTTCGCTTCCATTATTTGACACCAACAAAAGAGCTGTATGAAAAAACTAACTTATTTAATCTTAAACAAATATTCACCTATTGCACCTGCATTCTTATAAAAAATATAACAACCAATTCCATCCAAACAAACATAACACTGCATAAAAAATTTCACTCGCGCAATCTACGAAATAAAAACAAACTTCATCTGTGCAAAGTTCGTACCAACTATGGACAGAAAACGATATTGTTTGAGGGAGTACAGATGTTTAATAAGCTGCCTAGTGACATTGTGAAATGTGAAAGTAAAAATGTATTTAAAAGTGAACTTAAAAAATATGTATTACAATTGAAATAGAGTGTAGTGTATGTTGTAAATCTGATATTGTTGTTTTTCTCTTTTGGATTAAAGAAAGGTTTCTTGCTGCCTGATTATAATAATTGAAAAAACCTGTAAAACACTAAAATATTAAATTTTATATTGCTTTCCGATGTACCAAAAGTAGCAATAATTAATTATTTATTAAGTATAACCTTTTGTATTCTCATTTTAAGTGGACTCTGTATGTCTTTATGAGAAATAAATGTCTTTAAACCTAATCCGGCTCGGAGGACCATATTACTGTTGTGTGTTCACAGTTTGTAAGATGAGTGAGAGAACTTGTAAGGGAAGATAATGTGGAAAATTAAACCCAGTGGCTATCGCTTCAAACCCTGATTTATATCATAAGTTTTTTTTAAATGTATACTAAAACAGAACGTAAAGTAATCATGTGTGTGTAAATGAATCACTATTTTGTGCTATGTAATCACAATTAGTCAGTCATTGACGAACACCAGCCACTCAAAAACGACTCTAGGGCCCGTTCCAAATCGCTTTTTGTAGAGTGTTTTTCACCCTCGTCGAATAGAGAGAGACGAAACGAGCAAAACCTTCGCAGGTAAATTTCATCGGGCTCAAGGCACCGGTAGAATTCGCACTTGTCAGAGTGATAAACGTCACCCGAACCTGTTCCCAAACAACTGGGAAACTGTCAGGTGGCAGCTCGGTGAGCCTCGCTTTCACTCGGGGTCAATTTGGAACGGGTTCGAGTGATTTTCACTCCTCAGAGTATCATTTCCACTCGATTTGGAATGCAGCCCGAAACGACAGTAGAGGGAATGATTTTGCACCCGGGTCTACGTACCCGCGGGTACGCGGGTGCAAAATAAAGATATAAATATAAAATATAAATATAAATATGCGCCAGACAACACACCTCTTGTAATGGTCTCGAAGTAGGGATTAATATCCCTGTGTTACGAGGTACCACACAAGGAAATAAGCCAGGGGCAAGATTGTTTTTTATCGTTAATTTTTGCGTATATATTGTATATGCGTATGTATTGGCCAGCGTTCTTTTTCAATGTCCGTAACTATACTGCGTGGCGACCCGTACAAGCATTGGTGTACTTGCAGTCCACCACGGCCCGCTGCCGGCGACCAACGGCCCGCGCACGCCGCCGGACAGCGCGGCGGGCGCGGCGCCCCCCCCCGCGGCCGCCGCCCCCGCGCCGGCGGAGGACGCGCGCGGGCCGCTCACGCCGCCCGAGCCGCCCAGCTCGCCCGACGCCTACGACCCCTTCGAGCCCACGCGCTCGGCGTCGGCGTCGCCCGGCTCCCGCGCGTCGCAGCCCGCGCCGCAGGCCACGCCGCCGCGCCCGTCTATAACGTTAGAGACTGCGCAGAAGACGAACTTGTCGGCTGATGATGTTATTGATAGGAGGCCGCTGTCGCCTATGGAGAAGGTTTGTTGATAGATAACTATAGTATACGTTTTAATATTTTGTTATTATCAAATTCAAGAACGATTGCTTCAGAAATTGCAAATGTTGATCGTTTTATGGATTTTCGGGATATTTATGACATAAAATCGTATTAAAAGCATTGTATGGTCACTTCCGTTCGCGCTTGGTATTAATAACAATTCTATTAGGATCAATTTTTCAATTCTTAGTTTAGTCCCTAGATAGCTAACTCAAGTATAAAATTAATTGACTGTTTAACAAGCGAAAAGATATTTTAAATTTTTCAATCTTCTTTTATCCAAAGAATAACTATCTATCGGTTGTCGATGTAGGTACTTATATCGCTCACTTCACACTGATTATGCACAAGCGAGATGCACTTATACAATTGAGTATGGGAAAAAAATCAAACATGTCCTAAATCGAAAACCATTTCGAGGTATAATATTTAAATAAGGTATAAAATTCAAATATGTATTTTTAATTATTCATTTTTTATTTCTTAATTTTTAAAGGCAAAGGATCTAGGATATTTTTAATTAAATACGTTGGCTTTCTGAGGTCAAATGAATGACCCCAGAAAGCCAACGTCCGCGAAGAGTACATTAAGGTTCTTATTGGACTCTTGACGGCAATCAAATTGACATCTCACAATTGAAACCTATTGGGTCGTATAAACGTCCTTTCACGTGATTGGTTGTTAATCTATCCATCAACCAATCAAATGACGCGATCTGTATCATACGTGAGATTTTTAGCTAGGATATTCTACAGCATGGTATTAGTGGTGTTTCCAGATAGCAGATTTTGAATTACCCCAGGTGAAAAATATTTTTCCACGAAGTTATTTTTAATAATATGTACATTAATTTACGCCCATTGCCCAGACGGGTAGGTAAGACTTGAAATAGCCATTCGCTATAATCCCAACCCTTTTGGGGTAGGGTTTGGTTTCAGAACTTGGCAAAATAAATTGTATCTGAAGTCTACTTCTCACATTCTTCTCACATTTCAGCCGTAAGTGCATAAAATCAGTATTTTTCTCCTCATAATTTATTTACCACGAATCGGGGAAAAAACACATGTGACACTAAGCGAATTTGTAACATCATGAGTTCGCAGTGTTTAAAAATTATTAAAAACTATCTACCGGCTAGATCAAAACAAAATATTCAAATTAGTTGCTAAAAATAGTAAAAGGTATTTAGAAAAAAAAAAGTTTGTTCCCATACCCAATTATTGCAATGTTAGAATGAAACAAGACAAAAGTCGATGTTTGACAAATTGACACTGACGTATAAGAAAAACAAGCTCAGCTTTGTTGTCTAAAGTTGTGGTAAAAAGTTAGTGATTCTAATAACACTCTAAAACTCCTTTTCATCCCATGTACCAAAATTATTAGGTCTCTCTTTTACAACTCGATCTTTTCTATTGAGCTTCATATAGTTAAGTATCTGCCTTTCCCCCTCACTCTTTGCGTCGTCAATTTGGTGAAAAATATCCATAAGAATGTGTGTGCGTGAGAATTACAATAATATAGGCACACCACATAACCTCAAAATGTCAAAGAAAACGCAAAGAAAAATCTTATCCAGCCCCTCATGAAGCAGATGACTTTATTCCTCAGTTAGCGGCTTTATTCAACAGATAACATCTATCTGACCATTAAAAAAATAAAAATCTTGTTAACCTTCGAATAAACTTTATTCTACAGATAAATTTCCTTATCTTGAGGATTGAAAAATTTTCCCTAAATGAATTTTATGGTAACTTTGATAGTTACAGGTAACAGCCAACCAATTAATAAAATCGCAGCTATGACATTACTTTCATATATTTTTTTCGTTGGAAAACCATTTTTCGTTAGTTATACCGAACTCAAATAATCTTGAAATTCTTGGGCTGTGAGTATGGCCTTTATTTATTTAATTTATTTTTTCCTTATTGCACATAATCTATGTTACAAAGGGCGGACTTAATGCCTAGAGGCATTCTCTACCAGTCAACCACACAGTCAGACAGAGATATTACAGGTAGTGCAGGCCTTTGTCTGCTCTATAATTTTTTTTTTATACTACGTCGGTGACAATCAAGCACGTGGACGGCCTGATGGTAAGCGGTTACCGCCGCCTATGGACGCGTGTTCCCTGCGGTTAGGGGAGTAGAATACTACCAAGGTATCCCTGCCTGTCGTAAGTGGCGACTGAAAGGGCCCTTGGGGTAGCGAAGCGCACGCGGGGGACCTGCGTGTGTTTCGGTTTACGATCCCGAGGAAGACGGTAACGCGTGTCTTCGGACACAGTGGTCTGTGTTATCGTGCACTGGAGTTGAGCTTGCTCCTCGTGAGGCTGGCTGCCAGGCGGCCTTGCGCGGTAGGGCAAGGGTCCCAAGAGGAGTCTCTCCCTTGTTGGGGATCCCGGGTCCCTTCCATTCTGCGCCGAACATGACCACCGTCAGGTTTTAGTGGCTGGGGGTCTCTGTTTTCCTAGATGTTCCGAGTCCCACATATCCCAGGTGTCCCGAACCCAGGGGCTTGGGAATGCCTAAATGCAATTCCTGGCGAAAAAAAAAGCCTATGGACAACGCGCGAGTGATGGTATTACACAGTATACCAGGGGGGTATTGACCAGGGGCATCACTCGCGCGTTTTCGACCAAAAACCTTTTCAAACCCTTCTTGAAGAACTCCATACTATAACTCATCGAGAAAACCTCAGCAGGGAGTTGATTCCACAATTTAAGAGTCTTCGTAAGGAAACATCTCTGGAACCGAACTGTGCGAGACCACTGCGAATTCTCAGAACAAAACCCGTTGTACAAGCTGTAGAACACGCAAGGGTAGCGAAGTCTCTCCTCAGTCTTAACGGCTCTAGACCGCTTGTCAGCTTGGGATCGTAGACTATCCGGGTCGCACGTTTCTGGACCGAGTCAAAAGGACTGAGTTGATATCCAGGCGCCCAAAGGTGACAACAGTACTCTACGTGTGGCCTGACTTGCACTTTACACATCAGTAGTCTTTGAAGTGAAGTACTGCTTCGCCCTGTTTAGCACACAGGTCAGGTCCCCTAACTGTCCACACAATAGCTCCCCGATGAGCTCTGGTACCTTACTTAGTACCTTACTCACCAGCAGGAACACAACACTGCCTAAGCGGTGATATTTAGCTGTACTATTCTGTAAGGTAGGAGGTATTTTTATCCAGTCGGGCTGCTCAATTATAGGTGGCTGAATCCACTGTGCCCTACCTCTCTTAAATAGTCAATAGGCATCATAGTCGTGAGCGTACGTTATAAAAGTATTGGAATCTTGTTAACGCTCAGACATCCTTCAGGTGATGGCGTTACTCGCGTCAACCCGCGACGTGTCCCCCGAGCCCCCGCCGCCGGACACGCTGCACCCGCCCGCCGCGTCGCCGCCCGCGCCCGCGCCCGCTCCCGCCCCCGCGCCCGCGCCCGCTCCCGCGCCGCCCGCCGCGCTGGTGGCGCCCTCGCCCGCGCCGCGCCTGCCCGAGCGCGCGCTTCTGCACAAGGGGTATGACACACACAACGCACGAGAGGCGTTTGGCTGCAAACTGCATGCAATATAAAACTTAGGACTGATGATTGGCTTCGTTAGACTTTTAATTTGAGACTCTTTTTTATGATACGTTTTAAGTAGCAAGTTTTAATATTTATTTATTTATTTAATCTTTAATGCAAAAAAATTACATTAGGCGGACTTAATACTTTATTACTTTTTTATTAAAATGTTTTTGCTTTTGGTTTCTGTCTCGCCCGGTGGTAAGCGATGACGAGGCCGATGGTGGTACACGCTTACCCAGAAAACTAATTGTACCAATTTTACGATACTTTTTCTATGTATAAAAAAAATAAGAACTGTTCACTGAAAATCAAGAAAAAAAAAATTAACAAAACAAAACACTAAAAAGTAAAGAAATAATTGCATATTCTTCTAAAACTTATACGATAATATAATGTAGGTACAACTATTGTTATTGTTTGAGTCGGTGTCAGCCAATGTAGGTTTGTAACTACCTACATACATACGTAAACGTAACGTTACGTTATTAAATAACAAGTATTCACTGAAAATCAAGAAATAAACAAAAAAAACTATTCCAAAACAAAACACTAAAAAAAAGTAAAGAAATAATTGCATATTCTTCTAAAACTTATACGATAATACATCAAACGGGTGCCCGACTCGCCTCCTATGCGTGATTATTCTAAGAGCGATTAGATCCGATAGCTACAATCCCGGCTAGTGTTTAACGTATGAGTATATGAAGATGCCGGCGAGCAGCACGCCGAAGGTGATGGTGAGCGGTTTGTAGAGCGATGTAGGTACAATTATCGTTATTGTTGGAGTCAATGTCAGCCAATGTAGGTTTGTAACTACCTACATACATACGTAAACGTGAGATGTAAAAAATAGGTACCTATATTGTAGCGTTTCCTTGGCTGACACCGACTCCAACAACAACGATAATTGTACTTACATATAATCGTATAAGGTTTAGAAGAATACGCTATTATTTCTTTACTTTTTAGTGTTGTTTTTTTTGTTTTTAGATTTTGTAATTTCTAGAAATTGTTCTTATTTATTGTTTGTTATTATACCCATACTAAATATCAACTGCACCACTGCTTGGGCTAGGGTTTAGACAAGTCAATTAGTTTGTTACAGAATTTAAAATGTATGGAAAAAACTAAACCACAAGTAATAAAAAAAATATAAGCGATAAAACGCGTCTTAAGCCCCCGCAAATCTTAAGGTGGCTTCAGACCTGACGAAATAGAAAATCCCAAGTTTGACTTACTCGTATGCACTGTTGTTAGACTATGTTTAAGCAAAAGCTCTTTCCTGGTCCTGTGTTTTGTTATATTAATACTCTATGGTTACTTAGTTTATACTTGTGAATGTATGTTATATTTAGTAGTAGAAATACTTTTCTGGTTTGTGCACTTGCTTACCCTTTCCGTCATCTTTCCTCTAAGTCCGTCCAAACTGTGCATCAACTCTCAAACATATGTATTCTCTGCTTGTTTTGAGTTAATCTCCATCTCAAAAGCGTACCCACCCACAGCGCGGCAGCCCCCAAGCTGTTCCTCGCGAAGCCGTCCCCCATCAAGTCGGACCCCATCAAGCCGCTGCTGCGGCCGCGCTCGGCCGGCGACTCGTACTCGCCGTACTCGCCCGGCGACTCCGACTTCGGCGAGCTGCTCGAGCCGCCCGCGCTGCTCGGCGGCAAGCACCGGCCGAGGGACATCTTTGACTCGCTAGTGAAGAAGCGCAAGGGATCGGCCGCTAAAGTGCCCGTCAAACTTAATAAGAAGAAAAGTGAGTTGGTTTGACTCATTTTACTTGCGGTATAAATAGTAATCTGGTATACATAATTACTTCAATATCATGAGAATTAAGTTGTTTACGTACACAGTATAATGTGACTAACCCGAGCCTCAGCAATCATGCAAAAAGTTTTTTTTGATGAAAATAAAAAATAAAAATTTCAAACGTTAGCCATACATTTTACTCTTATTGTATTATTGTTAGATTCCGATTCATTATGATAATCTAGTTTACAAAAATAACAATATTAATTTAACTTAATTTTTTAATCAAATTGCACAGTCTCGTCATAAAATTGCGAAGTTATTAAATAAAATGTTTTATTATTCTTATAGGTAAAACGCAAGTGGGCGTGAAAATAGACGAAAACAACCTGAAGATACTAGACGACTTGCCGAGCTCCGCCGTCGAGATGCAAGTCAAGAGCAAAGTGAGTACTAGCTTACGTCATGCTTTTTTCTTCCTGTTCCTGATTTCAAAATATATGAACGGGTCTTGGTGAGGGTCACTGTCGTGCCTCCATATACAGGGTGGGCAAAGCCTGGTGGATATATATATATATATATATTTTAAGATAGTATATATATATTGTAAGAATCGGTTCTCACCAGATTACAAGATTTGTTTTTTTAGTAAAATTTTATGATATCTCGACCTTGTTGGGCAAAATTTTTTTGCTCTCTTATGAGAGAAAAAATGGATAACCAATGATATTTTTTTTTTGTGGTCTGTCCCTGAAAGTTCTATTCTTGTAGACAATGATAACAAGGCTGATTGCTTGTTAAGTTAAGAAAATTGACATTTATTCAAGAAAATAGTTTTTTTCATCATTATACCGTACATTTAAAAAGTGCCATTTAAAAAAAAAAGTAGGTAAACAGCTCTAGTGATTTTTTTAAAACTGTAGCAGAATGTGTTCTTTCTAATAATAGTACAAAAATAATATCACCTCAATACTCTAGCTAGATAAAGTTATGATTTTTTTAAACACCATAAAGTAAAGTAAAGTAAAAGTAAAAAATATCTTTATTCAAATAGACTTATAGAAAGTACTTATGACAAGTCATATAGTTACAAAAAAAAAATTAAAGCAAAAATATACTAAAGTAAACTTACATAAAATAATACTATGATAGTAAATATCATAATTAAACATAATGTGACTCTACCACCGGTTCGGAGGTTGTTTCCGATCGAGAAGACTCCGGCAAGAAACTCGATGGTTACTCTTTTCAATCTTGTTTTTAACACAAAAATTGAATTGACAGAGTAAAGTCATAACAAAAAAGTGTGCAGAGGAGCAGATTATACCTAAGCTGACCACAAATTCTTATCATTTAAGAAATCCTCAACACTATAATAACCTCGCTCGATGTGATGCTTGATGTGAACTCTGTACTATACTACTTAAGGAAGTAGTATAGTACAGAGTTCACATCAAGCTTCACGTCTTATGTCATTCCATTTTGCAAAGGTTTTGTACAGGGTTGATGCGAACGCCTCTGTACCTCCACCAAATAATATTACTAAAAAGTTAAAAAAGAGTTTAATATTCTGGAGACCCCAGTTTTGATGCCAAAACAGCCAAGAACAATGAGGGAGAAAGAAAAAAAAATTAACCAATAAAATCGTAAAGAAATCAAGAACGTGCGTAGCGTGATAGCAATAGTCCCGATAGCCCGCGCACTCACACGAAGCTTTCCGGAGTCCGTTTCGAGATCTCTCCAGGCAGTTTTCGACTCTATGCGGGCGGTATAAAAGCCACGCTAACCGCAGCGTTTGGCAGTTCAGTTGAGTAATACGAAGAAAGCGCGACATTTTTTTTGATCAGTTGCTCCTCGACTTCTGCGCTATTCAGTGTTTCTTGGTTTGATTGATTACTTACCTGTCGTTGTTCTTTGCTAGTTTACCGGTTTTACAAACTGCTTAGGGATTTAGATTTTGACGATTTAAAGAAGTCGTTCCTAGTCATTTTGTACACTGGACTGGACTTTTGTTGTTTCGTGCAATAATCATGTCTTACACGCCTCGAAAATATTGCGAAATGCATTATTATTACGGGGTTGCAAGAGGCGATGCATCAGAGGCTGCTCGATTGTATCGATAAGCACTGAAACAACTTAGTGGGCCGCAACCAGCGATGTATCCGGACTACCGAGTGTTTCTTCGGACGCTTAACACATATTTGCAAGGGTGATCACCTGGTCAATCAAACAGGGAAGGATTTCTAACTGCTGATCCCGATCGTGTCGATCAGGTCCTTGATGAAATACGCCAAGACCCAGGAACTAGTTCGAGGCGCATCAGCCGCTCTACGGGTATACCGCGTAGAAGTTTGCTGCGCATTTTAAAAGAGGAAAGTGGCCACGCCTTCCATATTCATAAAGTACAGGCTCTACATCCGGGTGATTATGAAAGTAAAATGAATTTCTGTCGAAACATGTTAAGAAGATGTACAGAAGATCCGAATTTCTTCGTCAAAATCCTGTGGACGGACGAGTCTAGGTTTAAAAGAACAGGTGTATTTAATTAACACAATTACCACAAACAATTTTCTTGAATAAATTTCGATTTTGTTAACTTAAAACAAACAATCAGCCTTGTTATTATTTTTTTTAAGAAAAGAACTTTCAGCTAAACACACCACAAAAAAAACAAAAAAAAATCATTGGATAAGTGGAAAAAAAACATTTTGCCCAACAATGTCGAGATATCTCAAAATTTTACTAAAAAAATCAGATCTTGTAATCTGGTGAGAACCAATTTTTTTCCTTGCGGCTCCTAATAGATTACTTGACCATCTATCTAAAAAAAAAATATCCGCCAGGCTTGGCCCACCCTGTATTTAAACAGGGTGTCCCGTGTGACCTAGGGTTGCCACTTTTATTTACAAGAAATAAAGTAAATAGGAATATTTAGGTCTGAGTAGAAAACTAAACAGTATTTTATAAAATGAACAGTATTGACTGGCCTGTTAACGCAATGGCAGCGATCCTGCCTTTAGCGCTGGAGGTCGTGGGTTCAATCCGCACTCATGACAAATATTTGTGTGACTAACATTCGTATTTGTTGTGTGTCTGGGTGTTATTATCTATTTAAGTATGTATTTAGAAATATCTAAGTATGTTTATCAGTCTCTGACGCCCAGATTCCTTGCTCTGCTTAGTTTGGGGTCAGATGATCTTGGTGTGAATTGTCCCAGATATTTATTATTTATTTATTATTATTTAATTTATTTAATTAAAACATTAACATCAGTCAACAATAACAATCAGTAGATTTTTTAAGAGCTTCTCCGACAACTTATTAATATACAGTCATTTTTGAAAACTTCATGCGCCTGACCACAAAACTTTTTGTTCGTTTACTTAGGTATAGTTAATTTTATGGTTCTTCTAACTCGAGTGGGCAAAGCTATTTTTAAAAGTGTAAAATAATAAAAAATAAGTACCATTCTATAATCCAGAAAATGACATAGTAGCTTTTGTTAAGAAACCGTATTCATAAACGCAAAATGTAATATAGCTGCCGAACGAGTGTCTTGCGGTACGCATAGAAATAGGCGTTCTGTGATGACATCATCTTGCGTTAGTTTGTAGGGAGCGTTTTGGGCAAGTCCAAAAATATGATTTTTAAAATTGCCCTATCTCAGGGAGTTTTCGTGTTTTCGGAATATTTCTTTCACCAATTTTTCTGTTATTGGGAGGTTATATATAACACCTCAACAAAAAAAACAGTAAGGGTAGGTTATTTAAGTAATAGTTGTAAATTCTTCTGAAGGAGTGTTTAACTTACTAATAAATGGCTCTACTTTTAGCCAGTACTCATTTCAAAAAAAACGTTGTCTTCTGATACTTTTGAAATTTGTTAATTCTGAAAATCATTCATACCTATACTGAGTCAATACAAATTTTGATGCTAAAAACAGTATTTTGGATACTTTATTTTTGTTTAACAGTTTAGTTGGCAACCCTACCTGTACCAGCGAAGGTCTGTGGTCTGGGGACCCTAAAACCTATCGATTGGACGTCATAAAAAATCTATGTTTAAGTTTTTGAAAAAGGTTTGAAAGAAAGGGTAACTTTTTTACCGAACTAAAAGGTTCAGTGACTCGTTTTTTTGTCGTACCATCCAGACGTGGAACGCTCTCCCAGCACATGTGTTTCCTTCCTCGTATAGTCACGGGTTCTTCAAGCGGGGCGTGAAAAGGCATTTCTGCAGGCCTTCAAGGTGAGGATGGCCAGCCTAGTGATTCGTTTGAATGACTGGGCTTGTCAACCTCACATCTGGACCTCACGACCGCTTTCCATCAGGTGGAGTGAGGTCATCTTGACGGGCCCAACAGGGTGGCCCAAAAGGTGACACTAAAAAAAATTTTTTTGGATTCCTGACATCTAGGGGTACTTGGAAATACCCCATGTATGTTCCGCGATTTTTAGTAGTTTTCGAGTTCTGATTTTTTATTTTAATTTTGAGAATTTTAGACTTTACCTACTTGAATATTTTTTTCTCGGAAATTATGCATCTTTTTTTTAATTTTTTTTTGTAGCATAGTCCTCATGCCTTGCACATTCACACATAAAATACCGAGCTTCCTGCCATTAATGTAAGTTACAAAACTATCGATCGAAACTAAAAAATTAAGGTGAAAGCAAGTCAAAGTTAAATTTTCAACTTAAAATAAAATATAAAAAAAAGAAGTTCCATGACTTCTAAGTAATTTTAAAAACTTTGCAAGACCCTAAGCTTCAATTATAATAAAAAATAAGTGGTGCTCAATAGGCCTTTTGCATACCACCACTCCACTCTGTATAAAAAATAAAAATGGCGTTAAAAACTTAGGGAAAAAACAGTATTACCACTTTTTCAGTTTTATATTTTTTTTCTGAACTAGTATTCAGTGCTATAAATGGAAATGCTTCTGAATTAAGTAGATCTAGTATTTAGCTAACAATGTAAAAATATATTAAGCATGTACCTCAACTATTTGCACCACAGTAACCAAAAAAGTGACCACCCTGAAATTTCAAAAGTTCGTAAAAAAAAACATAACTCGAAAACTACCAAATATCGCGGAACATACATGAGGTCCAATCGATAGGTATTGGGCTCCTCAGACCACAGACCTTCGCTGGTACAGGTTACCCGGGACACCCTGTATAAGTGGCCGCTA
The DNA here is from genome assembly GCA_947369235.1 of Udea olivalis. NCBI lineage: Eukaryota > Metazoa > Arthropoda > Insecta > Lepidoptera > Crambidae > Udea > Udea olivalis. The sequence continues at coordinate 405,762 of OX376352.1, read as the reverse complement.
TTTTAATGGTGTTATTTGGACAAAGATAGAAACTAGAAAAAATCGACCTAATCCTAAGGACTCAAGCGGGATTCGAACCCGCGACCTTCCACAATCCGGGTGGCTGCTCTTCCAACTGAGCTACCAAGGCCGAGGCCGTTAACAGACCCGGCAAATTAATCTAGTGTATTTTACGTTGCAAGCCAATGTTTGTTACATCAATGTTATAGGCAAGCACCTTTAACATTCGAGAGAAATATTTTCGCAAATATTTGACTTCCGATTTTCTTTTTTTTGACAAGGACGCCGCTGCTTGGCCTCAACGGCTTTAGCAGCTTCACTGGCCTGTAGGGTGAGCGCAGAAGGCTCTCAACCCTAATAATTAAAGTAACCCTAGTGTTTAAATTAACGAGACTTTCGATTAAGATGAAACTAGCTATTTATGTTAATTTTTATTTTTAGCATTTAACAATACACTATTTTATACACAAAGATAGAAACTATAGTTTGTCCAATTTAGGATGATAATTTTGACAGTTCACGCCCATAAAGTGTTTGCATTTTAATTCGATAAAGTGTACTACAGATAATATCGTACTTTATTGACGGTTACCGCCCACTTAGTGAAGTGCCTTGCAAACGAATAACAGAAGACAATAGAAAATCGGTTGTGAAACAAATTAACCTAAAATATACAATTTGGAAACATTGTTTGTGAACAAGAATTGATAATAAACTCAAGGGACAGTTCATCTTTTTATTTATTTATTTGATGAGTGATTTATGGTGTGCACCATTATAATGTAATAAATAACTTTAAATCCTAATCTCTACTTTATTTGATTCACTTGAGGGCTTTTGTAGTCGAAATATATTTATATTCATTTAATTAGCGAAGGCCTATTTGGCACTTACTTGTAATTTAATTTAAGTTTTAATCCCTTGTTTATGTCCTTTATTTTATTGTATTTTCTGTTATTTTTTTTCTGCATTTAGTGCCAAATGAACTTATTTTATTCTTTATTCTTCTTTATTCTAATTATCTCTTTATTGCACATTAAAATAAACTGACGATTCCAAGTTCTTTGAAATTATGAATCAATAATCGAATGGATTTAGTAACGATTATAAACTACCCCATCCCTATTGTGAACTGTCAAAATTAGAATAGAATATAATATTTATTTGCAGAAATATGATGGATTACATGATGTTCTTGAAGATAGTTGTACACATAATTTATCTATTTATAAAGACGGGCAAACATAAAATTATAATAAAAACATTTGGTCCAAGTCTCAGACACAGAATAACAGCACTTCCGCGCAAAGAAACCGTAAGCCTGTTTCTTGAATTGAACTCTGTTCTTCACCCTCAAACTATCTGGGAGATGGTTGTAGACTCTGATAGATTATCATCCTAAATTGGACAAACTCTAGAAAAATTCGACCTGATCCTAGGGACTCAAGCGGGAGTCGAACCGGCGACCTTCTACAATCCGGGTGGCTGCTATGGTAGGTGTTATTTAGGTTCCAAAATTAAGGTGAACATAACGCGGCCTACCGTCACAGTGTAGAAAACACGTTTCGTTCGCGCTATGCAGTACTTTAGTGCTAGCGTTACGCTAAATTTTTTTTTTTTTTATATTGACCGTCAAGATGACCTCACTCCACCTGATGGAAAGCGGTCGTGAGGTCCAGATATGAGGTTGACAAGCCCAGTCATTCAAACGAATCACTGGGCTGGCCATCCTCACCTTGAAGGCCTGCAGAAATGCCTTTTCACGCCCCGCTTGAAGAACCCGGGACTATAAGAGGAAGGAAACACATGTGCTGGAAGAGCGTTCCACGTCTGGATGGTACGACAAAGAAACGAGTCACCGAACCTTTTAGTTCGGGCCAACAAATGTTGAATTGTGTGTGGGTGACGCCGTAGTCCAGCACGCGTGGTACGGAAGAGGAAAGGTGAGGGTGGGATAAGCTGGAATAACTCGTCAGAGCATTCCCCATTGTAGAAGCGATAGAGAACACTTAGCCTGGCAATGTCTCTACGCAATTGGAGAGGCTCAAGGGTCAAAGTTGCCTCTGGGTTACCAATAATACGGATAGCACGCCGCTGCAACCTGTCAAGAGCTTCGAGTAGGTACTTAGCGGAACCGTCCCAGAGATGAGAGCAGTATTCCACACACGAGCGGACTTGTGTCTTATACAAGAGACAGAGCTGCTCAGGCGTGAAGAATCGTCTCACTCTGTTCAGGACTCCGAGTTTACGGGATGCAGTTCTAATGACGCTCTCAATGTAGTCCCGCTGGTTTAGGTTGCTACGAACATCCATGCCAAGGATGTTTAGGCTATCCTTAATCGGTAGTGGGGAGCTCTGAAGAGTGGGATGGGAAAGGAAAGGCGACGCCTTTGCTGTGAATGCACACACCTGCGTTTTCTTGGCATTGAACTCGACAAGATTGCATGCACCCCATTCTGAAATGCGGTCCAACACTCCGTCAAGCTCAACAACAAGACTTCGCCTCTTCTCCTCGATGTCAGTCTGCTTTGCCCCAGGGCGCTCGAAATATCGCGCGAGGACCGTGCTATCATCCGCATAGCAATGAATATTACCAAGAGATAACATGTCATTGATATGCAGAAGAAACAACGTCGGCGACAAGACGGAGCCCTGCGGCACTCCGGCATTAATCTGGAGAAAGCGTGATTTTTGACCATCGCAAAGGACACGAATTCTACGTCCCTCCAGAAATCCGGCGACCCAGTCGCATAGGCGAGGTGGCAGACCATATGCCGGAAGCTTGGAAAGAAGCGAACGATGCCATACACGGTCGAAAGCTTTGGCAATGTCAAGGCTGACGGCCAAAGATTCCCCATGCTTGTCCATAGCCTCCCCCCAGATGTGTGTTACGTACGCTAGAAGATCACCCGTAGACCGTTTTGGTCGGAAGCCGTACTGACGGTCGTGAATGAGAGAGTGATCCTCTAGGTAGCGGATGAGCTGCGTGTTTATGATCCGCTCAAACACTTTAGCTAAAACTGAGGTTACGGCTATTGGACGGTAATTGGCAGGGTCAGACCGGTCCCCTTTTTTGGGAACTGGTTGAACGTTCGCCTCCCTCCAAGACAGCGGCACAAGACCCGAATTGTAGGAGAGGCGATACAGGCTAGTGAGCACTGGAGACAACTCCGCTGCACATTTCTTCAGCACCACAGCTGGAATTCCATCAGGGCCACTGGCTTTCCTGACATCGAGTGACTGCAGTTCGGCACGAACATCACATTGCCTGATACGAATATCAGGCATTGTGGAGCCGCAATGTGGAATATCAGGCGGCGCAGCACCGCAGTCATCGATGCAAGAGTTTGCGTCAAAGAGGTTAGCCAGTAAATCGGCTTTCTTTTGCGGCTGATGAGCCAACGATCCATCAGGGAATCTCAGTGGGGGCAGCGAAGGCACGCAGAAGTTAGATTGCACGTGTTTAGCCAGTCGCCAGTAGGAGCGGCTACCCGTAGGGTGCGTGATGAGTTCTTGGTCAACACGTGCAATTCGCTGGGCGTTTGCTCTAATGTAAGCCCTCTTCGTGGCCTTGGTGGCTTTATTAAAGGCTGCTTTCAGGGAGGCAAGGTTTGAATGATCATTGAGTGCCTGGGCCCTAGACCAAGCACGGTACGCCGCCTGTTTTTGTTCAACAGCTGCGGCACACTCGCGATTGAACCAGGGACCAGTTTTGCTAGCACTGACGACATCAGTAAAGGGAATGTAGTATTCCATTCCGGTACTGATCTCGTCAGCGATAGCAGATGCACTCTCTGAAGCATCCCTTTCTCCAAAGCAGCACTGCCGCCAAGGGACGGAGGCAAAATACTCTCGCAATCCGTCCCAATCTGCCGACGAGTAGTGCCATAACCGCCGCGTCACCTCCACAGGTTGTGGGGGAGCTGCACAAGGCACTGTAGCGCCAACCAGACAGTGATCGGAGGAGCCCAATGGGGCACCAACCGACACTTTATACCCGGCTGGGTGACTCGTCAGCAGAAGGTCCAATAAAGAGGGAGTATGACCGACAATATCTGGTACCCGGGTGGGCTGGTGTACCAGTTGCGTCAGGTCTTGCGTGAGAGCAAACGCATGGGCAGTTCGGCCTGCATGGTCTGTTTTTGATGAGCCTAACCAGGACTCATGGTGGGCATTGAAGTCTCCCAAAAACACCATTTCGGCATTTGGGAACTGCACCTGAGCGTTGTCTGCGGCCTGACTCAGATGCTCGAAAAGTCGATTTGTCTCGGCGTCGCCTTTGTGGGAGCGGTATATGCACGCATAGACCCGGCTTGTGGAGCCCAGGTCAACGTGCACCCAGAGAGTGGAGAAGGATGGGTCTTCTAGGCAGCGGAGACGGCTACAGCAGACGTCCGCCCTGACGAATAGACATACACCGGCTTTAGGTTGGAAGGACTCTTCCAGCACATAGCCGGGGTAGTGCAGGTATGACGTATCGGCAGGGCGGCCTATCTGTGTTTCCGTCAAAAAGAGCATCGCAGGCCTCGCCGTCTCAAGGTGTTGATGGACGGCGTTGAGGTTTGCATGGAGTCCGCGGATGTTAGCGAACTCCACCTCAAACAGCGTGTTGGTGGGGGATGGGGATGCCGCTGTAGGCCGTTTTTTTGTGCTTCTGACTGCCATAGAAGTTGGAGGATGGGAGGGGCGTGAAAGGACGACTGTGATCGAGGCAATGAAAGACAAAGCGTGGTGCCCTGCATTGGTATTAATCGCGTGGAATAGTGTAGGCCGGTCCGCCGGACGGAAGGGCCCCCGTACCCCCTCGGGTGTGGTCGCCGGGCCCCACCGGAACCGGGCACCACCCGGCACGACGAGCCACCCCGAGATTATGCGCGACCTGGTGGGGCAGCCTCCAGAGGTGGTTAACCCCTTTTGGGCCCCTGTACTATGCCGCGGGCGGCCAGCGGCACCACCGTTTCTACGGGTCTCCCTGGCCGGCGGGCCGATACACACTACACACACAATACCGCCGCTAGGGCTCCCACTGGTCCAACACTTGCCACGATCACAGTCCCCCTGGCACCGGTTAGTGCAGTGCTGATCCCGGAACGCGACCTGACCGAGATAGGTCAGAATCACTTGGCGGGTTTTACACAACTGCATGGTGGTAACAACAACCGGCCGACATAAGTCTCCCACCTGAAGAGCAGATGGTCTGCTGGAAGAAACCCTTAGTCGCCTCTTACGACACCCATGGGAAGATATGGGGCTGTGGAAAGTATTCTTTTAAAGTGCCGCCACCAGCACGGCACAAGAACCAGTAATGTACCTATCACCTCATAGCTGACCATAAAAAAGGTTTTTTTTTAAATATTTACATTTAGTATTTTTTCATAATTTTTCAATTTTACAATATGTGATAAAATTACGATTAGTTGAAACATGAATAAAAAAATCAATTTTAGAGACTGAGGATGATAAATACAAACTTATTGTTATCACATTACGTTTTAAAAAATAGTTTTTCAGAGTTAGATGACGATATTACGTTTGAAGCGTATTTTACAAAAAAATATTCAATCGTATCATCATAATATCTGGAGGAGCCCAAACTTGGTATGTTTTGAAAATGATATTTATTTTAATTTAATACAAGTGACTAAAAGGTAACGATTTGATATATCTTAAGACTTGGCTCAGGAAGCCCTTTCATAAGATACACACGATAGGTTTCAGAGCAAAAAATTTTTTTCCCCATACAAAAAAAAGATGACGCCATAACTCCTTCCCTTTTTTCGGTGCTACGGGTCAAATTAATTCGTATGGCCTAAAAATCAACCGTTTTGATTTTCATGTCTTAACAACCATTTTGCAGGTTTTGACTGAATTTCGGGGTGTACTGCTAGCACTATTTCATGCCATTTTATTTTTTACATATTTTATTGGTAAAAGTTTTTTTTTTCATTTTCGCAAACACTGATTTTATCTTGGAGAACCTGAGATAATCATTTCTTGTTTAGCATTGACAATGCTTTATTTTTACATCAAAAAATCTGTAATATTTGTTGTTATAAATAATAAACAGTTCTTAGACTTATTTTAATTGAATATACCTAAAGACAGCAACGTCTACAAAATAAAATCAACGTGATATAGGCATCAGGTGTGTTCGTTCCTACAGACTATTCCTATTTAGCCTGAACTTACCTCTCGATCTTTTTTGGTATAGTTTTCGCTCCACCTTCATGTTTGAAAGCAATATTGTAACAGTTACTTATGTTTGTCCCTGTTGCCCTAGTTCCTGAAGAAGCTGAACCGGCAAGAGCGCGTGGTGGAGGAGGTGAAGCTGGTGCTGAAGCCGCACTACAACAAGAAGCACGTCAGCAAGGATGAGTACAAGGACATCCTGCGCCGCGCCGTGCCCAAGGTGAGCCAGTCTAGCAGGGAACATACTCACTGAACAGCAACGTCCCTGTTGCTCCAGTTCCTGAGGCTGAACCGGCGAGAGCGCGTGGTGGAGGAGGTGAAGCTGGTGCTGAAGCCGCACTACAACAAGAAGCACGTCAGCAAGGATGAGTACAAGGACATCCTGCTCCGCGCCGTGCCCAAGGTGAGCCAGTCTAGCAGGGAACATACTCACTGAACAAGTCGCAACGTCCCTGTTGCCCCAGTTCCTGAAGCTGAACCGGCAAGAGCGCGTGGTGGAGGAGGTGAAGCTGGTGCTGACAAGAACCGCGTCAGCAAGGACGTAACATACTCACTGAACAAGTCTCGGCTGGTTTCACAGCTATCCGGTAGACCCGTACGGGTAGCGCCCGCAGTGCTTTGAAACGAGGCTCTGAACGATACGGTTGCTAGAGAGAGGCAGGCGAATCTACATGTCAAATCCACGCATCTCGACTATACTCCCGGAGCACGGGAGTTCCGCGCCGCTTTGAAACGATGCCCTTGCGCCACACATGTGTACCCCCCTCTCCGGTGCTTCGAGCCTGGAGCAGGTCTCCCGCATAGTTCAGAAACCAGCCTTTATGCCTTTAAATATAAATAAACTAGCTAGCTGTCCGTTAGCGTCTTCGCCCGCGTTTGCTGTTTCCTCCGTCAAAATATAACTTAACTAAAGAATATAGCCTATGTCACTAGCTAATAACGTAGCTTTATATTAGTAAAAGAATTTTTAAACTCGTTTCATAAGTTTCGGAGCCTATTCATTACAAACAAACGAACAAACAATCAAATCTTTCCTCTTTATAGTGTTAGGCCCGATTTTTCAGTTCTTAGTTTATTCCCTAGATAGCTAACTGAAGTATAAAATTAACTCGCTGTTTATCAAGCCAATAGATATTTTCAATTTTTCTACTGTCTGTTTATCCAAAGAATAGCTATCTATCGTTTGTCTATGTACTTATATCGCTAACTTCACACTGATTATCCACAAGCGAGATGCACTTATACAATCATTGCAATTTTAGAATGAAATAATACAAAATTTGTTAAAAAGTTTGAAATTATAATAACACCAAAACTCTATAACAAAATGAAAATAATCTCAAATGACACACCACATAACCTCAAAATGTCAAAGAAAACGCATAGATAAATCTTATCCAGTCCCTCGAGAAGCAGATAACTTTATTCCTCAGTTAGCGGCTTTATTCAATAGAAAACATCTAACTGACCATTGAAAAATTAAAAATCTTGTTAACCCTCGGATAAACTTTATTCTACAGATAAATTTCATTATCTGAGGATTGAAAAATCGGCACTTGGTATAAAAAATGCCCCAGGCAAGGGATTAAATTAAAAATTAAGCCTAGGGCGTCTCCCAACCAACACATCCAGACTAGAACCAATGTAGAAAATATGCGCCATACAACACAGCTCTTGTTATGGTCACGAAGTAGGGATTAATATCCCTGTGTTAAGAGGTACCACACAAGCAAATCAGCCAGGGGCGTCTCCTAGCACACCCAGACCCGGGTCAATTCTGAAAAGATCGTTTCCTGAATTGACCCGACCGGGAATCGAACCCGGGACACTAAGGAAATCGAGGCGAGAAACCGTGCTACAGCGCACTACGCCAATCGTGTCGTCAAAAGAAAAGAGCTCGTCTAAACTCTACTGTAGGGCTATTCTAAGTCACTTCTAATCTCGCACAATTTATTGGTTGAGATTCAACTTTGGAATGCTATAAAACTCTTAAACCTTTGGCGCCTCCCAAACAGAGATGGTGAAAGGAACTATGTAGATATTTCGTTTAGAATTTTGTGTATGAAGGTAGAAGTGTGTTTGGGCATCTGAGTTAATTCGAGTTCGCATTTCCGCAGCTCGAATTTAGCTTTAATTTTTAGCTATTCAGTGGTGAATTTTTTTTTAGTTACTAACTGTTAACTAAAATTTACACATGGAATGTTTTGTTGCAGATCTGTCACAACAAATCCGGCGAGATCAACCCCACGAAGATCCAAGCGCTGGTGGAGGCGTACGTCAAGAAGGTCAGAAAAAAACACAAACTCGGCTTAGCGTAGCGCGCAGCTCGTGCGCACGCGCCGGGGCGCAGATGTCTATCAGATTATTGTAATTATAATTTATGTACTGACGATATATTTTACTTAAAAAACGTTTTATTTAAATGAATTATATAGAATTAAATCATCATTTTAGTTCATTGGCAGTTGAAATTTATACACCCTTTTAGGTTTTAAGATCAAACATTCATTAATTTCATTCTGAGTTTGGAGTGAGCTCAAACGCATCATCATTTTCCTGTCTTAGTAGTCAGTAGTCCAAAATGATTTCATTCTATACATATTTGTATCCATACCTACCCCGCGCTAACTACTCTCATCCATAGCAAAACAAAAACTTTCAATTGTTTTGTTATGTTTACAGTATGATTTCAATTTCATGTTATTAACAACGCCCAGAAATTCAGGACTGGAAAGAAAGTATGTCCAGCGGACAACAAGAAAACGAAAACAATATCTTTAAAAACTTTATTTTGCAAATATAACAAAATTAATAATTGAAAAGTTACTAAGTGTTAAAATTTAACATGTCATGGATTCCCAAGTATTTAGTATTTCAGAAAACAGAGATCTTTAACTATAAATGGTTACAAAAATTACAGCTATTATTGCGGGACAAACAAGCATTCCTGCGTCAGTAACATGCAGTAATCACTGGCAAATAATCTGTACTTAATGTTTACTCTTCAAAATATGTATCTTATTTTTCCTCTGTACTGACGGCTCTTTTGAGCGTCTACAAATAACAGCTTAAGTATATTAATGCGATATGATTGCTTTAAAGTAAACATTACAGTACATACCTATAGCTGTATAGTAACACTTCGTAATATAACTATGATATTTTATCTAAATAAACAGTTAATCCTACAGTTCTGTAGCTAGTATTAAACAATAATAATAGCATCCACTAAGCGAAGGCAAATCGACGTCATGGGACGAGATGGAATATTAGCACTAATTTCAGATTTAATAATAAAAAATTCAGTGCATTGTTACTATTTAGAACAAGAACGAACTACAACATAAAGTAAACGCCTCTCTCGCATAAAGCAAATATTTAAAGTTAAATCTTTTCTTTGGCAATTATCTCACTAAGTGCAAAAGCAATAAATTAATTTTCGATACAGTCGACTTATTAAGACTTCTAAATCATGATCGGAGCTGAAGTTTTCTATCCCACTCGTCCCGTGCTCGCTCTGCTCGCTTCGCTCGCTCAGACGGAAGGCGCGAAGCCGATGCGCTTGTTGGCGACGTCGAACTCGGTGTAGTACTTGCCGATGAAGACGTCGCCGAGGATCCACAGCGGGCCGTTGGGCGGCGGGATGTCCAGCCCCATGAACCCGGACAGGCACACCGTCTTGCCGAACTGGGACACCTGACATTAACATCAATGAGTTGAGTATAACAGTTATAAGCTGGTAATCGCACACGAGTAAATAAACTTAACAGAGACGAAGCTTCAACAACCGCGCTGTGGCAGGTGACACTACTGTACGTGCTCGCGAAGCACTGGCGGCCTCGTCGCATAGGTATAGAGAAACCGGTATATAACGGCTTAGCTAGGGACTCACGCGTAGTAGTGAATCTAAAGTCGTGTACGCACGTACGAACACGAACATTGACATTTGGTTTGTACGTATGGACGGCATATTCGAACACGAACGCGAACATACACACATCAAAAGTGTCTAGGGATCAACATATATTTTTGCAATAACTTTTCTCCTGATTGATATTAATTAAAATTTTCTTTAAGGATTCATCAAATAAAGTGTTTTCGTTTGTCTACAGTAACGATAAACCAAGTCACCTTTGCATTAATAAATAAATTTGCCATTTTCCTAATAAAGGGATTTTTGACATTTGAACCACTAACATTAAAGTTCGAAAAAAAGACTGAAATAACAGTTTTCTTTAAAATTTTATTGGGTAACTTAAACAATTAATAATCCGTGTTTCTACCGCGAACACTAACAACACAAGAACATCGGTTTGGCATACTCAAAATGAGTTCATCCAAATCACGCTGTGGAATGGCCGCCCATGTTCGTTGCAACAACAAAAAAAGGTCTTCTTGCGACTGGATACCCTCCATATTCGGCAGAGCTCTTCTCTGTAGCATATCCCATGCATGCTCAATCGGGTTCAAGTCTGGCGACTGAGCAGGCCAGGGCAGGACATTGATGTTAGCTGCGGCGAGAGTCTGTCTTACAACTCTTGCGGTGTGCGGTCGTGCATTATCATGCATCAACTGAAATAAGGGACCGATTTGCACTTGTAGAGGAACGATGACGTCTGATACAATCGTCTCAGCATAAATTTGAGCGTTGAGGTTGCCTCTGATCCAAATCAACTCAGTTCTTCCGCCGATCCAAATACCCGCCCATACCATGATGGTTCCACCACTATAAGGATGGACTTCCTGGCAGGATTTTAATCGCTGTTGGCGTCCAGGGGTTCTCCAGTGTCGTATACGTCTTGTATCCGGTCTCATACCAAAACGGGACTCATCAGAAAAGCACACGAAACGCCATTGTTCTTCTGCCCAATTTCTGTGTTCAAGAGCCCATTGATATCGAATCCTACGATTGTGCATTGCTATAGGTGGTACCCTTAGCGGTCTTCGGGAATGAAGGTTCACTTCATGCAAGCGGTTTCTGACTGTTTGGTCGCTAATTAAGTTCCCTGAAGAGTGATGAAGCCTCACGGCTAACATCGTGGCGGTTCTTGTTGGAGCTCTTCGAGTTGTGGTTTGAATGTATCGGTCTTGTCTCCGTGTGGTGCAGCGATACCGTCCTCCATGGCGCTCAGCCACGGTACCAGTGCTTCGGTAACGTGTCCAAAGTCGACTGATAACACTCTGACTTGTATTTAGAGCTAAAGCCACAGTACGTTGCCGGGAACCAGCTTCTATCATTCCCACGGCTCTGAGCATTTCTTCCCTGCTTAAATGACGTCGCCGCTCCATAATAACGTTGGTTTTAATCAGTAGTAGGGCAACAGTAGCACTAATAATGTCTTCAATGCGTTGTATGTTTTTATAGGGAAAATATTGACAGCTGATTTTCATCTTTTACTCGAATTTGATTGACAGTTCCTGTTTTAAATTATGAAATGCACCAAAAAGGATCCATATAAATTTATAAAATCATAAATTTATTACAAAGCCACATCTCAATCTCAAGAAATCCGCATAAAAATGCTTAATCCCTAGACACTTTTGATGTGTGTAGTTTGATCCTAATAGCGGCGCCGGTGGTGGCGGCTGTTACGCAACATATGTTGAAGCTATATAGAACACCGTCCATACAGATCTTCAAAGAAGATTAAGTTTGCGGCGATCTTTGAGACTGCTCGATGTTCGTTAGTGGTGCGCACGGGCCAACCAAGTTTTTCCGTATCATGCAACACAACAAGTTTGTTCGTACGCGGCCTTATAACACAGTAGTTCGCGTCAAACTTCTAGTCCACTCTGAAGTTTTTCGCGCATGCGCAATACCTATTTTTCAAGGAATACGGGATCAGAGTGGACTACAAGTCTGAGGCGAACTATACGCTTGTTGCAAGCTTTGTCCCTGTTCCGTTTATTTACTTGGGTGGTCATCGTATGACATTCTTATGCGTGTGTTTCCACCAGAGATGTGCGAGGATGCGTTGCGAGGAATGTGTGTGTTAAGCAATCAATCATTTATTTGCGTCAAATTACAATAAAAGAATCACATATTTGAGCTACATAAATTAGCATGCAAATTTCAGGGTACGGTGTCTAATGAATCTGCTAACAATAGTTACAATGTCAAATTGTCAAATCTGCTCATCGTCGAGTTTCAAATTATTAATAATACACACAGGCAAATTATAATAATGTAAATTTTCCTTAACTAAACATAAATTCCTTTTTAAAATTTGAAAAAGTCTTCTAGACTAAAGAAATTATGGTCGTTCAGCCAGCGGAACAAATGTCTTCTAAATACTGGTAACTTATAATTTTTAATGTCATTAGGTATATGATTGTAAATTTTTACGCACATTGCTAGGCAACTTTTATTAAATTTTAAAGATTTAACCTTTAGATTAAGCCGATGGGGATCTCTGCGTACTCTTGTGTTTTTTAGATCATATGTCTTTCCAAAGAAATTCTTATGTCTGGTCACAAAAAGTACATATCTCAAGAACCAATAGAATTGTTTCATTCACCTAGCTTCGCGATTGTATTGGTTCTTAACTAACACATTCCTCGCACATCTTAGGTCCTTTTTCTAAATTGTTACTCAAGCACTTGAGTAGAGATTTAACGACGTCAGTTCATACAAAAACTTTACTCAGGATATTTCTCGAGTACAGGGCGGGCGAGTAACCGCTTAGGACTTAGGACCTCGAACATACAAAAGGCGACTGAAAGTTTGCATTATTGATGTCCTTTTCGACTTTGAACCCAGTTGTGAGTTAATAAACAGTGATACCAGCCACCAATGAGTCCACAGTGAATCATAAGTTAAATATCGTATTGTTAAGTAAATTAAATAATACACAACCGCACCAATCTTTATAAGTAACAATAACTTCGTTTGTTGTCAAGTTTTTAAATTGATCATGTCTAATGTCCATGAGACATTCATTAGTGAAAATGTCATCAGATTAGATAGTGAGGAAGACAGACTCACTACTTAACTACTCGTCAAGGTAATACTCATAAAAATGCACATGTTTTATATCACTAAAGTGCAGCAGTAAAATTATAATATTTACTTTAACGTTTCTTTCAACAATGCGATCTTTACGACCTAATTATTGACTCGTTATTTTTACGACGACATCAAACTAATTGTTTCATATAAATTGCAAATTGTTTTCATTTCCTTTACATTCTTTGCAATTAAACGAACGATTGGGATTTAAGTATCCGCTACAACGTACGTATTTTTAGATGGCAATCCATTGCCATCTAAAAATACTACTCCAGTAGGAACAGGTCTTTTTAAAGCAATTAGTCTTTTAACAGTGCTAATAATTGTTTGGAATGAAATACCTGGGAATACATGAAAGACCTCTCGCTACTCAGGCTGTTCATAATGTTGTTCTTGCATAATTGAGCACGCTTCGCCGCCCTCGATTGTAAGTCGCTCGCGTTTTGAAAGCTTATCAGTCAATGACGATTCAGTATTCGACGTCAAGGCTGCGTGTGGAATTTCATTCTGAGGAGTGAAAATCACTCGAACCCGATCCAAATTGAATCCAATTGAAATTGCTATCACCTGACAGTTTGTTAGTTGTTTCGGAATAGGTTCGTTGGCGCTATTTTCCCTCTGACAAGTGTATATTTTAACCGTGCACCGCGGCGCCTGGAGCCCGATGAAATCCACCCGCCAGCTGACAGACATGTTCGTTTGGTCTGTTTCTATACGAGGGTGAAAATCACTCAACGAAAAGCGATCTGGAACGCGCCCTATATGGCAATTCTCGCTTTCAAAATGGCAATTTCCTTTCGCTCAAAGTCAGTGGTAGTCATAATCTGGTACACTCACCCTCAGCACGTAGTCGGCGCCCTCGAGCGTGAACTGGCGCCCCGCGACGGTGAAGCCGACGGCGGGCAGGCGCGGCACGAGCGCGCAGTCGAACACGTACTGGCCGGCCAGCAGCGGCGTGGCGCCCAGCGCCTGGTTCAGCTCCGATATCTCCTTCGCGGGGCCGCCGATGAGCGAGGTGCCCGTGTCCGCGATCGCTTGGCAGCCCTGATTACATTACACATATATAAATACTAGAAATAACTGGTCGAAGAATCAGGTGAGAACCGAATCTGCACCTTCTGTCACTAATTATGGAGCTACTGAGACCATAGCCCGCTTGATTCCTGATTCTTCTAGTATTAAAGCTTTAGAAGATGTAGCATTGTGGATGCGCAATAAAAAAAACTTGCGCACAATTTTTTTTTATGTAATTGAGAGCAAATGAGCCGGAAGGTCACCTGATGGAAAGTGATCACCTCCGCCCATGGACAACTGCAACACCAGAGGTGTCGATGCGTTGCTTGCCTATACAATACAATTACAATTTTATGTTAACATCAACAATAATAAAGCCCTATTTTCCGTATGCGCGTACTTAGATAAAAATCATTCAATGATACAATAAATCTTCGTTGAAAGTATGCTAACGGAAAACACTCAATTTTTCGTTTCATATTTCGGATTGCAGTTTCAGTGTTATGGTACTTACTTTAATAGATAAGCGCGATTGTCCCACGCAAGTTACAGTTTTAATTAACAACCAAGAACAAAATTTGCAATACACACTCCTTAATACAATATGTGTTTTAGATTTAAGAAGTGAATAAATAAATAATAATAAATCTGTACTTTTTACACATAGAATAATCTGTATAAAACTGATTCATATTCCGACCATATCTTTTTTTTGTAATGGTGACGCTAATAGCTCCGAAAATAAAACAACTAGCAATTTGATGCTTTTTCACACATAGGTATAGTATCTCAAAACCAAGATGGAATTCCAGTTTTTTAACTTTGTAAACAGCTGCTGAAATTCTAATATATTTTGTTTTGCGCCAGACAACACACCTCTTGTAATGGTCTCGAAGTAGGGATTAATATCCCTGTGTTACGAGGTACCACACAAAGAAACAAGCTAGGGGCGTCTCCCAGCACACCCAGACCCGAGTCAATTCAGAAAAGATCGTTTCCTGAATTGACCCGACCGGGAATCGAACCCGGGACACTACGGAAATCAAAGCGAGAAACCGTGCTACAGCGCACTACGCCACTCGTGTCGTCATAATAATAATAAAATTGGCGGAATTAATATTATACTGTCTAAGCAAAACTGTAGAGGCCATAACGAAAAAAAGAAAGTGTTTTTACTGCGACCCCACTGCGCTGCTTGTCGGCTAAAACTGGAAAGAAGAGTAGCACTCACGTCAACGCAGAAGGTCTTCCCGCCGGCCCGCACGGCGTCCATGCCGAACTGCCAGTAGGTGGGCTTGCTGAGCGGCACGTACGTGAAGTTGCCGCGGTAGTGAGCTGGGTCCGAGCCGCCCAGGATGATCTCTCCGCCGCTGGCCGCCGCCGGGTCTCTACACATTATAGGTGGCTTACTTGATAGCTAAGGGCCTATCGCTTTTGAAAAACGCGGTCTGCACAAGCCCTAACAGTAAATTGGTGACGGTGGGATTCAAAGTTAAACAGCCTTTGCTGTCACATTTTTTCCGCTGATATTATGGAGCAGCATCATTTTAATTCTTGAACTGAAAGTGTTAGTAGGCAGAGATTATAACGCTAGAAAAGATTTAATATATTAAAATATATATTAAATCTTTTCGAATGATATAATTAAAGAAGAGTGGCGAAACTCGACTGCATATTTTACAAAAACGTTACCAAACGGACATATGTTAAATAAATAGAGTTAAATTTGTTGAATTTATTTTCATAAAATCGGGATTTTTAAAGAAGGCAGGTCATAGATTATTATTCCCGATTTCAATAAAACAAAACTTTTCTGTAGTGCAACAAAAAGTGCAAAAACTAAACGGTTTTATTTCCTGTAAGAGTATTCCAATCTGCGCAGAAGTTTTCAATTACTGCAATAAATTCTATTTTCAATTTGTGTTATGGTAAGTTATATTTTAACTGTTTGACCTAATCAATTAAATCAATACACTTTAATGAACATTTTAAAGCCATATACTTGTATTTTGAATGTATTCTAGTGCAAAGTGTAAAAACAAACTGATAAAGAGGCTGTATGGCTTCCCATTGTTGTCATCAATGTCAATGTCAAATCACTCACATCACGTTACATTTGATTTTTAATACCACTTGTCTGCGAGATGGAGGATTTCCTCCACAAAAAAAAGCAGTGTCTGTGGGATGAAATCCTCCACCTTCACAGACTTGCACTTGAGAAGTTTTTTTACATACTTTTTTAGTTAGGGCAGGAGGTCGGGCCGACAAATCGTTTCCGGTTTATTAGGCTGTATGGTACAATACCCAGAACTATCGGCGTTTAAAATAAAAAGATGAAGAATTTTGTCGTTGAAATATTGCTGACTCAGAGTGTCACAGAGTGGTGACTTTTATGTGACATATTTGATGATTTTTAACGTGAATTACGCGTTTTCAAGTCTAAAACATCGAAAATATAATGTTATTCTTCAATATATTATCTACTTATCGAGGATTATGTGCAATTTCATGGAGAATTTTGTAATTGAATTCGACTAACTTCGGTGCTACTTCGGTGCCGCTTAGGTGCGACCTAAGTGCTTTATACCAGCTTTCATTTTCTTATTGCAGATGAAATAACTTATAGAAATAGGTAGAGGCACTAATGCAGAATTAGGAATATATAAAAGAAAGCCACAATTCATAACATAAATGGATTTATTGCAGTTTTAAAAAACCACGCGCCGAGAAAAAAAAAGAAAACGCCGGGTCTGTGAGATGGAGGATTTCATCCACCACAGACACGACAATTACGCTCCCACAGTTAAAATATTTAAAACATTTTTTTTTCGTTTTTATCAAATAATCAAACTGTAAGAGAAAGTAGCCCTCCAGAATGACCTGTACCACCTGTTGCAGAAAAACATAATCAAATTGAAAACCCAGCAAACAAATAATGAAGCAAATAATCAAATAGCTCTTCCAACAATAAGAAGAGCAGCCGCCACTGCTGGCCGTTGCTTGTTTCCTTGTGTGATGATCGGGAAAAACTTCATGTACCTGAGTCTATACGCAGAAGGGTCCTTGTAGACTTTAAGTAGTACAAGGGAGTGAAGCCATTTTCGGATATTATTGTTATTGTGCTGCTGGAAATTACACAGTTGGGTGTTGCTCGCTCATAATGTCCATTTTATGGTAAATGGGGTACGCTTGTCACCAGGATCATTTCGGAGCTCCTGCTGCATTCTTGGACAACTTGTTAAATATTTAAATCAATGTACATAAATAAGTTGATATGTTTTTTATTTCGTAGCTTACATAGCAGTAAAACTTTAATATGCCTCACACTGAGCTGAACAAATTTAATTTAGGTTCACTAGATATGTACTTCTTTTGTTCTTTGTCTAGTTCTATATTTTTGTGATGATATGATAAGGGGAACAGGTGACAGATCGCTCGTGCCGCGTACCGATGCGGCACGAGCCAGTCGCATAGTAGAAGAAGCACGCGGCCGTACTAACAAACTCGCAGTGCGCCTTTGCATGGGACGGGTATAGGGTGGATGAGGCCCATCGAGGTTTCTCATTGCACGTATCATGTAGCGCTGTTGACTGAACAAGCCCGTTCGTACACCCGCGACGGGACCCGTCGCACGGACTTGGACACCGTCTGCCCATTCGCGCAATTCCTCGGAACGGAATACTTTGCATGGAACCGTGCCTAGTCAGACAAAATGCGGATATTGTACGTTGGATTGTATCACTATAATAAGAAATATCTAACCAAACAGCCTCCGAAACGCGAAAGTGGAACGCCCGAACATGTATCCGCTTACGTTGGACCAAATCTGACTGATGTGTAAGCATCGATGTCCTTGTATTAATTAGAAAATGATTATACACCAACGATTTAAATTATAACTTCGCTACCTTCAATAGCTTTAATTTTTTTTTAACCCCAGCTTTAAAAGAGTAAAAAAAAACATTTATTTTCAGACAGTTGTCCATAGATGTTAGTAACAATGAATAGAAATCCTTGATAAACTAGGTTAGTAAATGATAAATAAATATGGGTATCTTAAGACTACTAAAGTGTTGTAGCAGGATGGAAAATAAAGCAAAAATATACTTAGCAGGCTCATCGAGCCTTTATTACATGCAGCTCGGTGAACCTAGCCAGCAAACTCGAGTCCATCCTGTCACCCACCATCCACAAAACTCTGTTGGAGCTCCCTCGCACCCTATTCATTAGCGACCCATTATTTTTTTGCGCATCGTTGCGTAAAAGTCGTCCACCCTAGCATCAGCAAACATGCCGGAGGCACTGCAGTAGCGTGGGAGCCGGAACAGCGCTCTGAAAATATTATTATAAAGAATACGCAAAGCATTGTAGGATTTTTGTGTAAAATTTACCCATAGGCTGCTGGAATAAAAGGTTTGGCAGAACGCTTTAAATAGCGTGATTTTGACCTCAGCTGAACACCGAGCAAACCTATGCGCCAACATATTGCCACGAACCGACAACGCCCTGCGTTCCCTTTCTACATCTAAATTATCACACAAATTCTCAGTAACAATATGGCCAAGATATTTAAACTGCTTAACACGGCTCAAGGGTACTGTATTAAGAGTTAACGGCGGTATATTGGATGGACCTTTCTTGTCAGCCTTGAAAAGCATGAACTCGCTCTTTTCCTCGTTGTACTTTAAGTCATGTTCTGCAGCGTACGACTCGCATACTTTTAACGTCCTTCTCAATCCTCCAATTGAGGGGCTCAGCAGCACCAGATCATCAGCATAACTTAAATTGTTGACGCATACGTCATCTACCTGATATCCGACATGCATGCTGCTCAGCTCCTCAACTAGTTTATTCACATAGATGTCAAACAAACGCGGAGAAAAAGCCTCCCTGTCTCACACCACAATCAAGCTGATACTCATTTGAGTATGCATTTCTCCATCGCACAGCATTCGATTGATGACTGTACCAGTACGAGAACATTGCAACTATTTCAGAGTGGACTCCAGCTTCTTCTAGCTTCACCCAAAGTTTTCTGTATGACACGAGGTCAAAAGCCTTGGATAAATCCAGAAAGCACGCGTACACAGGCGTTTTTCGCGAAACATAATACTCAACAGTATGCTTTAAAGCCAATATAGCACTCTCAGTAGACAAACCCTCACGAAATCCAAACTGTGAATCACAGATTGGTACCCCATCTAAATGTTTATTGAGTAACCCATCTAAGATTTTTGCAATTATTTTAGCCACTGAGATAGGCCTGTAATTATTCTTATCTGAGATATCCCCCGTAGGGTTCTTTACAATTGGCACAACAATAGTTCTCATGAGGTCTTTAGGTAAGTATGAGTGACGTAAACAAAATGTGAAAAACATGGCCAAAACTCTACACAGGTGAGGTCCAGCATGCCGCAAGTGCTCGATGCTGAGCCCATCATGCCCAGGTGATTTTCCTCTTTTAATATTTTTAATGATATTTGCAACATCTGAAAACCCTACTGGTTGTTCAGTCTGACAAGGCTCAGCATCGCCAACCGACGGCAAACGAGACTGAACTTGAAAATTATCCTTGAATAAATTGGCAATATCTTTAGGCTCACTAGTCCCCTCGACACTTACAGGCAGGTTAAAACAATTAACTTTTTTGTTAGTCTAGCGTAGTTCTAAAAACATCAACCGATTTCTTTTATGTACGCGGCCCGTAAGTAGAGGTCTAAAATTACATGGAAGTTCGCCGTCCTTCTTTATCGTTGTAGGTATGACAGCTGAAGAAGAATTATAATTTTTGTATTAGTAGGTAAGTAGTATAATCAACAACAACCAGTCAGCAACTGCACTCGACGGAGCGCGGTCGCAGTGCTTTCGTTGGTACGTTGACTCATTGCCTCGCGGAAACGATGAGTTCGCGAACAGTAAAGTGCTCTAACTGCAATATTGTTATCAATGAAGTGTTAGCGTTTTTGTCCCATGTCTTGGATTACATGGACGAGGAGAGTATTCACCTATTGGTTACGACGTCATTGAATGTCGAGGCCATTACAAAAGCTAAATATCTGCTCTTCGAGAACCTGACGCAAAGAAGAAAATGCCACAACGTCTTGGATGACATGATCTGCCTCCTAAAGTCTGCAGATCCTGAAATCTTCCCAACATTTGTAGCCAAAGATTTAAATGTTCTTTAGAGCGTAAGCTTCGATCATATTGATTGTACGAGACTATTGATTACGATTCGCAACGATTTTTTTTTTGATTACGACAAACTAATTGTAACATAAAAAACTGTTCACAGAAACCAAACGAAAACTCAGAATGGCAGGTTGTACGATCGAAGTCAGCTAAAAAGTACAAATTACTAGGACAAAAAGGTCGCGCATCCACAGCACCGGACGTTAAGTTCAAGGCAGCGAACATAAAAATTCCTTTTTTTATATCTAACGTCAGCAAGGAAACGAGCGAACAAGATATAGTAGGTTACATTAAGGACAAAGTAAATGAAGAAGTGTCAATAAAGAAAATTAACATGAAAGTGGATAGGAAATACAACGCGTTCAAATTGTTTGTGTCTAAGGATAAGTAAAACTTATTTTTAAATGGTGAGTTTTGGCCGGATAGCATTACATTTAGAAGATTTGTCTATTTTAAATATGCCGCAAAAAATACCTATTTTTTATGAAGTTTTGGGTGAGATAAGCGCTATTGAAGAAAGTAAGAGATACCGAGTCAATATTTATTTATTTTGGGTGACTTTAATTCCCATCCCAACGAGCTATTCTATAATGAGCTAAATACTTTTTGCGTGGATAGAAAATGGGTGTGTGCAGATGTTTGTAAGCTGGGCATTGACTCGGGTAGCTATACCTATATTGATGCATACCACGGAAGTAGGACTTGGCTTGACCACTGCGTGGTCTCTCTATCAGCCTGGCAGGCGGGATTAAATGTAGGTCTTTTAGAAGATGTCTATGTATCCGACCATCTGCCTGTCTACGTTGAGTGTAATTTGAATACAGTTAGGCCCAAGTTGTATATCAGAAATAAACTATGTAACTCAGTTTTGTGGGGGGAAAGAAATGAGACACAGACTGGTCATTATCATGACTTATGCATGGAAGGTTTGCGGATCATTGATTTTCCTACCGAGTTCACAAATTGTAGTTTTGGTACAATGTAACTTAAGTGAGCATAGACCTATAATAGACCGATTATACAGCGACATTATAAATGTATTGGCGGATGCAGCCAGTAAAACTAAAGCCTAGACAGATAGGTAAAAACATAGTATGTGTAAACACAGGGTATGGGTGCGACAAAACAGACCCACCACCGGGCTAGTTTTTGAGCAAATGCGCGAGTATCGTAAAGTTTTCAAAGAACGATTAAAGTGGTGTCAAAAAAATCAAGAGCAGATTAAAATGGACTTAATAGCAAAACACAGAGCTGACAAAAACTTTAGTAAATTTTGGAAAGCTTCGGCGAAGTTAGATGTTAGGCCTGGCCTTCCGGCGAGTGTCGGTGGGGTAAGTGATCCAAGGGAGATCGCTAGCATGTTCATGAATCATTTCAAAGTTCGATCGCCTCTTGGCCCGTCAGCAACGATGGTCGATCCTGAGCCCAGCGGTCAGTTAGAAGAGCCGCTGCATTACACTGCGAGCCAGATAGGGGCTGTCATTAAGGGCATGTCTAGGGGCAAGTCTCCCGGTCACGATGGGCTCAGTATCGAAAATCTTAAGTTTGCTGGCATTCACCTACCGAGGGTCCTGTCCTTGTTGTTCAATGTGTGCATCGGCCACTCGTATTTACCGGCTGCACTAATGAAAACTACTGTTGTGCCCATAGTGAAGAACAGGGCAGGAGATATCTCAGATTTGGGGAACTACCGCCCGATATCTCTTGCTACAACGATCGCTAAGGTGTTGGACAGTTTACTTGATTCGTGCTTGCAAAAGTATTTAAACATACATGACGCACAGTTCGGGTTTCGGTCTGTATTATCTACTGACAGCGCAATCTTGAGTCTCAAGTATGCTGTCCAATACTATACCGATCGCAAGACCCCGGTATACGCCTGTTTCCTCGACCTCTCTAAGGCCTTCGATCTCGCTTCGTACGATGTGCTATGGGGAAAGCTTGCGGACGGTGGTGTACCGGGAGGAATACTGAATATGCTAAAGTTCTGGTATGCTAACCAGACCAACCTTGTAAAGTGGTCAAACTCGTTCTCGGAAGCATATACGCTGGAGTGTGGAGTGCGGCAGGGGGGGTTAGCTTCTCCGAGGCTCTTCAGCCTCTATGTTAACGATCTCATTGTCGGTCTCAGCAGCATGCGTGTCGGATGCAGGGTGGGGGGTGTTAATATTAATAACATCAGTTACGCAGACGACATGGTGCTACTGAGCCCGACAGTAAAAGGCTTAAGAGATATGCTCAAACTTTGTGAAGCCTGTGCCACTAAGCATGGTCTTATTTACAATGTAAAACAGAGCGAGTACATGGTCTTTAAGGCCGCCGGTAAGTGTCCTTAAGCTATTCCACTATCAATGGTTTGAATATAAAAAGGGTGTTTAAGTTCAAATATCTTTGACACTATCTTACGGATGACCTTAAGGACGACGTAGATATAGAGAGGGAACGCAGGGCTCTGGTGGTTCGTGGTAACATGCTGGCTCGTAGGTTTTCCCGCTGTACGGACCTGGTTAAAGTCACGCTCTTTAAGGCGTACTGCCAGGGATTGTACACGGGCGGCCTATGGACAGCGTACACCAAGAAATCCATAGAAACCCTGCGCGTCCAATATAATATCTTTAGGATGATGTTGGGGCTTCCTCGCTGGTGCAGTGCCTCTGAAATGTTCGCACAGGCACACACAGACGGCTTCAACGCGGTATTTCGCAAGAAAGTCGCATCATTGATGAGGAGGGTACGGGGGAGCCACAACAGCATCCTGAAGGTTGTCGCTGAGGACCTCAGAGCACCTGTGCTGAGACATTTCAACCGGGTGATGGTCAAATAGGTTTATTTCGGTCTAGGGCCGAGTGTCTGATTTTTTATTGGTCGTATTTGTACTGATTAATAGCTATTAAGTTCTAACATTCGCTTTTAAGTCACCTGTATTACTAACCCATGGATCTTGACATCTTAATAAATAAAAATTGATTGATTGATTGATAATTCTGTCATCTAAAACGAACGAGCAAGAGTGAGCAAATTTAGGGTCAAATTGGTGGTATGAAACCCCCCTTCACATTGTACCCGTGCGCAGAATGCCCCATCGCCTTCAATGTTGAAGGCGATGGGGCACACACATGGCGACATCGCCTAGAGCTCTTTTTGCATGACGCGATCTGTAAGTAATTAGCCTATGTACTGTGCTAATGTTATGACATTTGGGAGAATAAGTCATCGTACCGATGGGTTCACTACATAAACTAGTTCTTACCTGTTGAGGTAGAAGGAGAAGACTGGCTCCGCGAGTCCCTGGTTCACCATGTTGTCGAAAACGGGAGTCACTCCGTCCACGGAGATACTGTAAGCAATATTTATATTAACTAATATTTTTTTTTTGATGAGTTAGATTTGCAAGAAGAACTTGTAGTTAACTTTGAATTACCTGCTGAAAGCCATTCCGAGGATACCGTCGAACTTGGCGGCGACGAAGGCGAGCCCTGGCTCCGACATAGCCTCCGCGAACGTCTGCCGCTGCACCTTGATGCCGCCCACCTGCACAGCAATTAACAAATTCATCAGGGAAGCTCACCAGGCTCTGGGATGTGATGTAGTTCCGGCTGTCTGAGCCACTCATCCTACAGAGATCTCGCTTATCTAGATTGATAACGAATCGTTAGTGACGGCAATCGATCAAGGTTTCGTCGTTTGTGACGCTATACTTTCTTTGATAAATCAAAAAAACGTGGCTCAGACAGCCAGAATTTTGCAATTTCGGCCACTTTCGATCTCAGCTTCTAAACGATTTCAGGGCCCGTTTTCTTATCAAAAGGTTAGTGACGCGATTTGTGACGGCCATCCGAAGTAATTTCATCCATCAGGATGCAATACTTTTCGAGAAATCCCTAATGCGATCTGCGCCTAAAAGCCTAGTTATTCAAATAAAGATTTCAAGTAAATTGAAGTTTTTTATTTCAAAATACACCACATCACAGGCCTTTTTCTTCAAACATTAAAACTGCCCTCGCTGGTACCTCTAAGAAAATGAAGAATGTCGGTAAAGTCTGTTCTTTTGAAATTACAAACAGACACTTCTATTTTATATACTATTGGTATAGAATAAGTAAATATTCACTTAAATAGGTATCTACGTAAGTAAAAGCAGTAAAAGACAAGGCAATATGTGTACATTTTGCCAAGATTTACAATATTGATGTCCTTGCATTCCTATAAAAGAGCTCAGTGTGGTCACCCTGCCTCGTGCATTTGCACCAATGTATGGAAAAAAAAGAAATGCTTATAACTTTTGATTGCAGGCACTTAGAGCCGTCACAAACGTCAATTCTTGTTCTCCATCGCCGTCACATTCGTTTAGAAGTGTTTCCAGCTACGTGGAACCTCTGGAAGTCATAAAACAGGTGGCTCAGACAGCCGGAAGATTTTCGTCTGAGCCAACACGTTTTTTTACAATAACTCCTAAATGGAAGCGTCACGAGAGTTCAAAACGCTTTGTGACGCGTCACAAATCGCGTCACAATCCTTTTGTAGAGAAAGATCTGTCCAAAATGTGATATTTCGTGAAATAATCAAGAAAAACAAGTTTTTGAAGATTTCTCGAAAAGTATTGCATCCTGATGGATGAAATTACTTCGGATGCCGTCACAAATCGCGTCACTAACCTTTTGATAAGAAAACGGGCCCTGAAATCGTTTAGAAGCTGAGATCGAAAGTGGCCGAAATTGCAAAATTCTGGCTGTCTGAGCCACGTTTTTTTGATTTTTCAAAGAAAGTATAGCGTCACAAACGACGAAACCTTGATCGATTGCCGTCACTAACGATTCGTTATCAATCTAGTTAAGCGAGATCTCTGTAGGATGAGTGGTTCAGACAGCCGGAACTACTTGGCATGTGTGGCTTAGCTACTTAACAACTCGGTGTGAAGCCTTTACTACGAGGGGTATTCAATGAGAAGTAATAATGACATATAAACTCCTTGAACAACAAAAAAGTTAATACTGGCATGTAAAGCCCAGACATTTGACAAAATAAAAATTATTGATCCTTTTTTCTTATTTTAAAAACAGAAGTCATTTATTTTCGTCATGTCGGAGCGTGGTACGCAAAATGGATAAAATAGAAATTCGCGCCGTAATAAAAAATCTCTGCCTGAAAAAAATAACTACTGAGCACGTAAATCTAGACTTGAAAGGAACATATGGGGTCAATGCTCCTCCGTATTCTACGGTTGCGCGGTGGTGTGCCGAGTTAAAGAGAGGTAGAACTTTAACTAAAGACGACCCGCGCTCGGGACGCCGTGTTACTGTTGTAGTTGTGTTTTGTAGCTGAAGAACTAAAGATTTCGATAGGAAGTACCCTTATTATAATACATGAACATTTGGGCATGAAAAGTATCAGCGCGCTGGGTGCCTAGAATGCTTACAGACGAGCATAAACAAACAAGACTGCGGATTTCTCACATCAATTTGGAATTGTTACAACAAGATCCTGACCGATTTTTGGCTCGCTTCGTAACTATGGATGAAACATGGCTCCACCATTATGATCCTGAAACGAAACAACAGCCCGTCATCTCCAACGCCTAAGAAGTTTAAGGCAATTCCATCCGCCGGTAAGATTATGGGCTCTCTTTTCTGGGACAGCCAGGGGGTGATTGATAATGATTGAATACTTCAATCATGGAGCTATCAGGATACTATACGGGGCCCTTATACGCAGAAAATATAAAAAAATGCATCAGGAAATACGCGAAAATCGCCGCGGCAAACTTGCTAAAGTTGTGTTGTTTCACCAAGATAACGCCCCCGCACACAAGTCCCGAGTTGCGATGACTGCTATCCAAGATGCTGGATTTGAATTGATGGAACATCCTCCATACTCACCTAACCTTGCGCCTAGTGATTTCTACCTGTTCCCGCGGTTAAAAGAACAACTTAGAGGTCACAAATATGGCAATGATGAGGAAGTGATTGCCGCCGTACATGATTTTTTAAGCGATCAAGATGAAGATTTTTTTCAAGAAGGGAATCTTAGGATTAGAAATACGATATATACCAAGTGTTTAAACCTCAAAGGTGATTATGTCGAAAAATAAAATAACAATAAATAATATATAACTGCTTCATAATACTCAATAACATAATACTTTTTATTGAACACCCCTAGTACTAATAAATACAGTAACCAAAGTACAAATGAGTCACTAAGATCCTTCATCCTTCATTAACGATAACTTGAAGTAATTTGAGATTCTAAGAGAGCCACAAAATAATTAACACTGCAACATTTTCAACTAAGTCTCAATCTTAACAACGAGTGGGGGACACTTACGGTGACGTCATCAGTGGAGAGGAAGCCGGAGAGGCTGCCGGAGCCGTAGTGGATGGCGAACTCGGTGCCGTTCTTCTGATAGCTCTTTGACTTGCTACTATCATATTTGTTGTGAAGAACTAGGGATACAAACCAATGTAAGAGTTATTTGAATGCATATTTATTGAGTGGGAGGGTTTAAAGAATTGCTGTACTCACGACAGGCGATGTTGGTGTAGTGGCACTTCTTAGAAGGCACCCACAGGTTAGAAGATCCGGTGTCGAACACCACCTTAAACGTCTGCGGCGGGTTGCCGATCTGGATCGGTCCGTAGTATTGCGCCTGCGACAGACCACATTCATTTTAAGAGCTATTTGAACTACACTCCTTAAATGTAGTTGTACTACTGAGCTGGTCAACCTCATCTTTGAGGCCTGCATAAATTCCTTTGCATGGTTGAATGTATGTAATTGATGTCTTTCTACCATTTCTTATAGGCGTATAATTCGCTAACTTTAAAAAGAAAGTGCATGTGTGCACTAGCATATTAACGCTAAAGATTCGCCCCATCCGCGGCGGTTACAATTTCATTTATCATTTCGTAGATTCCCGATAATACGTTTATCTTGCGGCAAATCACGCATCTATAAATAGTCATGTTTAAACGATTTACGATAACAATTTGCATAACTTACGAGGCTATGAAACGTTACTCAATACTTTTCCACCCTTATCCACTAAATCAACTAAAATCATCTAGTGTATTTGAAGGTACAAATTGCCTGAATTGAATAATTATTGCCTGCTGAGTTGTCCTAGTTCACAAACATTTACCTTTGTAAGAAACTATTTGTACAAATTCTGCTAATAACAATAATAGTAAGAATAATGAATTTAAGAATAATGTTTAAGCTGGGTTAGCAAAAAGTATGTATATGCTTATCCAGCCCAAACATTATTCTCAGTAGGTATATAATACTGTTTTCTATTGTTGTTATTGGCACAATAAGCCTAAATAATTATAATATTTTAAAATTAACTACAACAATAACAATTAAATAAAATGATAAGGTTGTTGTAACGGAAACAGATAAACAATAATAATATAGTTTTCAGCTAACTTAATCAAAATCAGTAGCAAAACTTACTCTTCTGGCATATTAATAAATAATAAATATCCCTGGACATTATATTTGAACAATAATATGTTATTTGGCCACTGTTTACATCAAAGCTATTTATTTAGCAAACAGTGCGAGATAACACGAGGCAGGTTATCGCGGGCAGACTCGTTCGAGGGAAGAGCACACAATGACCTCATGACACTCGATTCGAATCAATAAGTGCCAAGACTTAAAAGCGCCGAACGCAAAATCATAATATGATTTTCAATAAATGTAAATACAACTGATATTTCTACAAAAAATATAGCTAAATAACGTTATTAGTACAGTAGTTAAAAACACACCGGAAAAAAGAATGTATAAGTATGATTGGTAATTCATCGAAAATGAGAAGTTTAATTTTCTCCTTTACTCATGCCTAATGCCTATGCATACCTACTAGTCTAGTTTGGATTCCCTAATGCAAGAGCTGGCAAGCCCTGGGGCAATGCATGTGATGACACAAAGCTAATACTATATATATTTTGTGTAATTTATGAAATTAATTTCATAAATTTCATAAAAATTCCTGTTAGATAGTGGTAATCAGTTAAAATAATAAATAAATGTCACAATTGATTATCAATTTAAAACTATTCAGTACATACTCCTAAAAGGTAAAATATAACATAAAGCAGACCTTTAAATCAAATTTGCATGTGCCAGATAGCTTGTCTCCCTAAAGATATTATGTGATTGCCCTTTCCCGAAGCCCTAAGCTGAGGCTTCACCCATTCTATGAGGTGACATGAGGCAAGTTACTTTAATAAGGGTTGGCAGTGCTCTGTGCTCACCCTGCAGCCATCTGCTGCTAAACAGTAAGTATTAGCGATGCAGGCAATATGAAAAAACATATTTAAAGTAGTTTTCTCAGCTATGAATATTCTTGCCACTGCTCTCAGAATTGATTCCCAATAATAAACACATATAAAGTTGACTTTTTATGACAGATGAAAAAGTGGTTGGCTGCATAAGTCCTAACTATGCAATGTGTCTTATTAGTTAATTCGCTTCTTATCACATACCTGAGCAGGTATAATCTTAAATAACTGGTTAGAACTTTAATTATTGTTATTAAATAAAATACAGATTTATGTAATATTAGTCATCATCAGCATGCAGCAAAGAAGTTGCACACTTGATGCTGTGTAAATAAGGTTTATAACAGGAACCCAAATATTATAAAATTTAACTATATATTAGACAATTGAAATGCATGAAAGACACCGTCGAAATCAACCCCAGCATGCACAAAAGAATGTCCTTCATTTTGCATTTTAGTTTATTAGCAATTATTCATAGTAAACTGACATTATTGTGGTTAGAAACGAAAAGGTCGTAGGTTTGAGGAGAGAAGCGACACGGCACGTGCCGGTTACGCGAATATAAATAGGACTGGGGTTGAGGCGTGCGTCCACGGCGATAGATCGGTCTGGCTGGTGGAGTGTTGGTTTTGCGCGAGTTGTCTGGCGGTGGCAATGGCTAGCGTGATAACATCGTCCGGTTCGGTAGTGCGTGCCTAGGGCGGCGCGCCTTACGAATGGTGTTGGGGTCGGGCGTATAGTTACCTGCCTCCACTACCTAGGGATTGGGGCGGGTCTGATTGGAGTCGGAAAAATTTGAGGACAATTGCTTTAGGTGCTGCGAGATGGTCGGCAGACCTAAGTCAATGTGGAGATTTTCATTGCGTAAAAACCACGGGGCGCCCGTAGCTTTACGCATGAACAGAGCTCACCTAAATTATGCCTCCCTGAAAAAGGTTTTGAATACATAGTACTTACATCAAGGTAGTTGGACAGCGGCTCCGGCGCGGGCCCCGTGACGGCGTACTTCATGCGGACCACCTGCAGCTCCGTGCCCACCTCGTGGAAGTGGCTGCGCACTGTCTGCATGCGGTACAAGGGCACCCTGGCAACACAAACCAGTGCTACATCCATTCATTAACATCCAGCACACAAAGTACAGTTTTTATGTTAAAAACGAAACAAAGCCAAAATTCTCACCTTACAAATTCCGCCGAACTGATAGCAATCAGCGCTAGGAAGAATAATACTATTCTCCCCATGATTTTGTTACAGAACTCGACCTCTGAAATACAGAAAAACAATGCAAAATGCGCATCACAAAAACTATGGATTAAAAGTATTCAAATTTGCTTTTAGGATATCGATGCACCCACTTTCTAACTTCTCGTGGTGAAGCGTAAAGCTGTAGTAAAAGTAAAACAAAATATGCTAACAATCTTGTTTATTCGTCTGCAGCGAAAAATAAATGCGAAATGACTAATCAAATTACACGAAATACACGACACGAACACCGGCGCGTTATCTGTCAAGCTGTCAAGTGTCAACAATATTTGATAAATGTCAAGTCAAGCATGACATTTACTTTTTTTTAGAAGACAATTATTGTGTACCCACTTGGGTCTCGTAATAATATACCTTACCCAAACTGGGTATGTGAAAACAAAACAAACATGGCCTAAATCGAAAACCATTTCGAGGTATTTGTATTTTATACTTTATGTAAATATATAACATTTTTGAAAGCAAAGGATCTAGGATATTTTCAATAAAATACGTTAGCAATCAGATCTGGGGTCATTCATTTGACCCCAGTTTGCCAACGTACGAAAAGAGTAGGTACATGAAGATTCATAAGATTCTTGACAGTAACCAAATTGACATCTCACATGTCAAAAAAAAGTATATAGAAATAATAATAATAAACGTAAATAAAATAGTACAATATTACTACATATCGTGAATATACATAATGTGAATCTACCACCGGTTCGGACGTTGCTTCTTATCGAGAAGACTCCGGCAAGAAACTCGTTAATTACTCTTTTGAACTTTGTTTTACAAAAAATAAATTCAGAGTACAGTCAATGAGAGTAAAAAAGAAAACAAAATATTGAGCACAGGAGCAGATTATTCCTACTATGACCACAAACTTTTGTCGTTCAAGTAATCCTCTACATTACAATAACCGTGTTTCATTAACTTTGCTTTAATTGCAGACTTAAACTTGTGAAGAGGTAGATCAACATGACTTTGAGGTATTTTAATAAAGTATTTCACAGATTGACCCACAAATGAGTTTCCCACCTTGTGTAGCCTAAGACTGGGAGTTTTCAATTTGTTTTTAGTTCTGGTATTATGTTTATGAGTATGACTGTTTTTTTTGAACAGATGCAAGATTTTGCGCACATACATTATGTTATCTAAAATATACTGAGCATGCACAGTTAAAATATCGATCTTTTTAAATACTTCCTTAAAGCGAGTCGCGTGGTCTAAGTTTGTAAATGGAACGGATGGCTCTTTTTTGAAGTACAAAACTGGTGTTCAAGTCTGCAGCTGAACCCCACAACAGTAGACCATACGACATAACACTATGAAAAAAGCTAAAATATACTAGTCTTGCTGTTTCAATATCAGTCTTATTTTTCCAACATTTGAAACCTATTAGGTCGTATGACCGTCCTTTCACGTGATTGGTTGATAATATTTCCATCAACCAATCAAATGACGCGATCTATATCATACGTGAGATTTTTAGCTAGGCGATTCTACTGCATGGTATTAATGGTGTTTCCAGATAGCAAATTTTAAAGTCCCCCAGGAGAAATATATTTTTCCACAAAGTTATTTTTAATAATATGTATATTAATTTACGCCCATTGCCCAGACGGGTAGGTAGGACTTAAAATAGCCATTCGCTATTATCCTTTTAGGTAGGGCTTAGTTTCAAAACTTGGCAAGATAAATTTTATTTGAAGTGTACATGATGAACGGCGAGCTCTGCTTCAGTCGTAAGTGCAGTAAATCAGTAATTTTCTCCTCATTACTTATTTACCACGAATCGGGGAAAAAACACACGTGGGAACACTAAGCAAAATTGTGACGTCATGAGTTCGCAATGTTTAAAAAATAATAAAATATTAACTACCGGCCAAACAGTTATGGTCAGCAAGAAAAGAGTACCCGACCTGGATAGGGCGTCGCCGAAAAACGACGCGCAGGGGGATCGCCCTACTCCTGTGTTAAGTGGGTTAGGGCATCGGGCCATGGGCGGACCCGGTTAAAGACATTAGTCCAAAGGATGGTCTGCTTCGCGTCGTGGAATGTTGGCACGCTGACGGGACGCGCTCGCGAGCTGGCCGATGTGCTCGCCAGGCGGAGGGTGGCCGTGGCGTTCCTGCAGGAGACTAGTTTATCTACGCGGGTTCTCCTGGTGGGGCCAATGGAATGGGGGTGGTACTGTCAGAGGAATTCCAAAATAGTGTCTTGGAATTCAATCGTGTTAGCGACCGCCTTGTGGTCGTGAGGGGGCTTATCGAAGGGGTCACGACCAATTTAATAAGTGCCTACGCACCACAGTTCGGTTGTAGCGACTCGGATAAGGCACTGTTTTGGGAGCAAATCGACCGGCTCCTATGCACTATTCCATTGTCCCAAGGTGTCGTTCTGGGTGCTGATCTGAACGGTCATGTGGGTGAACAGTGTGAGGAATACGGGCGTGTTCACGGTGGTTTTGGTTTTGGCAGTCGTAACGCTGAAGGCGAATAGATTCTCCGGACGTGTGTGACTGCCGACTTGGCCATCGTTGACACGTTCTTCGAAAAGAGTTCCGAGCATCTGATCACCTACAAGAGCGGTAGGAGCGCAATCCAGATCGACTACTTTCTACTGTAAGGTCGTACCCGGAGAGAGTCTTACTGTCCAACACCGTCTACTTGTGATGGACCTGCGAGTGAAGCCTCGAGGCAAATGCCGGAAGCGCTCCCCGCCCCAAACCAGGTGGTGGCTGCTTGAAGGAGTCAAATCCCATGACTTTGCTGCCGCTGTCGGTGACCTGTGCATCGCAGCGGATAGTGAGTCCGGGCAACAGCGCTGGGATAGGTGTCAGGCAGCTATCACCAGGGCGGCGAGGGTGGTGTTGGGTGTGTCTCGGGGTAGACGTAGGCTTGACAAGGAGACCTGGAACGGAGCAGTCCAGAAGAAGATCAGGGTAAAGAAAGCCCTCTTCAAAGCGTGGCAAGCGTCCAAATCACCTGAAGACCCCGCCGCGTACAGGGATGCCAAACGTGCCTCTTAACGAGCTGTAGCCAGAGCCAGACGTGACCACTTCAGGACTCAAGCGGGATTCGAACCCGCGACCTTTCACAATCCGGGTGACTGCTCTTCCAACTGAGCTACCGAGGCCGGGTCACTACTAGGTACTAACCAGTCATAAAAACTAGATGTGCGGAAATATGAGGAAACTATGGCTTCAAGATAACATATTTGATGTTTGACCATTACGTCCTTTGTACAATAAGTTGGAGTCGTTTGAGGGGCAGAAGCTCGTTTACAAGTTTCTATGTGCCGCCGTGTAAATGACACTCTCGGTTTCCTGCTATGCGAGGACCGCGCGGTGAATGAGATGTGGCGCTCTTATTTCCACAAGCTGCTCAACAAGCAGCACAAAGAGGTGCAGCCACCTGAACTTCCTCCGAATCAGGGACTAGTGCCCCCGGTAACGCCGAATGAAGTCCAGTGGGCTCTTCACCGCATGAAGAACCGGAAAGCTGTCGGACCCGATGGAGTCCCTATCGAAGCGTGGAAATCGATAGGCTCTCGTGGTGTGGGCATACTTACCCACCTTTTCAACCGCATTCTCCTCACCGGGAAGATACCTGACCAATGGAGACTGAGCATTATCACGCCGGTCTTCAAGGGCAAGGGCTCGGTGCAGGAGTGTACAATCTCGGAGTGTCAGCATGGGTTTCGACCGGGTTGCGGGACCATGGACCCTGTGTTTGCCTTGAGATCGCTCATGGAGGCATACAGACTGAAGAATACACCTCTGCATCTCCTTTTCTTAGACATGGAGAAGGCCTTCGACTGTGTCCCTCGTGAGATGATCGGCTGAGCGCTGCGGTCTAGGGCCGTTCCCGAGGTCTTTATTGACATTATCCGGGACACGTACCACGACTCCAGTTCCATTTTTAGGACTGCGGTTGGTTGTAACGTAGGTTACCAAATTACATTTACCATATTTCTATTTACACTGATAAACCTAAAATAAATCTAAATAAAACTCATCTTAGTACTTATAACACGCCTAAAAATAACTTAATACTATAAAACGTTAAAACTAACTAAACTTAATGCTACAAACAGACAACGCAATATTTATTTTCATTAATGAGTTTAGAACGGCGCGGTCGGCGCGGTGCGCAGGCGCAGTAGGGAACCGGTCGCTGTGACGTAGCGCGCACGGAGTAGCTGGACGCACCGATCCTACGAGTCATTCGCCTGACATCTCGATACCTATCGGCTGCGTAGTAATATTCTTAATTGTTGTCATCTGTTCTGTATTGGTGCATAAGGAAATAAGGCTACTAAACTCCAATTGTGTTGTGGAACAATTCCACAAGTGTTTTATACGTTTCCCATACTGGGTAAGTTGTGCACAATTCGCTATAAGTAAATGTACTTAGTTTGTAAGTGAATGATAGCCTACCTCCGAGGGTAATTAATAGTAGGTTATTTAGTAATAATTTAATTAAAAGTACTTGACCGTTATTCGAAGCTTATAAATGAGATAGGCATATCCGCTTCCCGTAGTCTTTTACCATTTTAGTACTCTTTGATGACGTATTTCCGTTGCTCAGTAGGCAGTGGCGCCATCTGTAAGCTTATAAAATAGGTGCGGCGACATTTTTGCCTCATTGGCGTTTTGATTCCCGTAGCAATTGGTGCGCTCACGCGTAATAAACAATTATCAAATATATACCATAAATTATCGAATAAATAAGTATACATATTGAAATCTAAGTGTGTGATTCAGTGATTACAGTGCTCAAAGGAAAACGTAAGTACGTAAGTACGTGTTTTCAAAAAAAAATTAATAAAATGATGGTGGTTAAGAGATATAATTTTCTCCAGTGAATTTTGTGAATATAACTTATCTAGGATATTTTAACTATCCTACTTTGATAGACTAGCTCGACAGCAATCGTTTGAACTGAGAATACTAACAATTGTGATGCCATCACTACGATTAAATCTTAATCACTACGAGTAAATTTTATAATGTTTTTATTTTAATCAAGTACAAATTTGCGTCATTTGTACAAAGTTTCAATAAAATCTTTACAATAATAGTTGCTAAATCAACTAACGCGTCTCAGCCTTAGGTGCTAATAAACCTAATTAACAAGGTTCTTACGCTGTTTAACCACTAGGCCACGGTGGAAAGTGATATAAATGTATTCCCAAAAGTTTAGATTGTTGCTGATTTTAACAAAGGCTGAGGCATCTGTAATTCGACTGTTCATTGATCGAGTTATTCTTGCAAAACACTATTGAAGGTAACTTGTTTCTATTGAAGGTAACTGTATCTAAGTTTGGGTTTTAAGGAATTTATATTTGGTATGGTTTCTTCT
The DNA here is from genome assembly GCA_947369235.1 of Udea olivalis. NCBI lineage: Eukaryota > Metazoa > Arthropoda > Insecta > Lepidoptera > Crambidae > Udea > Udea olivalis. The sequence continues at coordinate 370,456 of OX376352.1, read as the reverse complement.
AATCCGCAAATATCTAACCAATCACAAGGAATAATTTCAAATTTAGTAATTATACTTCATTATAATTGTGGCTCAAGCCTATTGACCTAATATTTTTGGGTTATTTTCATTGATGCGGCGGATATCAATCATGATATATTATATAAAATAATTTAAACGGGCTTTCCCATGAGAGATTAGTTAATCAAACCATTATAAAAGCATATTAGTAATATAGCTTTATTTTCAGAAAGAGTTAGTTGAATTCTGCCCCTTGTGATGATGAGCCGGTAGCCGGGCCGAGCGAAGTTCGCCGCAAACGCGCTCGTAGCGCCTGCAGCAGCAGTAGCAGCTCCTCGAGTAGCTCAAGTGGCAGCTCGCCTTCTCCCAGCTCAAAGCGGCAGCGATTACTGCGCCACCGCCATAAGAAGAGTAAGAGAGGCGGCCCTTCGTTAAGGCAGCTAAGGAAGTAAATATGTGAGTTGCGCAATGTTATTTCTCAATCCCCCGCCTATCAGGATGGCCACTCTATTGACCAAGAATCTATTTGTTCGGGGGTCAGTGGCGAACTTAATGGGAATGAACTTCATGAACAAATACCAAATTGCCCTGAGCCAGCAGGTTCTGATTTCACATTTGAAATCGACACAAAAATAAGAGAGCCTTCTGTTCCTAAAGCTCCTGAAAATTTCGTGAAAATGCTAGCAGATGTACAACATTTCGGCAATGCTGATTGGTCCGAAGTGAGCATGCGGATACCCAAAAGCTTTACAACCACACCCCTGGTTTCGTAAACCTTGAGTTAAATGGAGAAATAAGACAATATGAGTCCTTGGTACATGTGGCCAAAGGAAAAATTGCATTCTTAAGCAAAAAGAGTCTCTACACGAAAACATACGCAGTCGTTTAAGTTGGGCTAAATCTGAGAAAAGTTTAAATAATTTTAATTTAAAAATTAATGAGTGATTTTTGAACGGAGAGTTCCATAAGCTTCAACTGATCTTTTGCAAATGGTCTGTGGCCATAGGTCAGAAATTATACAAATTAGTAGGGACGCAATTTTAAAGAATGTGAAAGACCCTCTGGTGAAAGTTGCTCTTAATAAAATACTCTACAACACATATTTTTGAGGCTAATGCGTTTTCATCTGCGTTAGAAAAAGCAGGGGGTGTTCGTAAAGCTTTCTGGCTCCCTAAATCGGATAATCTTCAAAAAAGACCTGATAAAGGCTTTATCAGCCATCGTATCGCCAGCCCTCGAAGGGCCTAGGTGCCAAAAAACACTGGCCCATCGAGTGGAGCCCAAGTGCCATGCTACGTATCAGGTTCGTTTAGGCCTATACACAATCATTTACCACTCTCGAGGGGTGAGTACCTTAATAATATTATGAGCAATGATAATTAACAATGTGATACAATAACGATGCAAGGCAACAATGCAAGGGGTCGCTTTCAATACTGGGACTCAAGGCCCCGTGGTTCACAAAGAGGAGGAAGAGGGCGAGGACCTCTTAAAAGCGCCCCTAGAGGCCAATCCAAATGTAGTTCACAAAGAGGAGGAAGGGGGCGAGGACCTCCTGGTAGCGCCCCTAGAGGCCAATCCAAACGTAACGAGCAATGACGCGAGGTCATTGTTTCAAGCCGAACAGTTGGTTCATCATTACAAGACTTGGAAAGGAATGGGGGCCCCAGAAATAGCATTGAAATTAATAAAAGGTTACGCATACCATTTATCCGGAAACCTCCTCTGTATGTTCCAAATCAACACAACCAGTTTCAAACTTGTGTTTCAAAAGAAATGACCATATTAGTTCAGAAAATGAACGATCAAGGCGTTCTAAAACCGGTAAATTGGACCCCCAGTGTCATTTCACATCGTTTACTAGTTCCGAAAACGGACCCTTCGACCTATTTCAATCTAAAAGTCTTCACAAACATTTACAAATGACTTTGAATCTCCTTCAAGTACTCTGATGGAGTATAAACATGGGAAAAAATCAATAACGACCCCAAAAAGTGTCTGACGTACTTAGGGATACTGTGGGATCCGTAGGACAATTTAAAGGCCTTACCAAAAGAAAAGACACAAACTTTTAAAAAGAAGACCTAACATAATTTAAAACAAAGGTCGGTGAAGCTAATCGAAGTTCAAAGGCTTGTCCGTTTGTTGAACTTTGCCAGTTTTGTGGTCTCACGAGGTCGTTCACACCATCTACACCTGCTAAGGTTTATGAAAACCCTATTAGGCAAGCCAACAAAGAAAGTATTACTTGCCGAAGTCGTTTAAACAGAGTTGAAGTGGTGGATTCAAAGCTGTCAACTCTCGACAATGTTGCACTTGCCTCCTCTAGCCCACTTTCGCACAACCGATGCATCTGACCTAGCCTGGGGAGCTCAACTAAACAACATTCCCTTGAGAGAGTCTTGGACTCCAGAGGTGCAACAACTGCACTCAAATCAAAAAGAAATGCTAGCTATCTTGCACGTCGTTCAGAATCATGATGTTGGAAAACAGCTCTGTGCTAATGCAGTGCGACAACCAAACCGTGGTAGCTCACTTACGGAAAGAAGGGGGTACCAAATCGATGGCATTGATGATCATAACTCGTCAGTTATTAACATTATTGGACCAGTTCCTAATAACTTTCACAATTCACTACATCCCGGGCAGGTATACCAATTATGCCGATCATCTGTGAAGATATCCCGCCGGAGTGGCATCTGTTGCTGGAGTGCTTGGTGATAATATTCGCGAAATGGGGAACTCCAGTAATATATCTTTTTGCCTCGCAGAGAGCTCACGTTGTCAGCAATTATGTATTCCTAGATCAAAGGGACCCGAAAGCTCTATTTTACTATGCATTCAGTGTAACGTGGAATTATCCTCTTGCATGTCTGTTCCCTCCGCCATTCCTTGTAACCAAAGTGTTGACACACCTCAATCAAGCGATAGGGGTGTTCTAGATGTCGTACCCCGGTGACAAAAAGTGTTCTGGCGAGCAGACCTCAAAGCGAGATCCCTCGAAGCTCCATTAGTCCTGAGGAACTTGAAGGTAAATCTGACAGAATTGGTGTAATGGTGTAATGGAGAACTTGGTGTAATGGTTAAGAAGTTGGCTACTACACCAGAGGTCGCGGGTTCGATTCCCGCACAGTACAAACATTTGTGTGCATGAACATGTCTGTTTGTACTGGTCTGGGTGTCTCCTATGTATAATAAGTATGTATTTACAAAAGAAAATGTATTTAAGTATGTTTATCCGTTGTCTAGTATCCCATAACACAAGCTTTAATTAGCTTACTGTGGGGCTAGATGGCGCTGTGTGGAATAATGTCCAGGGATATTTATTTATTTATTTATTTATTTATTTATTAATTACCACCTCCCAACCTGGAGGATCTAACACTGAAAGTTGAAGATTTGGTGGTAGTCTGAGGAGATCAACACCTGGAATGCCGATCAAATTTCCTCGTGGAAAAACTCCTGGCGTCCATCTACATTAAAGACGTATAAAATAGCATGGAATCGGTGGTTAAACTGGGCAAAACTAAAAAAGGTGGCCATTAATAAACTGACAGGGTCTAAACTTGCGCAATTTTTAGCCGACTTATACGTAATATAATTACAATTTCTTTTACATAAGTCTGTACTCACTACACTTTATACATCAAGTATGTCAAGTTATCTAAGCTCTCATGCCTCAGAAAACATATCTTAAAATCAATTTCCTTGAAAAATGAATAGAAAATTAAGCTACCTATTTAGGACATCAACGATTTAGCGAATACCTGTCTAAATGATCAATAGATAGAAATAATATACTCGTTTATCAAGTTTCTCGCCACACAGCTATTTTATTGCTTTTGTGTTCTGGCCGGCGTATTCACGATTTATCTTTATTTCGAGTCGATCCCGATCATTGCATTAAATCTCATGGCCAGAGTTTGGATCAAAAACTGATAACAGCGATTACAGGCAATCAGGTTGGAAATTATTGGGTAATTCAGATAATGCTAACTTGAACCCTATAGTTTGGATACAAACATTGATAACGCTGCTAAACAATCGGCAAGAGACTGCGAAGACTTCCGAGTTTACTTATGACGTTTAGGGGGCCTCCTAAAGCTGCCTCACGAGCTGTCATTGCTGGCTGGATAGAACACCTGTTTAAAGACGCAAACATTCCGTTTAGTCCTGGTAGTGTCCGGTCAGCAGTAGCGTCAAAGAATTGGTTAAATTGTTCCCTGGTGGAGATCCTCTCACGCGGAAATTGGCTTTCCGCCAACACTCTCAAGAAATTTTACAGGCGTGAAATAATGCAACGAAATATTACTACGAGCGTGACTGAATTATTCAATCCTGTTGATTAATGTTCACACAATTCATTCAAGTTAAAATTAATCAATGTATAAACTGTAAGATTTAAAATTTCTAATCAATAATTACAGCTGATAAAGCTTCATGATTTAGAATAGTAGCGAAAGACTAAAACTTTAATTATCTTTCCGAAATGTCCTTACAGAAATCTGTTTAATACAGCAATATGTTTCACATTGGCGTTTTCTTCATTGTGTACCTTTCCGTTCCTCACCAGGCGATAACAAACACTTCTCATTTATAAGCTTCGAATAACGGTCAAGTACTTTTAATAGCAGCGTTTTCCCCTGAAAGAAAACGCATATTAAAATACTTACCTTATTCGAAGCTTACTTTATAACTCTGCCTGGTGAATAAAAGCCAATGAGGCAAAAATGTCGCCGCACCTATTTTATAAGCTTACAGATGGCGCCACTGCCTACTGAGCAACGGAAATACGTCATCAAAGAGTACTAAAATGGTAAAAGACTACGGGAAGCGGATATGCCTATCTCATTTATAAGCTTCGAATAAGGTAAGTATTTTAATATGTGTTTTCTTTCAGGGGAAAACGCTGCACTGCTATTAATAGGTTTGTTATCTTATTTTGTAAATGTAAATAAAGACTAGCTCAGAGTAGTTTGTGCAAAACAGTGCAAGTTATTATTACTTTCATGAGAAACAGTTTTAGGGTAATTCTGCCACTAGCTGAAATATCCCCGCTTCTGCTATTTATGATACTTAGGATTTAACTGCCATGCCATCTCAGATTACCGTAAAAAATAATTGAGTGCCTTCCCTTTGTCGCACTAGTTACTTTGTCCCGCTTCGCTTGCTTGATCACTCAAATTTTACACCGTATGAAGACTACTGGCAGTTCCCGGGTTTACTTATGTGTGTACTAAGTTAACGTGCGCTTCGACAGGATCACCCTACGGGTTGAGGACTGGCCTACGGATGAAGAAGCACTGGTGCCGGTCATCGCGCTAGTGGATAGCCCAGGGGAGTGCACAGGTGTAATGAGTTTGACGGTCGATCATTATTGTGACCAGACCCTGCCCGAGATCTTAATTAACTAATCTTGTCTATTTTATTAATTATATATTTTTTCTGACTTATTGTAGCGTTTTATTATCACTTAAAATAATAAACCGTGTCATGGTGACACGCTTCCGTTCTCTATCACCGTTGGAGTACACCAAGGCTCCGTGCGTAGCCCGTTTCTGTTCAGCGTAATATTAGACGTTCTGTCAAACAGCATCCGAGACCACCACGAGCAGCCACCCCGGTTGCTCATGTATAATGATGATATTGCGCTAGCAGTTTCGGACAGGGGACGGCTGGTAACGGATGAATAAGTGGAAGAATTCACTTGAAAACGGCGGTCTGAAACTTAATGAGGCGAAGACGGAGTGCATGGCCTGCAACACCACAGATTTCCAGTCCGTCCGCTTAGGCGACGACGTGGTCGAGCGCACGGACCATGTCAAATACCTGGGCTCTGTGTTAAGCGGGGACATCGACAGCGACGTCAGAGCCTGAATTTCCGCGGCTTGGGCCAAATGGCGTGACGTGACTGGTGTCATTAGTGACCCCAAAATGCCGATCAAGCTGAAGGGGCAGGTCTATAAAACCACCATTAGGCCTGTCCTTTAATATGGCAGTGAAACATGGCCGTTACTAGAGCGACAAAAGCAGGAGCTGCGTGTCACGGAAATGAAGATGCTGCGGTGGATGTGTGGACTCTCAAGCAAAGATCGCGTGCGTAACACCCACATCCGCGGCAGCCTTCGTGTTCGTGACATCGCAGACAAGTTACAGGAGTGCCGCCTTCGTTGGTATGGTCATGTCTCACGGAGATCGGCAAACTACGTGGGCAACAAATGTCTGGCCATGCCGCCCCCGCCAGGTACCGGTAGAAGAGGTCGACCCAAGAAGCGGTGGCTCGACGTCGTTAAGGGTGACATGCGTGCCAACAAACTCACCACTGAGGATGCACAAGACCGCGCGAAGTGGGCCAAGAAAATAAGAAAGGCGGGGACTAAGTATGTCACACAGTGTGAGTTCACAATCGGGATAGACCGCACGGAAGATGATGGTGATTGGCTTTTTTGTAATAAATGTAAAACACTAAATATTACATCAGTAAAGTAAAACCTGAAAAAGAAATTGCGGGTTGTATTTTTTTGGAAGTTCAGAAGCTCAATTTGGATCATCCTTAATCAAACTTAACTAAGTTAAAACTTATTCAATTTAGCCTTTTACGTCCGTCGTACACACTCCGCAACTATCGTTCGCTACAAGCGATGCTGAACGTGTAATTTTTCACGTTATGATGGATATCAATGGGGGGAGATATCAATGGATATCAATGGTCCGCATAAAATAGCGAGTGGGGCCACAGTGCGCGGGCCCAGTATTCTCTTTTGCTTAAACTTCATGTAAGTTACAGCACCACATAATCTCAGAATATTTAAATAACAACAAATAATCGCACACCGTGTGCGTTGAGTCTGCGGGGGATTTTGTATTTGCGAAGCGTACCTACTCTTTTTTCTCCGCGTACGTCGTCTGCGCAGGCCTTTATTTCATATCGATTTTAAACGCGGAGTAAAATCAGCCGCGTGCGTTGAGTGCTCATAGGTTCGTTCGTTCTTTTTTTTTCGCGGACTTATGGTTCGGCGTACTTTTAGTCAGTTGTGTGCGTTGCTCAATACAGTTTGTAAAGGATCTGTTTTGAAGGAGAAAAAAGGACTTCAATCAAAGTAGACCGACAGCGCTAGGCTATTTTGAGGGCATAAGTTTAAAAAATTCTAAAGTTGCTTATTACTTACCTGTGTATAGAATCGTACGAGAAGCTTATTAATGCGTTTTGTGTCACATCTGACTGTCGCACAATCAGCAATTCGATTATTTGTATAGGATACTTTTTATTCACAATAAAACTGCGAAAATTAATTTAAAGTTAAAAAAGATTATGGTATCATATCTAGGATAGCCCGACACTGCATACATATAAACATATAAATGGAATTATGAACGTACTTCGTAACAAAATTACGATATAAAAATACTCGTTATACTCTTACCTAGGTATTTGAAATTTGTACTACGAGGGTCATTCAATAAATACTTAGCCTACAAAAAGTAAACGAAAATTTTGGAATAGTGGCAATTTATTTTTCAACATAGTCTCCTTTTAGTTCGATACACTTAGCCCAGCGATGCTCCAACTTTTTTAACCCGTCCGAAAAATAGTTTTTGTCAAACTCTGAAAAATAGGCCTCCGTGGCGGCGATGACCTCCTCATTTGATCCATATCTATTCCCGGCGAGTGATTTTTTCAGATTAGGAAACAGAAAGAAGTCACAAAGGGCCAAATCTGGAGAATACGGTGGATGGGGCAGCAATTCGTAGCGTAATTCGACCAATTTGGCCATCCCAACCAACAATTTTGCCCTATAACAAATCCTTATACCTCAAAAAAGCTGGTTAAGCGATGTATAAAGGTTTTAGCGGTGACCCAAGGGTGTTTAATAGCGTTTGCCAATACAGTTTAGCTCTATAAGTTTATACAGCAAAAACGACCTATTATAAAGTGATATAAAGGCTTACATCGCCATTTTATAAAGCTGTTATAGGTAGATGTTGTAGCAACCTCCAATGTGACCAGTATACAACGATAGAACTCTATAACAGTGTTTACTGTTGCCATTATGTGGCTGTTTTACGCTATAAAGGTTCTGAATGTACTTCAAGAGGTCTTTCGTTATAGTAGAGATGTAAACTCTACAATAGGTCGATATTGTGATATTGTGGTTTTGAAGAACGCCGTTAAAACACATGCCACTATAGTGAGCACAAAAACTCTGCTACAGAGCTATTTCGTGATACAGACGAGTTTCAAATTACCATTATGTAGCTGAAATTGTCCTATAAAGGTTTGCTAATGCCCTTTATAGTTCCAGTGTTAAATTTGTCACAAAGACGCTTTTTTAAAACAGGATTGTTTTTTTGTTACTGTTATAGTCCTTCTTTTACACCACAGTGTCATAAAAGGAGTTTTTTTTTAAACATAAATACGGTACCTATATAAAGGTACGCTTATTTCTTTTAAACGATAATTTAGTTTTGTAAAGGCATTTCTATCACTCTTTTATACCTAATCGCCATTTTTTATTTACCGTGACTAATAAAACACGTTTGTTTTTTATAAATAATAAAAAATGGATTTTGAAGCCTGGAAAAGATTTAAACGCAGTGGGACTTTTAGACGAGAAGTGAAGAGACAATACAAGGAAACAGTGACTTCCTCCAATATTCAAATACCTACTAGTCAAAGCCAAGTTAGAGACCAAGTTGTACAAAGTGGTTCCGTACCAAATATATTTTTTGCTTACGAAGAACTAGAGAACAATTCGAATGTGGACAGTGATTCTAGGAGTGATTCTTCAACAGATGACAAAAATCAGCAACTGCGAGATGGTTTAAAAAATTGGGCCGTCAATTATAATATATCGCATGATGCGATTAAAAGTTTAAGTGTTCTAATAAATTATCGTATACCGAATATTTTGCCAACAGATCCAAGGACGCTTTTAAATACAAAAAAAACTGTTACTACTCATCCCGTGGGCCATGGACGGTATTGGCATAACGGCTTGACAAAAACTTTGAAGTGCTATTTACAAATGATTGATCGTAGTTTATCTATAATTTCACTCAATATAAACATAGACGGGCTGCCTGCTTTTAAAAGTTCAAAATTGCAGTTATGGCCAATTTTGTGCAACGTTTATGAAATACCAAAGCTGCGACCCATCGTAATTGGAATTTATTCAGGCACTGACAAACCATCGGATTTAGATGGTTACCTAAGAATGTTTGTAGATGAAATGAAACAACTACTTGCAAATGGCCTTTCAATAAATAGCAATGAAAATGAGAAAAAAATAGCCATCAAAATACGGGCTTTTATATGTGACTCTCCAGCTCGTGCTATGATCAAAGGTAAGTAAAATTTTACAATGTTTTCTTGTGTGCCACAAATTATATTTTATTCTATCACATTGATTAGACCTGGATAAGTAATATATTTCAAAATATCAGAATTTACTATCAAAACAGTTTAACTAATTTTTATACTTACCTGTTTTATACGGCGATATAGCTTGTTGCGTTTAGGTAGAATACTAAACTCGGAAGCTAGATAAATAAGCACCAACATGAAACTGAGATTAATTTTGCAGGTGTGTGCAATTACAAGGGGAAACATGGCTGTTTAAAATGTACAGTAGAGGGAGAGTACTCGCACGAATCAAACACCGTCGTATTTCCCAGATTTGATTGTCCGAAAAGGACCAATGAAGATTTTCGCGCGAAGAAATATGGACAACACCATAAAACTGACTCTCCACTTCTAGAACTACCTATAGATATGGTCGACGATTTTGTAGTGGGAGATGCGCTACATTTATTAGATCTGGGAATAATGAAACGTTTTCTTAATGGATGGAGAGACGGGAAGTTTAAAAAGTATACTAAATGGAGTAGTCAAGATATTACGATGGTGACAAATTTTTTAACAGCTTGTAAAACGCCCAAGGAAATACACCGATCCGTCAGAGGTCTTGATCATATAAGCTTTTGGAAGGGTTCAGAATATCGCACATTCCTATATTATCTTAGCTTCATAATCTTAAAACATGTATTACGTTCAGATGCCTATCAACATTTTTTATGTTTTTTTTGCGCTATCACAATTTGTTCCAATAAAAACTATTTTCATTTTCTGGACTTAGCGGATTCATTGTTGAACTGCTTCCTTGAAAATTTTAGGGGTTAAAATGGTGAATGTTATATGACCAGCAACGTACACAATCTATCACATATTGTTGAGGAAGTAAAAAAATTTGGAATATTGCAAAGTTTTAGCGCATATCCCTTTGAAAATCAGTTATATTCTCTAAAAAGAATGATAAGACAAGGTAATAAACCCCTGGAGCAAGCAGCTAAACGTATTAGTGAGAAAATCGACTCAGATCTGCAAAGTTTTAAAACAGATAACTTTAAAGATCCATTCGTAATGCCAAATCAAGATATGAAATTGCAAGTGCTACGTCTACAAGGTTTCATTTTGTGTCCACGCAAAGAAGACAAATGGTTTTTAGAAACAGAAAACCATATTGTAAAACTGTAGCTATAGAGAGTGATGATGATGGAATAGTTATATATGGAAACTGTATCGAACCTGTTGGTGATGTATTTGAAACCCCTATTAAATCTTCATTTCTGAATATATATAAATGTAAAATTCGAAACATAAACAAAACAAGAAGATTGTACAGAGTTCATGAAATAAAGTGTAAGCTTGTATCAATCTCTTATGGGTCAACAGTGTATTTTGTGCCATTATTACATACTGTTTAGTGTAAAATTAGTAACAGTTTACTTAATTCAGTGATATGAAATAAAAATCCTTGTAAAAGAATCAATATATTCTTTATTTAATCAAAGACAAAAGTATTTACTTATTTCTCAGTTTTAATTAGTTTTAATCACAGTCAGCGCACATTTAAATCAAATGATACAAATTCGAACGTACCTGGGTACATGTATTAGCTTATCTTATATTCTATGTTGATAAACTTGAAAAATTATAACATTTTAAAGTATCCAAAAATTAAAAATAATGATATCATAAAATTAAGATTGCTTTTGGTTTCACAATAGCATAAATTATGATATATTGAAGTATCTCAAAATAATAAAAAAAGGTTTCTTAAAATTACAATTGCTTTTGGTAACACTTTTAAGGAGGAACAAAAGTTTAAATTAAAATATGATAAACTATCTCAAAAGTCAAAATAACGATAAGTTAAAATTACGATTGGTTTTAGTTACACAGTTAAGTAGCAACAAAAGCTTAAATTATATTATAAAGTATCTGAAATCGTAATTAAAAATCAGACTCAGTAGGTATTTTGGCAATCATGAACGAAGAAAAATATCCCTAAACCGCCGTTCCCTGTGACGAGCTAGGTGGATCTAATGTAGGTTTGGTTCCGTTGTTCTGGTGTTCCTGATATACGGTCAGACGGATTCAACTCAGCTTGGGTGGGAGCAATACTATGACTTCACTTTTTGCCCTTTTCCTTCCCTTTTACCCTTATTTTGGTAGCTGAGGCTCTCAACATTTTAGTTGCATTACGTCTTTCTGAATTTTTCAAAACATTCTTGAAAAACGCCTCACACTCTAATAGCGTAATGTTTTATCTGAGTGCTGAATAACCTCGAAGAACAAGTTAATAACTCGATGGTAAGCTTTGAAACATTTTTTTTTGCTTCAGCATTTTTAGAGCCTGCCTATGAGCATTCCGTAAGGAATCGCCGAGTAAACATGACATCTACAAGAGCATAGCAATTGTTTAAACCTCTACCTTTCCCTGTCCCGCAAACTAGGGAAAGCTTTTCCTTGCTGTGTTGTAGACCATCTTTCTGTTTTAAAGCATCATCTAAATTTTGAAGATCCAAGATGTTATCAATTGGTTTGAATCTTATATTTATCTTGGTGGGTTTCTTTAAGAAATTCGTCGATTTTTGTACTTAATGTGGATAATTTGCTCAAAATTGTATCCTGCAATTTTTTCAGCTGGTGGAGTAACTATTAAGTTCACTTGTTCCAATCCTTGTGCAGGTTTGTCTGCTGGAGCTGCGCAAATGACAGTTGATTCTGATGGTTCTTGCTCAAACTGTTCGGAAATGTTTGCTAATGCAGAAATATTTTCTTTTTCCTACAAAATAAACGAAAAGCAATTAAAACTAATTTATACTGACTGATGCATCATGGTCGAAGCTTAAAAAAAAAATAGGCTAAGGTAGTACTTATATGATTTGTGTTTTTTAACAGTCTAAATATGGATCATCTTACTTAATGAAAAAAGCCTGAAACCACAAAAACTAGCATAAAGTGTCTAACAAGTTAAGTAGGTAACATATATTATTAATTAAAGTACCTTTCACTCAAATTCGAAATAAACCAAGTCTCAATACAGCTTTTATAATATCACTTATTTTGAAATGAGTAAGTCAGGTATATCCTGCCTGAGCGAGAAACAACGCGAACTGACGTGACGTGTGTACCTGTATCGTGCGAAGGTAGCAAAGGGGAAGCGGCGCGTGACCCCTGCAGTGACTGCGGCTCGAATGGGTTTTCCCCGAATCAATATTATAAAATTTGGATGTTTTCTATAATTTATTTTAAAATTTAATTTTTTTAGTAACTACGAAAATTTAGCTAATAGCTAGAAATTTATCAATATCTATAATGGCAACCATTTTGCTTAGCAATGCACTAAAAAAAGAAAGAAAAAACTCAATATTGACAAAGTAAGTATTCCGTAATCTATAACGGAAAATACCTAACGCCTGAGAGCTGATCTTAACACTTTATTCTAACAAAGACGTATTTTTTAAATTGTATAAAAAGAAATCGCATTTATGTATGACACTAGAACAAGCACAAACGGAACCCCAATTTTATGTAATGGTGGCTGTGATCTGTAATGACGGGTGCTGTAGTGGACTTCAGGACGCTAAAAGTATTTTTATGACTTTAAATTCGTATTTGTTTTAATAAAATCTCCATAATTCGAAGAGGGCATTAAATACTCCCGTAATCTCACCTATGCTTTCTCAGTAAAATAACCTTATTTTATTTATTTTATTTTATTTTATATTTTCTTAAAGACACTCCAGCTGTGTGAACTCCGCGTGAACGAATGAAAAACGAGTGAATGATAAAATAATAGTGTTGTAATGGAATCATAAACTCTTTTACAGAACAAAAAGGTACTTTAGAAGCGTTGTGGTGGCTTGTTTCCAACCAAATGGAGATTGCGTTACAGTTATATCATCCGTATAGGCAAAAATTGTGATGCTTGATGCCGCTATAGTTCCACTTTAGAGCCAAATGGAGATATAATTGCGCCACTTTCTTTGTAGGTGCACCTTCTTAGGCCCTTTATTTCACCTCGCATTGGTTTTTAGGAAACGTTCTATGGTCTTTTATAGAACCACCTTTTGCTGGTTGGGTGGCAACGGCAGACGTGTGAACCGGTGCGTTGTCGTGGTGAAACAGCACTTTTTTCTTCGCCAGATGGGGTCGTTTTTTCTTTAATTCGGCGTCGAATCAGCCCAATTAATCGGCATAGTAAAGCCCTGTAATTGTTTTACCCTTCTCGAGGTAATCGATGCAGATCACACCTTGTGAATCCCAGAAAACGGTGGCCATAACTTTTCCGGCCGATTTTACAGTTTTCGCCTTCTTTGGAGTACGTTCCCCGGTCTGGATCCATTGTTTTGATTGCTCCTAGGTCTCTGGTGTGTACCAGTGGATCCAGGTTTCATCGACGGTCACAAAACGACGCAAAAACTCCACTGGATTCCGCTTAAACAGCGCCAAACACGTCTCCGATGTGGTCTCACGGTTCCGCTTGTTTTCCGGTGTGAGTAAACGCGGCACCCATCGCGCCGACAGCTTTCTCATGCCGAGTTCCTCATGAAGAATATGATGCACTGTTCCTTCTGAAATGGCTACAGTCTCAGCTAGCTCCCGAACCTTCAATCGGCGATCTGCCAATACGAGATCATGGTTTTTTTTAATGTTTTCCGCCGTAGCAGCTGTTTTCGGTGCACCTGGACGTGGTTTATCAAAAACCGACGTACGGCCACGTGCAAACTCGTTGAACCAATTCTTGACGGTGGCCATCGATGGAGAAGAGTCACCGTACACAGCATCCAAGCGCTCTTTGATTTCGATGCGCGTTTTCCCTTCCAAAAATAGGAATCGAATCACCGAACGATATTGCTCTTTTTACATTTTTGTAAAACCGATCGACACGTTCGCTTCCATTAGTTGTCAAATTAAAACAAATGAAAGGATTGGAATGAAAATTTGAAAAAAGAATTAAAAAAGAATGTGCTACACTGTGGTAAAACTCTTTTGAAACTACAGCGCCCTCTGGCGATGAGGCTAGGTACTTATTGAATGCACCTCGTACTTCCGCGTATGGGTACTAGGTAAGTGTCATAACTACTATTTAATTTAGACGCGTTAAGCATTGTATAACTTTCCAATCGCGTAAAGTCCAAAGGCATATTATTACATAGCTTATCAGTCTAAATGTATATCATTACATAACATAAGTAGTGAAAGCTCTTATTAATTATGGCATTTTATAGTTAATCCTAATACAAATCAACATGGTCTTGAGATATTTCAATTAAACCTAAATAACAAAAATTCTATTAACTTTTTGTTGAGACACCTACACATTAAAATAAACCTTGTTTAATAGCCTATCTAATCTGATAAATAAACTTTAAGATAAAGTTAAATTAAACATTTTATTAAACAGACCCTATTTTATTAAAGAAAAAATACTAACTCTAACATCGATGTACATATTAGAAATAGCCATCTTTGTACGTAAACATCCCACATACTTTGAGTTTACCAAAAACATTAGACGCAAAAACCAATTAGCACTACCCGAACCCAAATTAGAAATTTATAGGCAAGGCCCATATTACAGATCAATTTTAGTTTACAATAAAATCCCTAACTCCCTAAAGAATGAACCCTCAGAAAAAATCTTTAAAAATAAATTAAAAGCGCACTTAATCCAAAAATGTTATTACTCAGTTAAAGAATTTATGACAGAAGATAAAATGTAAATAACTTGTATTATCATTAGGAAGAGTAGGTACAGTTGGTGTTAAAACACTGTTATTGTACTTATTGTGATATGTAGATAATACAGTAGTAATAGAAAAAGTATACCTTAAGATTTGAATGGAAAAATAATTTTAATTTGTTATAGTTTTTTAAGTACGTTAGGATTTTTTATTTTGTTGATTCTAATATTTCATACTAAATAATATTCCCTATGTTACAGCATACGATAGCTTTGTATAACATACGATTGCTACACCCTTTCAGGGTACATGTATCGCTATAAGTTACGACTAAGTATACTCTGTTATGTGTTCATGTGCAATGTCAAATAAATAAATAAATAAAAATAAATTAAAAAAAAACTTACAAGAAGAGGAAAAACTCAGACAAAATTTCAATCTTACCTAACTTTATTTTTGAAACATCAAAACCTAAACAAAACAACTATTTTTTTATAAAAATTGTTAAAAACCCAAAATTAATAATCCGTGGATCCACCTAAGACTCTCCTGACACATCTGCAGCGGTTCTGCATACTCAAAATAAGGGTGTCAATATCCTGTTGTGGAATACTGTCCCAAGTCCTGCTAAGATGCAAGAAAAGCTGGTTTTCATGCACAACATCTTCAGGGAAATTCCTAAGAGCTCTTCTCTGAAGCATATCCCAGGCATGCTCAATAGGATTCAAGTCAGGGGATTGTGCAGGCCAGTCTAAAGCTTGGATATCATGCTGTTGTAACCAACTTGTAACGATACGCGCCGTATGTGGACGGGCATTGTCGTGCATTAGCTGGAAATTTTGTCCCATTTGCTGTCTGTGGGGCAAGATTACAGGCTCTAGCACCACATCTCGGTACTTTAGAGCAGTCATATTGCCTTGTATCCAAACGAGGTCCGTTCTACCGCCGAGACGAATTCCTGCCCAAAACATAATCGTGCCACCTTGATATGCATGAACTTGTTGTAGGTGCTGCAGTCGATTCCAACGTCCTTGTTCTCTCCAAACGCGTACTCCTCGCGAATCAGGATGAAATCCAAACCTGGATTCATCAGTGAAAAGCACAAGTGACCATTGAGAATGGTTCCAGTTTTCGTGTGCAATAGCCCATTGTAATCTTCTTCCTCGATTGCCTCTCCTTAGCGCTGGTACCCGAAGTGGCCTACGAGCACGTAGGTTGACTTCATGCAGTCGTCTTCTCAAAGTTTGACCGCTTCCTACCAGCAAACCATACTCTCTCTGTAGCCTTTGAACCAATTGCATCGCCGTTACATTTGGTTGACTTCGTGCTGCATTTACTATGAATCGGTCCTGTGCATGTGTTGTAATGCGTTGAGGTCCTCGGTGCCGTTCCACCACTTCCCCCGTGACACGATAACGTGACCAAAGCCTGGATATAGCTCTGACTGGTCCTCATGGCTTCAGAAACCGCTATTTGGGTAGCGCCAGCTTGAATCATGCCCACTACTCTTAACATTTCGTTCCTGCCCCCCGATTCAGAACGAAGTTATCGACCAATTCGGTAAATTTGTTTTAATTATGGTAAATTACCCGTTAAACGGTAGCATTTAATATTTTTATATGTAAAAGCCAAAGGCGTTTAGTTTGTGTATTATAAAAAAACTGACATGCCCCAAACTAAAAAGATGATTAAAAAATAAACCAAAATAACCGAATCGGTCGATAACTTTGTTCTGAATCGGGGGGCAGGTCAAGTGTCTACGTGGGATGATTAAATGAACACCGGAGATGCGTTTGACAAAGATTTATAGAAATTTATGGAGTTTTAATCAAGTTAGAAGTTCGTGAAGATTTACTTCTTTGAAAGAAATTCAATGAATGCGAATTTCATCCTAGAACAAAACCTTTTATATACAAATTTGATTTTAAAAAAGGAACTTAATGTTTTTATAATCTGTCATTAATTTATTAAATATTATTAATTTATTGATATTAATTTCATATATCCCTAGACCATGTTGTTGTGTGTATCTTAGAGCATAATGGCATAATTATCAAATCCCTAAAACCAACTTCACTTGGTTTATTAGGGTGGGTCAATTTGACCGAAATAGCTCTAGTTTATAACTGCAACCCATCACACGAGCCAGAAGGCAACGGCCTGCAAGTGCCAGAGCCAAATTACCTATACTTATTTTACTTGGTTGTTTAGACTAGGTTAACTGAAAGAAAAAAAATAAAAAATCTAAGCATAATATTAATTATCACGATAACCCATTATTCGTTTTAATTACTATGCTTTTAAAAATATGCATTCAGTAATTATTAGTTTTGATTATTATATGCTTTCGAACATTATTCATTATAATTATTCTGCTTTTCGAGTTTATGCATTTTAATACATATGTCAAACAATTTTAGCCTACGTTAATAACATTAGTTTTAAGAAATGAAATAACTTTACTTTGTTTCATCTTATCAATGTGGAGTGTTTGGAGACCACGACTCGGCAAGCATAGTGTTGGACGTCCACCGGCACGTTGGCCCGACGACCTAAAGAAAGTGGCTGGTAGGGACTGGATGGCAAAAACGGGAGATCGGGCTTTGTGGCGCGCCCTGAGGGAGGTTTATGTCCAGCAGTGGACTGCTATAGGCTGAGAAGAACTAAAAATTTACGCTTTTCGCAATTTTTCCTTTAACTGTGCTCCAAGACGTTGCTTCGTACCAAATTTCAAGATTCTGAGTTCACGGGAAGTACCTTGTAGGTTTAGATTCTCTTGCGAGTGTCGAAAATTTGCGGCATAAACGGCTGTATCTTTTGATTGCGTCAGCTTAGAAGTTGGATTTTTTCACAGCTCCAAAGGACAGTAGACCTGAGTATTTGATATACCTAAATTCCAGTGTGATACCTCTACGCGTTCCTGAGAAGGGTCTTGACAGATAGACAGACAGACGGACGGACGGACAACAAAGTAAGGCAGCCTCGAAAGGGTTTCTTTCGAGGTACGGAACCCTAATTAACAAAAAAAAAAACCAACTTCAAAAAAAACTATTCCAAAACAAAGCACTAAAAAGTAAAGAAATAATTGCGTATTCTTATAAACTTAAACGATAATATAATGTAGGTACAATTATTGTTATTGTTGGAGTCGGTGTCAGCCAAGGAAACACTACATTATACCTAGCAATATACCTATTATTACATATCACGTTTACGTATGTACGAGTATGTAGGTAGTTACAAACCTACATTGGCTGACACCGACTCCAACAATAACAATAATGTACCTACATTATATTATCGTATAAGTTTAGAAGAATACGCAATTATTTCTTTACTTTTTAATGCTTTGTTTTGGAATAGTTTTTTTTGAAGTTGTTTTTTTTTTTGTTAAAATTTTTGTTTATTTCTTGATTTTCAGTGAATAGTTCTTATTTATTTTATACATCGAAAAAGTATCGTTCAATTGCTCCTAAGAATTGAAGAGTTCCATTACTTTGTCATGGATCCCATAGTCAGAACCTAACACTCATCAAACTACCCTTGAAGTATATCCTTTCCCTTAAAAAAAGAAGCATCGAAATCGGTTGGCGTGATAATACGTTATTCGTCCATTTGTCACGCATATGGTTTATCTAGATTTAAGACATATGGATTTCCCATGGATGCCACTGTCAGAACTGGACCAAATTAAAATGGGACCTCACGGGCAGCATCAGCTTTCAGATAAAAAAAGAATTATCAAAATCGGTTGGCGTAATATTGAGTTACCCGTCCATTTGTCGCGCATTTTGTCTATCTAGATTTAAGACTTATATAGATTTCCCATGGATGCCACTGTCAGAACTGGACCAAATTAAAATCGGACCACACGGGCACCATCAGCTTTCAAATAAATAAAGAATTATCAAAATCGGTTGGCGTAATATTAAGTTATTCGTCCATTTGTCGTCCATTCGTCGCGCATTTTGTCTATCTAGATTTAAGACTTATATGGTTTTCTCATGGATACCACTGTCAGAACTAGACCAAATTAAAATAGGACCATTCGGGAAGCACCAGCTTTCAAATAAAAAAAGAATGATCAAAATCGGTTCACTCAGTCGAAAGTTATGAGGTAACAAACATAAAAAAAAAAACATACAGTCGAATTGAGAACCTCCTTCTTTTTTTGAAGTCGGTTGAAAATGAGGCACTTCTTAACCTTAAAACCCAGCGCTACAGGTCTAAAGGCCGGGGTGCAACGCCAAGTTACCTCCTCGCGTGTGCAGGGTTTGCTTGTCCGTGTAAAATAAAGCACAACGTAATCTCAGAATATTTGAATACTCTCTTAGCCACAAATGATCGCACACCGTGTGTGTTGAGTCCGCGGTAAATCCGCGGGGGATTTTGTATTCGCGGAGCGTCCTTTTTTCTTTGCGTACGTCGCCTACGCCTCAAGGGATCTATTTTGACGGAGAAAAAAGTACGGTTAATCCCTAGTCTGCGCAGGCCTTCAAATTAATTCCATCGTCTTCTCGACTCATTGTAGGTTGTAAAAATACCAAAATATAAAGTTATTATGATCCACATTTTATTTCAAACGATCACAAGTTCATATATTGTAAAACATTCATTCTATAATCGGCTTTTAGTCTTCATTATGGACATCTAAACACATTGAGTTGATGTTTAAAATTTAAATATTTCTTGATCAAATTTTCAGAAAAATCAAAAGCCATCCATAAAACATAAAATTAGTAATATGCAGAGGACACAATTATTGATAGAACTTAGAAACAAAACACCAATCACATTTATTAAGATGCCACCCAAGGCACCTACTATACTAGTAATACTAACTGTTCAGCGCACTCTACTCTACATGGTACAGTAAGGCACAACGTTTTGTATGACAGTTTAGGTGAAATATCGAAACTTTTTGTTGAGACAAAATTATTTATGATTTTCTTAAAAATATATCCTCCTAAAAGCTACTCGTCCTTCCTTTCGGGAATTAAAAATACTTTTTCAGAGCGTCGTGCCCTAGTGGTTAAGCACTCCAACTCTGATCGCGGATCGTGTGGTCCCGAGTTCAAATCTGGCCAGAACCAAAATCTTTCGTGTTCATTGTTTCATTTCAGACTAACTTTCCGGTGATGGAAAACATCGATAAAAAACCAAATCAACCCGGATAGCGGCGGAAGGCTCACCACCTACCACGTTGGGTTCTAATACCTATCATTGGTGGAAAGTGGGCTGCTGAGTGTTCCGTTCACCATGACAACAACAGTCACTTGCCACTGACTACCCCGTTTCGGATACAGTCGTGATGGTATGTATGTTTTGAATAATGTAGTTAGTATTAACATTTTGGTTTTCAGACAAAGACAAAGTTATTCTTATAAATACATTTTACAATGTACTGTACAATATTAACAATATCTACCGACTTACCAAGATAAGGACGGCTCAATAATATGCAAATCACAATAGTCCCAATCATTCCTGACATCCAGACAATTGGTATTTATATGATACCAAATAAATATATTTTCTTTCTTTCTTTACTTCCATAGTACGTAAAAATATGTAATTCCATGATTTAAAAAAAATTAAAGCTACAGAATATTTCTTAGTAAATTGCTAAGTGATAGACCATTGACTATTAAAAGTTGCTAAAAATATGATAAATGGACGACTCCTAGTTGTGAAATAGCTGCCATTTTCTGATTGACACTGGAACGTAACATTTGCAGGTCTCTCTCGCAGAAATAACTATCAAAAATCGGTGAAGGGACCATGGGCATAAAAGTCAACACTTATAGAGTGCACTGAACTACCAACCGCAATTGAACTCTTTCCTTAGAACCAGAATTGGGCATTTCCATGAACACAATGTTTTCATAAAATTGCAATGACAGCTTCCGATAGCTAGATTCAAATTCCAAGGTAGGACATTTGGTAGAGGGTTTAAAGTCGTCGCAATCTAAGAGGCCCGATTTGACAGTTTACAAAGACCGTAGAATGTAACTAGGTAATAATACTCAGCTTAAAAACTTCGAATAAATAAATATTCAGCTTTTGAAAGCATTAACACTTAATTGAAAGGTAAGTGATAATATGTCAGATAATATGTTGGGTTTTTTATATTTTTACGCCATTCCAAAGAAATATGATACTTTGAATCATTTCGAAACGACTGTTATACAGTTACGTTCTCAGTCCTCTTTTTTAAATTATAGTGATGTAACCAATTCTTTCCTATAGTTCGTTCACCGGTACGAATCACTCCAACAAAAATATAAATTCAATTTAATAAACACCGACTATTCTGCTTAAACATTAACATCATGCAAAATGTGAGTTTAGAAATCATTAACACTGTAGATACAACAATTCACCAACCATTCTCGCAATTTACGCATGTTGCAATGATTTCTTATCTTAAACAATTTTTTAATTTTGTTTTACACCATAATACACATTGTCATGTTGTAGCTAATTTTTGGTATAATGAGGCCTTAGGACAGAAATTCACAGCAAGCCTGTCCGGGAATCGGTAATCAGGTTACCGACGATGGCCTTCACTCACATCCCTATTTACGCCACGATGACAGGTGTCAAAACGGGCATATTAGATTACGACGATTAGTCATGAAACCTGTTACTCAGGAAAGAAGTTATTATTAGGGTGAATGTAAAGTGACATTAGGAGACCTTGAATGACGATGGTTTTCCGATAAGCGAAAAATGATACAAAGGACACAAGAAGATAGTACTGACATGGTGACCACTACATTTACATATATTATTATTATCAGCGCATGAAATTATATGGAATTTCCTTCACGTGAACTAGGTTAATGTTTATCACAAAACACAAAAAATATATTCTCACAATTCCAAGCCGTACTTCCGATTTGCAGTTAGATTTTACTATTACTATGAAAACAGGCCTAAACTATATACTTTTCCAGATTTTAAAACTTTTTGTTTTTTACTTAAATCTATATGTACAAATATTACACTGTTCAACAACCATATTATGCTAAAATGCTTTTAGCAAAATAATTTCTTAGATTATTTTACTACTATTCTATATTTACATTATATTTTTATCATTATATACAAGATCGGCTTGTACGTCAATATATTAAAGTAACAATAGAATTTAATTTTCATTTACAAAAATACGATTCTTAATAGTCATATTAAGAATTATGTTGTAGTCGGAAAATTTAAACATTAAGACATTTACACATAAGAATGCAGCTTACCTTGTATCGCCACTTGCACTATGAGTAGAGCGAAGATTCGAATACGTATAATATACAGGTGTAGCTCCGATATGTTAGTGTCACTTACCAATACAAATTATTAATCTACTATGTCCCCGGTTCGGGCCTGGGTCATCTCTTTAGGTTTCATTCAACTTATTTTGCAAACATGCAAAAAAGATGCTCCAGACCGGCTGACATTATTGTCACCTGGTCACACAAGTGTCTAATATATTTCCACTTTGTACAATAACAACTGTACACTGAAGCAGATGTACAAACACTAGCCTGTGATCCGGGCTTACAGTAACTATTAGGTAGTTAATTTAAGTTTGTTCTGAAGAGCGTATGTTTCGGTAATCAGGTCTGATTTGAGCCTAGTGAAGTGATTAAACGGATCCATAAATCGATTAAAGCGCGCTAATGACATATTTCTTGAATTCACAGGTGACATCAACAGCGGCATATTGCAGGCAAATCCATAAAGGAAATGACAATAAGCTATTTCGAGCAAGCTTCGCGCTTGTCAATTCGGACCGGCGCCGACAAAAGACGCCAGTGCTGTTTGCTAAAATGGGCAATCGGACCGCAAGGCGTAGCTGCTCGCTAAACTCATGCGTCACTTCACTGGATTGTCCGCTTCCCCGATTGCCTAGCGCCAGGCGCCGGCGCGCGCTCACCGCAGGAAGAGCGGGTCGTCGCTCGCCGCCGCCGAGTACAGCCGCTCGTCGGCGGACAGCAGGCGCGCGGAGAACGAGTTCAGCGACAGCGGAGGGCCTTGGATCACTTCTATGTTGCCTGCGTTCGCCTGTGGGATGAAAAACAAGTGATGTGACATGAATAGTAGTTTTCAGTAGTTTTATACAGGTACTTTTATTTCATTAACTTTCATAATATGAGACAAAATTTAAAGTCAAGCATCTAAAAGAAAAGAAACTTGGCATTTTACTTACTATTTCTAACTTGATTTGACATAATTAGCAAAGTTTATTAACTTTTTAAATAAACTCCTAGTTCAATTATTATAAAGGGTGTAAAAAAACCTTAACGAAGCCGACACCTACGTATTCTGCACATCATCAGAACATTTTTTCTTTCTAGACCATACCTGGGAGGGAACTCAATAGTTACCAAGTTATTGAAAGTCGAAGTAAAAATAAAATATCTCAAAATTTTGATATAAACAATCTCTAATCATTATTACTTAATTTTTGTCCTAAGAAACATATTTACAAAATTTCAAGTATTTCCTAACAAAAAATTGCTTCAAAACGTTTAACTCGCAATGTACATCGTGCGTATGTAATGTACCCCTCGATTATACGCAACAGCCACGCACAAAAGCGCAGGAGCGGTCTGTTGAACGCGTTACATTGCGTAGTCCGTTATTAGGTTTAAAATTGACATAAAAAAAAAAAAAAACATTTCACATCAATAATTTATTTCTTCTGTGACTTGATTTAATGGTCTGAGCGCGTAGACGCCGGCTTCGTTAAGGCGCTTTTTACACCCTGTAGACTCTCGAATCACGATATAAAGTCTAATTTTTAATTAGAAATACTAATCTGACAGCTTACAGCGCCCGTTTTTTTTAATGTTGCAAGCGTAGTGCATTAGTGTTGTAGTTTGGCTGATTAATAATCGAATGATTTCGTGAATGAATAAATTCAAGAAATTCATTGAATTCCTCACCAACTGAAGCAGAACAGTTGTTAAAGGTTATGAATCTTATTGCAGTGCAGTGTGTTCTTTAAATTCAAACATGTAGAGTCACTAGATATATTAAAAGCATTTAGAATAATTAATTTAAAAGCTGCTACTGATCTTTGGGGTATATCAGTTAAAATTGTTAGCTACATAATTGACGTGATTGCCCCTTATTTAGCCAAAATATTCAATGATGAAGGTATTTTTCCAAACTTAATGAAACACAGTAGAGTTGTACCACTTTTTAAATCAGGCAACAAACCAAGACCCAAGTAACTTTAGGCCTGTTTCAATCTTACCAGCTCTAAGATCTTTGAAAAAATCATTCAAGAACAACTATTACGCCATTTTTATGAGAACAATCTCCTACACAGTGAACAATATAAATAAATAAAAAAATACGCGCCAGACAACACACTTCTTGTAATGGTCTCGAAGTAGGGATTAATATCCCTGTGTTACGAGGTACCACACAAGGAAATAACTTAGGGGCGTCTCCCAGCACACCCAGACCCGAGTCAATTCAGAAAAGATCGTTTCCTAAATTGACCCGACCGGGAATCGAACCCGGGACACTACGGAAATCGAGGCGAGAAACCATGCTACAGCGCACTACGCCAACCGTGTCGTCAACACTATGACATGGATTCACTAGAGGCCGTTCTACTACTGACGCTGGCATTGCACTTCTAAAACACATCTTTAGGGCTTGGAAGGATTCACAGAACGCTCTTGGCGTCTTCTGTGACTTGTCCAAGGCCTTTGATTGCGTTGATCACGAAACACTAATAAGCAAGCTTGATTTTTACGGGGTAAGGGATAATGTTTTAGATATGATAATTTCGTACCTTAGTTCTAGAACTCAAAAAGTTGATGTTAACGGTGTTCTGTCTACAGGATCACAAGTTAAAATAGGGGTACCACGAGTATCTATTCTGGGTCCATTCCTATTTCTGATATATATAAATGATTTACCTTTTTACTTAAAGGGTATTTGTGATGTCGTATTGTTTGCAGACGATTCGTCTTTAGTTTCTAAAACTGACAGAAATAAAAACCTTTTTGATGATGTAAATGACGCATTTTCATAGGTTTCATAATGGTTCACAGTAAATAATCTACAGCTTAATGCAAAAAGGACTAAATGTATTAATTTGCCTAATGTTAAAGATAACCCCATTAGTCTAAAAATCGATGGTAATACTATGAAACTTGTAGATACAACAGTTTTTTTTTGCTGTGGCAACACTACGGCTAACAGCTGATCTTGACTTGTCCCGTATTTTAATTTGATTTAAACCTGTAAATAACTAATTTATGGCCCAATAAGTCGTCGTAAACAATAATTAGTGTTAATTACGTGTTATTTAGTGTTTTTTTTGTGAAATAAGTTTAAACTTGGTGATTTATCGGTGCCGACAGTGCGTGTCAGTTGACCGTTCAAATATTTGTGAATCATTGTTTTCTCTTGGAAAAGGTATTGTATTGTTTGTTTAGTAACATTCATACATTTCATTCTACGACCTTATATTATACCTGAGTAGTGAAATATTCGAATTGTCTGACTCTGTTTGTCAGAAACGCGAAGAGGTTAGAATACAAAAATACTCTTGAGCTACACAACCTCTTGATTGTTTAAACAACACTTTGGTATTCTACGTTGTTTGTTGGATTTATACTTTGTCAATTTAACCATGATGACCCGCGCAGCCTCATCTCGCCAGCTGGAGCTGACTTTGCAGGAATTGAAGGCATCCAAAGAGTTGGTTAAACAATTGCATTTTGAAAGAGAAGACAATGAGAGGGAATTGTTGGAGGCGTTAAGTAGGAACGCTTTGTTAAAAAAAGACATGGCTGAGATGCATGAAAGGTATTTATTAGTATTAAATGAGCGGGATAGGTTACAAATAATAGTAGATGGGTTCAGTGACTGCAGCGATGAATATGTGCAAAGCCTCAAACGCATTACCATGCTTGAACAAGAGCTACAAGAGGCCCACCACCTGATATCTTCCATGGAGACTGAAAAACTACACACAGTTGACACCCAAAACCAAAGTTTGTTCGATGAGTTAGTTCTTAGTGTGCCCAGCCTGGTTTCTGTTGCACATTCTTCAATCCCTACTGTGGCTATTGATTTGGCTAGTAATAATTTGTTAATTCCACTGCTCCAGAGGGTGTTGCAAGGTGCAGCAAGAACAAATTTAGAAAATATGTTAGGATAAGCAAATTTATTAAGAAAACTCAGAAACTGATAAAAAACCAGAAAATGATGTATAAAAATGCAAAATATATTCAGGAACGCCGACGATTAGGTGATGAACTGGATGTCTATTCTATAATGATAGACAATAATTTAAGTCAATATGACAATGAAGTGAAAGTATTACAAGCAGAAATATGTAGTCTTAAAGAAAATCTGAGGCGTTTAACTGACAGATACACAATCACCAAAAAAGAAAATGAGGAGCATATTTTGGCCCTGACCAAACTCTTGTGCAACCCGGACTCAGTTTCCAGCAGTAATGATGGCCATACTGTTATTCAGTCAGAATGTGATTCCTCTCTTCTTAACACCCTTACTTCACAATCAGCCACCAACATTTCCATCTCTGATACCTGCCCTGTCAGTAACACTGATAAAAATCCAGGTTGTAACATTGTAATGTTTAGTGACGACATTGGAAAAAGTATAGGCCACATTTTGTATAATAGTTTTGGAAAGTCAGTTATAAATCACTGTTCACCGGGTGCCTCATACTGTGATATCATTCAGAAAATTGCTGAATATAGTTTCAGCCCCAATTCAACCCTTATTATTTTAATTGCAAACAGAGGTACTGTGAACAAGAACCAAATGAAAATACATTGCAATACTTTATGTTCATTAGTTAATGTCAGTAAAATTGTGATGTTCACATTGCCTTACAGTAGGGGTCTGTCACAAGCAGAAAATGAAAAAAGACATAGAATCAATTTGACATTTGATACTGTGACATTTTCAAATAATTTAATAAATCTCATTGACATTAATCCTATTATTAATAATAATATGTACCTGACAAAAGGTAGATTTCATTTATCTAATTATTATAAACGACAGATAGCTATGTCGCTATCTTATTTTTTTTAACATTTCAGCCAATTATTTGGCTAAACGCTCTGCTTTTATTGAGCAGAATGATACCATTGTACCACAGACTTTGGAACTTGTTCCAAATAATTTAAATTAGATTCAGAGACAATAGAGGTAAACTCTTGCACATTGTTGACAAAAGAGAAGCCCCAAAATAATTTTATAAACTTTGTGCATCAAAACATGCAAGGCTTCTCTGGCAAAGAATTAGAAGTAGGTTTATTTTTAGACTGTATGGATATACATGTCTTATGTTTAACTGAACACTGGCTGAAAAAAAATGAATGCATGATTAGCATTGATAATTATAGTATCATTAGTTCGTTCTTGAGAAGTTCCTCTATTCGCGGTGGGTCACTGATATTAATTCACAATAAGTTTAAATCTAGAGAGCGTAAAGACATAGTAGCACTCTCAATTGAGCGAACTATTGAACTTGCATGCGCAGAGTTAGAGCAGATTATTATTGTGTGTGTGTATAGACCCCCTTCTGCTGATTATTGTCAGTTCGAAGAGACCATGGAAGAAGTACTGAAAAAGGTTTGTAAATCAAACAAGAAGGTGGTTGTATGTGGGGATTTTAATGTTAACATTTTAGATTCTTCTCAGACCTCTGTAAGATTTTTAAATCTTTTTAAATCATTTGATTTACTTAATCTTTTTGATCAACCAACCAGGATCACCGAGTTAACAGCCACCTGCTTAGACAATATTTTTTGTGAAAATATCTCTATTGAGAAATCAATTATAAACTGTTTGAAATCAGATCACTGTGGTCTATTGACCAAATTTGAGCACCGTCATGTCTCTCAATCAGTGGATATTAGTTATAGACCAGTTACCAAGAGTCGAGTAAAAAAGTTTCAAACGAATATAAATAAAAATATTTCTAACCTACTGCCCCAAGGTCATCATAACATAGAAGGATGCCTATACGCATCTCTTTGAGATAATATTGCATGAACATAACCATATTTTTCCTAAGAAGAAAGTAACTGTTGATAATTTTAAGTTTAAATTTAGTGATTGGGCCACTCCAGGCATCCATAAAAGTAGAAATAAATTATACGAATTATATGGATTAAAAGCTAACTCAAACTGTCAAAAACTAGTTGAGCATGTTAAATTATATTCAAAAACATTCAAGAAATCATGTCATATTGCAAAGTCCATTTTTTTGAGAGACAAAATAAAACTGGCTAAAAATAAAATCAAAGCCACTTGGAACATAATTAATAAAGAAACCTGTAAATCTAAACCTCGCGATCACTCATTCTCTCTCAAAATTCAAAATAATGTTATTGAGTCTGAGATTGAAATAGCAAATACATTTGAAACTTTTTTTTCTAATATACCTATTGTAACTACAAGCACGTTAAATTCTAGTCCACATATAGCTGAGTCCCTGCTAACATCTAGTGTTGATGGGTGCACAAATCAGTTCTGCTTTGATCATGTTGATTCTCATGACATCCTCAAGGTATTTAAGGAACTTAATATGAAAAATACAGAAGATTTGTGGGGTATTTCGATTAATCTACTCAAATCAATCATTAATACGTTATCACCCCACTTAGCTAAACTTTTTAATAATTGCATAGACCAAGGTCAGTTTCCCAACTTGATGAAATTTAGTAAGGTCATCCCGCTTTTTAAATCTGGTAGCAAAAGTGACCCATCTAATTATAGACCCATTTCTATACTACCAGCTCTCAGTAAAATCTTTGAAAAAATTATATTGAACCAGCTGCTTTCACACTTTGATTTAAATAACTTACTACATGAGAAACAATTTGGTTTTACTAAACACAAGAGCACAACTGATGCAGGTGTAGCACTTATCAAACACATATTTGATGCTTGGGAAAACAAGCAAGATGCAGTAGGAATATTTTGTGACCTTTCAAAAGCATTTGATTGCGTGGATTATGAAATATTACTGATTAAGCTAAGACATTACGGTGTTTCAGGTATCTCATCTCAATTAATACAATCTTATCTTACAGATAGAACTCAAAAAGTTAGTATCAACGGAACTGCATCTTCCGGTGCCACCATACGTATGGGAGTGCCCCAGGGATCTATATTAGGACCTTTGCTTTTTCTTATTTATATAAATGATCTTCCTACCTATGTCAAAGATATTTGTGAGATAGTATTATTTGCTGACGATACCTCGTTGATTTTTAAAGTCGACAGAGGTAAGCAAGCATTTGACGATGTAAATAATACTCTCTCAAAAGTACTATGTTGGTTCACTAGTAATAATTTATTACTTAATGCAAAAAAAACAAAGTGCATCAAATTCTCTATGCCCAATGTGAGACAGGTTGATACTATTGTAACTATGAATGACGAGCCATTAGAATTAACAAATTCTACTGTATTTTTAGGAATAACTTTAGATTCTAAGTTGCAATGGGGTCCGCATATAACGGCCCTGGCAGGGAGACTCAGTTCCGCTGCTTGTGCTGTTAGAAAAATACGACTCTTGACTGATATTGAAACAGCAAGACTAGTATATTTTAGCTACTTTCATAGTGTTATGTCGTATGGTCTACTGTTGTGGGGTTCAGCTGCAGACTTGAACACCATTTTTGTACTTCAAAAAAGAGCCATCCGCTCCATTTACAAACTTAGACCACGCGACTCGCTTAGGGAAGTATTTAAGAAGATCGATATTTTAACTGTGCATGCTCAGTATATTTTAGATAACATAATGTATGTGCGCAAAAACTTGCATCTGTTCAAAAAAAACAGTGACACTCATAAACATAATACCAGAAATAAAAACAAATTGAAAACTCCCAGTCTTAGGCTACACAAGGTGGGAAACTCATTTGTGGGTCAATCTGTAAAATACTTTAACAAAATACCTCAAAGTCTTGTTGATCTACCTCTTCACAAGTTTAAGTCTGCAATTAAAGCAAAGTTAATGAAACAAGGTTATTATAATGTAGAGGATTACTTGAACGACAAAAGTTTGTGGTCATAGTAGGAATAATCTGCTCCTCTGCTCAATATTGTGTTCTTTTTTCTACTCGCATTGACTGTACTCTGAATTTATTTTTTGTAAAACAAACAAAGTTGAAAAGAGTAACTATCGAGTTTCTTGCCGGAGTCTTCTCGATAAGAAGCAACGTCCGAACCGGTGGTAGATTCACATTATGTATATTCACGATGTGTACTAATATTGTACTATTTTATTTACGTTTATTATTATTATTTCTGTATACTTTTTTTGACATGTCATAAGTGCTTTATACAAGCTTAAATGAATAAATGATTTTTTACTTTTTTTTACTTACTTACTTTCTTGGAATCACATTAGATTCAAACCTGCAATGGAACCCTCATATAACAGCTCTCTCAGGCAGACTTAGTTCGGCGGAATTTGCAGTGAGAAAAATAAGATTATTAACAGATGTTGTTGCATTGTTTTGGTGAGAAAAAATATTGGTCTCTATACGAAATACAGTGACATACATTGCAAAAATACTAGGAATAAGGATAAAATTGCACTTCAACTCTTTAGGTTACAAAGAGTTTAAGGATCCTTGATGGGGCAAGGTATACATTATTACAACAAAATTCCAAAAACCATTTGTGAGTTACCTTTACATAGATTCAAAAATCACATCAAAACAGCTTTATTAAAAAAGGGCTATTATACTACAAAAGACTACCTTATAGATAAAAATGCCTGGGTGTAAGCTCTTTGCTCGATGCGGGATTAAATAGCTCTATTGTAACAGATGTTTTATTGTAATAGTTAATAGGTACCTAGTATGTACTGACTAACAATTTTTCTTTTGAATTGTTTAAATGAACTTTTGTTTTATATTCTTTTATGGTTGTTTTTTTTCTCTTAGTTCTATATTCTTTTAGGTTTATTTGTATCAAAATGACACAATGCTTGTACTTTACTAACGCCTGTTGTAAACCCAAAACAAGACTGATACAGTCTATTTAAATAAAGTTTTTTGAGTTTGAATTAATTATTGCTAAAAAATTACGAAGCACATTAAATATAACAACATAATCTGAAAAACTGATTTCGTAGAAAGAAATCAACGTCTTTAGCGAGTAGATTGAATGAAAAGAAAAGAATAGCTTTACCAAT
Source organism: Udea olivalis (assembly GCA_947369235.1). Classification (NCBI taxonomy): domain Eukaryota; kingdom Metazoa; phylum Arthropoda; class Insecta; order Lepidoptera; family Crambidae; genus Udea; species Udea olivalis. The sequence continues at coordinate 339,198 of OX376352.1, read as the reverse complement.
TATGAACACTCTGACCCGTGAAATATTTAACAAGGTGTTCGATGAGGATGACCTCTGCACACCAAAGCCACCGCCGTTACTACGGTGGGTCAGTCATGTCACTGAGCTTGTTTTCGATAGTGGCGCCAGCACTTTCATCACGAACAGCAAGTCAGGCAGCCGTGCCACTAGGCTATTTACTAACTTCGATCGCGAGAAAATCGCGATTTCGACAGCGTTTAATGCTATTTGTCGTCTAATACTGCAACATGATATTCGTGAGTGGCTGATAAACTGTCAAAACACAAGCGACTAGCAATTAAGTCGTGGCTTTGGTGTGTACATGGCTTAAATATTCACCTTTCACTAATTTTATTAGTTTTGTTTCAACCCAAGCAATATAACCCATACACTCAGGTAAACCTCTTGTCTTAAAAAATCTAGCGAATTGGGAACTCACTCCTTTTTTCGAATCGGTTAAACATACTATTATTATTATAATAAAACCTGTAAGCATCCGCCATTTCGTTTATAACGAGAATCGCGGGCGTCGTCTGTCAGTCGCGTCATTTGTTTCCGTTCATCGCTCGCGATTGGTTGTACACACGAGTTCATAACTATAGCACTGTTTTGAGTGTTAGAACGAAAGTCACTTTGTTGTTATTGGCGGAACGCCGTACTATTTCTACCAATGTTAACTCGCGTCCTAATTTAACGCCAATGACCAGGTTTTCTGGGTCTTGACCACGCCTTTCCTGTCAGGAACAATGCGCTCTCGCAACGATGTTCAATTCAATTTTTTTAAGTACTTTTTATACGGCTATATGAATAAAGATATTTTTCTTTTTTTATTCATCAGTTCCTCCTCGAGGTAGCGCTGAGTTGGCGTCGATTGCGTAGACAGAAAACTTAAACAGTGCAGTGTGTTAAAATAACGCCACAACTAACACGAACTGAAAGAGAGCGTTTAATAGCGCTCTGACATAGTGGGTGTCGTGTTCGTGTCATCGATATTTGCAGACAAACAGGAATATCGGTAAGTAACTGATATTTATTTACCTGTGTCTTCAAATAATTGTCAAAAATAAATACAGCCATCAATAATTATAACAAACTTTTTCCTTTCTCTTCTAAATCTCTTTATTTTTTATGGTTTTTATTGTTATCTTTCTACTCATCTCATGAATTGTCAATATTAGTTAGGAAACCCTAAACTTTAACTTTTTTAAGAAAATAAAATAAAACTAAATAAAAATTACTAGCAAAACCAAATAAAATTCTTAAAATATTGATAAGTAGGTAGCCTGTGTATATCTACTATGTTATAATTTAATGGTGGTTTTTACAAATGAATAGGGCCAAGATCTATAGAGCGTGCTTAGCTTAAACTTACTTATTTTAGACTTTGAATAGATGTATCTATCTATATCAGTTCTCATAGATAAGAAATTATTTTTGTCCGTGTTAAACATAAAGTATTCGTAAGTGATAATTATAACCATACATAATAACTGAGACAATAATTAATGTGATAAGGCTATGCTTAGCTAAGTAACGATGATAGATCTCGGCCTAAGCTTAGGGTGTTAGGTTGCATGATATAGCAGCCAAGCCCAAATACTTGAATTTATTCCACCAAAATATTCAAAGCTTGACGGGCAAAGATTTAGAAATATAACTATTGCTGGAAAACCAAAATATTAATATTTTATGTTTTACTGAACATTGGCTGACTGATGAAAACTATCAGTCTTTTGTCCTTAATAATTTTAGATTATCAAGCGCGTTCTTTAGAAAAACCACTACTCATGGTGGTTCATTAATTTTTACTGCAAATAGTTTGAAATGTTAAGATCGCACTGACATTGTAGGCCTGTCCATAGAGCGTATTGTCGAATTGTCTTGTGTTGAGTTAGAGGGCTTTGTTGTGATAAGTGTATACAGTCCCCCAAAAACTAACTTAAATAGATTTGAGACAGTTATGGAGGAAGCTTTGGGTAGGTTAAGTGCTAAGTCTAAACCCATTATTGTGTGTGGTGATTTCAATATAAATTTGCTAGTAAACTCATCTGAAAGCAATAGGTTATTGTCGCTATTTAAATCCTTTGGTCTGGATTATCAATTCCATGAACCCACGAGGATAACAGCCACAACATCCACTTGTCTGGATAATATATTTTGCAACTGTGTACCCATTGAAAAGGCAATAGTAACTGAATTAAAGTCTGATCATTGTGGGCAGAAGATAACATTTTTAGATTTAACTAACAATAGCGTTAATTACAGGAAAATAACATGTAGACCGAAGACGGGTAATCGCATTAAAACTAATTTAAAGCATAAATTATCTTCCATTCCTTACAAGCAGGGTGACCCTGATGCAGTCTACAAAAGACTGTTTGATTGTGTTAAAAATGAATTTGATGCTTGTTTTTCCACTAAACAAGTTACTTGCAGAGTTCAATCTAAGTTTTGTGAATGGGCCACGCCTGGAATTTACAGGAGCAGACGTAAGATGTTTGAGTTGTACGGCATGAAAAAATACAATTTCGATCCAATTTTTGTTGAGTATGTCAAGAACTACTCCAAAATATTCAGAAAAGCCTGCACTACAGCTAAGGCATTGCACATTCGTGATAAAATATCAAAGTCTACTAACAAAATAAAAACCACTTGGGACGTCATAAATCACGAAACAGGTAAAGCTAAACAGTGCGATACCTCATACACTCTTATAAATAAATAAATGATTGATAAGTATTTCAGTAATATACCTATAATCACTACAGCTTCATTAAATTCCTCACCAACTAGAGCGGAACATTTGTTGAAAGATAGTTTATCTTGTTGCAGTGTATTCTTTAAATTTAAACATGTTGAGTCACTAGATAATTATATTAAAAGCATTCAGATTAATTAATTCAAAAGATACCGCTGATCTTTGGGGTATATCAGTCAAAATTGTTAGCCACATAATTGACGTAATTGCCCCTTATTTAGCCGTAATATTCAATGCTTGTGTTGATGAAGGTGTTTTTCCAAACTTAATGAAACACAGTAGGGTTGTACCACTTTTTAAATCAGGCAACAAACAAGACCCAGGTAACTTTAGGCCTGTTTCAATCCTACCAGCTCTAAGTAAAATCTTTGAAAAAATCATTCAAGAACAACTATTAAGCCATTTTTATGAGAACAATCTCTTACACAGTGAACAATATGGATTCACTAGAGGCCGTTCTACTACTGATGCTGGCATTGCACTTCTAAAACACATCTTTAGGGCTTGGGAGAATTCACAGAACGCTCTTGGCATCTTCTGTGACTTGTCCAAGGCCTTTGATTGCGTTGATCACGATACACTTATACGCAAGCTTGATTTTTACGGGGTTAGGGATAATGCTTTAGATTTGGTAATTTCGTACCTTAGTTTAAGAACTCAAAAAGTTGATGTTAACAGTGTACTGTCTACAGGATCACAAGTTAAAATGGGTGTCCCTCAAGGATCCATTCTAGGTCCATTACTATTTCTGATTTATATAAATGATTTACCTTTTTATTTTAAAGATATTTGTGATGTCAACTTAATAAGGTATTTGATTTTGAGTTTATAAATAAGGACTCTTTAGTGTTAGGTAATTTAGCTAGTTAGTATTAAGCAGGAAAGTAAAACTTTTGGGCTTGATCCTATATTATAATTTAAAAATCTTCATGTTAGCATAGCTATGGTCGTGTAATATTTCACCTAATTCCATAGAAAGATTACACGAAAAAGTAATTATTAAATTTAAATCTTTAATAATTTTAACGAATTTCTCTTGAACAGTTCATTCTGTTGTTTATTTTTATCTCATTCAATTTAATTGTAACAAAACTTTCGTCAAAAGACAGCTTCAATAAATTTGAAAAAGTATTCACAGCGGGTTGGCTATTCTTAAATTAAAAAACCTTCTATAAATTACTTGCCACTTTAAAGGAATCTCCTACAGTTAAAAAATGTATAGAGTTACAATAAATATGTAGGGATGTTAACAAAAGACCCGATAGCTTAGAATAATTACGCATAAAAGGCGAGTCGGGGCAACCGTTTTGATGCCACGAATATCAGGACGTCACGTCTGTCTGGATCTGAACTTACCGATGAATCTCCTCTCTTACCCCGAGAAATTAACCTCGGAGTAAGAGCTTCTTCAAAATGTTCTTTTCTAGCAGTAAATGGTTGCAACATCATAACAGAGAAGCACGAGTAGTATTCATACATGTTAAATACTGAAAATTGTGATTGCATGTGTAACGAATTGTTGTTTTGACAGTTGTTTTGGCATCACAAATGGCGCGCCTTTTTGTATGGAACTATCCTTCTAGGTGTAATTATTCTAAGCCCGATAGCTATGTTTAATCAAAAGTGCAAAGGGAGTTGAATTTGTTGTTTATTGTTCAATTTTAAATGGTAAGTAATTGGTAATATTTTGTTCAATGTTTAAAAAAAGAACCAGAACTTCAAAAGGAGAGCCCTAATTTTCATCGACCTCAAAATTATGAAAGTTGTGTTTATTTAAGGCGGTCCCCCGAGCGAACGACCTTGAGCACTTCTGTTCCTTCTTCCCCCTCCTCACCTCTACTATACTTCGTATGACTTCGTCAAATTAGAAGCGACATCTACTGGACATGGTTCGTACTACTATTTACAACACATTCAAATACACAAGACGTGGAATCTTATAGAGGCGGCAGTGTAAATATTTTCACCAAACTATTTTTGACGTATCTTGCACTGTTTCCATAGTAGAAGTAAATAAAAAGAAAATAGTCTATTTTAACAACTATTTTCAAGAAATAGAAATAAAGTTATTTCAAATGTTGCAAATTTAATTTTGTTTGGAAGTCCAAATGAAAAGAAGTCTAGCCGTTTATTCCTAGATGCTACCCCCTGTGGCCATCGGGATGTAAAAAAAGTGATTAGCCTATATGCTGTCCCTCTGCTGGGAAAAGGCCTCCATCATTGAAATCAAGTCATTGCTACAATAGATCGGATTCGGGATGGCATAACATTTTTTTTTTCATAATATGTATGAGGTAAGGTATATCCGTAGGTGGGTAAGAAGCTTAATAATGCTAGGATAAACAAACATTACATAAACCCTGTCCATTCCTGTTTGACAGTTAGAGACAGTCTGTTATAAGTAACGCCCTCACCCGTTACCGATTCGATTTGAAATAATAATACATTTTATTAAAGAAGAACTTTCAATCGATTTATTGCATTAAAATACTTTTGGTTTAAATATATCTTTTTCGTTAATAATATTTTTAAATTATTTGATGAATAAATGAAAATTAAATCGTAAATAATAAAATATTTACACATGAATAGTACTTTAGCTGTCCGATCATGAGTAAGGCGTCCCCTATGATCAGAGCCGAGGACCTCATCACAGTACAACAGAAACAATACTTACATAAAGTCAAATCTTTGGTTGTTTGTGCACGCACTAAGGCTCATATTCTAAAACAAAATCTGTACTTGAGTATAGATCTGTGACGTGAGTGACGTTTTTGAATGAAATCTCTACTGATCTGTACTTGTCAGTGCTTGAGTACGATTCTAGTGGGCGTTACCCGTCAATAAAGTACGACATCACTGTAGTGCTTTATTCCAAAACTAAAAACTGTAATTCAAAGGCGTGAGCTGTCAGAAAAGTAATAATTGAATGGACAAACTATAAGTCAGGTAAATGGGAAGGTTAGCATGTAGATGGATAGAATAAAAAGAATAAAACTCGTCTTTATGCCCTTTCTTTATTTACAAAACCACAATATAATCATTATTTTTGTCAGTAAATAGCCTCATCATGAGTATTATTGAGAATTCAAAAATCTGCAAAGTTAAAATGACGCGAACATGGTACACATTTGGTGTATATTCGACTGAAGCGTGTTCAATGCTTTCTTCTCCTGTTTCACGATGTCTGTTTTCATCTTCTCCCGTTTAATTTTGGCTATTTTCTGGTTCTCCAGTTTCATGTTGAGTGTTTCATTTTGAGTTTCTTCCACTAATCTAAGTTCTGACATACTGCACCCAAGTATCCCATGATTCGATTTTTCCTGTAGCTTGCAGAAAAAGTGGCTGACAGCAATAAATCGTCTACCATATTTTTTTCCAGAATTTTCTCTTCTTATTCGTCTGAGATTTGCAGCTGAAAACAAAAAAAAACTTAGCGCTGAATATTGCAAAAGGTGTCATTTTTGTTAAGGGGAAACCGTGCATTTACTTACTCGAGTATAAGTTGCCCTCAAGAACATAAATTGTAAAATAACCAAGTCTCGCACGCAACTCAGTTCTTTTACCGTAAAAAGTTGTAAGATCCATGTAATACCGAGTGGGTTAATAGAATAAATAGATTGACTTTGCCATCGCAAAAGACAATATATTTTACAAGTAATTTATATTTATATTTATATTATATATATAATTATTTTATTGGATCGTTGAGTGCGATCGCCAAGTCAATCTAATTATTATATGAACTTTTTACGGTAGAAGAACTGAGTTGCGCGACTTGGTTTTTTTATAAGTTATATTTTGATGGCATCTCATTTCTTTTTGTAGGTAGCTGCAAAAGTAACTTCGAAATCCTATATATTTTTATGGGATTACAAAGTTATTTATGCAGTTAGTGTATATTTAGAAAAGTGATTTTTTTGCTCTTCTTAGCGGGGGCACTGTCATATCCACAGATACTGAGAGATACTCATTATTGAGACATAATTAATTTAACAGGAGTGATAAAAATTACTAAAGTTAAGATTCATAAATGGATCAATCACTTATTTTAAAAATAACGTTAAATTAAAATAGATCGGATAAAATAGATTCCACCTACTTCTTCAGAATATTGTTCGGTCTCAGTTGCATTAATCAAATCAGGCCTAGTTTGACTTAATGCTTCAAGTTGTGACTCGGGCACGTCTCTGAAATAAAATGTTATTTATCAGTAGATATCAGAATAATCAAGACAGAAACCTTCACTCGCATTTAACCAGATTCACAATTCGAGTCACAGAATAGATCATAGTACATGTGCAAGGCAACTTTGGTCCCACGCATCTCATTAGGTATGCTTGTGCTACGAGTATAACGTTACGGCTGAAGGTGGGTGTGAACATAAACTTTAGATTAGCCGGCTAAAGTTAGGTTAAATATTCGAGGAGAGTTCTAATGTTAGTTTGTTCTATCTTTAGCCGGCAGTGTAACCGCCAGCAAGTGTGATGTAGAACCAAGTAATTTTCATGAACTTGTACTACTGGCTGTGGTGTGGGTGGGTATATTCGAAATCATTAGTTCACCCACTTTTTAAAATTGTTTGATACTTACTCATTACTGTTATAATTGGCTGTAAAGGTAGTCTGTTCGCTGTCAGATCTGCCGGTATACTGAAAAAGAATTTGAAATAAATGAAAAACAGTTTTACAATCACATAACACACATCACATGGCACACGAGTCTGACTCGCACATGAAGAGTTGATTCAAATATTCTTATTATTATAAGAAAAATAAACAACAGTTATATAAGTATCAAATATAGCCCACACACAACACAACACTCTTCAAGAGACTTTTGTTTTGAAAGAGTAACACTCTGTCTAATACTTACTCATCGTTGATTGTTTCTATCTCCTGTAAAGGTTTCTTGGATCGGTTCACAATCAATTCTGCCGGTATCCTAGAAAAAAATATGTAAGAAATATAAGAGACAGCTTTACAAGTACCTACATTAACACAAAACAACACTCTTCAAGAGACTTTCACTAAAAGAAAGCAACACTGTTTCAAACTTACTCACCATTAGATTGTTTCGATCTCCTGTAAAGGGGTTTCAGATCGGTTCAGTATTAAATCTGCCGGTATTCTGCATCATCATCATCATCCATGCGGTCTATCCCGGTTGTGAACCCACACTGGTGTGTGGGGTGCCAGGGTCCGCCTTTCTTATTTTCTTGGCCCACTTCGCGCGATCTTGTGCATCCTCAGTGGTGAGTCTGTTGGCACGCATGTCACCCTTAACGACGTCGAGCCACCGCTTCTTGGGTCGACCTCTTCTACCGGTACCTGGCGGGGGCGGCATTGCCAGACATTTGTTGCCCACGTAGTTTGCCGATCTCCGTGAGACATGACCATACCAACGAAGGCGGCACTCCTGCAGCTTGTCTGCGATGTCACGAACACGAAGGCTGCCGCGGATGTGGGTGTTACGCACGCGATCTTTGCGTGAGACTCCACACATCCACCGCAGCATCTTCATTTCCGTGACGCGCAGCCCCTGTCGCTCTAGTAACGGCCATGTTTCACTGCCATATAAAAGGACAGGCCTAATGATGGTTTTATAGACCTGCCCCTTCAGCTTGATCGGCATTTTGGGGTCACTAATGACACCAGGACCAGTCACCTCACGCCATTTGGCCCAAGCCGCGGAAATTAGGGCTCTGACGTCGCGGTCGATGTCCCCAGACGCGCTTAACACAGATCCCAGGTATTTGACACGGTCCGTGCGCTCGACCTCGTCAACGCCTATGCGGACGGACTGGGTATCTGTGGTGTTGCAGGCCATGTACTCTGTCTTCGCCACATTCAGTTTCAGACCGCCGTTTTCAAGTGAACTTTTCCACTTATTCACCCGTTGTACCAGACGTCCCCTGTCTGAATCTGCTAGCGCTATATCATCAGCATACATAAGCAACCAGGGTGGTTGCTCATGGTGGTCTAGGATACTGTTTGACAGAACGTCTAATATTACGCTGAACAGAAACGGGCTAAGCACGGAGCCTTGGTGTACTCCAACGGTGATAGGGAAGGGAAGCGTGTCACCAACCGCAGTCCTAACTATGGAACTGGAATCGTGGTACATGTCCCGGATAATGTCTATGAAGACTTCGGTAACGGTCCTGGACCGCAGCGCCCAGCCGATCATCACACGAGGGACACAGTCAAGGCCTTCTGCATGTCTAAGAAAAGTAGATGCAGAGGTGTATTCTTCGGTCTGTATCCCTCCATGAGCGTTCTCAAGGCAAAAACGGGGTCCATGGTCACGCAACCCGGTCGAAACCCATACTGACACTCCGAAATTGTCCACTCCTCTCGGATCCGAGAGTCTACAATGCGCTCAAGGAGCTTCATGGTGTGGGACATAACCTTTATGCCGCGATAATTGCTGCACTCCTGCACCGAGCCCTTGCCCTTGAAGACCGGTGTGATAATGCTCAGTCTCCATTGGTCAGGTATCTTGCCGGTGAGGAGAATGCGGTTGAAAAGGTGGGTAAGTATGCCCACACCACGAGAGCCCATCGATTTCCACGCTTCGATAGGGACTCCATCGGGTCCGACAGTTTTCCGGTTCTTCATGCGGCGAAGAGCCGACTGGACTTCATCAGGCGTTACCGGGGGCACTAGTCCCTGATTTGGAGGGAGTTCAGGTGGCTGCACCTCTTTGTGCTGCTTGTTGAGCAGCTCGTGGCAGTAAGAGCACCAAGTCTCCTTAACCGCGCGGTCCTCGCATAGCAGGTAACCAAGAGTGTCATTTACACAGCGGCACATGGAAATATCCTGGGCGCTTTGACTCTCGAACGTGCCAACTTGTAAAAGAGCTTCTGCCCTTCAGACGACTCCAACTTATAGTACAAAGGACGTAAGTGGTCACGTCTGGCTCTGGCTACAGCTCGTTTAGAGGCACGTTTGGCATCCCTGTACGCGGCGCGATCTTCAGGAGATTTGGACGCTTGCCACGCTTTGAAGAGGGTTTTCTTTACCTTGATCTCCTTCTGGACTGCTTCGTGCCACCATCAGGTCTCCTTGTCAAGCCTACGTCCAATCCGAGACACACCCAACGCAAACCTCACCGCCCCGGTGATAGCTGCCTGACACCTATACCAGAGCTTTTGCCCGGACTCACTATCCGCTGCGATGCACAGGTCACTGACAGCGGCAGCAAAGTCATGGGATCTGGCTCCTTCAAGCAGCCACCACCTGTACCACACCACTCGCAGGTCCATCACAAGTAGACGGTGTTGGGCAGTAAGACTCTCTAAGGGTAGGACCTTACAGTTAGCTACCTTGCCGATCTGGGCTCTCCTGGTGAGAAAGTAGTCGATCTGAGTGCCGAGTGCGAGTTGCAGTGAGAGAAGTGAATGACTTCACCATCGCGTTTTGCGAGCACGTAAATGTCAATTACTATGGAATCGAGTCAGCGCCATCTAGCGGCGAATTCGGGCAACATTAAGGCCGCTAGATGGCGTTGACTCTATACCATACAAATTCGCGTTTTTTTTCTCGCAAACGCGATGGTGAAGTTATTCACTTCTCTCACTGCAACTCGCACTCGGCACTCTAGGTTGCGCTCCTACCGCTCTTGTAGGTGATCAGATGCTCGGGACTCTTTTTGCAGAACGTGTTCACGATGGCCAAGTCGGCAGCCATACACGTCCGGAGAATCTCTTCGCCTTCAGCGTTACGACTGCCAAAACCAAAACCACCGTGAACACGCTCATATTCCTCACACTGTTCACCCACATGACCGTTCAGATCGCCACCCAGAACGACGCCTAGTGACAGTGGAATAGTGCATAGGAGCTGGTCGATTTGCCCCCAAAACAGTGCCTTATCCGAATCGCTACAACCGACCTGCGGTGCGTAGGCACCTATCAAATTGGTCGTGACCCCTTCGATAAGCACCCTCACGACCACAAGGCGGTCGCTAACGCGATTTACTTCCAAGACACTATTCTGGAATTCCTCGGACAGCACCACCCCCACTCCATTGGCCCCACCAGAACCCGCGTAGCCGTGCCCGATGTTCCGGGACCTGATGCCTCTCCAGCGAGTCTCCTGCAGGAACGCCACGGCCACCCTCCGCCTGGCGAGCACATCGGCCAGCTCGCGAGCGCGTCCCGTCAGCTTGCCGGCGTTCCACGATGCGAAGCGGACCTTCCCATGGACTAATGTCTTTAACCGGGCCCGCCCATGGCCCGGTAGCCCTAACCCACTTAACACAGGAGTAGGGCGATCCCCCTGCGCGTCGTTTTCCGGCGACGCCCTATCCGAGTCGGGTACTCTCAACTGACCTCTCATGTTTTTTTGGCTTGAGTTGGCTTTACGGGAAATCTGCCGGTATTCTGTAATAGATGAATTGTTTGATCAAACAAAACTTTTTATTACCTACCGTACTTTGGGATACAGAACCGCACGCAGTACGTGTCTATGACTTCATAACTCTATGCATTGTATTTGTATGACATTTGTTGATGAAAAATTTTAATGTTCAATAGACTTTTCAACAGATGTTTTAAATTAAAATTAAATTATAAAAATTGATCCATGATTGGTAGACTACTTACTCGTCATAATTGGTTATCTTTTTTACAAATTGTTGTTGATAGGTTAGCATCTCCAGATTTCCTTCCGCGCCTATCCTTTAATAAAGGACAAATAATATATCGTTATCATCACTTAGGAATATAATTGTGATTTATGTTTATATTGTAGGTATTTTAGAAAAAAACTTACAGAATTTCGTTCTTTTTCTGTGCGTTCTGTCTCCTTGCACGCTTATCCCTTGAATGTGTAGGCATTTTACGAACAAACCACAAATACTCGTAGATACGAAGAAAACAACACTTTCACAGTGTATCAAAATACAAATAACATAAACAAACAAAATAAATAAACAAAGAGTCTTTCGCCACAATCACAGTCTTTATTACAACCGAAGTGTCCTTTCACGAAATTTAGACAGATTGTGACCTAAAAAATTTAACAAAATATAAATCGTACTTATATGAACAGACTTTGAGCGCGAGAGCATACGATCGACGTGGCCTTCCCGTGCGAAAGCTGGCGTCAGACTTCCTCCCGCGTCCCGCCCGCCATTGACGCGCACAATCACGTACGAATTTACAACATAAATGACAAATTATTAATTTACCGGATTAAAAAATGCTTTTTTGGAAACATTCAAACGTGTAAAATCTTTAATAATAAATTGTCTACACATTGGTGGAAATTGCAAGTAAAAATAACTTCTTGTTTAAGACTAGATGCACCAAATGAAATTTTTTAGATATTATTTAGGAAGCATGTTTCATTATCAGTTTACTTTAAAATGCAATAAATGAAACGTGTAAAGTGTAGCAGAGATGCTGAAGAATATTTGAGTATTTTTTGTTTTTTTTTTGACTATGAGTTATGAAGCTAATAGCTTTCTAAACATTGCAAAATAAGGCATTTCGCTAGGGGGACCGCCTTAACTTTGTCCTTTCTTGGCCGCCACTATATTAAATTGTTATTATAATAAATATTACTCATCTCGTTCATAAACCACTTTTCGGCGTCTAGCGCGCCCGAATGCGCAAAAACTAGAGAACAATAGCAAACTCATAATGGTGCCACAAAACTTAGTTCAATAACAAAACACCAAAAGGCCGAGTAGGCTCTCACCCAAGTTTTAAACAACAAACAAAATACTTTATTGCATTTAAGATGCAAGAGCTTTTATTCAACATAAGAGCTAAATTATTGCAGTATTATAACTTCACCATATTATTATTTCACGTTGTTCTTTTAGCGACCAACTGTATACTTTTAGCTTCGCCGATGGGAAGAGGCAGGCACCATTGAAGCCCACCATCATCGTTGGCTCTACGAAAGGGCCACTACGGCTGAAAAGGACGCAGCCATGCTGCGCATTCTGAGGATCGTTCATAAGCATAAGAGCTTCTTCGTCAACATACCTACATCGTAAGTTTATTTTGGATTACTTATATTAGCTGCCCCGACAGACTTCGTTCCGTCAAAAGTTATTACAATTTTGTCACCTATCAGTTTTAATAAACAGAAACTTGTCAAATTAACGTTTGATAAATTTAAGTTTCATTGAAAGGTCTCAGGGTTTTGATTTGCACTTTGTAGCATTACAATAAAAAATTGAGTTCCTTTTAGGTTTTCTTTGTTATTTCCCAAGATCCAATCAATCTTTATACCTATCAAACTTCATTTGGTTCAGTTATTTAGGTATAAGAATAGAATGTAACAAACAAACAGAATAACTGTTTCATTTATAATGTTAATATAATTGCAGATGAAAGGATTAATTTGTACTCATTTTGAAGAAATCTTAATGAGCAGTAACCTTAATGACTAAAACCATTTACTAGAAAACTATGAATCTATGTAACTTTAGCGTTAATTATTTTACCATTTCAAGTCATATTAACTTTTACTAAGGGATCTAGACCCCCAAAGCATCTCACATATGCTTGAAGCAAAACTTTTCGACTGCAATTTGTAAAACATACTTACATTTTATCAAAATATTTTTGCAAATACCCATCAACTGTAGCGATGACTTGATTTCAATGATGGAGGCCATTGCCCAGCAGTGGGGCAGTATGTATAGACAATTAACCTATGTTTACTTTACTTTACTTTTTGCCTGAATTTTGCATTTAGGATAAATAATTAATCAGGAAAAGTCAAAAAATATTCCATTTCTGTCCGCAACATGCAAGCTCAGTGATTTACACGTGTGTTAGTAAAATCATAGAAAAATTTTTTGCAAAATAACCTCGGATATCGATAGAAGGCCTAATTTTAAGCAAAAAATTATCTCTAAAGTTTTTCAAAAAATCCAATACTTTTCAAGTTATTGGCAATTGAAAATTCGCAATTTTTTCACGTTTTTCATCGGTTTTTTGCAAATATCTCCAAAAATATACGTTTTATCGAAAATTTTAAGAAGAACAAAATTGTAGCAGGTAAAACAATGAACAATTTCGTTTTTTATAAAGTATTCTAAGTGCAATTAAGCTAGATATTAAAAATCAAAGCCGTTTTTTATTTTGTCTGAAATTTAATCGATGTGGTCAATGCCATCTAGCGGCGAGCAGATGCATTTTATGCATTCTAATACAAAAGGGTTTTGTAGTGCTTGAAATAAGCTTTAAAATGATCACTATTAAAAGTCTTTTGCACGTAAAATAAGTGAGCTGTATTGCAAATAAGGGGAGCATCTAATGTTTTTTCTTTTAAATCAATGGGTTTCATAAGTGCCATTTCCACCAAAATTAAAATTAATCGTATTCCGCCTAGAATTAACTTTACTATGAAGAGTTTGATAGATAGTATCAGTTTGGCTTTCAGGATTCAGGACACATATTTTTAAAAAAAGTCACGATTAAAAAAAAAAATTCAATAAAAAACCCACTTTTTTTTCATAATATCTCAAAAATGACGACAGATACGTATAAAAGTGTACGGATTAAAAATTTAGGTATTTTTCTGACAAACAATTTGGTTTTTTTGTTTTTTCTGTCAAACAAAAATTGACGGAGATATGATTGTTTAAAGAGCGCGTGGCAGCGCAATCACAGCCTCTCTTAAGCCCTTTAACCCTTCACCGTTTTAGAAAAAGATTTTTCACTATATATTGCAATAAAGGATGTTGTAGCTCTCTTAATTACCTTTACAATGGTTTTTTATAAATTGTGATAGCATGAAAATTGAAGGAGTTATGGTCCAAAAACTTATCATATTTTTTTCTACTTAGTAACTGAATTTTTTTTTTTTTCAAGCGGTTGAAAATGATTTTAATATGAGGTAATTATGTTAGAAAATACTTTACAATTTCACCACTTACTATTAGACATGTTTTCTAGCGATAAAATGGCTCAATGTCAATTTTTCCATTTAAGGGGTTGTTTACACCCCTTAAAAATAATAGGCGGAGTTCAGATCATTTTCACTTTTGAAGTTAAGGGTAAGATGAGCCTAATTCCAAAATTTCATGCAAATCGGTTCACAGTTAAAAAATTCGGAGGTAAGACCGTATTTTTCGCTTCAATGACTGCACTATACACTGGACGGAAATTTTGTCGCGGAAGATACGCGACGGAACGCCAATACTAGTTACTGCATATAAATTACAAATAGCGGGCACACTTCGCGTAGCGACCGATCTTCCACGAAGTGTGGCAGCTATTTGTAATTTCTATGCAATAAGCTGTATTGTTTCCGTTGCGTATCTTCAGCGACGGAATTTCTGTCAAGTGTAGCCCTGGCCTTAGAGTCAAATATAAAATTGCAGAATATATTTAAAATTTATTTTATCTGCACTTAGTTGTTTAATATTAAACCCATAACCCCATTTCAAATAATTATTGCAGGTGTATAGTGTGAGTATCGTCTAATTCTGTTAAGTGCCTTTTGCAGGTGATAAGTGCAGGTTTGTAGTGCGAATAGTGTCCAATTCTGTTTGATTGAAAAGAAATTCATATTTTACATAAGTACTCCAATTTTACACAAATGTCATCCGTCCACTTAGCCATTTTTGGCAATTTTTATAACATAACGTCCGACGCGCGACGCTAAACACTAAACGCTAACAAATGCTATCCAGGCGTGTGTGTGTGTAGTGGCAGGCACGCTGCGAGTGAGGGGGAACGGAGAGGCACTCGCAGTCCACTCGCAAAAAATAGAACGCGCTTCTATTCACATCACTGCGTAGTTTCACTCGCACTAATCAATCACTGTCCACTTATTACCTGCACTCGAACAAATCAAAGCTAATACAGGCCTTTAGAATGGAAACCTGTCAAAAACGCGACGTTGCCATTAGCCTCCCCTTATCCTCCCCTTATCGCTGTTAAAAAAAATCGCTGCAGTGCTTGGCTGGCGCGTGCACAGTTGGGCAAAGCCTTTTAAATATCTTCTTCTTCTTCTCCCAGAACGGCAACACCGCGCCTGATTTATCAGGGAAGGATTGGGCCCTCTGCATTTCACGAGTTTCACGACAGCCCGTGGTGACATCCTTTACTTTAAAATTTTGAGTTCAAATTCTTAAAAAAATCGGTGTCCCTCAAGCATGCGGACTGCCTGTTGGTAAGCGTGGTAACCGCAGCCAACTTATGCGCGTTCATGATTTACCAGCATTCAACAATACGTAAATCAATTATCTATACTCATATTATAAAGAGGAAAGATTTGATTGTTTCTTTGTATTGAATAGACTCCGAAACTGCTGAACCGTTTTTAAAAAATCTTTCACTAATATAAAGCTACATTATCAGGGAGTGGCCTAAGCTATATTTTTTTAATTTTAAAAATAGTCTACGCGTGCAAAGCCGCTACTAGACGCTAGACGGACAGCTAGTCTAGTATAGTAATAAGTTTAGTAATTGTTAGAAGTTGACATCTTGAGGACGGATATGGAATATTTTTATAACGCTTTTTAGCATGAAGCTGTCATTTTTTACGAAAGACAGTTTTATGCTGTAAAGTGGTTGTAAAATAGCTCATATTTTGATTAGTGTTGCCCAAAATCGGTCCGTGCAAGATTTGAGCAAGAACAAGACTAATCCTGCGAGACTCTTGCGTCTTGCAGTTAAGACTAAGTGTCGTTTCAGGGAGTATTGTAGTTCGCTTAGGGACTCCAAAAAATTTAAAAAAAAATATTAGAAAATTGGACTGATTAAGATGAACATGAAGACGTAATAGACTTTGAGAAACTGTATGCATGTCCCTCAACGTCATTTGGATCTGGATCTTGTCTTCAAGGCTTAGATGTTGACGAGTTGGAGGAGTACCTAAGTAAAGCCAGAGCAGCCAGCTCGGAAGACATTTTAGAGTGGTGTAGGACACATGAGACAGAATATCCCACTTTATCGAAGATTGCCCGTGATTTTCATTCAATACCTGCACTTCAGTATCTGCTGACAGATTATTTTATAAAGCGTCATTAGTAATAAAAAAACATAGAAATAGGCTGAGTGATGGGTCAGCCAGATGGTTACTTTGTATTATTTCGTGGTCAAAATAATTAATATAAAGTAATAGTAATGTCAAAGCTATTGTGTACTGTTCTGTGATTTGATTTGTGTTGTATTTTTATTTATATGAATGTTTAATTCAATAAATACTGTTCTGAAATTTAATTTATATAGTATTTTATTTTTTATTGAAATAAATGGTATATTGTATAAATTGTGTAACTCTTTTATTCCATTGCATATAAGGTGAGGTCTTGGCTGTCTATCTAACTCTTTCTAGACATTCAAGGGGGTCCAAACATACACGTCAATATATTTTTTAGCTTCTGTATAAGGTATAATGTTCCTGAAATTGTTAACGTTAAGTTAAAAGTCAAGTTATGTCATTAACTGGTTTTATTATCTGTTTTAACCATCTTTTAACACATGTAAGCTAATTAAATGTAAACGTTTATTATGGAACAGACTGACTCCCGTAGGTCACGGTAGATAGCTCAGTTGGTAAGAGCATCGGCACGGATCGCTTAGGTCGTGGGTCAAACCCCACCCGGTGGCAGAATTTTTTTCGAATTTCTCATTAAATGTTTAGACATTTATTAATTTGGTTTGTCTTTACTATGGTTATGTTAATTCAAGCTCAAATGTACCTACTCTGTTACGTTGTTATAAGATATAAATGAACGGTTAATAAATAGCAATAGGCATAAAGGTAATTGCGAGACTAGCGAGACTCTTGCTGCAAGACCAAGACTGGGAGCGCAATACCAAGACCAAGACCAAGACCAGGTGTATTGGCGCAAGACCAAGACCAGGACTGGCTAAGTCTCGTCTTGTTCTTGCATTTGGGCAACACTAATTTTGATTATTACCAATGAGTCATAAGTATAGACCTCTTCAAGAGAGGTTTGAATAGGTTTTACGGGGTCGGCAACGTGCAAGTGATACCCCGGGTGTTGCAAGCGTCCGTCCACAGACTGCGGTAACCGCTAACCATAAGGCGGTCCGCGAGCTTGCTTGTCATCGACGTAGAAGAAAGAAAAACGCTTACTCGCACTTACACTAAGGCGCGCGTTTTGGGTTTATGTATTCACATTTGACTTGCGTAGAAGTCAACTATTTTTCTTGACTTTCGAATCATTTACAATACTACTTTTAACATAATTCTGTGTCACAAATCCTGTTTGTGCTGTGCTGTAAGCACAGGCTGAAGACTAGAACAATATTTAAATAGAAATATATTTTGTTTGTTCAGATTTCAATGCTCACTGTGCGCCGAAGGTTTCAAGAAGCCGGCAAAAAATGTCGTCGTCCAGCAAAAACAACTCATGATCCAGGACCATAAAGGGGCGAGGGTGGACTTTTGCCTACAGTATTTAAACTTTGACTGAGAAAATTTAATTGTTATTTTTGTAAGTATACGAAAAAAAATTTCACTTAGACAAAGACGGGCGAAATTTTTAATTGCGTAACGGCAATGCACGTTTCGTTGAGGCTAATGTTTTACTGAATCGCGCAAGTGGCAAAATCAGCCTTAATTTTTGGGGTTGGATGAGCTCCATGAGCCCTAGCGAGGTGTGAAGCTTTATTTTACATGGGAGCGAATGAGGGGCACAGAAGCATGGGACATGGTGGTCGGCATGAAAAACAAGCTAGAAGCCGTTTAATATGCAAATGGTGGTCCCACCCAGTACTATTTTTTTTAGTTTCTGTTTGTTATGGTATTTTCGCACAATTAATAACTTATATTTTTGCAAAATCTATCAGCATCAGTTCGTTCAGTGCTATACTCCATTGCTTTGACCAATAAATTCCGCGAGTAATTTCGTAAAGTTGTTTTAGCACTTTTGTGGAGTAGTCAAAATATTTGTATCGCGGTATTGGTCTTTGTCCGAGCAAACTTTTCCGTTAATTTCAGTTTTTATTCAATGGTTTCAAATTTATCACTACGAGTATAATAGTAATGTAATAAATAGCGTGATAAATATTATGTAGTTTAATTTTTCACGAAACTCAGTTTATAATTTTCACCGAAACAGCCGTATAAACTGTAACTGTATAGAGTCAGATACCATATTATTCCATCGAACATCATTAACCAGTCATACTGTTATAATGAGGCACAATCACACACCCGCTCGATGTCGCATAAGCTCAGTAAACAATTAAAATTTTGTAATATTATAAACATTTCATATTACTTATTAATAGGTAACCGAACATTGATTACTACAAAACAAATTTATCTTATTGTTATCTGTCAAAATGAATAGTATAATGTATCTAGCTGCTATACAATTGTTATTGTAAAAAAATATGTAATTTCGACCGCTTGTTAAAGTAGAATTTTTTTTAATGTCTTGTGCGTTGTTTTTGTTGATAATTAAATGATTAAAATGACATTTTGTGTTTTTATTCCATAAATTGGTTTAATCTTAAAATTGTTTTTAATAAGTACTCTAACGTTGCTAATGTTGGCAATCGGACAAAACTTCACCACACATATTCTCACATAAACATAATTCAATTACTCAGTAAGTATTTTTTTATTTTTAGCATTAAATAATGCACTATTTTCCACACAAAGACAGAAACTAGATAAACTCGATCTCAATTTAGGGCTCAAGCGGGACGAACCCGCGTCTTCCATAATCCAGATGGCTGCTCTTTCAACTGAGCTATCGAGGCCATTAACAGACCTGGCGAATTTGTCTAATATATTTTACATTAAAAGCCAACATTGTTTCATTATAGTCATATCATGTATATTTTTTTTAATTTATCATCATTTTTCTGATTAAGTATCATCGTAGCCTTGGAAGACATGTATAATTTACAGTCGACAACACGATTAGCATAGTGTGCAGCAGCGCAGACTCTGGCCTTGACTTGCGTGGTGTCTCGGGTTCGATTCCTGTTCAGCCCCCTGATTCAGAACGAATTTAGTGACTGATTTGGTAAGTTTGTTTTAATTATAGTAAAACACATGCTTAGAGGTAGCAATCAATATTTTTATATATTCAAGCCAAAAGCCTTTAGTTTTCATAAACTAAATTACTTATATAAAAATTACCAAAAAAATCAATAAATAATAATAATAACCGAATCAGTCGATAACTTTATTTTCTAAATTGGCTTAGGTCGGATTGTGGCAAGAGACGATTGGTTTGCATTATTGACAGGTAAACACTGACTGGCTGAACATGAAAGATCATATTAGGAAATCGTTTGCTACACTCAGTTTAGTAAATTAACTTGACTGGCTATAAGAGATGGTAATACGACAACACGATGAGGTCCCCCCCCCCCAGGTCTGGCGCATATTCATAGCTAAGCAATTTATTGATTATACATCATTTCAATTTTGCAAAAACTGTTTACGCTTGGTACATTTTTCGCTCCAAACCGTTCCCCCGAAATAACATTTATAGCAACAACAATAAAATAGTTATACTCGGAAAGGACGTAATTAACACTAGTCGTAATAAATAAAGAAAAGAAAGTAGAACTTTTTTAATGCAGATAAGCAGCATTTGCAATTGTGCCTAGGTCGCATTACATGACAGCATGAATAAACAAATATGCGCCAGACAACACA
This sequence comes from Udea olivalis, assembly GCA_947369235.1. Classification (NCBI taxonomy): domain Eukaryota; kingdom Metazoa; phylum Arthropoda; class Insecta; order Lepidoptera; family Crambidae; genus Udea; species Udea olivalis. Next base: position 318,813 of record OX376352.1, on the reverse strand, counting down.
CCTCTTGTCATGGTCTCGAAGTAGGGATTAATATCCCTGTGACGAGTTACCACACAAGGAAATAAGCCAGGGGCGTCTCCCAGCACACCCAGACCATTGACCCAAAAAAGTCAATTCAGAAAAGATCGTTTCCTAAATTGACCCGATCGGAGATCGAACCCGGAACATTACGTAAATCGAAGCGAGAAACCGTACTACAGCGCACTACGCCAATCGTGTAGTCAAATTGAAAACTAAATGGATACTCGATTATTCTTCTACTTCGCTTTCAATTTTCGCTCACACGAAAAAACTCGAACAAAGCATAATAAGTTCATAATAATAACTATTATTCGATTGGTTATTTTAAAAAGGAAACTATTGTGTAACATAATATGTTTACAGATAACTAAAATTTTACCTCACTCCACCTGATAGAAAGCGGGCGTGGGGTCCAGATATGAGGCTGAAAAGCCCAGTCATTCAAACGAATTACTGGGCTGGCCATCCTCACCTTAAAGGCCTGCAGAAATGCCTTTTCACGCCCCGCTTGAAGAACCCGGGACTATAAGAGGAAGGAAACACATGTGCTGGAAGAGCGTTCCACGTCTGGATGGTACGACAAAGAAACGAGTCACCGAACCTTTTAGTTCGGGCCAACAAATGTTGAATTGTGTGTGGGTGACGCCGTAGTCCAGCATGCGTGGTACGGGAGTGGAAAGGTGAGGGTGGAATAAGCTGGAATAACTCGTCAGAGCATTCCCCATTGTAGAAGCGATAGAGAACACTTAGCCTGGCAATGTCTCTATGCAATTGGAGAGGCTCAAGGGTCAAAGTTGCCTCTGGGTTTCCAATAAAACGGATAGCACGCCGCTGCAACCTGTCAAGAGCTTCGAGTAGGTACTTGGCGGAACCGTCCCAGAGATGATAGCAGTATTCCTCACACGAGCGACCTTGTGTCTTATATAAAAGACAGCTGCCCTGGCGTGAAGAATCGTCTCACTCTGTTCAGGATTCCGAGTTTACGAGATGCAGTTCTAATGACGCTCTCAATGTAGTCCCGCTGGTTTAGGTTGCTACGAACATCCATGCCAAAGATGTTTAGGCTATCCTTAATCGGTAGCGGGGTGCTCTGAAGGGTGGGATGGGAAAGGAACGGCGACGCCTTTGCTGTGAATGCACACACCTGCGTTTTCTTGGCATTGAACTCGACAAGATTGCAATGTACAAGCGGGAGTGTACAATCTCGGAGTGTCAGTATGGGTTTCGACCGGGTTGCGGGACCGTGGAACCCGTTTTTGCCTTGAGAACGCTCATGGAGGGATACAGACTGAAGAATACTCCTCTGCATCTACTTTTCTTAGACATGCAGAAGGCCTTCGACTGTGTCCCTCGTGAGATGATCGGCTGGGCGCTGCGGTCCAGGACCGTTACTGAAGTCTTTATAGACATTATCCGAGACATGTACCACGATTCCAGTTCCATAGTTAGGACTGCGGTTAGTGACACGCTTTCCTTCCCTATCACCGTTGGAGTACACCAAGGCTCCGGTGCTTAGCCCGTTTCTGTTCAGCGTAATATTAGACGTTTTGTCAAACAGCACCCTAGACGACCATGAGCAACCACCCTGGTTGCTTATGTATGCTGATGATATAGCGCTAGCAGACTCGGACAGGGGACGGCTGGTACAACGGGTAAATAAGTGGAAAAATTCACTTGATAACGGCAGTCTGAAACTTAATGTGGCGAAGACGGAGTACATTTATTTATTTATTTATTATTATCAACACTTACACTATTATTACAGAACGACTTAGCAATTAATGAAAAAAATATTACATGGCCTGCAACACTACAAATCCCCAGTCCGTCCGCATAGGCGTTGACGAGGTCGAGCGCACGGACCGTGTCAAATACCTGGGATCTGTGTTAAGCGCGTCTAGGGACATCGACCGCGACGTCAGAGCCCGAATTTCCGCGGCTTGGGCCAAATGGCGTGAGGTGACTGGTGTCATTAGTGACCCCAAAATGCCGATCAAGCTGAAGGGGCAGGTCTATAAAACCACCATTAGGCCTGTCTTTTTATATGGCAAAGAAACATGGCCGTTACTAGAGCGACAAAAGCAGGAGCTGCGCGTCACGGAAATGAAGATGCTGCGGTGGATGTGTGGACTCTCAAGCAAAGATCGCGTGCGTAACACCCACATCCGCGGCAGCCTTCGTGTTCGTGACATCGCAGACAAGTTACAGGAGTGCCGCCTTCGTTGGTATGGTCATGTCTCACGGAGATCGGCAAACTACGTGGGCAACAAATGTCTGGCCATGCAGCCCCCGCCAGGTACCGGTAGAAGAGGTCGACCCAAGAAGCGGTGGCTCGATGTCGTTAAGGGTGACATGCGTGCCGACAGACTCACCACTGAGGATGCACAAGATCGCGCGAAGTGGGCCAAGAAAATAAGAAAGGCGGACCCTGGGGCGACAAGACGGAGCCCTGCCGCACTCCGTCATTAATCTGGAGAAAGCGTGATTTTCGACCATCGCAAAGGACACGAATTCTACGTCCCTCCAGAAATCCGGCGACCCAGGGTCAGACCGGTTTCCTTTTTTGGGAACTGGTTGAACGTTCGCCTCCTTCCAAGACAGCGGCACAAGACCTGAATTGTAGGAGGCGATACAGGCTAGTGAACACTGAAGACAACTCCGCTGCACATTTCTTCAGCACCACAGCTGGAATTCCATCAGGGCCATTGGCTTTCCTGACATCGAGTGACTGCAGTTCGGCACGAACATCACACTGCCTGATACGAATATCAGGCATTGTGGAGCCACAATGTGGAATTTCAGGCGGCACAGCACCGCAGTCATCGATGCAAGAAAAAAAAGAATATTTTCTTGTTACGTTGTTTTGTTGAGTGTTATTATTTATTATTAGTAGTTGATGGGCTCGCTGCAGGGTGTCACTATCTTAAGACTGCTCCCTTACCATTGCGAATTAAATGCGATTGAACTAGTATGCGCACAGGCGAAGGGAACAAATAATAAAAGTTTTAAAATGGTTGACGTTAAAAATTGTTTAGTGACGGGCTGCAGATGATGACACCGCAACGGTGGTCAAGTTGTATTGATCATGTAATTAAAGAAGAAAACAAAATGACGCAACTTGACCACCTAATTGATGATGTAACAGATTTTTTTTATAAGTGTTACAGATTCAGATTTTGAAAGTGATGATTCGGAATTAAAATAGTGAAGACAGTTTGGTTTCACTTATTCTCCCTTTATTTTAATTTTGCATTTTACCCATAGTAAATGTAGTTTACATTTTTGGTCACTAACTACTTACCAACTTTAATGACACTTCCAATTTCAATATCTCATAATCAAACGCTTCATTCAACCTATGATAATTATTTACTAAAATTATTGAATCATAATCTTGTAAGTCCATTACATAGGATACAACACTATTTTGATTTTTTTAAAGGGGCAAAACACCAAACGTCACTTTAGTATTGTTGTTTAAAGATAGATGAGGTTCAATAGGGAGAGAATGTTGATGTACCTTTTCGGTGCGGTGCCACGCCTCTCGCTGATGTTCTGGTTTTTGTACGATGATTTTCCGAACGTTATAGTTTAAACGCGCGCGAAGACCGCGGCCGCGGATTGCTTGTTGACTTTTTGGTGGTTTGAGCTCGTTTTGATATCGGCGCAGGAAGCTCCCAAAAGCGTTGGTTGGTCAAGAGACCCGCGGACCCGTTACGACGAACTGTCATACATTCCTTTTAGGTTGGGTAGGGGTAGGACTTAGAAGGGGATGTGATCCTACCTACATAATTCTTAATATTTATGAGTGTCACTGTAGCTGGGTACAGATAACGACTTTAGTGTATTTTCTCACGGGAAAGTTGTTTGATAGCTGATACAGAAAGTACCCAAGATGACGAGCGTGTCAAATAGCTTGTATAATTACCATCATCTAAAAAGAACGTTGGCCAGGACCTACCCAATGAAGTTGGGCCTATATACTAAATCTATGCGCAGAACTATGACTTCCACTGTCTTCTAGCGTTTTTGGTGTGACGGGAGGCGTACTCACCAAGAAGAGCGTCGCGAGGAACAGCCCCGGCACGTCAGCGCGGTCGCGCGCGGCGTCCGACAGCAGCGCCGAGCAGTGCACGGGGGGGGCGGGCGTGCCGTCCGCGGGCAGGGGGGGCAGCTGGTCTATGACGCGCCGGGCCAGCTGCCGCACATCCAGCCCGCGCGCCTCCGTGGCAGTCGCGCGCGCCACCACGCCCGCTTGCCACGCTGACCAGTTCTGGGAAATCAATTTTTTTTTCCTTTCATATTATTTAATTTCACTCACTTTTTCTGTATTATAGTCGCAGTAAAGTCTTTATGTTGTCATGTTTATATCTGTCTGGCTTTTTTGGCTCATGACTTCGTAACTTTGTTTGGACTAGTTAGGAGGTGAACATATCAAAAGTCCCCGCCCGTAGCCCTTGAGCCGGGGGGAGGTGGGGTTTTTAATTTTAATTTTTCGGATTTTTGCTCATATCTCGGAAACTATGTGTTCTAGGGATATGCAACTTTAGACAAAATGAAAGCTGATTAAATTTGCTACAAGTTTTATTCAGTCAAGTTGTTCGATATCTTGTTAGTTTATGAGATATCTGCTCTTTAAAGCCGTTACCGTTATAAAAATATTTTTTTGCTCTTTTGGACCGGATTACTCGTCAATGATGCACTGATTTCTTATATAATATCAAACTGTCCCTCAAGTTGACGCCGAAGATGAAGAAGAACAGGAGGATCCTGTGACCGTTTCCCTTCATGGAGTCCGATGGAGTAGATAATAGAGAAAAAGGAGATAAAAACGAAGATGAGGATCAAGGTCCTTCCTACCCCAAAAGAGCAAGAAATTGGCTGAATGTAACCTACCATTATAATGTTTTATGTTAATTCATTTTTCTATGCCAATAAACATCGTTTTCACTATATCTAATAAAAAACTGATATATGCACAAACATTGGTTATTAAATTAAGCGTGAGCAACCTGGTCAGCGGGCTCATAAGTATTCTAAAATGAGTATCTTTGCAATTTAGACATTCGGTGCATCGTTGAAAAGTCATCCGGCCAGAAAGATAAAAATATTTTTTTTCCTCTAAAATTACAGACATTCATGAGCAGATATCTCGAAAACTGTACCAGATATTCAAAAACTTGTAGCAAATTTAGAAATAGAAATAGAAAAACATTTATTAACTTTAAGGACATCGTTACATTTATAAAGTAAACACTAAAGAAGTAGGCATTAACAACAAAACATATAGGTAACAGGAAAAAAAAAGATCATACCATCAGACAGCGGTGTCCCGATGCCCAAAAAGACAAATGGACCTCACTCAGCATATAGCCTGGGCTTTATGGGCCCAGGCGCTGATTTTCAGTAGGCCCAGACTGAGATGACGCACGGACATTTGTGGCGGACATACGTGTGTGCATATACATATAAGTATCATAAATACTATAGTATAGATAAAAATAAATGGTGAGTGATTAAATATATTGTGTTTTTACTCAGCTTTCATTTTGGATAGTCTCATGTCGCTAGGACACATAGTTTTCGAGATATAAGCAAAACAACCGAAAAATTATACTTTCAAACACCTCTCAGTCAGCCCGACACAATAACAAATAATTATGCAGCAACGGCCGTGATGATGCGTGAGCATGCCTCGCTTTTCGTGCAAAAAGCCATATTCGTGTCGTGTGTTAAATAAATAATGGCCCATGCCTATTCCCATGCGGAGTGGTACGAGGTAGTGAGGTGTTACATCTACGTCTGCCACAAGTTGCTGCTTTCAATTTACATTATTTTTGGGATTTGGAATTGTTATGTCATGTCATGCGTCATCCCAATACATTTTTTTTACGCGAACGATAATGTAAATTGAAAGTGGCAACTTGTGGTAGACGTGCCGAGTGGCGAATGTTTACGTGATGCGCAAAACCTTTACCGCGCCACAAGTTTACCACATTGACACATTTATATGGACAGTTCATGGGTGGGCTTTATAATAAACACAGGCCTTACTGAAAGAGTAGCTCTATTGAATATGCTAATAGAAGACACCCACCTATCGTTTTTACAAGTCTATGCACCGACAGAAAAAGCAAATGAAGAGGAGATTGTCAATTAATACCAGACAGTGGATAAAGCAATAGAATCAGCTCATAAAGACTTTATACTAATGGGCGATTTAAATGCGAAAATAGGAATACCTAAGAAAGAAGAATATTTAATCCTGAAAAAAAAATGGATACGGCGTTAGGAACGAAAGAGGTCAGAGATTGGTTAACTTAGGTATAGAACACAAAATATCGATTTTAAATACTTTCTTCAAGAAAAAAACTAAGATTAAATGGACTTGGAGATCACCAGATGGCCATACCAACGAAATTGACTTTATCTTATCAAATGGCGCTAAGATATTCCAAAACGTTGAGGTGATGAACATAAACTACCCTTTTGACCACAGGGCAGTGAGAGCAACTAACGCACTGACCCTGACTACGAAGACCAGAAGTAAATACAACACTCATCCAACCATAAATTTTAACAGCCAACAAGACATAGCAAAATTTCAAGGCTTTATAAACACATACATTTCTGAGGGCTTGCCGGTCATGGACGAGAATACGTCGGTCTCGAAGTATTACGACAGTATAATATACTCCATAACCAAAAGTCTCCAGCTTACACGAAGTGATAACAAAGAAAAAAAGAAATATTTTATCAGATTTAATATTGTGTACACAAAGAAACTTATAAGTAGAAGACAAGAAATAAAACCTAGGAGTCGAGCGACAACGAATGAGCTTTGTGCCCTCTACAAACTAACAAGTGAATACATAAAATCAGACTACACAAAGCACAGGAAAAATATAATAGAAAAACACATTAACGTAACAGAAAGTACAAAGAAAGCCTTTAAAGAACTGCGTACACACAAAACATGGATAGACGGAATAAAACGAAATGAAACAGAACTATACAACCGGAGTGAAATCATTACAGTAGCAACTGAATTTTACAAAAATCTATACAGCGTTCAAAAGCAACAAAATGTCAATAACGAGAACTTCCATATTAGTAAAGAGAATGAATTCGCAATGGTCCCGCAAATCGAAAGAAACGAAGTCTTTTTAGCACTAAAGAACCTGAAAACTGAAAAAAGTCCTGGACCAGACAATATTACCAATGAAATGAAGCCTTGATAACAGCTTCAGAAATGCTCGCCGGACCGTTGACAAACTTGTTTAACCTTGTCTTAAAAACAGGAAAGACACCTACACCTATCCAGTGGTCTAAGTCTAATATAATCCTAATTTTAAAAAAAAGAAACTCAAAAGATATCGCGAACTACAGTCCGATAAGTTTACTCCTATGCGTCTATAACTCTTCTCTTCAATCATTAATCTAAGAATAAGTAACACACTCGATGCGAGACAACCTGTTGAAAAAGCGGGCTTCAGGAAGGGGTTCTCTACTGTAGACCATATACACACGCTGGAACTTTTTATTGAAAAAAATCACGAAATGAGGAGACTTAGCTTTTGTAGATTACCAAAAAGCATTTGACACCTTGTCACATGATAGTATATGGGAAACTTTAAGAACAGAGAATATATACAATTACTCATAAATATCTACAGTAATAGCAGAAGTAGAGTGAAATTAGAGATAATGGGCCGTGGTTCCCAGTGAAAAGAGGTGTAAGACAAGGAGAACCGATATCCCCAAAACTATTTATAGCCACATTAGAGGCCATAATGGGGCAATTACATTGGAGTCAATACGGCATAAGGATTGGAACGAAGTACCTAAACCACCTTCGATTTGCAGATGACCTAGTCGTTATATCAAAATCTGGAATTCAGAAACGACTTCTGAATTGTAGGGTGTATTTAAGAAAAAACTGTTATTGTATTAATCATATTAAATAATAATTATGTAAATGAGAAACTGCTGAACTACAAACTAAAAATTATCTGCAATCACTTTAAAAACTGTCATTTCATTCATTTGAATATATCTTGGCAGTATTTAATAACTACTGTAAAAATGAGGGAATTTTTTTAGAAAAATATTTTTTTAATCGACACTATTGACTACGAAAACAAATACTAACTAGGACAAACAATAATGAATTTAATTATACTAGACAACACTTACGCCAAAACTATATATACAAGGAAAGGTACGAGAGGTGAAGAGTGTGTCTCTGTAGGGAAGGATGTCCAAAAATCAATTCTGGATTACTTTCCAATAGTGGATAGGATAACTGTTACCAAACCTGTCCACATGGAGACACTGTTTTTTCGATCATAAAATGAACCGGTTATCTGTACTCCATACAAATGTAGCAGGCTCACTAAGCAAGGGGAAATTATTCGAATTAACTCTAGATGCACTCAAAAGTACAAATATACACATTGGTGTGCTTTGTTTCTCTGAAACTTTCATCAGGTTCGGGAGTGAACAATACATACACTTATCTTCGTACAAACTTACCTCGAGTTATTCTAGGAAACATCAAAAAAGAGGTAGTGTATGTATTTTTCTGTAAACGACATCTAGAGGCAAAAAAACTTAACTTCTTAGATGATTTTGCCACAGATTACGTTTTCGAGTGCTGTGGCATAGAATTGATATCGTACAAATGTATAATTATTTGTATATACCGCATACCAAACTCAAAGCCAGAAACATTTTTATCAACTTTTGAGGTTTTGATGTAGAAACTAAGATATGGAACCAAACACAGGTAGGCCCGGCCTACGTGCCGAGCCTCCTCACGCTGCGGGGCGTACCGGTATACTAGGCACACCCCCAGACGGGCGCACCGTGCAATGGGGTGAAAGCCCCCCGGCTAACACCCCGGTGCTGCTTTCAGGGAGCAAGAGGAGGGCGGGCGAACCGCCGTCTTCTTGCCCCCGGCCGTCTACGTCGGAGAGGGGCTGCGAGAGGGTCATCTTCTCGGGCCCTCTCCGCGGTCTCCTTCTGCGTCATCACCTCCTCGCAGAAGGAGACCATTGCCTCCCATGCTTGCTCGCTTCCTAACATGGCCTGAATAACGGCCGGAAGCGAGAGGTCGCCTCCGATGATGGCAACCAGAGCGCGACGCTGACCCGCCCATGTTGCGCACTCTTGAAGTGTGTGCTGGGCAGTGTCTTCGCCTGCACCGCACTCGTGGCACCGCGGGGTGGGCTCCCGCCGGGCGATTTTAAACAGGTACTTCCCGGAACACACGTGTCCAGAAAGTACCTGTACCAGCCGATACGTCAAAGGCCCCTTTCTTTGACGTACCCACTGGCTGAGGACCGGCCGTATTGCCTCTATGGTGTCGCGACCGTAGAGCGGGTCGGCTAGGTCCTCCGCCCACCTCCGCAAAAGCGCTTCCTGCGCCCTCCTTATGCCCTCAACCGTGTCCAGTGAGGGGCGCTCGCTTTGCGCTCTCGCTGCTGCCCTGTTCTGGTAGACAGCAGCGAGCACTCGTGCCTCTAGTTCCCACGGGGGCATGCCTGCTAAGACGCATGCAGCCCCCGTTGAAAAAGAGAAATATCATAGACACACAAAACTATTGCTGAGATGTGCAGTTAATTCTCAAAAAATCACAAAATCACATTACATCTCAAAAGCGAAAAACAAAATGAAAGCTTCGTGGGACGTAATTAATAATAAAATAAGTCATGCAAATCCCAATAATGATATAGATTTAATAATAACGGAGGCACATATAGAGATTAAGGACCCAACGGACATTGCAAATTATTTAAATGAATAATTTGCAATGTCCGTTGAGTACGGTGCAGGTCGCTGCCGTGTTCATACGTTTTTACGCGAATCCTCTCTTAAAACCAGTGATCTAGACCCCTGACTCACGACGCTTAACACAGACTCTCCGTCACCGTGGCTACGGACGCTTACACCTGTATGTGCAAAATGCCACAAAAGTATTCAATCCAAACATAGTTTTCTCAGATGTTCACTGTGTAAAAAAACTTATCACCTTACATGTGCAAATAAAGATAAACTATTCTATTTAATGGATAAAAGTCGAAAAGACTCATGGGTTTGCATTGTCTGTACCCATACAAATGCTCCTGAGAAGAGAACCAGCACAACGACAGTAAAACCGTCAACTTCAGGTCTAAAACCAATCTCTACCCCTACTCTAAATAAAATAGAAATTACTACGGCAAATATAACACCTATACAAAAGCAATCTGAATCGCAACTACACAATATTTCTGCATCGGACAATATTACACACAGAAAATATAACATAGCCGTAAGAAATTCCTTTGATTCTTTGGTCGATGAAAGTGATTACAATAGTACCAATTTTCGAAGCGACACTTTGAATAGAAGTTGTCCAGAGGTGAATATTGATGTAAAATATAAACATGAACTGGAAGTTGAAAATTCAAATGGAACAAGCCCAAGAAGAACTTGGAAGTGCGCATAGTGAAATCGCTAGCTTACTTTTAGAAAACGGCAGTTTAAAGAAGCAAATCAAAGACTATTCCTTTCAGGTAAAACAGCTACAAAATATATGTAGATCTACACCTAAGTCTAAGTCCAATGCAAACGAAACCGCATCAAAGAATGTAGAATTCTCAGGCAAATCCGATTCTAAAACAAAAATGGCAAATTTTCCACATGAAAGAAACGAAGCTCTTATAGACACTCCTAAGACAAAAAGCTTCATAGATAGCTCGACACAAATTGGAATGGAGAAAAGTCCTTTAAACGACAAGAATGCTGATAAAACTATATATATATTTGGCGGATACCTATGCAAAGGTTTGGCTTCTGCTCTCAACCAATCCAGAGAAGGGACGCAGTATGAAGAGTACAAAATAAGTTCATCTGTCAAACCTAATGCTAAATGCGAAGATATACTTAAATCCTGCAACTTGAAGAGCAAAGAAGATGACTGGATAATTCTTAGCGTCGGTGAGCATGATAAAGATCCAATAAAATTGTTTGCAGAGTTATGTTACTTTATAAATACTCATAGCCAATCCAAAATTATTTTGTTGAGCACAAAACACAGCACGTATCTTAACGAAACTAAACTCAATAGGAAATTAAATATGTATAGCAATATTTTTGACAATTGTAAACATCTAGACATAAGCAATATTAAATATGATAAAAAAATTTTTTACAACGTCTGTTTCAAAATAAACATCTTAATTGATTCTTTATACTATGAAAAAAAAATATTTGTGTTGTAAAGGACTGAAAGCGAGAACTAAAGATATTTTCTCAACAAATTCAGTCTTCAACAAAACCCAGTTCAAAAAAGGAACAATCCCTTTTTATTTTTTTAAACCAGCTGTTAGCGTAAATAGTAATGTTCGCAAAAGTCTTGAGGTCAAAACAGTGCAGAAATTAATTACCGAATACTTTTGTGCACCCTCCTGCTATGAGCCTTCAAATGGTAAGTTTTTTCGATACTAACAACTCTTTTGCCATATGCCATCAAAATATTGCAGGATTACTTAGTAAAAGAGAGCTTATTGAGATTACTATGGGTGAACTAAAAGACAATAACAAACAATTTGACATACTGTATTTTAGTGAAACGTTTATAAAACAGGGCAGTGAACATAACATAAATTTGTCCGGATACAGTATGGGTGCATCATACTCTAGACCACATGAAAGAATAGGAGGCGTTTGTATATTTCATAGGAATCAGATAGAAGTTAAAGAATTAACATTTCTGAGGAAACATGCCTCGGATTATGTATTCGAATGCTGCGGAATAGAAATTATTTCTATTTACTATAATTTGTATTTACAGAACGCCTACTTCTTATTTATCGCATTTTTTTCAAAGTTTTAGTGATTTATTGAGTAGACTAAGACATAGAGTAAATCGGAAAATTGTCTTTACAGGTGATTTTAATATCGATATGTTAAAACAAACAAGTGAATCTAATGAATTAAGGAGAATCATAGCAAACAATAATGTTAGACTACATATTTTTTGTCCGACACGTAAAAAATCATGTATAGACCTCATATTAAGTAATAGCCCAGATGCTCAGGGTACAGTTCATAGTCTATTCTTATCAGATCACGATACCGCACAGTCTATTACCTTTTCGTCACCGAATCCTCCTAGGTACCCAAAGTTTTACTATTGTAAAAAAAAGGGACTATCATCCTGAAAACGTGTCCCAGTTTCGCGAACTTCTGGGTACCCTGCGGTGGACTGATGTATACACGGAACCTCACATGACTATAGCATTCGAAAACTTTTATAGCATGTTTAAGCTGCTATATATCCTTTGTTTTCCGAAGATCAAAACTAAGATCAAGGTACCCACAAATAGTCTAAATAAAAAATGGCTTACGAGTGGTATAAAACGATCAACTAAAACAAAAAGGTACCTACGTTACATTCATTATAAAAACCCAACATCTAACTCTAGAATAAAATACCTTAGTTATTCCAAGCTTTTGAAAAAATTTATAATCAAATCACAAAAACTGGTAAACACAAAATATCTAATGAAATCTAAAAATAAATGCACAGCTTCATGGGATGTCATTAAGAGTAAATCCCCATTTCATTATACGAATGCAAATATAAATAAAATTACAGTTAATGATGAAGTTATATGCGATCCAAATGACATAGCAGATGCTTTTAATAAACATTATACTGACATAACGCATAACTCCCAGTCTAAGACTGCATAAGGTAGGGAAATCATTTGTTGGTCAATGTGTAAAATATTTTAATAAGATTCCGCAAACTCTTGTTGAACTGCCTCTTCACAAGTTTAAGTCACAAATTAAAGCTAAGTTAATAAAGCGGGGTTATTATAGTGTTGACGATTTCTTAAATGATAAGAATTTGTGGTCATCTTAGGTATAATCTGCTCCTCTGCACACTTTTTTGTTATGACTTTACTCTGTCAATTCCATTTTTGTGTATAAAAACAAGATTGAAAAGAGTAACCATCGAGTTTCTTGCCGGAGTCTTCTCGATCGGAAACAACCTCCGAACCGGTGGTAGTCACATTATATTTAATTATGATATGAACTATCATAGTATTATTTTATGTAAGTTTATTTTTATTCAGTATATTTTTGCTACAATTTTTTTTTTGTTACATGACATGTCATAAGTACTTTTTATAAGTCTATATGAATAAAGATATTTTTTACTTTTACTTTTTACTTTATAAATAATTCAATAGTAAAAATAAAAATAGAAATGACACTCCAATTTAATCTAATTATGCTAGCCTCTTCTTACACCCAACAAATGAAGGTGAAATTAGTAAAATAATTAGCTCGCTCAAGTCTACGAATTCGACGGGTTATGACGAAATTCAAACTACTGTGCTCAAGTCATGTCAGGCAGAAATTGCACCAATATCAAGTCACTTAGTTAACCTATCTTTTACAACTGGTATCTTTCCCGAGACTCTTAAAATGGCTGTGATTAAACCTCTGTTCAAAAAGGGTACACGAGACAACATCGATAATTACAGGCCGATATCGCTATTAACCATCATATCAAAGATTTTTGAAAGGGCAATGCATGACCGAATCTACCAATTTGCCAATAAATTTGCGTTGATTAAGTCAGACCAGTACGGGTTTCAAAAGGGCAAGTCGACATCTCTAGCAGCGTTCTCGTTAATGAACAAGGTGTTAATCAATATGGATAAACGTAGACCTGTCACTTCTATATTTTTTGACATGAGCAAGGCCTTTGACCACGTGCCGCATGACATTCTACTTCGTAAATGTGAATCATATGGACTAAGAGGAATAGTAAATAAATGGCTTCACTCCTATTTGACTGAAAGAACACAATACGTAGAGATTATAAATATAGACCACAATATGGCCATAAAGCAAATCAAATCAATGCTAAAATCAAAAAATCTAGGTTTACCACAGGGAAGCATACTGGGTCCATTGTTGTTCTTACTGTACATATATGATATCTCAGATGCCACAAATTACCATAGTACACTTTTTGCTGATGACGTATCTGTTGTCATTCCATGTAATGGCACTAAAAAATATAATGACGAAGTAAATGATACAATTTTTAAAATTATAAACTGGCTAGAAAATAATGAATTGAAAGTTAATTTAAGTAAAACGACCTTTATCCAATTCGTCAATAAAAACGGTTGCAAACATAATCTAAATCTGACATTTAAAAATGAAGTCATCACAGAATCCTCATGTACGAGCAACGTCCAGTTTAAGTCAAGTCATCATTTACACTTTGACCTCATTTACCAATATTGTATATTTCACTAACCAAATCAGTTCGCATAGAGCCATCAAGAGCGCCGCGCGTACTCACTCATTACTTTAAGGTTTATTTTATACCAAGTTTAAATCCGAAATTATACCTTTTTATCATAATCAAGTTTTATCATTTATCATAATCATTTTGCTTCGGGTCACACCGAACATTGGTCCTTCGAGCCTTCCGTAAAAGGCGGGATCGGCGCGTTTTCAGTCAACTGTGTTCGTGTCATCGTTTCCGCTCGTGAACTATCGGAAGTGAAAGTGCACGTAGCTTCGTGTACACCAAGTCAGTGAGTGTTACTGTGCAACCAAGGCATTGTGACACGTCATCAAACAAGAAGGTGTGCCATCAAGGGGCACGCTGAGTTCAAGATAACCAGGTCTTGAGTCACCAGTAGTCAGCAGACGCCAGGCGCGTTTGCAGACCCTGTAAACATCACCAGAACCAGAGCATCAGTATCAACATCTCCTCGGCCACTTTGCAGCATCAGCATTTCCTAGGCCACTTTTGCCGCGTCAGCATCGGAAAACAAATATTTCAAGTAAGACCAGTCCTTTTTCTACTTTAAAACCATGTCTTCTATTGATGACATTATGTCTACTCAACAACAATTAGTAGCAGCCATTGAGCAAACATGGACTAACTTCAAGAAAGATGGTTCCGACAGAAAGAATCCTGAATATTTGAAGCGTCGTGTAGAAATGCTAGATAAATATTGGGTCGAATTTGAACATAATCATAGTAGGTTATCAGAGTTCGGTGAGGAATCTCAGTACTTTGAGGGTTACAACTTTGAAGGTATGAGAGATAGGTATGGTTCTATAAGGGCGAGTATACTAAACTATAAGCAACCTTCGACATCTGAGAGGCCTAGTACTCCTGTGTTGAAGCCTCCAACATTCAACCCAGAATCGATCGGTAAATCAGCGGATCCTCAGCAACCACCAAGGTCAACCGATCCCATTCAGTCAAGAGGAACAACCAGTAAAACGGATGACATGCTCAAAAAACAGCAAAGCAACTTTAAGGCTATCCATCGCTTCATAACAAATTTGAACATCGATTCCTTAACAGAAAAATGGGAGTTTGATGATGTATTACGCACTCTTCAGGCGCGTTGGGCGACTATTGATACCCTTCACTGGGAGTTAGACAGCGAGCTAGACGAGTCTAACAAAAAATATGAAGAGACTTTCTCAAGTTATGAGCGGGAGTTTACCAGAATCAAGAAAGAGATAAACAGAAAAATGTGGTCTCTAGCACATAGAGAGAAGTCTACGCCGCAGATGGAGATACCAACGTTTAGTGGCAGTTACAACACCTGGATTTCGTTCAAAGATCTCTTCACGGAGATTATACATAACAACTCGTCCATGTCGCAAGGTCAAAAGATGCAATATCTTAAACCAAGGTCAAAGGGGAAGCCGAAAGGCTAATTTGTCATCTACCTGTCAGTTCTGATAAATACAGTACCTGTTGGGAAATTTTAAACCAGAGGTACAACCACAAGAAACTTTTATTTACGTCGCAAATTAATATGCTACTGAACCTCCCGACAGTTCAACAACAATCATTAAGCAATATCAAGCGAATGCATGACACAACGATAGAATCTCTTAATGCTATCAAAAACTTAGGTGTTGATATCAGCACTTGGGACCCGTTGATAGTTCACATTTTGTCTCAGAAATTAGATACGGAGTCGTACGCAGACTATGTTAAATCACTCAAAAAACCAAGAGACTTACCAGTTTTGAAGGAGTTTTTAGACTTTTTAGAGATGAAGTTTACTACTCTTGAATCATCCCGTAGGAAACAAGAGAACTCTAAGCCGAAAATTCAACCATCAACATCTTACCAAGGTCACATGAAAAGCAATAACCAGTACCATAATAAGCCTATGTTTCATAAACATACATTCTCATCAAGTGTGACAACTCAACAGCCTCCCAACAAAATAGGGCTAATAACCATGAAATACAAGTGTTCTCTTTGCAAAAGTAATGACCATGGAATATACTTCTGCCATAAATTCTTGGAAATGACATCTTTTAACAAGCGTAAAACCATTGTTAGACTAAATCTGTGTCAGAATTGCTTTAATTATCATCCAGGGAAACCATGCCTATCAAATCATCGTTGCCGTGAATGCAATAAAGATCATAACAGTTTATTGCATGAAGCATTTACGCAATCCACTAATGTGACAACGGAAACGGCCAGCGGGGTCGCGGGGAGTACGGCCGGTGCAAATGCTAACTCAGGGAAACATGTCAAAAGTAGTTCGCACGTGTCCCTGCCCAATGACCCGATGGAAATATTATTGCCAACCGCAATTATCAAGATACAATCAGCGGATGGCTCATATCATAATTTGCGAGCTCTTCTCGATCAGGGCTCCCAAATATCTTTGATAACTGAACATGCCGCCCAGTTATTAAGGTTACCCAGAAAAAGATGCAAGGGAGTTGTGTCGGGTGTCGGTGATAAAGAAAGCAGCTGTAAAGGGATGCTGAATATCAAATGTATGTCAGTGACCAACGACTTTACCATCAAATTGGCAGATCCTGAATTTTATGTTAACCGTCCTGTAGATATCCTACTAGGCGCGGATGTATACTCCATCATTTTATTAGATGGTATATGCAGAGTAAATTCAAACTTGCCGACCGCCCAGCAAACGCGGTTGGGTTGGATTTTGAGTGGTAACGTTAAAAAATTTCAATACAACGTCGTTCTACACAATCTCGAGGACATTCAAAAGTTCTGGGAGATGGAGGACATTTCAGAGCCAGCTGATGTATCATCAGAAGAGCAGCAATGCATTGATTATTATCAGGCTACTACAAACAGACTCGAAGACGGCAGATATCAAGTCAGATTGCCGTTGAAACCAAATTATGAAGAGAGTTTGGGCGAATCGAAACATAAATCGATCGGTCAATTTTATTCATTAGAACAAAAACTTCATAAACAACCAGTAATTGCACAAGAATACAAGTTATTTATGAATGATTATTTAGTTCTCGGACATATGAAACCTGCAATTGTTGTCAGCAAATCGACGCCTGAATGTCATTTACCTCACCATTGCGTCACGCGACTGGATTCCTCGACGACAAAACTTCGCGTAGTTTTTAACGCGTCAGCTAAAACGTCAAGCGGTAAAAGTTTAAATGACGTAATGTGTCGAGGCCCCAACTTACAACAAGATCTTCAAAGTCTCATAATCAAGTGGAGACAATACAGATTTGCATTTACAGCCGACATAGAAAAAATGTTTAGGCAGATTTGGCTACACGAAGAGGATCAACAATTACAGAAAAATATTTGGCGAAATCATCAATCACACAAATTACAAATTTACCAGTTAGCAACAGTTACATACGGCACAAAAGCGGCCCCATTCCTAGCCATGATGACGCTTAAGAAGTTAGCCAGCGATGAAAAAGAGAACTATCAAGACAGTTTAGCACCTCGTGTCCTTGAAGAATGCTTCTACATGGACGATCTCATCCATGGAGTGCATTCCAGAGAATCCTCATTACAATTTCAGAAAGAAATGATAAGCCTGTTAAAATCCGGTGGATTTAATCTCCGGAAATGGAAATCTAATGTACCGGAGTTACTAAGCAGTGTTAACGTTGAAGAAAATTACTAAGACATTTTCGACTTCAAACAAGCGGAGTCGACGAAAACATTAGGGCTTGGGTGGAATTCCAGGTCTGATCACTTCACTTTTCAATCCAAATTCGATAAACGTCTAACATGTCCTACTAAAAGATTGCTTTTATCGGAAATTTCCAAATTGTATGATCCTTTAGGCTGGCTCGCTCCTGTCACCACCAAACTGAAAATCCTGTTTCAAGATATTTGGAAAACCAATATTCAATGGGACGAGCAAGTGCCGAAAGATACCTACGATCAGTGGGTTAAAATCAAGGCCGATATAGATGCAATTGGCGACTATCAAGTACCGCGTTGGTTAGGGACAGTAGAAAAAGATAACATTGAGCTCCACGGGTTTTGTGACGCTAGCACAAAAGCCTATGCTTGCATTATTTACTGTCGAATTGAGAATAAAAACAGAAAATTAATTACTCTCGTCGCAGGAAAAAACAAACTTGTTCCGTTAAACAAAGTAGTGTCACTGCCTCGATTAGAACTGAGCGGTGCAGTGCTGTTATCAAAATTAATAGCTTAAGTCAAGTTATGCCTTGATAGCTATAATATCAAGACCTTTGGCTGGGTGGACTCTACGGCAGTTCTGGGGTGGCTTCAAGGCAGTGCCGACCGATGGAAACCATTCGTGGCTAACCGAGTGAAACAAATAACGGCTGTAATACCATCAGACTGCTGGCGTTACGTTAAATCAAAAGACAATCCAGCTGACTGTGCTAGCAGAGGTCTCACAGCGTCTCAACTAAAAGACCATACACTTTGAGATGGTCAAACGAGTACCTGACTCTGCTAGCAGCAAGGAGCAAGTGGAGAAAACCACAACGCAACATTAAGGAAAATGACGTTGTGTTAATCAGGGACGATAATGTTCCCCCCGGGAAGTGGCCCCTTGGCCGCGTCGTGCATCTACACCCCGGAAGCGACGGCTACGTCAGGGTTGTCACGCTCAAAACCAAGAACGGGTTCATGCAACGTCCCATTGTGAAGTTGTCAGTATTACCGGTTAACATAAACCAAGAAGGAGAACAAAACTCATATAATCAGTCACCAATTAAGCAAGACAATACTCATCAGAAACTAAAACACGATCATCTGTTAAGAAAACTTACAATTTCGTATCGCTCGCTACGACATTATTATTGTTTTTTATGACCATCATATCCCCAGCAAAGTGTTCCTATAACATGACACCGTTACAAAACAATAGTCTTTATTTCGATAGCATTACGAACATGCATTTAATTCGAGATGACTGGCGCCTAGTTGTCTACTACGACACCCGGCCTTATCAAGACGGTAACATGACACTAAGTAAATACATTCAATATCTCAACCACCTGTGCCTCAATATGAAAGAACAATCCCATTGCCGCGAGATCACATTACAACTTGAGCACGAGTTCGCAGAACTGCAATATTACAATAACATTTTTATCAACTATAAATCTGACACGCGCTCGCGCAGACGCCGGGGTCTTATAGACGGCGTCGGTTATACTGCAAACAGTCTTTTCAGTGTATTAGATAACCACTTTGCCGAAAAGTATGAGCAAGACATCAATCTCATCAGAGATAACCAGAAACACTTAGCGGCTTTGTGGAAAAACCAGACTTCCATAGTAGAGGCGGAATTCAACTTTTTAAAACGAACTGAAACCATCATGAACAAACACCATAAGATTATTAATAAAAGGATTAACCATTTAGAAAATCATGTAAATGAAGCCTATTTAGCACTTCAAAATATATCTCTCACCACTGAGTTCCTTAGCACAGCAATGATGGCAAACAATCTTTTGTACAGCCTCAAAAGTATCCAACAGACACTATTAGATACGGTAACAAACATATATAATGGAAAGTTCAACTTTCATCTCTTGACGCCAGACCAGATCAGACAAGAACTGAATGTTATTGCAGGTCAACTCCCAAGAGATTTATCATTACCAGTTGATAAATACGATTTTTCCGATATTTATAATTTGTTACAAGTTCGAACACGAATTACATTGAACTACATCATATTCGAGATCAAGATACCTCTCATAAGTATAGACACGTATGAGGTACTAAGAATCATACCAATTCCTTATTTATCTGCAGACCATAACCACCAAACTATCATACCTATAGCTGAGTATGTGGCTATCAACCTCCGAAAAGATTCCTTTGTTACTCTTTCCGAGAAAGATTTCGACTCATGCGTTTATAGAGATTCAGTAACCACTCTATGTTATCTCAGAAAGCCTATTTACCATATTGTAGATGAGCAGAGCCTATGTCGCAGATTGCCTAACTCAAGAAAATGCGAAATAGTAAGCAGTTCATGTGCTAATAAGTGGACTGAAATAAATAAAATAAATACATATTTTTATTACTGTTGCGACCGGTGTCAGTTGAAGTTGCTATGCGAAGATCAAGTTACCGCAGTGCAATTGACCGCCGCCGGCCTATTCAATGTCGATCAAGGTTGCATTATTAAATCAGCTGATTTCTTTGTTTATTCTCATAAGTTGGAAATCAGTAAATTGAGCATCAGCTCCAAAATACAATCACCTGAGATCTCGCCCATAAACCGTATTTTTAACTTATCTCTACCAGAACAATTTATACCGAATAATGAAACTGATAACAAGACCCGTAATATTGAATTACAAGAGCTTCAGAAGCAGATTGATCTCATGAAACGCAGTGAGCCTTTAACAGAGAGCGTTTCTCATCACGACGTCCACCACTATGCAGCGATATACGTGTTGTTCGCGGCCATGGTCGGGGGCGCCTCAGCCTTCGCCTGGTGGCGCTGCAAGCGCGCGCCGGCTACAGCGACGGCGGCAGAACCCGCTGCCCCGCTACCTTCAGTTCAGCCAAGCGTTAGTGAAGTGCAGTGTAGTGAGCATAATATGGGCAATCAGTGTAGTGTTAACGAACTAAGTGAGCTTCCAATACAAAGTGCGCGTGCGTTTAAGCAAAATAAAAGCACAACGCCTATGCTTCGGTCTGTTTTCACATACCCAGACACAAGTGTATAGAGTTAAGACTTATTGTTGATATCACCTTGTTATTCATTGGGTTACTAATAAAAATCATTTAACGTTAAGTTTGTTCCATCACCTTGTTATTAGATAAGATCATGCTTTTTTCCATTTTACTAACACAGCCATCTTCTCGCCCGGGAATATGTACGAGCAACGTCCAGTTTAAGTCAAGTCATCATTTACACTTTGACCTCATTTACCAATATTGTATATTTCACTAACCAAATCAGTTCGCATAGAGCCATCAAGAGCGCCGCGCGTACTCACTCATTACTTTAAGGTTTATTTTATACCAAGTTTAAATCCGAAATTATACCTTTTTATCATAATCAAGTTTTATCATTTATCATAATCATTTTGCTTCGGGTCACACCGAACACCTCACAAACAAAGTTTTTGGGTTTATTGGTCGATGACAGATGTTCCTGGAAAGAGCATATAAATAAACCGTGTAACAAAATAAATTCGTTCGCATATGCGTTATGGAGATTGACTAGGATCAGTAGCAGACTTGTAGCTATTCAGGCATATCACGGATATGTAGGTAGTTTGTTAAGATATCATATTCTCCTTTGGGGTAACTCATGTCACTCAAACCAAGCATTCATTGCACAGAAATAATGCATTCGAGCTATTTGCAATATTGATACCCGAACATCCTGTAGGCCATTCTTTAAGCAGCTTAAGTTATTAACAGTACCATGCATGTATATTTGCGAATTAAGTGTATTTGCCAAAACTAATCCTCATTTATTTACAAGGAAAAAAGAGCACTGTAATTTCAATACTAGATACCCTAATAAACTAGTCCTTCCTCTAAAAACAACAACTCTCTACAGCAGAAACGCGTATTGTATGTCTGTAAGCATATACAATAGGTTGCCTGATGATCTCAAGATTTTACCTTTAAGTGCCTTCAAAAACAAACTGAAAAGTTGGTTGGTTGCGAACTGCTTTTATTCGATAGATGAATTTAATGACTTCTGTAAAAGACGACGACGGTAATGATGACACACACTGATGTAATGTTTCTTAGTATAAATATTATTGCTTTTGTCTATAATGCTATTATCTAATTATATGTTCTGTAATTATATTAACATGCCAGTATCTGGCAAAAAGTGTGCGGCTTCACAAAAATTTTAACATCTTTTATACTTACCACTTTTTAAGCAAATAAATAAATTATTATTATTAATATTTTATTAGGTTTTAAGACATTTAATCTCATAAAAACATAGAAGTTCACTTAGAATGAGACAATAATAGACTTAATATTAATTAAAATTAGGCGCAGCACAACTGCATGCTAGATGTTAAATTAGCATTTACCTATATTTTTCTAATGAATTATTTCCTGATTGTGAACATCTGTTGTTAAACCACTTCTAAAAAAAGGCGACAAGTACAACGTTAATAGCCTATATCTCTAATACCTATATGGTCTAAAATTTTCCAAAAAGCTATGCAAACCAGATTAACTTCGTTCATTAATAAGCATGACCTGATAAAGAACGAACAGAATGGCTTCCTAAAGGGAAAATCAACCACTTTAGGTGCTTTCTCTCTGGTCGATAAAACCATTGAATTCGTGGTCTGGCTGCTCATATCGAAAAATACTGCTATATTTTTCGATATGAGCAGAGCCTTTGATTTCGTTTCGCATGAGTTGCTGCTCTGTAAGTGTGAAATGTATGGAATTAGAGGGTTGGCTTATGATTGGATCGGATCCTACCTCTGTAACAGTAGATAGTTTATAGAGATACAAAAACAGGATCAACCAACGTAGTTGATTTTGTTCAATCACGCACTAAGGTAAACCAATTCGGAGTGCCCCAAGGAGGCATCCTGGGGCCCTTACTGTTTTTGATTTACATTAACAACCTTCCTGACGTGACAGACTATCCCTGCATCTTGTTTGCCGATGACGTATCTTTGGTGATACCTTGTGTGTGTATGGATGATTACAATAGGGAAATAACAAATACTGTTGGGTCCATAGTACAGTGATTAAACCAGAATAATCTTAAAGTTAATATTAATAAAACGAAGTATATACAATTCATAAATAAAAATGGACGTAAAAGAAACATTCAAATAACACATGATAATCAGTATTTAACGGAAACAAATGATGTTTCTTTTCTTGGCATTCTTTTAGATGATAGGTGCACATGGGAAAAGCATATATGCAAGCTAAGCAATAAAATAAATTCATACGCTTATGCCCTGTGGAGGCTTGGAAAAACTGCCAGCAGAGCAGTAGCTCTTCAAGCTTGTCACGGAAACGTTAGTTCGATTCTGCGTTATGGCATAGTGCTGTAGGGTAACTCGTGTCATATAAATAAACTATTTATTGCACAAAAATCGTGCGTTAGGGCCATTTATGATGTGGATAGTTTCGTCTCGTGCAGACCTTTGTTTACGGAGCTCAAAATCTTAACCATTCCTTGTTTATATATATATGAGGTGTGTACATCTGTAGACGACCGAATAAACTAATTCTGCCAATAATGAAAACTACAATGTGTTCTAGGAACAGCCGTGTAATGGCCATTAGAATATATAGTAAATTACCAATGAACTAAGAGAATCTATCATTAATTCAATTCAAGTATAAATTGAAAGTTTGGCTCATTCAAAATTGCTTTTACAACCTAGCTGAATATTTTGATATGGGAATTTGAATTATTGTGTTTGATATTGATTGTGTTTGTGCTTGTGAATTAATGAAGGTTGATAGGTAGCTTATACTTCGGAGACATTTGTTCCGGTATCGTTAAAATACCTCATACCACCATACCTCGGTAACAATGAGGGAAGAGAAATACCATTTTGTTGTTTCAGGGTCGCGTATTTGTTCCGACGCGGGGTCACCACTGTTGCAGTGGTGTCGAGGAGACGCAATAAGACACAGTTGGACCTTAAGAATTACTATATAACCACAGACGGAATGGCAGTGAAATGAGACAATAGTTGGTAACAGTCTGGTTTATTATAATTCTACTAAAGCTTATATACGAACTCATACACGTACACTGTGTGTGCCTAATCTTACTACGTGACCATCCGGCACAGTAAGCAAATCAGCTTTATTCGAGAAAATAACCAACGAGAGGTCGAAAGAAGGACACAACTGACATGGATCAAGTCCTGGGGCTTAAAAGAAATATTCAAAGGCAACCTACCAATTAGCATAAAAACAAAGGTCATGAACTCTTGCCTCTTACCGTGCTTAACGTACGCCTGCCAAACGTGGAAGTTTAGCAAAAACGTCAGAAATAAGTTAGTAACATGTCAACGAGGAATAGAATGTAGCTAGTAGTTAAATATCAAAAAACCAAAAAATACGACATACAAAAATGCCAACAAACTCCATTGATGGGCTGGTACAAGCCTCGATTCTCAAGTGGAAATGGGCTGGATACGTAGCTCGCTTGCAAGACCAGCGATGGGCCAAAAAAGTTAGAGCCTGGAAGGGTCCACTTGGTAAAAGAAAAAGAGGAAGACCCTGCGCAAGATGGGAAGACGACGTGATTAAAGTCGCCGGGGTTGATTAGTTTCAGAAAGCCAAATCTAGAGAAGGAGGCCTTCACCTGCAGAGGGGTTTTAGCAGAAGAATGATGACGTAGATTGTAGTCCATTTAATTTTATATTTTTATTATTTTAAAATACTTTTTTATTTCTTTTTTAAGTAATGTTGTTTGTTTACCTTACCTTCTGTCTAGAAATAAAAGGCTTTTTATTTTATTTATTTATATGGACAGTTCACTAATCCGGCACATGCAAGTGGTAGCGGGCCGCCGAACTATTTCAACGCCTGAACAGTTGACAATTCAGTGCTTGAGTTTTTCGAAAGAAACACATGTGCTAGCACAAATGAGGCAGCTCGACGATTCAACGTCAGCCAATACTGCGTGTGGATGTTTTTAAATTCTTTGAATCTTCATCCGTAAACGCGAAGGTATTTACATCACCAGAAATGAACACTTTTGGGCGTTCAATAAAAATAGTTACCACCAAGTGCGCTTTAGTGTTTAGACAATGTGCTACTCAGTTTGATAGGACATCATTCTCACCAGCACGCGCGACGTAGCTCCACCTCATTACACAAGGTCAGTACGTGATTATTTAAAGTAAGGTTACATGTGGATTGATACCGTGGCCTGCTAGATCTCTGGACCAGAAGACGTCCCTTGATTTTTAATCGTGGGGAGAGGTAAAAAGTTTTGTTTACCTACGTTGAGGAGGCATAAAGCTATGGCGAGCTCCGTAGTAGGATCATTTTAACCTTAGATTATTTTGAAAATAAAAATGAGATACTTGTTTTACTAATAAGATAAAGGAATCGTTTTGTGTATCGAGAGAAACGGACTATATTTTAAACAAATTTTCAAGTTTTGTTAATTTACGATTATGCATGTTGTTTGTCGTTGATTTAAACGTTTTAATAATTTTTACTTTAATTATTTATGGCAATCCTAATAAAGGAAATTTGGAACCAAAATAAACAGACGAATGTTAATAAACAATGAAATTCGGAACGCGATAAACATGATATCGTATGCGCACGGATTAAGGACTTTCTCAGCTAATCATTAGGATCGTTTCGATGAATGGTTTAGCGTACGCGACTTACGCGATGACGTGAGCGAGCGCTGCCAAGATTTGAGATTTTTAATTGATATTTTAATTTACAAGTCATTTAAAAACTATAATAAATTCGAAAAAAATCTTGATGGTGTCTTTTCATGTCGGTCTCTATATCTTAATTTTAAAAATTGGGGCCGATTTTCAATGTGACCCTGTATATTCAAAACGCAAAGAATAAGAAGAAAACAATTTACGTCATCGTTCAATGTTTTTTTATTGATTTATAAAGAAAAATGCAGCAGAAACCGCGAATAAAAATATCGCGACATTTATGGATCTAATGTTGTATACCTTATTGCAAAAGACAGAAATTCCAGTATCAGTAAGCTGGAATACAAAAGTATGCTTTTTTAAACATAAATAAGTAATTCTATTTTTTTCATTTTTTCGGAAGGAGACTTCATTTTGCAAACTAATTCAGACGGTTCATTAGATGCTTTTGCAAAAATAAAACATGTAGAAGTAGTTAGCGTACTAACCGAGCTGTCGAGCGCGGTGTGCGGCGGCGGCGGCGGCGGCGGCGGCGGCGGCGGCGGCGGCAGCGTCGAGTCGTCGACGCGCGACGCGTCCGAGTCCCCCAGCGAGCTCTGCTCGAAGAACCCGTCGTCGTCGCTGTCGCTGGCGCCCTTGGCGGTCTCCAGCGCGCGCGCCGCTTCCACTGCACTCCAGCCCAAGAAGCCTGAGGGAACGTACGGCCGTTAAAGAATAGGGTTTAACGGAAAAATGTGATTACTGTATTGCGTCTTTGAGTAACTATACTGAGAACTTTGTACACTTCTGGTTTTAAAAAAGTACTTGTGCGCAGAACGAAGGACTCCACAGTCGCCTAGCGTTCTTTTTACGTGACAGGCTCTCTATACTAATATTTTTATTATGGTACAGTATATAAATTATTTCAGTATATGAGTAACAAAATACTACCTCTATTTTAGAAAATGCATACTTATTATTAAGTATATTTTTTATGTATGCAGGGTGGTCCGAACGTACACGTCAATATTTTTTTATCTTCCTCATACTCAGTGGTATCCAAAAGTACCCCATGCATGTTGGCCGATTTTTTGTAGTTTACGAATTATTAATATGAACTTTTGAAAATGTTTGGGTTGAGTTGAGTTACTTTTTCGGTCACTGTGGCGCGATCTGTTGAGATAATGCATGATTTTTTTTTTGACTTTTAGGAGAATATTAAGTTTAGTGGATTTATAATTACCTTCATAGCACTTACCAAAACTAGAAAAAACTGAAATTGAAAAAGTAAAAATTCAGTATTTTCTTTAGGTTTTGAAAGCGATTTATAAAAAAAAAATTAAAACTTCACTATTTTCTTTATTATCTTTCATGTAAATTCTAATGAGTTACTTTGAAGGGATCATACTAAAATTTTCATTAAATATGTCAAAAGTATAAAATTCAAGTAAACAGTGTATCAAATAGAACTTGATTAAAAGTGAAATTAATGGATTCATTTATAAAAATCATAAAGAGTTTTTAAAATACCATCATAAAAAAAACAGGCATTTATCTCAACAGATACCGCCACAGTGACCAAAAAAGTGACTCAAAACAGAAAATTGCAAAAATTTGTAAAAAAAATGATAACTCAAAAACTACAAAAAATCAAACTCAAACAACTATATTAAAATAAGACTTTCACAGTAAGTACTTTTAAATCGTCAAATTTAAAGCAAGATATACAAAATAATAGACATAAATACTATAATAATAAAGATATATAATTACACAGTATACAGACATAATGCGACTCTACCACCGCGTCGGAGTTGTTTCTTGCCGAGAAGACCCGGCGAGAAACTCAGCAGTTACTATTTTAAACTTGTTTTGGGTTTACAACAGGCGTTAGCAAAGTACAATGTGTTTCATACAAATAAACCTACTGAGTGTCTAATCTAAAGAATATAAAACAATGTAAAAAACAAACATAAAAGAATATAAACTTAAGGCCATTTAAACAATTAAAAAAGAAAAATTGTCAGTCAGTTCAAACTGAGTATTAAACTAGGAATTACAATAAAATATCTGTTACAATAGAGTTATCTAATCCCGCATCGAGCAGAGAGCTTACACCCAGGCATTTTTATCTATAAGGTAGTATTTTGTAGTATAATAGCTCTTTTTCAATAAAGCTGCTTTGATGTGATTTTTAAATCACATGGCAATCAAATGGCTTTTGGGATCTTGTTGTAATAATGTACACATTGCCCCATTAAGGATCCTAAAACATTTTGTAACCTAAAGAGTGGAAGCGCAATTTTATTCTTACTCTTAGTATTTTTGCAATGTTGTATATCACTGTGTTTAGTATAGAGACTTATATTTTTTCTTACCAAAACAATGCAGTTGTAAATATATTGTGAAGCTACAGTAAGGATACCAATTTCCTTAAAAAGCTCTCTAAGTGAAGCCCGTGCACGAAGCTTAAAGATGGATCTGAGCGCTCGCTTCTGGAGGACAAAGAGGGTTTGTATACCCGCGGCTTTACCCCAAAGTACAATGCCGTAAGACATTATACTGTGGAAATAACTAAAACAAACCGAACGAACAGTATCAACACCTGTTAATAACCTTATTTTTCTTACTGCATATGCAGCCGAACTTAGTCTGCCTGAGAGGGCTGTTAACAGTTATATGAGGGTTCCATTGGAGTTTTGAATCTAATGTAATTCCAAGAAAAACTGTAGAATCAACAAGTTTCATAGTATTACTATCTATTTTTAGGTCAATGTGGTTATCTTTAACTTTAGGCAACTTAAAATTAATACATTTAGTCTTTTTTTGCATTAAGCTGTAGATTATTTACTGTGAACCATTGTAAAACCTTTGAAAGTGCGTCATTTACATCATCAAAAAGGTTTTTATTTCTGTCAGTTTTAAAAACTAAAGACGTATCGTCTGCAAACAATACGACATCACAAACACCCTTTAAGTAAAAAGGTAAATCATTTATATATATATCAGAAATAGGAATGGACCCAGAATATACTTGTGGTACCCCTATTTTAACTTGTGATCCTGTAGACAGAACACCGTTAACATCAACTTTTTGAGTTATAGAACTAAGGTACGAAATTATCATATCTAAAACATTATCCTTTACCCCGTAAAAATCAAGCTTGCGTATAAGTGTATCGTGATCAACGCAATCAAAAGCCTTGGAGAAATCGCAGAAGATGCCAAGAGCGTTCTGTGAATTCTCCCAAACCCCAAATATGTGTTTTAGAAGTGCGATGCCAGCATCAGTAGTAGAACGACCTCCAGTGAATCCATATTGTTCACTGTGTAAGAGACAGTTATCATAAAAATGGCTTAATAGTTGTTCTTGAATGATCTTTTCAAAGATCTTTCTTAAAGCTGGAAGGATTGAAATAGGCCTTAAGTTACCTGGGTCTTGTTTGTTGCCCGTTTTAAAAAGTGGTACAACCCTACTGTGTTTCATTAAGTTTGGAAAAATGCCTTCATCAAAACAATCATTGAATATTACGGCCAAGTAAGGGACAATCACGTCAATTATGTGGCTAACAATTTTAACGGATACACCCCAAAGATCAGTAGTGTCTTTTAAATTAATTAATTTAAATGATTTTAATATTTCTAGTGACTCCACATGTTTAAATTCAAAGAATACACTGCAACAAGATACATTATCTTTCAGCAGCTGTTCTGATTCAGTTGGTGAGGAATTTAATGAAGCTGTAGTGATTAAAGGTATATTACTAAAATAATTCTCAAAAGCTTCAGCAACAGATGCTTCTGATCGTATACGTTTTTGTAATATTAAGAGTGTATGAGGTATCACGCTCTTTAGCTTTACCTGTTTCGTGATTTATGATGTCCCAAGTGGTTTTTATTTTGTTAGAGGACTTAGACAGATTTTGGAGTAGTTTTTGACATACTCAACAAAAACTGGATCGAAGTTTTTCATGCCGTATAACTCATACATCTTACGTATGCCTCTGTAAATCCCATGAGTAGCCCATTCACAAAATTGAGACTGAACTCTACAAGTAACTTGTTTGGTGGGAAAACAAGCATCAAATTCATCTTTGATACAATCAAACAATCTTGTGTAGACTGCATCAGGGTCACCCTGTTTGTAATGTACGGAAGGTACTTTAGACTTTGAATTAGTTTTAAAACTATGAATGCAATTACCTGTCTTCGGTCTTCACGTTATTTCCTATTATTACCGCTATTGTTAGTTAAATCTTAAAATGTTATCTTCTGCCCACAATGATCAGACTTTAACTCAGTAATTATTGCCTTTTCAATGAGTACACAGTTGCAAAATACATTATCCAGACAAGTAGCTGTTGTGGCTGTTATCCTAGTGGGTTCATGGAATTGATAATCCAGACTAAATGATTTAAATAGAGACACTAACCTATTGCTTTCAGAATAATTGGTTTAGACTTAGCACTTAACTTACCTAAAGCTTCCTTAATAACTGTCTCAGATTTATCTTAGTTAATTTTTGGGGGACGGTATACACTAACCACAACATAGCTCTCTAACTCAACACAAGACAATTCGACGATACGCTCTACGGACAAGCCTACTCTGTCAGTGCGTTCTTCAAATTTCAAACTATTTACAGTAAAAATTAGTGAACCACCATGAATAGTGGATTTTCTAAAAAGAGCGCTTGATAATGTGAAATTATTAATGACAAA
Source organism: Udea olivalis (assembly GCA_947369235.1). NCBI lineage: Eukaryota > Metazoa > Arthropoda > Insecta > Lepidoptera > Crambidae > Udea > Udea olivalis. The sequence goes on along the minus strand of OX376352.1, from coordinate 288,406 downwards.
GGACTGATAGTTAGCATCAGTCAACCAATGTTTAGTTGAACATAAAATATCAATTTATTGGTTTTCCAGAAAAAGTTCTATTTCGAAATCTTTGCCCATCAAGCTTTGAATATTTTGGTGAAAAAAAATCAAGTAATTGGGCTTGGCTGTTGTCTTAGATACTAGTTTAAAGAAGACACTGTGGGAACATCACATAAAATAGATGAATTAGTACTGGTACTAATGTCAGAATATGAATACACATTATGTACTGCCAACAGCGGCATTGTTAATTTTATTTGCTAACAAAGTAGCTAGTTTCTGCCTAAACCTAAAGTATGGTTGAAATAAATTTGTATCAAAAAAATCAATGTCACTATGACGACATGTCAGATTACATAAAGTTAAATTAAGGTCATGGATGGCCTTGTTATGACTCGAAGTACTTGAGTATGGGAATGCACATGGAAAAAATTTACACTTATGTGTTGCTTGAATGTCAATTATTGTTTCTATATTTTTAGCTAACCCTCTTTTTGTAATTGAACGGCTGTCCCCATGTAAAACCACCACTGTGGTGTTTTTCCCTAGCTTTTCTATGGGTACATTATTTATTAAGTGGCAATAAGATTGCTCTGGGTAACATAAATTGCTAACATTTTGGTTGGTTTGGTTTGACAGCAAAATGCCAAAACCTTTACCAACCCTGTCCGACATCACAATTGTATGCGGAATATCTTGTGGCTTTGTACAGTTCACACTTGTTGGTTGTGTGATGTCGGCTGTTGTAGATCTGACCTGCGTGACTCCAAATCCAAGTCCACCTGATCTAGTTGCTGTGAACATGTATTACATGTGCTGTGTTTATTTACTAACGAGTCAAATCTATCAGCATTATAAGTCGACATTTTAATTAACTCTGAATCGGCTAACATACATGGGGTTTTTTTGGATACCCCTGCTTGTGATCAAGCTAAATATTTTATATCGAGGAACTAAACGAAGTCATAATATACCAGAGGTAGTTACCGAGGGTATATTAAGTTGACGTTTAGTCTCGAGGTGCAAACTGTACTTTTCCCTTTGAGTGCGAGAAACATAGTCAATTCAGTACAAAAACATTTAATAAATATTACGTAATAAAATAAAAATCACAAAAGATTTAAAACACATGGCGCCACCTTCTTTGCGGACAAACCATGGAACTAAAACTCTCAACATTTTCGCAATCAAGATGGACCACACCCCACAGTTAACAGTATATTTACTGGCTGTTCGAGTTCGTCTATGTAACATGAAGGAAATTAAAAAACTAATTACTTTTCACTCACTAGAGACTAAAGTGGTCACTTTAGTCATAGTAAAAGGATAGAGAAGTAAGCCAACTCGGGCACTGAACGATCGATAATAGCCTAAGCACGTAGGGCTTTTAGTTTATTCAACCGTCAAAAAAACTAGGCTTATGTACCCTGTAGTAGCCCTACTACAAGGTAAATAGGCTAGTTCTTTTGACGATGGTGCAAAGCATGTGATTTTTTTGTGCATAGACCAGGAGCTCACTACAAATTTTATCATGTAATTTTATAAGTTTGGTGATTTTAAGAATTACGGTCTAAATGGGATTAATTAAAAAGTAACTCACATTCATATTTATTCAAATAAAAACTAAATTACATTATACAACATTATGTGAAATCAACGGCTGGCTCCCGGTCTATCCCGGCGTGTGTTCATTCATGTTAACTGACGAGGGAACGAAATATGGGTACCTAGTAGAGTATTATCATAAACCATAGGAGTATGTACAGTTACCATGACTGCTGTAGGTAGTTGTTGGACTTCTATTAAATATAATTTAGTTAAATTTTATCAAAATATTGGTCCCTTGTTTTGGCAGTGGTGGGGGGCCTAGTGAGTGAGTCGTGATCTGAAACCACCAATTTGTATCCGATCAACGAAATCTAGAGACGAACGAAAACTTTTTAAGTAAATACCTAACACAAAATGAAAAAATAACAATAGAAAAAAGACCTATTACGCAGCGACCAATTGAGCGGAGTGCGTTAGGTAGGTACTCACCTTATTGATCGGTAGGTAATCTGAAGAAAGACAATTCTGCATTCGACGAACTGTTGTTAGGGTATCCATTAACATTGCAATATTAACACATTGGTTGTAGCCGTTTTTGACCTTGAATATTTGACGTACGTTTACGCAAACTAAAAAATATTGTGAGCGGCAGAGCGGCGTTACATCGAAGTACGCGGCATAACCTTCGCACGGCGCAACCACGACTGAGTTAAGTTACCGCTCTTCACCTTATATTTTGTCAGTGCGTGCGTGCGACGCGCGTAGCTACGGGCATAGTACGGGCGCGCTCACATACAAACCTGCTCGGAACGTATGTGTGAAGACAACTCACTTCTCTCTTTTTACTATGATTTAGTCCCGCTTCGTAGGGCTATGTTTGCGTACTTTCAGAGCATGGAAAGTGATTTTTTTTTTATTGATGTCTATGTTTGGACCACCTTGTATTTTAACTCAACCATTTGCGATCATCAAATTATCAAAACAAGTATTTATTCACGAAGATATGAAGACATGACGGATGATTGTTTTTTAAGCCTGAAATACTATTTCTAGGCACATTTTAATGATTTACCTAAAGTCCTTAGTATAGCAACTTAAAGTATCTTAATGTTAATTACCTCCAGCATCTAAAATGGAAGCATTGAAGCCTCGAAAATCTGCAATTTAAGTCAAACAAATGTTAAAAGTCTTACATTTGGCGACAAATAGATTTTCGAGATATGCAATTTAAGGAGTAAGTTATTCGTTTTCGGTGATGTGTTACCTTTCTCATCTTGTTCAAATTGTGCCTTGTTCCGGCGCCGCTCGCTGCGGATTTGGTCGCGCCGATGCGCCACGACGGCGCTGATCCACGAGCTGTCCAAATTGAATTCCTCAAATTTTTGCAGTTTCCGTCTGAGTTCTGAAAAAAAAAATGCGAATATAATCATTGCAGCCTGGGGGTACGGAAAGAGAAGTTAGTTTTTTGACACAGTTCAACTGGTCATTGTGTTTATTTTGGAATGTGAGTGTCAATATACCAATCACAGGAACGCGGGACAAGATTGAAATATGTGATGAGTAAAATATGAAAATTACAAAAATTTAACTTTTATCCCGTATATCTTTAAACGTCTAATCGCATCAAAAAAAGTATTCTTATAAAGCATTGTTATTTGTTAATATTATCTTCTACTTACTTTCGTTTATTTACTGCTGAGTTATCCTTTCATTGTTTGTTTGTAAAAATAAGCTATTTACTTGCAGGCAAAATCTCACCTTCACTAAGTACAATTTTGTAGCATCCGCCAACGAGATCATCCGTGCTGACGTCACTCCTCCTTTTCCTCTCCTTCTTAACCGGAAGTTCAGTCGGCAGCGGCGTGCTGGCGTGCAGCGGGCTGGCGGGCGGGGGGCTGGCGGGCGGGGGGCTCGGCGCGCAGGGGTCGGGGGGGTCGGGCGCGGCGGGGGGCAGCGCGGGGGGCGCCGCGGCCTCTATGGCGGCCTGCAGCTCCATAAGCGGGATGGGGCGCAGGTTGCGGCTGGTTCCGCCGCCCCAGCCCTCTAGTCCGTCTACTAGCATGCCCTCCTAGAACGACCGACAGTTTTCATGTGTCAACTAAATTTCTTAGTTGGATCAGTAAAGTTCTGTTTTGCGAACAACCGTGTGGGGGAGACGTATGGACGTATTGGATGTCTCATCATGGCTGCAAACAATGATGAATAAAATAGTCTTCCAGGCAGTCTCGGTCAAGTAGCTAGTTTGGCAGGTATATTATATAAATAAGGCAGCTTGATTGCATAAATGATTTCGGAAATGACGCCTTTTTAGTATATTTTGCTTGAGAACGTAGCTGATTATTTTTAATTTTATACTGCCGCAACATCACGATTTATCAACTCAACTATCTAAAAATTATCAGTGCCGAGTGCCAGTTGCAGTGAGAAAAGTGAGTAACTTCATTATTGCGTTTTGCGAGCAAAAAAACGGGAATTCGTATGGTATTGAGTCAGCGCCATCTAGCGGCCTTAATGTTGCTCGAATTTGCCACTAGATGGCGCTGACTCGATTACATACTATACTATTTTCACTCTTAAGTTGATATGCCTGACAGCTCTCATTGTTCCATGTCACGCATACCATTTCAGACTAAATAAAAAGAAACTGGCAAAAGAAAATTTAATACACTATTAAAAAACTATTGTCCTTTCGAAACTTATCAAGTTAATTATTGTTATAATTATTAACTGTTTTAAAATGAAGTAAATAAAATTAAACTAAATGTATCTTTACAGCGCCTCACGCGTGAAAAGGAACGCTATTCAATAGTGTATTGACTGAATCGACATAAAATCAATAAATACATGTCATTCACGTCAGATACAAATACAAATAAACTTTATTGTAAATCACAGGTAATCACAATAATGTTCAGATCATACATATTTAGGAGTCTCACTGTGTTCCGCCTCACAGGCATACAGTACAATAGAAATCATCTTAATCCGAATGTCCAATTTTATTACAAAGTAGTCAATAACAAATAAAAAAAGTAATTACATAAATCAGTACGAGTGCGTCTGCCTTGTATGCGGTGTGTTTGCGTTACTAGTGCAGTCATTGAAGCGAAAAATACGGTCTTACCTCCGATTTTTTAACTGTGAACCGATTTGCATGAAATTTTGGAATTAGGCTCATCTTACCCTTAACTTCAAAAGTGAAAATGATCTGAACTCCGCCTATTATTTTTAAGGGGTGTAAACAACCCCTTAATGGAAAAATTGACATTGAGCCATTTTATCGCTAGAAAACATGTCTAATAGTAAGTGGTGAAATTGTAAAGTATTTTCTAACATAATTACCTCATATTAAAATCATTTTCAACCCCTTGAAAAAAGAAAAATATTTTCAGTTACTAAGTAGAAAAAAATATGATAAGTTTTTGGACCATAACTCCTTCAATTTTCATGCTATCACAATTTATAAAAAACCATTGTAAAGGTAATTAAGAGAGCTACAACATCCTTTATTGCAATATATAGTAAAAAACCTTTTTCTAAAACGGTGAAGGGTTAAAGGGCTTAAGAGAGGCTGTGATTGCGCTGCCACGCGCTCTTTAAACAATCATATCTCCGTCAATTTTTGTTCGACAGAAAAAACAAAAAAACCAAATTGTTTGTTAGAAAAATACCTAAATTTTTAATCCGTACACTTTTATACGTATCTGTCGTCATTTTTGAGATATTATGAAAAATAGTGGGTTTTTTAAAAATTTGTTTTTTTTTTTAATCGTGACTTTTTTGAAAAATATGTGTCCTGAAGCAGCCAAACTGATACTATCTATCAAACTCTTCATAATAAAGTTAATTCTAGGCGGAATACGATTAATTTTAATTTTGGTGGAAATGGCACTTATGAAACCCATTGATTTAAAAGAAAAAACATTAGATGCTCCCCTTATTTGCAATACAGCTCACTTATTTTACGTGCAAAAGACTTTTAATAGTGCTCATTTTAAAGCTTATTTCAAGCACTACAAAACCCTTTTGTATTAGAATGCATAAAATGCATCTGCTCGCCGCTAGATGGCATTGACCACATCGATTAAATTTCAGACAAAATAAAAAACGGCTTTGATCTTTAATATCTAGCTTAATATTGCACTTAGAATACTTTATAAAAAACGAAATTGTTAATTGTTTTACCTGCTACAATTTTGTTCTTCGTAAAATTTTCGATAAAACGTATATTTTTGGAGATATTTGCAAAAAACCGATGAAAAACGTGAAAAAATTGCAAATTTTCAATTGCCAATAACTTTAAAAGTATTGGATTTTTTGAAAAACTTTAAAGATGATTTTTTGCTTAAAATTAGGCCTTCTATCGATATCCGAGGTTATTTTGCAAAAAAAAATTCACCCCCGAGAAGGGGTGGCAACCACCCCCAGGGTGGTTGCGGAGTTCAAATCATTTTCAGTTTTGAAGTTAAGGGTAAGATGAACCTAATTCCAAAATTGTATGCAATTCGGTTCACAGTAAAAAAATTCGGAGCAATAATGCTTCAATGACTGCACTATACGTCTGAGGTGCGTATTTGTTTGTTTTGACTCTTGTTGCTGTTTTTGTTGAGTTTTTCCTTTTAGTTGTTTTTGTTGGGTGTGTAATATATAATATAACAACATATCGTATAAAATTCAAAACATATACAATCATATGATATTTTTTTTTAATATAACACTTTTTTAATATAATAATGGAATGATATAGTTTTAAATTACATAATTTTGAAACAACAAACTCTTGAACTAAAATTATTTAATATAACAGCCGTTTAATTTAACATTAACGTGATACAATAATTAAAACATACAACATTTATTTACTATAATAACATTTAATATAATCTTCATTTACTATAACACTCTTTTTGAATAATATTTAAAAGATATAATGATTACTTATTATAAACTCCAATTCATATTTATTCATAACCAAGTCATAAAAAAAAATAACCCTAACCTACTAACACCCGCAGGATTTCCGGTTGGTCATAAAAAAACTCTAACCTACTGACACCTGAAGTATTTCTGGGTGGTCATAAAAAAATAACCCTAACCTACTGACACCTGAAGTATTTCTGGGTGGTCATAAAAAAAACCCTAACCTATTTCCACTCGCAGGATTTCCGGGTGGTCATAAAAAAAAAACCCTAACCTACTAACACCCGCAGCTTTTCCATTTGGTCATAAAAAAAATAACCCTAACCTACTGACACCTGAAGTATTTCTGGGTGGTCATAAAAAAAACCCTAACCTACTGACACTCGCAGGATGTCCGGGTGGTCATGAAAAAAAACCTAACATACTAACACCTGCAGGATTTCCAGGAGGTAAAGTTATATAAAAAGAAGGTTATATCAACTGTAGAGTATATGTATTAATCGTTATTTGAAACGTTATTATCTTAAATATTACTTATATGAAATGATGCGTATATTAAACAAAATTATATCAAATGAACGATATCTAAAATGAGTTTTATTTCAGACGGATTTATTTGTTATGTACGTTATACTAAATAGTATTATATAAAATGAATATTATATAAAGTAAACGTTATGACAAGCAAAGTTATATTTTAAGTTGATATAACAAATGATTATTATATAAAATGACGGTATTAAAGTTCAATTATATTAAATGATAGTATAACAACTAAGACGCACCCGTTTTTGTTTGGTACGATGCCGAAAAAACCCAAAAAGACTGTTTTGAGTGCTCAAAGTCGGGAGTTAGTTATTCGTTTGAGTGACTACTTCGAACGGGAGCGTACTAATGGCGACCGTTAATACCGATCCAAAGAGTGATAGACTTTTGACTTTATAATTGTAATAGTGTCCTAGTTCATGATTATAAGAAGTAATCATCCCTAAGCCATATTTTCATTAAATATCGTCTCCTCGCCCGCTTACGCTAATCCATGCCACCTAGTACATCGAGTATAAAGTACGTCTTGTACGTCTACCACGAGTTGTCTCTTTAAATTTACGTTATCGTTCGCGTAAAAAAATGTATTGGAGACTTGAAGAGCCCTAGGTTATCGTTGTCATGAAACAACTACTTTTCAAAGAAATAAGATAATTTTAGGAATCAAGGAGTATTTTTGGGGCACTCGTAGTAGAAATTATCTTTAATGAGTGTTTAAACAATGTACCTAGGCTACCGAGGACACAATTTTTTTTTAAATATTCATTCATTAGTTTTTGTTTATTACATTAAATTATGCAGCCAAAAACAACATGTCTCCGCTGTTTACAGCAAATAAGATAATGAAATTATTAAAAGAGGCATGTCAATATGTAACCGGTGAAAAATGGAGAAAGGGCGTTGAAAAAACTCGCCAAACCATAATGGAGGACTAGGACAATTTTTTTTTTTGCGCCAGACAACACACCTCTTGTAATGGTCTCGAAGTAGGGATTAATATCCCTGTGTTACGAGGTACCACACAAGGAAATCAGCCAGGGGCGTCTCCCAGCACACCCAGACCCGAGTCAATTCAGAAAAGATCGTTTCCTGAATTGACCCGACCGGGAATCGAACCCGGGACACTAAGGAAATCGAGGCGAGAAACCGTGCTACAGCGCACAACGGCAATCGTATCGTCAACACAACACAAATACATCCACATTGACCGAATAAGAGACCAGCAAATAATAATAACAGTAGAAGACGATTTCGATTCTGATATCAGTTCACAAGAATCAAGTTCTAACAGTAAATGATTAATATAGTTAGTATTCTTTTCGAATGACCGCGTTTTATTCTATAACTTAATAGCCATAACCCATTTATTAGGAATTTATATAAAAATTTAAAATCGGTAAATCCGATTCCATTTCCTTTGCCAATTCATCCAACATTTTGTAACCATTGATTAAATTTTATTCGTTGCATCACTATAATTGTCAATTATGAACTGTCAGGGATATCATCATACGGCGAAAATAGTATAATTGACATCAACGTGCTCGTAAAACGCGACGGTGCAGCCATTTACTTCTCTGACTGCAACTCGCACTGGGCGCTAAGGTGGAATTACCATAAAAATTCTCGATCAGGTAACATTTAAAACGTAAGTGATATGAAAGTATTTCTCTGTTCTCGTTTATTGCAACAGATAAATTTCAGGAAACGATCTTTTCTGAATTGACTCGGGGCTGAGTGTGCTGGGAGACGCCCCTGGCTGATTTCCTTTTGTGGTAACTCGTGACACAGGGATATTAATCCCTACTTCGAGACCATTACAAGAGGTGTGTTGCCTGGCGCATATTTATTTATATTTATTATTTATTATTAAGGGAGTACCAACCTGCAGCCGCCACGCGACGTGGAAGTCGGCCAGCAGCCCCACCGGCTCCCCCTCGTAGTCGGCGAGCGCGCGGTCGCCGGGCGCGAGCTGGCGCGGCTCCAGCTCGATGTAGCCGCGCGGCAGCGTGGGCGGCGGCCGCGCGGGCGCCGGCTCGCGCGCGCAGCCCGCGCAGCCCGCCGGCGCCAGCGGCTCGAAGCCCAGCGCGGCCGACGCCAGCCGCCGCCGCCGCCCGGGCGCCTGCGCGCTCGCCGCGCTCTCCGCGCCGGCATAGGCGTCCGCTGCCGTGCTCTGCTCCAACTCCCTGTTTACGGTAGTAGAAGCGATCAGGAGAGCGGTTCGAGGATATATATCGGGCAGTTCGGCTGCATTTGCAGTGAGAAAAATAAGGTTATTAACAGATGTTGATACTGCTCGTTCGGTTTGTTTTAGTTATTTCCACAGTGTAATGTCTTACGGCATTGTACTTTGAGGTAAAGCCGCGGATATATAAACCATCTTGTCCTCCAGAAGCGAGCGATCAGATTCATCTATAAGCTTCGTGCACGGGCTTCACTTAGAGAGCTTTTTAAGGAAATTGGTATACTTACTGTAGCTTCACAATATATTTACAACTGCATTGTTTTGGTAAGAAAAAATATTGGTCTCTATACTAAGCACAGTGATATACAACATTGCAAAAATACTAGGAATAAGGATAAAATTGCGCTTCCACTCTTTAGGCTACAAAAAGTTTTAGATTCCTTTATGGGGCAAGGTATACATTATTACAACAAGATCCCAAAAGCCATTTGTGGGTTACCACTACATAGATTCAAAAATCACATCAAAGCAGCTTTATTGAAAAAGGGCTATTATACTACAAAAGACTACCATAAACATAAAAATGCCCGGGTGTAAACTCTCTGCTCGATGCGGGATTAGATAATTCTATTGTAACAGAATTTTTATTGTAATACCTAGTTAATACTTAGTTTGTACTGACTAACAATTTTATTTCTTAATTGTTTAAATGCCATAACTTTACATTCTTTTGTTTGATTTTTTTTCCATTGTTTTATATTCTTTAGATTAGACACTCAGTAGGTTTATTTGTATCAAAATGACACATTGTACTTTGCTAACGCCTGTTGTAAACCCAAAACAAGCTTGAAAGAGTAACTGCTGAGTTTCTCGCCGGGTCTTCTAGGCAAGAAACAACTTCGACGCGGTGGTAGAGTCGCATTATGCCTGTATACTGTGTATTTATATATCTATATAATTATATATTCTATTTCTATTCTATAGTAATTATGTCTATTATTCAGTAGATCTTGCTTTAAATTTGACGATTTGAAAGTACTTACTGTGACAGTCTATTTGAATAAAGTTATTTGAGTTTGAGTTATGTGAGTCCCTTACTATGGGTCTCATAAGAAGGCTCAAGATCACCCAGCGAGCAATGGAGAGAGCGATGCTTGGTATTTCCCTGCTCGATCGAATCAGAAATGATGAGACCCGCAGGAGAACAAAAACAACCGACATCGCTCGAAGGATTGCATCGCTGAAGTGGCAGTGGGCGGGACACATAGCGCGGAGAACCGATGGCCGTTGGGGCGGAAAGGTTCTCGAATGGCGACCGCGTACCGGACGACGTTCCGTGGGCAGGCCCTCTACAAGGTGGACCGACGATCTGGTGAAGGTCGCGGGAAGCCGCTGGATGCGGACAGCGCAGGACCGATCGTTGTGGAGATCCTTGGGGGAGGCCTATGCCCAGCAGTGGGCGTCGTTCGGTTGAAATGATTTGAGGGGTTTAAATTTAAAAAAACTTACACTTATAGTCAAGGTTATGCGATCGTATTGTTCTTCTAATTATTGTTGAAACAATAGTATTGTAGAGACGTTCATATATCAACCTTTACGAAACTATTGCAAACTTGGTCTTACGTCAGCAGCATAAGGTGCCCCTATGTAAAGGTTGATGTAAACGCCTTTTTTACGAGCAAGCACGTACATTGCTCACTCAACATTATTTCGACCTGGTTGTGTAAACGCTCTTTAGTTATTTTACCAAATACAAATTAGTTCGATCGCAGAACAAAGTCGCGCGTTCTCACCTTACCATCAAATCCATCTAGTTTAAGCAAGTTCATAATACAAGTTTATCTTTTTTTACAAACATTATTTTACTATCACAAAGTTGCAACTAGGTATGTGATAGAAAAATGTTTGTAAAATAAAATAAACTTGTATTATTAACCATCGATAATATCGATAGGAAATACCTAGTTAAAATACTTAAATAAGCACAGCCCATGCTTGTGTATCTGATTTACTAGACTTTTGCGGAAGTCAAACCTGATGCAACTGCGACAATACATTCAAGTGTGAGGATGGAATGAGTTGGGAGAACTTGTAGTATTTACGTGTGTGTGCGTGGGACTAGTGTAAGACTATCAGTGTTGTGCAGTGTGTGCTCTCACTCACTGTGCGTTGCTCTGCAGCGAGTCGCTGACGCTGAGCACGTGCTGGTAGAGGAAGTCCACCTTGCGGCCGTACACGCTGGCCGAGTGCTGCAGCAGCAGCGCCAGCTCCGCGAAGTTGGGCGCCGACGCTGGCGTCAGCAGCGCCCCGGAACCCGCGCCGTCCTCGTCTTCCGTCTCCGCGTCAAGCGCGTGCAAGCCCGCCTCCGTCAGGTACTCCTCCAACAACTACACAAGAGCAATAGACATTGAATACCACTGAAGTGTTGTTAATTTGTCTGCAATAGGGAAGTCAGTAATCACGGCACCATGACACTTCAGGTTTAGGGTGGAGGCTGGTAGTACCGATTCGCTCTTTCCTATGCTGCTATCCTTTTCTATTACTCAGAACCGTAATTGACTAGAGCGAGAAAGAGTGCAATAGCGCGACCGAACGCGTAGGAATCGACAAGGGCTGAGAAAGGCCTAGAAAAGTGCGATTCGGTGTTGCCAGATGTAGTTCAACCGAGAGCAAGCACAAGCTCGCATAATCCAAGGTCGCTTGCTTTTGCAGTATTCTTTTGAGATATTCGGTGTTGCATTATCTTATAACTATTGTTTATCTAATTATTAGTCCAGAGTAGGGAACAACTTGTTAAAGAATTGACTTGGGGCATTTTACATTAATTCAGAGAATAGGATATTTTTCAATTAGTTCCAGAATATAAGGTAACAACTGCTCACAAATACAGCAGAGGTATAATTGGGATCAGCGCTTCGCATGGAGTGTGCAATGTTTTGGCCACTGAGATGACCAGCTACAGGAACTAGCTTGCCCTTATAGCTACTTCGAAGCGGATGCCTAATTACAGTAGGTACATTACATCTAACGCCAGCTTATACGGTATCATGTTAGCGAACTGCTAATTTAACTTCACACCAGCCGACCGCCAGAGCAGAGACAACATAGGCTCTTTGGCACCAATAATATAAGCTATTATAAATTAGTTACTTAGGTATTATCTAGGCATATAGGGTTTCAATTAATCAACTAAGTATATGTTAATCATGCATTTGACTGAGGATTTAGTAGGGATTACGAGATGAGCACAATAAATAGTTATTTTTAAATAAGGTCAGTAGTACTTAGTCCATTATTAAAACTAAAGCAATGCTTTACGAGTACGACTGCTTTACCATAGAGATAGAAGTCTTGAAGTAACACTTTATTTCTTACTAGCTTTCCGCCCGCGGCTTCGCCCACGTGAACCTCATTTTTATAACATGCAGGATTTTTCTGACTTGAGATTACCTTGGCCAAATTACATAAAATCTTCATAAAGTAGCTTACGTGTTATTCTGATGTATATGCTGTACTTATTACCGTAAAGTTTCATTTATATCCGTTTAGCAGTTCTTGCGTAAAAAAGTAACAAACATACTTCACAAACTTTAGCATTTAAAATATTATAGTAAGATTAGTAAGATAAATAAGAGAATGATATAATATCTTTGAGACTCAGACTACTTAGCTAATTGAAGCTTTTATTTAAAATTTATTTTGCCTCATAAGGAAAAACTTATTTCTAAGCGAATACTATGGAACTTTATAGCCGGAACTACCGACTAAGTAGTATGATAGCAGAAATTTTTCAACTAGAAACAGAATAAATATCGATAAAAAAATGTTGCAACCAATTAATTAGCTATGTTAAATTTCTTATAGAAGTGGCGATTTAGGTCTTGACACAAAAATGAATAAGGGTGAGTAACGAGATATTATTGTCTAGGAAGTCTGTACACTTGAACTGCTGGCAAATACAACATCGGATAAGTGCAGGTGCGGCTATTGTCTTACTTGTTTGAACAATCTTACTCGAAAGCGTGAATTTAGCCGCGCGCGGGTCATCAACCCGGTACTTGCGTATGTTAACTTTTACATTTTAATTAGAATAGATTAAATACATGCCTACCTAATACAACCTTCAAATCTATCTAATTTTTACGCTACTAACATTGTTTTTTAAACAAAATGAATTCTAATTAAATTGCTAATGAAATTTCAAACATTTATGTAAGTAGGTGCTATTTATGTTAAAATGCAAGTGATTCTTTTGAAAAGTGATCCATTGCCTTGGTTCATCATCTGGTATCCCTAAACTGACTTATCATGAGACTATTAGAAATGTGACTGAAATAAAGGATTTTTAAAAGTAAAATTGATTAGTCTGTCCCACAGCTGGGCATGCCTTCAGTCAGTTTGTTACGGAAAATGCTGTTTGTTGCCTCGAGGTTATTATATATACTAATATAAAGCTAAAGAGTTTGTTCGCTTGAACGCGCAAATCTTAGGAACTACTGAGCCGATTTAAAAGTATGTTTTAGTGTTAGATTTATTGAAGAAAGCTATAGGCTATATATTGTTACGCTAAGACTAATAGGAGCGGAACACCAATGAAGAATATTTCAAAATCGAGGGTTTTTTTCCCTTTTGAGAGCTTCCGCTTCGTGCGCAGCGTAAACAGTTAAAAGTTTCGCAAAAATCATGTATGACAGAATTGTTCCCCTTTAAAAGTTCTAAAAAAGTCCGCGATACCATATATCTATCTTTTAAGGTTGGTTCACTATACCTACCCATTTTTATCCTAACCAAATTTGTTCTAAAATAATGCATTATTTGCGAAGGTGTTTTTATAAACATGATATTAATCCTTATCCAAATAAATACGTTATTCATCACAAGTATTTAATTGAATACAAAATGATGTAAAATCATACGATTTCAATGAATATCTTATGAGATATCGCAGTTTTAAAATAACATCGCAGCAAAATAATGATTAAGTACTGCGCGCGCATTTATAACGTGCAAGGCCGGCGGGCAGTCATGAGGGGGAAGAGCGGTGGCCCCTGTTAGCTCTGAGGAGTCTCCAATTTTGCATAGGGATAACCACGCGGACGAAGTCGCGGGCAACAGCTAGTTGTCTGATAAAGAGCCGCAGAGTGAACATGGTATGCCCGACGGCCCATACTGGCAGCATTGCCGCTGGCATAATGTGTGCAGATATTTCAGAGATTTGCACATCCTTGGCATTTCATAAAAGGGTTACTTTTATAATAATAAATAATGTTATTGAAGTATGTACATTTGATAATTTTTTGCAATAAATAGTCAAGCAACAGGAGCATTACATCACTACAATTGTTTTCTCGTTAATTAACAAGCATTACATAATTTAGAATTTTAGACTATCAAACCTTTTATCAAGAGTGTCTTTCAACACAGCTTGTTTGTTTTAGGGTACAAATATTGTGTTTACCAAAATAAGTTTTGTGAACCTAGTATGTTTACCCTAAAAATTAAAAGTTACACCAAAAAAATAATAGTGATCCAAAAAAAGAATAGTCCACCAAATATTGAATGTCTAAAATAATAAATTCGCATAGCAAATAAGATGTAACTTGTATCTGAAAAAGTGATGCGTTAACTGTAACCGTATGGCAAAACTAGTAAATGTTCACCAAATTTGACATTCTCACCCAATTTACGTGGCAATGCTATCCAAATAAAGTACAACGCTTGCAATAAAATGTTTGTTTTTTGGATGCTGGTGATTTATAAGACTAACAAAATGGTCTTAGTTAGATAACAGATTTGTTAAAATTGGAGTTAACATTTTGATAAACACAAACTAAATGTGTGTTATAGAAACATGACTAGTTGCTTTATTTTGCCAACTTTGACTTAAATAAATGAGTACGTTTTAGTATTAAATAGGGTAACAAAGTTTGGTGAACATTTACCAATTATGGGTGACAAATATATTTTTTTGGATGTCACTTTTAGTCAAATTTGGTGAACAGTTAAACATAAGCCTTTGTTTTAAGGGTTGCATGCATAACTAAACAGTAAGCGGCAACACAATTGTTTTGTCTATGTTGTCTGCCTGTTAGAAATTCTGTAAGAAGTATTTATTGAATACAGATTGCACCTGAAAGTTTATGGCTAGAAATTAATTTACTGAGGATCATCCCACCCCCTCGGTGGGATGACTGCAATACATTCCAGGCAAAGTATCCAAGTATATAAATATCCATAAACAACTTTCAACATTCTTTCTTTTACTTAAGATTATCATATTTAATTGTGTTCACAACTTTATCTTGTTACCTTGGGACATTATAATTTTTGGTTAAAATCATTGTTTATTATCTCTCATGTACAAATATTGGGAGTTCAGGATTAACTTTCATAGGTGTGTGAATTTTTTATCATTTGTTTAACCCTTAACTACCTGGCACCTCTTTTTGTTACACTACCACCTAGCATAGGTCTTGGAGACTGCAGAACAAAATTATAATTGTGTGTGAAGTTTTGCCGGTCAGAGGCCAAGACCCACAGCGCTGGAAGTTAATCCAAGCATCTAAATAGCCTGTGTTTTTTGACAAAATTTTACTTCACTAATATGGAACTGAAAACTAATTTGCATAAAACTTTGTAAAGATAATTTAAGTGGAAGAACAATGAGACCTGTTTCAATGCACCATTTGTTGTAATTTTTTCATGTGGATTTAGTATGTTTAATAAGGAATGATTTTTGACAATACATACCCACTCAATCAGGAACACAATACCTTACTAAGTATAGTCAAATATACAACATATCTTTACGAACAATATGTCAACATGCAAATTTTGTCCAGGCGAGTAATAGTCCAGGACTGACTTTAAAATAGTAAAATTTACATGCAGTGAGCGAATGGAATAAGACAATTTGTGCCCACTATATCAAGATTTAGCCTGAATAAACTAACTTCTATTGTGAACATAAATTCCAGTTGTATGTTTTGCAATCTGCTACAATTTGGGTGCAAAATGGTAACTTGGGTGGTTAACTAAGGTAATTTACAAATAATGTTGATATCTTAAATGCAATAAGTATGACAAATATACCATTTATGGGACTGCATAAGGTACCTATGTGGAGTAACGAAATCAAGATTGTGGAGAGTTCAGCCAAGTTGTTTGGAAAGCCAATGTATTGCTTTGGTGCCCGTTTGTACTGTAGTAAACCTTGGTGTTGTAGTTTTTGCTAGCATGAAGGGCTCGATGGCCGGGACGCGCACTCACCGCGCTGAGGTCCGTGTCGAAGCTGCGGCGGACGTCGCTGATGGGCTTCATCAGCTCCGCCACGATTTCTTCTAGTCTCTGGGAGTTCATGCTCCACCGTTTCTCTCGCCGGGACAAAACACGATCCCTGAAAATAGCGTCCTCTTATTGATAACATTACTGTGAAGCGACGCGGGCACGACTGACTGAAGGAACCTGGAACACTGGATTAAACAGTGGCGGGAAACTTTCTGTCAACGACCCCTTTTTGATTTTTTACACAAATTCCCAAAAAACCACCCTTATAAAGTTAAAAGTAATATCAAAGCATTACCTCAGCCTGTCTAAGCAATCGGCGTCCATTTTATAAACATAAAATCGCGTGAGGAGGAAAAACGTAATAACAACGGTGGCCATTTATTTACGTTTTTGAGGGAGACATTCCTCGTTCGCTCGCTGTCAATTTCAAACAGACGCTCACGCTCGTTCGCTTGGTGTTCGGGCGGCGCTCGCACAGTTGTGCAACTTTTTGTCTATTGAAATTCTGGACTAGTCTTTCTTTATGATGATGAACTTTGTTGTGTTGTGATCAATTTTATTTTAATTAATTAAGGTATTTTGGACTATTTTAAAAAACCTTTTTTTTTACTTACTCAAAAGCAATGTTTGCAAGATTTTAATTCCAAATCCTTAGGCATTAAGCTGTATTTTACAGATTAAAAAAACAATGTGATTTTGGTCTGTCTACATGACCACTTTGGCCACAGATCAAAAATAATATACATGGCGGCGCAAATGAAATGAGCTGTCAAAATAATACTTATTTTAATTCGCAATTTTCCAAACAACTTGAATGATTGGTGTAGATTTTGTTATTTAAAGTGTTTTTAAAAGAAAAAGTGCCATAAAAACATTGGTAATCGTAACCGAAACAATGGGAATGTCACGGTGCTACTCCCTGGTAAAGTGCTTGCTGATACTCTTCAACATCATATTTTTGGTAAGTACCCTGTCGTTCTAAGTTCACTATGTTTTTAATTTGAATCAGATATCATATCAAGCTACTGAAATAAGCTTTAGCAAAATTATCAATGCTTAATCTTTCACCATCTAGAAATACAATTAGAGCCAAATAATATTCCATCTTATCATTGTTTGGCTATATTTATACCAGCTTCCTGCCTTTTAGACCGAGATTGTATTCGATATATCCGAAAGAGTTGAGCTAATGAAGCCAGAAATACTCGGGATTTCTAGATTGTGTTTAGAAACCTACCTGACCCACATAATGTTAGGTGATTATTTATCCTCAAAACAAAACTGTTGTTGTTTATTATTTTTTGCATGTGTCCGTATTATCAAAAGCAATAGAAACATGACTAGACTAAGCTTGCTAATCCATTATGTAGCTGCTTAAAAATCTGAATGATACCAATACAATACAATAAATAAATAAATATCTGGGACAATTTACACCAAGATCATCAATGGAAAACATCTGTAATATTAATCATTTCTTTCGTTTTAACTTTTTTGATTGTAATAACCTAAAATGAAATCATGTTCATAGTTGTTTTGGTTCCTTTTTTTGGTATACTTTTCATGAAACTCACACATACAGAGTGGCATCCACCATGACAACAAATGATAACACAACCAATACCAGTTCATTTAAGTAGGTATTTAGAAACTTTTAAACATTTGTTTTTTATGATTGACATCATGTTAAGCCGGGTACTTACTAGTGAGCTGTAACCGTAACTTGCGTGATGCAGTAATGAGGTTCTAATGTGTACGTGAAGTCTGCATGCACCAAGTGCCCTTTGATTCGCGGAAAAACCGACAAGCCATGGTAACAGCAATGTACCTTGTTATCGACGGCTCGCTGCGAGCCACACGCATACCGCTCGCAGCAGGTTCGCAAACCACGTACACACTATGTTTTTTGGTAACAGTACATGCAATGGTCAAGGTCACAGCTTGCTAGTGAGTACTCTGCTTTAAGGATCTAAATCATAAAAAGGATTTGTTAAATAAAACTAAATTGTATTGCCATACATTGATTGTTTTATAGCTGGCACCACTCTGTATTGGTGTTTTATTTTTAATTCAGTGCAACTGGAAAATACTTGCATTGGATTAAAGGCAAAGGCAATGAATAGGGTTAGTAAACAACAACTGTGTGTACAGTGTGTCACCGTGCGTGTCAGCATCCTTATAATTTTTGTATTTTTTCATTATGCGCAGCTGAACCAATTAAGTAATATTCAATATTGTAAGTTAGCTCGCTTATGCCTATCAAGACGGCCGCGAGTCTCATTAGCAATAATTAAAGTGTTTTGTGTAATTATCAGGATTTTAATAAATATTTTTACTCAACAAGGAGTTTACATTTACACACGACACAACACAACAAGAAAAAGACATATGTTATACAAGTTAGTTAGTTAGTTAGTTTTATTTATCTCATAATACAAAATTACATTATATATTACATTCGATGTCACATTTAAGAATTTGCATTATGATTGTCAAAATTATTATACAAATTACAATTAATAAAATAAAGAGAATGTCAAAAACTAAGATAAATACAATAAATGAACAATTACATACAAAAAAATAATAATTCACATGTCAACAAGAAATAATACAATTCAGTCAAAAATAACAATAAAATAGTTAACAAGTCATCCAAAGTTGCAATTCAAATATTCTTTAACACTATAAAGGGATTTTTCTAACAAAAGGTTTCTCAGCCGACGTCGGAATGTTTTTTTTCATAAATAAATCATAAATCATGCTTTATTGTGGAACACAGGTATATACAGATTACAGATGTTAACAAAAGTGTCTTAATTGTTCAACTGTGACCTACCTCTATGGGCGTACAATAATTATTCAACAGAGTTGAAGGTATTTGATGCAAACATGCTACACACACACTAAAGAAAGTAAAATAATAAGGTTTGTTTGAGAGAAGTGGTCAAATATAATTCACAATCTCACACCGACATTTTATCTGTTAAAAATTCATTTGTGGAGTAATAACACTTTACCATAAGGAATTCTGTAAGCTTACTCTTGAAAATCTTTACATCATTGATGTCCCGAATGGCCTCCGGAATACGATTATAAATGCGAGGAGCATTGCAAAATATAGACTTACTTAGCAAAGTGGTCTTACTAAAAACTGAGCACATTTTTTTCTTTTGTCTTTCACGAATTCTAAATTGAAATTTTTCCAAGTTATTTTTAACAAATACCGCACTTTCCACGATATAGATGCAGGGAAGTGTTAAGATTTTATGTCTTTTAAAATATGGTTTACACGTGTCGTCTGATTTTAATCGAAACATTGATCGGATGCATCGTTTTTGGGCTCTGAACACTCGTATTATTTCTTTGTCATAGCAATTACCCCAGAAAATAACTCCGTATCTGAGAGTGTATCCTACGTAACCGTGGTAGGCTGTAAGAACAGCAGCCTCGGTAACAGTTTTCTGTAATTTGTATAGAGCAAATGAAAACTGGCTTAATTTTTTGCAAACAATTTCAATATGAGACGTCCATTTAAGTTTATTATCAATATTTAATCCCAAAAACTTTGTTACACAAGTTTTGTCAATGTTTATTCCGTCATAATTTATGTCCAATTTAAAATCATCATCTTTTTGAGAAAATGACGTTTCGTCAGATTGTACGTCTTTTAGCGCTGGAGGTAGATGATTGTAGTAGGTGGGGCCGATGACTCGCGGGTTCTTCTCTGCAAGAGCCATGCGACGAGGGACCGCGTTAAGGCGACCTACCAGATGCTTGCGCTTACTGCTTTTCATACATTGAAAATCCCTTATGTTGCATCTTACAAATGTTAATAGCTCATATAAATAGACCGAGTAGTGCGTCAAAATACGCTGCGTTCAAACAAATCCCTGCACGAGTGTCTAGCTTTCACCCCGACAAGTGTACGCAATGCACGTTTTTGTAAAACGAGCACTCTGCTGGCATCCGTGGAGTTACCCCAAACTAGAGTTCCGTACGACATCAGGGAGTGAAAGTGGGCAAAATAGACTTGCCTCAGAGCATCGGCAGAGATAAGTGGGTTTAATTTTCGTATAGCAAAGACAGCACCACTTAGCCTATCGCAAAGCTTGTCGACATGGCTCTTCCAGTTTAGATTACAGTCAATCGTGAAGCCCAGGAACCTACTCTCATTACAAATTGGCATCGGGCAGTTTTTTAGACACACAGGTAACGAGATGGGACGGCCAGAAAAGATCATTATGTTCGACTTACTTATGTTTGACCATACAAACTGTTACCGCTGCTGTTTCCTAAGTTACTTGCTATCTTAAGCCTTTGAATTACATACCTAAAGAGTTACCTATAAGCAAGTTAAACTGGCATTAACTGTCACTAAAGAGCGCTGATGGCCATGGACTTCTTGCACAGTGAGTGAATTTAGGGCCAAGCTCACCAGTTTCGCCCTAAACCCACCGGTTCACCCCTGTTCATACTGTATCGCAGACCCTCTCTCTATTTCCTGAGGGTTCAACTCAATCTGGTAGCACTAAATCTCACGCTCCTTTGCTTCTCTCCTTTTCTATCAATCAGAACCATCATTTAATAAACTAAGAAAGAGAGGTTTTGCCTGTCCTTGCTGATTCCGTCCGTACGGTCGCACGGCCGCTGTCTATTTCGCTCCAGTAGTATCTGAGTGAAAGAAAAGGATAGAAGCATGGGTATCGCACTTTCCCATGCTTCTATCCTTTTCTTGTGTGTTCTTCATAATGTTCTTCTTAAGTGGTGGGGTGGGACTTTTACTAGCGTGTATGTCGACAGTGCTTGGGCGGCGCAACATGCGCGTTCGCGGCATGGACGCTGTGGGACGGCGGCGCTGCGGAGGCGGCGTCGGCGCGCGCGGGGCTGTGCGCGCTGCTGGCGTGGGGCTGCGCGCTGGCGCTGGGCGCGCTGGCGGCGCTGGCGGGCGCGGCGCGCGGCTCCGGGGCGCTGCTGGCGGGCGCGGTGGCGCTGCTGACGCTGACGCTGGTGAGCGAGGCTGCGGCGGGCTGGTGGGGCGCGGCGCATCTGCCGCAGCTGCGCGTGGCGCTGCTGCAGCGGCTGGAGCGGACTGTCCGCACTGACTACGGGGTTCTGCATGCCAGGACGCAATTGGTTGATGCCATTCAGAGTGGAGTGAGTGACTTGTATTCTTATAATACTTAATTATAAAGATTATACTAGCGTAATATTGAGTTCTGCATGCTGACCAAATGGCTATAAAATATTATTTGAACACAATGTGGAATTTTCCTCTTTGATTGGTGGAGCTAATGGTCATTATCTAGACTGCATGAGTTTTATTTTGGTGTGTTAGCAGATTTTGCCCACAAAATGTTTTTATTAACCTAGTGTTCTGGCCAGAATAGTACCTGAAAATGCCTGCCTCTAGCTGAATGCTGCCATAAATAATAGTCAGAGCATTTTGTTATACTGTTAAAATTACAAATGTAAGTTAAAAGAAAGCACATCTAATGACTCAGTTATTTGTAACACCAATAGATAAGCCAGTGTAGTTGCTGAACAGCAAAAGGTCCTAAGGTTAAGGTTTATGATAAGCTTGAGCTGAACAGGTGAACCATTACCATAACTATGGTGAAAAATACCAAATAAACTTTTTAATGCACATGCAGTTGGCTCAAATAAGTTGGTCCCTACATTTATTAGTGCTTGACTTGATAGTCACTAAATACTCGTAGAAACAGCTCAAGTTTTTTCAATTTATTTTCATGTACAGAGGCGTTCACATCAACCTTTACATAGGGGCACCTTATGCTGCTGACATAAGTAAGACCCATTTTTCTATGGTTTTGTAAAGGTTGATGTGAACGCCTCAGTACTAAAATTAATTTTCATTTTCTGCGTTAGCTAATCTTGAATATCATACTTTTTTTTTTGAATCGAGAATGTTTTTCTAAAAGTATAAATTGATAATTAGAAATAGTCAACTTAGTTTAGATATCTGGTGGAATGGTCATTACATGGTTTACTTCACATGGTTTATTTCATTGACATGTGAAGTGTGTGTGAAATGAGTTTATCAGAATGATGAAGCAGCTCTTGACGTTCTTTGAATGTAACGTTGCAGCTGGAATGCTGCGGCGCGGGCGACGCGCGTGACTGGCAGGGCTCGGCGTGGGCGCGCGCGGGCGCAGCAGCGGGCACGGACGCGGGCGCGGACGCGGACGCGGCAGCGGCAGCGGACGCGAGTGCGCTCGACCTGTCCGTGTCGGCGCCCGCCGCCTACTACTGGGTGCCGCCTTCGTGCTGCGCGGTTAGTGTCAGGGCAAAGCCTCACTTTATCTTCTTCATGCTCCCCTGTTTATTACGATATTCAGTAAACTCCTATAGCTAGCATCAAATTCGTCTCGTCTCCTGTGATTATGCTACGTCGCTTATTTTGTCTTGGCAGGGTCCCAATCTATCTCGATCTTAAATGTGACCAGGCTATGAATTTACCTAAACATAAACATAGGTCCTCTTAATACGAGGCTACGGGAGCGTTAATAGTTTTTGAGATTATTTAATTCAGGAGTTTTTTCCAAAGAAAATAATATTTACTTCCAATTTTGTTTTTAGAAATAAAAATAACATATGCAACACATCATAAGCTAGTGAGACACTTCCATGGTCTGGAAAATTAGATTAAATGTGTTATTTCATAAAATAAATACATACAGGAGTAAAAATAAAAGACTGACGCTCCATTGGCAGACGGAGGACGCGGAGGAGTGCTCGCGCGCGCGCCGCGTGCCGGCGGCGTCGCGCGGCGGCCCGGGGCTGCACGCGGCGGCGTGCGGGCCGCGCGTGCTGCGGGCGCTGGCGCGCGCGGCGCGGCCGCCGCTGCTGGGCGCCGCCGCGCTGCTGGGCGCGCACGCGCTGGCGCTGCTGCTGGCGCTGGCGCTGGCGGTGCGCGCGCACCCGCGCCACAGGTACAAAGCTTAGGCTGACGGGAACGGTGCGAGCTGGACCAGTCAAAGAAACCTGAAAACCTTGTGTCTACTGTCACTTTAAACCTGAAAATCTTTGCTTGAAACAATACTGTTGCTGTATTTCGTTATGATAACAATGTTTCGCTATTCTACAAAAGCTGCTTTAGGTGAATCTTTATAAATCAGTCTTTCATTATAAATTATTTACAATCATAAACATCATTCTACAAAAACAAGCTAGTATAAAAACAATGATCAAAACTGGTAATTGAACAATTTGGGCTGCTTTATCACTGAAGAAGCGATCTCGCCGTGCATTCCACACAACAAGGAAAATTGACAAAAAGACAAACAAATTAAATGGTTTCATCCACTTCATTATCGTAAAAATAATGCCAGCAGAGAATAGTTCTCATATAAATCGCCTAAAGCTACCTTTTTAGGGACCCGTAATAAATGAAACTTTATCTTGTAATGTACAGTAAAGCCACCTATCTCACAAAAATTTTCATAGCAGGCCTCCAGTTTCCGAGCTTCAAACACATTTTGTTTCGTTTGTGCTCTCCTAAATGATCTGCAACTTTTATTTACTACTAACTAAGAACGCCCTTGCCCACCCAGCATAACATTATGTGTCATTTATTAAATAGTAAGGTTTGTGCCATACATAATAAAATAAACCAATAATTAATAAAGAAATAATTGACCTATGCTTAACAAACTAACATTCCCTTGTTAGGTACTGAATACTCTAGACTGCATTTATTTAAAGCTTATTTAATGAGGCGTAATCTCTAAGACTGATCATGATTGGAAAAGACATTCGGGACACATTCACTAATAATACTCTTCTTACTTCTAAGGAATTGAACAATGACAAAATTACAACCAAAATAAGGAATTATCCACACTTGCTCGGGCGATCGATTTATTGCGAGTGATAAGCGAATGTTAGTTGAAGTTTGGCTCTGTACGCAAACCGAATCTGTGTGGTTTTAAGATTATTGACTGTCGGCTTTACCAATTGGGTAACTAAAAATATTGTTCATTTACAAGCGCACGAGTAAGTGTGGATAATCTTTGATCTATATAAATAAATATATCTATGTATCATATTTTAATTTAATTTCGGAGTGTTATATTTATAAAAGTCATAAAATACTAAACAAAGAATTAAAGTTTGTACCTACTTACTGTTTAAAGATATATAATAATAGTTTGTATTAACATGTAGGCTAACGTAACGTAACCAAATGTGTGTTAGATGTAAGAGTATATTATATTCATTAGTAAATGTTTATTTGTAATAACAGGCAAGTTGATGTTGAGGCTAAATTACGACCCAAACACTCAAACTAGATTAAGTTAAAAAAGTTTAGTGTAACCCTTGAATAGGGAATCGTCACTTCAGCCACGCAGCCCTTTGCAAGATTATCTGCATAGTGCCAATCTTAGTTCTATGGGCAGCAACAGTTGGGTGCTTTTATGTTGGGTGACATTGAAAAATTTAAAGAGCCTTTCCTAAGTATTTTTTTATTCTAATTTAGTGTACACACCTAATCCGCCGACAGTTGGTGCGGTACCAGGTTGTGTCACCGCACCAACTGTCGGCGGATTAGGTGTGTACACTAAATTAGAATAAAAAAATACTTAGGAAAGGCTCTTTCTTTTTCTGACATGATTATTTTGAAATTTAGCCATTTTGACAAGATGTGTAGACTGCATTACATTTGCTTTGTGAGGCTATGTAGAAATCACTGCCCACAGGCAATGTACTAGTACTAATGTTAGTGTCCTAGTGACTGACGCACAAACAACTAATAAATGTATGAAGTAAAAAACCTAGTCTATACCGTTGACTCACCTAACATGTTTTATTTCGTAATTTTTGTATGTACTAAGTACGCCCTTAAAATTGAATGTTTGCTTCATAATCACAGTGTAGCCAGGTGAATGAACTTGCTTGTTAATAGAATAGGCTGAAATAAAATAAGTTTTGTATTGTACTTATATCTTTGTAATGATTTATTTTCTGAAGTTTCTCTGTACTAAGCGTGAACTGCTACGGGATTGTACGGCGTTCTCTCTGTACCAAAGAGCCGCGCGCACGGATCTGTGTGTGACTGAGGATGTTCGTTTTGTACCTACTACTTTGTACCTACTAATACTCTGGATTATATTTGGCTGTTCGGCTGGATCGAGTCGCACTTAGTTAAACACCACACCAATTTGAATTTACGCGAAGTATGACATGTGCAATTAAACATACACATTACAAATCAAGGTGACATTTTCTCTCCAGGTATTTTCAAGTACATAGTTTCTAGTCAAAAGAAGTCAAATAATGTGTTCACAAAAATTATCAAAACTAAAAATTCCCGCGGGGTCCCGCGCACGTGATCAATTCCGCGCGATATTAAAAACACCCTAAGCGCGCCTCGCCGGCCGCCAGCCAACGTCCACCGACTCTCACTGCCATATCTAAGTGTACAACAATATTAATAATAAATCTAGGCTTTAATTTAAGACTGATTTACTTTACACTTTATTTCTTGTTATTTACATTCATAACTAACACATTATTATGTTACGATTGAGTACAAATATTTAATATTAATTAATACTTAGGTTATTTTGCAAAATTGTACTTTGTTGTTACTTTAAATCAAAAAAACCTTGCTTTTGACTGATTTTCTTCCTAGGTTAAGACGCGCCGGCCACTGCAAGCACACTTCTCACATTGTGTTATTTACTGTAGAAACGTATCTCAAACCAAAAAAAACTCTGTTTCTGGGTCTGAAAAAAATGAATGCTAAAGGAACTACATACCTACCTAGCTAAATTGTAAGTAATTTTTAAAAGTTCTTAAGTATATTTTACATTGCAAATATCTTTTTCGAGTTTGTGTTGATTAGGCATTAGTTATAGTCGCTGGCCGGCGTTTGAGTGTTGATGTGCTTTATTTTATTTGTAAGAATACTAACGTAAATGTACGTAGCTATCGCACTGCGGGCACCTCCTGAATGGTTAATAACCAAAGAAACCTTCGAATGAACATTTATTTCTATGCAATTTTACTACGGTTTTATCAGAATATTGCTTGTAATTTGTAAAAAATAAGTAGAAATGTGAGGGGGCTCTCGGTGCGCTGCGCGCGCAGTGCCATGTAGAGTAGGCCCGCTATTGTCGGTCACAAAGTGTTTATCCTGTTTTCACACTAATAAATGTACTATCTTATTGTAAGAAATATCGCGTTTTATTTACATTATCTTCGCATCATTGCAAAATACCTGTCTGTTCTGAAACAATATTTAGGTTTAAGAACGCGCCTTTTTTTTTTTAAGCCTAAAATAATTCAATTCAGCAATTCATCAAGTTGTCTGTGATGACAGAAAAATTGAAATGTTGCCAGTAATGAGAAAATATTTTTCCAACTTTTAGTGAAATGGACGAAATTGATTTTATTAAATTGAAGTATATATTTAATTAAATTAGACGGACTGGGGATCTGTGGTGTTGCAGGCCATGTACTCTGTCTTTGCCAAATTAAGTTTCAGACCGCCGTTTTTAAGTGAATTCCTCCACTTATTCACCCGTTGTACCAGCCGTACCCTGTCCGAATCTGCTAGCGCAATATCATCAGCATACATGAGCAGCCAGGGTGGTTGCTCGTAGTGGTCTCGGATGCTGTTTGACAGAAAGTCTAATATTACGCTGAACAGAAACGGGCTAAGCAGGGAGCAGAGGTGTATTCTTCAGTCTGTATTCCTCCATGAGCGTTCTCAAGGCAAATACGGGTCCCATGGTCCCGCAACCCAGTCGAAACCCATACTGACACTCCAAGATTGTACACTTCTGTCGAATCCGAGAGTCCACAATGCGCTCGAGGAGTTTCATGGTGTGGGACATCAGCTTTAAGCCGCGATAATTGCTGCACTCCTGCACCGAGCCCTTGCCCTTGAAGACCGGCGTGATAATGCTCAGTCTACATTGGTCAGGTATCTTCCCGGTGAGGAGAATGCGGTTGAAAAGGTGGGTAAGTATGCCCGCACCACGAGAGCCCATCAATTTTCACACTTTGATAGGGACTCCATCGGGTCTGAGAGCTTTCCGGTTCTTCATGCGGCGAAGAGCCGACTGGACTTCATCAGGCGTTACCGGGGCCCTAGTCCGTGGAAGTAATAGCGCCATCTCCGCTTCACCGCGCGGTCCTCGCATAGCAGGTTACCGAAAGTGTCATTTACACAGCGAGACATGGAAATATCCTGGGCCTCTTTGACTCTCGAACGTGTCAACTTGTAAACGAGGTTCTGCCCTTCAGACGACTTCAACTTATCGTACAAAGGACGTAAGTGGTCACGTCTGGCTCTGCATACAGCTCGTTAGGAGGCACGTTTGGCATACCTGTACGCGGCGCGATCTTCAGAGTGCCTAGTGCGAGTTGCATAAAGACATGCGAATTACTTCACCATCGCGTTTTGCGAGAAGAAAAACGTGAATTTGTATGGCATCGAGCCAGCGCCACCTAGCGGTCACATCGGGTAACAAAATGCGTGAGTATGAGTTTTTTCCTATTCACTAGTGACCATCGAGTATCGACTCCCAGTCGAAAGCGAGCAGGGTGAACGCCTGTAATTGGTTGTTTCGAGTGTTTGGCTGAGTACGAGTTACAATTTTGACAGCTTTTACTTCGAAGAGTGAACAAATAAACGCAATCCAATGCGAATGGTACTCACTTAAAATTTTACAGTGAAAGCGGATCGAAAACTTATTTATTTCGATAAAAGTGCTGTGAAATTGTTTTAAACGGTGTCGTGGCGGTTTTTTCTCGTATAGATAATGTTTTTAGGGGTAAAAGCACACGATGAGCGCCAAACAATGCCCAAGTCAAAGAAACATGCTTCGGGCTACATTCAGTTTATTGTTTGGTCTTACAAAGCAGCAGACTATGGATAAATATTGCTCAACTAAGAAATGTTCAAGCTCTTGTGCAATGGGCTAACTAAGGCAGTGTATTTAAGGTCCTCCCAAGGAGATTCCTTAAAATCAAGGTATGTAAAACAAATGTTAAAGTTCTTGATATTATTATGCGCTTTTTGTTCATAAACATGACTTTGTTTGCTCATTGCTCTATTCTTTATTGCCATAGGATCATTATTAAAGGCCCACAGGAATTGTGAACCATTTATCTCAGAAAAACTATATTTAGAGGTTAGTTGGCATTGTGGTTATCTGGGCTCATAAGCACAAGAATATAACTAATATTAAAAAGTCCTGGTATTCCAGGTGCAAGTAAGGCACTTGGGCAGCGATAAGATCAAAATTAATTAAAATTATAACCCATACCTACACTTACTGAAGAAGTTTAAGTAATATACCTACTAATCCTTTCAATTACTATTCTACTTAGGTTTTTTAGAAAGTATATGCCTAAAGTATACCTGGAGAGGTAGGCTGTGTTGATGAAAGAAAGCCTCTATAAAAGCACCAAAATCATCACATCACATCTTGACTACAGCCGGAACCCAAACACTTATTGTGCTTATTTTCATGTGGTAAATATGATTGCATAAACTTAATATTACATTATATTTAATGGAGATGGCATAAGAAACCAAAAATTATGTTTGCTGGTTTACATTATGATGATAGAATTCCAAGTATGATGGAGCGAACCATGATTCTTAATATGAGAAAATTGTAGTTTACATAGTGATTCATTGCATCTTAATGAAGAAATGGTCTGGCATTTCGGTAAAGTTAAAACTACAAAATTATCCTCATTATTTTCAATTTAGTATGTTCGCGTTATCGCTGTTAAAAAGTAAGTTCTGTCGAAACATAGAATAAAGGAGATTTATTTTCAGGAAAGCATCTGAAATTGCACTTACTGTGGAAGGAGAACCATCCATGTGGATACCATCTATTTATTAGAAGATGAATATTGAGAAGCCAATTAGTAAGAAGAAAGCCAAGCAGTAAATGTGATGTGAAATGTTGTGAAATTGAAGCGATAACAAAAATTATTAAGTTTGTTTGTTAAAAATTTACATAATTTCATAGATATTAAAACATTGTAGTGATGTGTTTGTTTTATTAACCTAACTATGAACCAATGGAATTTAAAGCATTCAGTTAATTTCTATCAATTTCATTCTGGGAGATTTATTTATTTAAAGATGAATTAATTCGGTCAAGTTTAGAAATCAGGCTGGAATTGAACCAAAATCTTCACACTAACTGGGTGACTGACTGGTACAATTAAGCTGCCAAGATCCAAAAAGATCAGTTAAATACTAGAGTATTTTAACTTTTAAATGACAATTTTGAAGTATTACATACAATCTGTAAAATACTTACTAAATATTATTAGTGTTTACAATGCTTAGTTTTGTTTTGATGCAAGTAGTGGTGTTTGAGTGTGTAAGGTATACAAAATAAAGACTGGTAGGAAAAACATTTTTCATAAGTAAGTATATTTTCCTAATAAAATTATGCTTACAAGCTTAAACCAATTACATAGGTAATCCAAAAATCATAACTTCAAACTTTTCCCCTTTATTCATTAAAACTAACATTAACAATGTCTACAATACTTTATTGAAAGCTTTGTAGTAAGAGTAAGACAGACAGATTTAAGTATTTGTTTTTCATGATTAATGCGGTATATTTTTTCAGTAGGTACCTAGGTGCCTTTTAACCAAATAATATCATACATCCAGCAGCCTTTTGCTATTTTCTCTGGGTCTACACTTCCAGTTGCCTTAACCTGTTTGTTTCTGTTCCTAGGTCCGTGGGTACAGATTGATAGGTTATGGTGCTATTAAGTCAAGTTCTCGACTCATCAGTAGAGTGGAGAAATTGCTCTGCTTGTGCATGTCTACAAAGTGATCCTTGAACTTTAAAAATCTTTTTGTTCATCGTAACAACCTAAATACTTGTTGCTGTCTAAAATTTTAAACAAACAAACATGATAAAACCATATTATTAGGGTAGTCGACTGCTGTCACTTTATCTAATAATAAGAAATGATTTTTAAAAAGGTCGGCTTACATGTATACCCCAGCAAATCAAGCTTTAAATGTAGGCATCTATCCCTGTCATAATAAGACCCATTTTGCAATGGCTTTGTAAAGGATGACCGTATGTGTGACCAACTTAAGAAAAATACGGCTCGCTCACGGTGAGCGAACGCGGATCGAGTAACGTGACTGTTGGTAACTCATACTCGCTAGTATTCGATACTCACCGGGAATGTCGAACGCTCGCTAAACGCGATGGTAAAGTTATTCGCATCTCTTACTGAAACTCGCACTTAGCACTCAGAGTGCCGAGTGCGAGTTGCAGTGAGAGAAGTGAATGACTGCACCATCGCGTTTTGAAAGCACGTAAATGTCAATTGGTATGGAATCGAGTCAGCGCCATCTAGCGGCGAATTCGGGCAACATTCAGGCCGCTAGATGGCGCTCACTCAATGCCATACAAATTCGCGTTTTTTTTCTCGCAAACGCGATGGTGTAGTTATTCACTTCTCTCACTGCAACTCGCACTCGGCACTCAGATGATTTGGACGCTTGTCACGCTTCTTTACCCTGATCTCCTTCTGGACTGCTTCGTTCCACCAGCAGGTTGTCAAGCCTACGTCCACCCCGAGACACACCCAACGCCCCCCTCGCCGCCTTGGTAATAGCTGCCTGACACCTGTCCCAGAACTGTTGCCCGAACTAACTATTCGCTGCGATGCTCAGGTCACCGACAGCGGCAGCAAAGTCATGGGATTTGGCTCTTTCAAGCAGCCACCACCTGGTTCGGGGTGGGCAGCGCTCCCGGCATTTGCCTCGAGGCTTCACTCGCAGGTCCATCACAAGTAGACGGTGTTGGGCAGTAAGACTCTCTGGGTATGACCTTACAGGTACTCGTAGCTTGCCGATTTGAGCTCTCCTGGTGAGAAAGGTGTCGATCTGGGTTGCGTTTCCACCGCTCTTGAAGGTGATCAGATGCTTGGGACTCTTTTTGAAGAAAGTGTTCACGATGGCTAAGTCGGCAGCCACACACGTCCGGAAAATCTCTTTGCCTTCAGCGTTACGAATGCCAAAACCAAAACCACCGTGAACACGCCCGTATTACTCACACTGTTCACCCACATGAATAGTGCATAGGAGCTGGTCGATTTGCTCCCAAACAGTGCCTTATCCGAATCGCTACAACCGACCTGTGGTGCGTAGGCGCTTATCAAATTGGTCGTGACCCCTTCGACCTCATGGCGGTCGCTAACGCGATTGACTTCCAAGACACTATTTTGGAATTCCTCGGACAGCACCACCCCCACTACATTGGCCTGACCAGAAGAACCCGCGTAGAGGAGCTGGTAGCCGTGCCCGATGTTTCCAGGACCTGTTGCCTCTCCAGCGAGTTTCCTGCAGGAACGCCACGGCCACCCTCCGCCTGGCGAGTACATCGGCCAGCTCGCGAGCGCGTCCCGTCAGCGTGCCAACATTCCACGACGCGAAGCGAACCTACCTTTGGACTTTAATATCGTAAACCGGGCCCGCCCATGGCCCGGTAGCCCTAACCCACTTAACACAGGAGTAGGGCGATCCCCCTGCAACACGTTTTTTGGCGACGCCCTATCCAGGTCGGGTACTCTTTTCTTGTTGACCATAACTTCGATCGAAACGATATTTTCTGAATTGACTCGGGTCTGGGTGTGCTGGGAGACGCCCCTAGCTTATTTCCTTGTGTGGTACCTCGTAACACAGGGATTTAATAATCCCTACTTCGAGACCATTACAAGAGGCGTGTTGTCTGGCGCATATTTATTTATTTATTTATATTTATAACTGTTTGGCGTGTGTTGGCTTTACGAGAGCGACTGCCATCTGACCTCCCAATCAATAAGGGAGAGCCATCCCCAGAGCA
Source organism: Udea olivalis (assembly GCA_947369235.1). Classification (NCBI taxonomy): domain Eukaryota; kingdom Metazoa; phylum Arthropoda; class Insecta; order Lepidoptera; family Crambidae; genus Udea; species Udea olivalis. Next base: position 256,027 of record OX376352.1, on the reverse strand, counting down.
GGATGCACCAGCTGGCAGGTGTGGTTGACTTGGGGCCCGCAGATGTTGGTGAGCCCCTTACACCACCACTTCAGACAATAGTATTTACTGGCTGTTTGAGTTTGTCTATGTCACAGAAAGTAAAATAAAAAACTTATTACTTTTTACTACCAAGAGACTATAAAGTTATCACTTTAGTCCTGCTTCGTAGGGCTATATTGGCGTACTTTTAGAGAATGAGAAGTGAAAAATTATTTTGTTTGGGTTTGAGTACTTATAGTTCGCGTCAAACTTCTAGTCCACTCTGAAGTAGTTCCGCGCATGCGCAATACCTATTTTTCATAGGAAAAATTCGGAATGCGAAGCTCGGCTCGGGACAACTTCAGTGTGGATAACTAATCCACAGACGCAAATACCTGTACGTTTACCACTATACTACTTTCGCCGTATGATGATATCCCTGACAGTTCATAATTGTCAATTATAGTGCTGTAACGAATGTAATTTCATCGAGTTGGCAAAGGAAATGGAATCAGATTTACCGATTTTTAATTTTTAAATAAATTCATAATAAACAGGTTATGGCTAATCAGTAATAGAATAAAACGCGGTATCTCGAAAATAATAGTTAAAAAAATTCACACAAGGCAGATGCACTGGTACTGATGCGAATGACGTGATTACAAATTACAAAATGGTCGCTCCTATTCACAGACTAACTAGGGAACAAGTCTCATAATCATCGATTTTTTGTCGATTCAGTAGTGTCAATACACTTTTGAATGGCGTTCCGTTTTACGCATCAGGCGCTGTAAAGATTTTTAGTTTAATTTCAAATAAGTACTTCATTTACTAACGGTTAATAAGAATAACAATAATTTCCTTGATAGGCTTCGAAAGAAAAATAGTTTTTTAATAGTTTATAACATTTTCTTTTGCCAGTTTCTTTTTATTTAGTTTGAAATAGTATGCGTGACACAGAACACTAATCTCGTCATTTTATACTTCGAGATTGATCTCGAAAAATGAGGCAAGATCTCGTAAGATCGGGATCTCGCGAGATCGAGATTACATTCCCTAGTCATGTGTCATCCCAATACATTTTTTTTACGCGAACGATAACGTAAATTTAAAGTGGCAACTCGTGGTAGACGTACAGTTGTGTTAGCGACAGTAAGGACATGTGAGATCATGAAAAAAAATAACACATATTTTACTCTTTCTTTATTTAAAAACAACACAAAGGATGGTTGTATAACGCGGTAATAACAGTACCATGCAAGACACCCAAGCAGCCGGTTTGTCGCAAAACCTGTGTCACTTACGCAGCCAAACAATTTGCGCGCGGCCGGCGCGGCACATCAGAAACGCATTTGCATGCAGATTACGGCGACGCACAACACACTCCTTCCTATCAACGCATCTTAGCATCCATGGCATAATCAGTACCTAATCACTCTTGTATGACCTATGTATCATCGTTGACGCTAAATCACATCACATCACATCGACTACAAATACCTTTCCTGCATTACCTACTTTGTCTTTATTAATATTACTTATAGAGTAAAGATTTGTTTGTACTCCGAAACTACTGGATCGATTTTGAAAATTGTTTCACCAATGTAAAGCTGAGTACATTATCAGGGATAAATAAACATTTTTTTTTTAATTTAGGCTATATTTTGAAGCCGCTGACAAATAACTTTAACTTGGAATTTATTGAAACATTAGTTGTAGGTCAACTAATGTTTCAATAAATTCCAAGTTCATTTTTAAGTTACAAGGATTTTACGCTCGTCCTAGGGAATTTTCTTGTTAAATTGGTGCGGCACGAAATCTTTACGAAAAAATGTTTAACAAAAAAAACAACTTTAAAAAAAACTATTAATAAAACAAAACACTAAAAGTAAAAAAAAATTGCGTATTCTCCTAAACAACAACAAATCATCGATACGATACGATAATATAATGTAGTACATTTATTGTACTATAGATTCGGTGTCAGCCAAGGAAACACTACAAATACCTTGGATTATACCTATTTTTATACATCTCACGTTTCAGTGTAAAAATCTACATTGGCTGACACCGACTCCAACACTAACAATAATTGTACCTACAAGACGGTGGCTGACAGATACACATCACCTATTTGGAGATGTTGGGTGCGAAGGGTGATTATGTGAGAAGACACTTCTGACATAATCACACTTTTGGCAAAACATACAATACGAGTACCTATATACGTTCTCCACAAACATTAATTCTAGGATTATTTGTATTACTAACCAATATGAACTGTAAACAGTTGTTCGAAGTAAATTTCTTATTATTATTATAATAGGTCGGGAAAAAAGTTTCTTCGCATTTTTAAGAACATTCAAAACATTTTTTAAAATAGTTCATTTACATTTATCTAAAGTATGTAGGTGCCATTTTGTTCGATTACTTTTTGCCATCTTGCAGGTAGGGACATGATCCCATTACTATAGGAATTTTGAGGCTTCTGCTCAAAATACCGCGACAAGTGGTTTTGGCAGTCCTCTCGTGATGTTAACCTGACACTGCCTAAAGAATTCTGAAGAAACCGAAACAGGTGGAAATCTAAAGGTGCTAGGTCAGGATTATACGGCGGATACATTAACACCTCCCAGCCAAACTGTCTTAATTTTTGCTGAGTGGCTAAAGATGTGTGAGGTCTAGTCATGATGAAAAACCACACCCTTTCTGTTGATTAATTCCGGCCGTCTTCTCTCAACTTCTTGCTTTAATCTCATCAGTTGTTCGCAGTAGAGTTCAAAATCGATGGTCCTGCCTGGTGGTAACAGCTCATAATGAATAATGCCCTTCCAATCGCACCACACACACAGCATCACCTTGTTGCGAGTTAACCCGGGTTTCGCCACAGTCTGTGAAGCCTGGACCGGCCTTTGACCACGATCTTTTTCGCACGTTCTTGCCGTACGTGATCCACTTTTCATCACCAGTTATCAGCTTCTTCAAAAATGGTTCAGTTTCATTACGTCGTAGTAAAAAATCACAAATGAGTCCACGGTTCATTAGGTTTCTTTTGTGAGCTCGTGAGGTACCCAAATAGCGAGCTTTTTTGTGTACCCAGTTTTTTTCAAATGCGCCAAAACTGTTTTGTGGTCAATTCCCAGTTCTTCGTAGTAGCTATGTCGTAACTACTGATATGCCGATCTTGCTCCACTTCTTCAAAAATTGCATTTACAAGTTCATACATACTTTATGCGAAAAGACTTTACCCCAACCTAATATTATCGTATACGTTTTAGAAGAATACGTAATTATTTTTTAACTTTTTAGTGTTTTTTTTGTAATAGTTTTTAAAAAAAAAACTATTTCAAAAAAGTAGTTGTTTTAATCTTTTTGTTAAAATTTTTGTTTATTTCTTGACTTTCAGTGAATCGGTTCTTGTTTACTTTATTCATCAAAAAGGTATCGTTCTTTTGCTCCTAAGAATTGTAGAGTTCCATTACTTTGTCATTGATCCCCTAATCAGCCTGGCTAAGATGCGCAACATAAGGTAATTTTTAATTTCTCGTCCCTGAGAGTCGACAAAAGAGGTAGAAAAGACAAGTTTCCTCGCATGACCAAGGAGGGTAGACATGTTTAACACAGATTTAATAATATTATAATCGATATTATCAATAGTACTGATTTGAAGACACGATAGTATCGATATTAACAAACGATACAAATAATCGATTGAACTAATCGATTCAAATAATCGATGTAATCAATGCTACTAAACGATACAATTAATTGATGTGATCGATTAAACTAGTCGACTCAACTAATCGATTAAACTAATCCAGTCAACTAATCGATAAAAAATCGATTTAACAAATCAATTCAACTAATCGATTCAACTTATTAATTCTTAATTTATTAAGTGATGAATAACAATCGATTTATTAAAACGAATAGTTGATTAATTAATACAAATAATCGATTTAATCGATACCAATAATCGACATAAATATTTTAATCGATACTGTTGATACCCCAAACTATTTATATATAACACTTGCTTTTATGAAAATTATACATAAATAAGTTTTTTCGCAAAAGGAGACAAAAAATTAGTCCGCTTTATTTGAATTTCTTATTTTTATCTAAAATTTACACTCATATATTTTATAGCTAAAATAGCGACGGCTCATAAATGCATGCAATTATCAAAATTGGTTCACCAAGTCGAAAGTTACGGAATAAGAGGTAACAAATAAATAAATAAATATCCCTGGACATTATTCCACACAGCGCCATCTAGCCCCAAAGTAAGCTAATTAAAGCTTGTGTTATGGGATACTAGACAACGGATAAACATACTTAAATACATTTTCTTTTGTAAATACATACTTATTATACATAGGAGAAACCCAGACCAGTACAAACAGACATGTTCATGCACACAAATGTTTGTACTGTGCGGGGATCGAACCCGCGACCTCTGGTGTAGTAGCCAACTTCTTAACCATTACACCAAGTCGGTCGTCATACACACATAAAAAAAACCTCGTTTTTTTGAAGTCGGTTAATGAGTAAGAAAAGTATCGGGGGGCACGGTAGTGCCCCCGCCAAGTTGAGCGCGAAGCAAACACTGCCGTACCACCCTTTTCTGGAATACAATTGTCATCAGGCATCGAGATGGTGCGTGGAGGAATGTCCACCGCAACGCCCTTCACCTTTTAATCACCCTTCGTATATTAGACTTCTTCCAAAATGATCAAAGACGTATGCACCAAATGCGCCCGATGAAAACTTAATATACGAAGTTGAAAAGGCACTTCTGACAGATGATGACTTCATCTTAGCATGCATGACTTTAGTAACTAGCACCAAGGACGCATATGGTTAATTGCGTCTTATCAATTTCCTATCGGAAACATATGCCGCCCTTTCACCTTGTAAACGTAAAAGATTTTTTTAACAGCAAAGGGCGTTTCTGTGTAAAAGTGCCGTTTCAATTAAGTATAAACGAAATGCGTCTTTTTACCTTCTGACTATTCTCAAAATGATTTAAATGCGTCCATTTTCGTAATGGTATTTCTGTAACAGAACGAGGTAGCAAAATATAAAAAATACTAGCAGATGCGCCTTTTTTTGCTTATTCCGGCAGTATATATAACTCAATTTCGGTAAAAATGTTAGATGCGTCTTTTTAACTATCGGGGGCAGTATTGTGATAAAAGGCGAGTGCTCAGGGGTGAAATTGGCTACGTTTGTTTTACATGTTCACATTTATTTACACAATATTTTTAAGAAAAGTTAAAGTTCCGAACACCTTCGTTGATATTTCTACGTTTGTGGACTTTATCGTAATATTCGTAATAAATTTTTCGCTCGGAGGTATTTGAGCTTATTAGGTAGGTACCTACTTCCGATCTTATCGCGGTTAATTTATACTCTACCATAGGATGTCACATCAAAAGCAGGCGTACCTATTTATGTAAACTGTTTTTACTTAGGATTTAATCATGTGCTGCATAAGCTAGTCCCTCACCTGGAGCATTTTCCTGTAATGGAACGTTTCAGATTCGATTCTGAGCATTAGGTACATTACAGAACTGCCTCCCTGACATGACGAACATTCGCCTGTAATGTACATTTCAGATTCGATTATGAGCATTACATTACAATAGTGCCTTACAAAACTTCAGGGAAGTTGTATCATAATATGACACATTGTATCATCAACTTGCGCACTGTACTATATAGCTAATGCTCGGTGCTTTTCCCTTGTAACTTTACAGTTTGCGCACTGTAATGCTCGGTTCTCCTTCCTCACTGATGTAATGCTCGACTCTGTAACTTACATTAGGTACAGGAAAATGCTCTAGATGGGGGAGCACCTTTATAAAAACCGAATAGCGCACACAAAACTCATTTCATTTTATATAATACTTACTTCCTACCGAATAAACAAGAAAACTTGCCATGTGGTATGTTGTTTATAATTTAGGTACCTACCTACTTAACTGGGAGCAGGTAGATACTTAACTAGTTGAGAATAAAAAAGTAGTTTGTTTTGATACTCGTAGTAGCGAGAAATGGGCGTGTAATGTCCGTATCCGTGCGAGGTGATAATATTATCATAGAGAACATGATACTTGATAGTTCAGAGCTATAAATGTTCTGCTTTACATAATATTATGGTAATAAGTATGATATGACGCCAGCGTGTTCCGCCCACCTGTGCGGGACTCTGGCTGACGCGATGCCATAAACCTTCAAGTGAATCAGGGAAAATGCAGGTTGCCACTCCACAGGCGCAAAGAAGAGCGGTGAACTTTGCCAATAATGAGCTCAATAATGGATTGCTTAAAGGGAGGCCTGCCTTGTTGAGCCCCCAATTGCATTGCTTGCTGTCTCGAGAATTAGGTTCCTATTTCCTGCACCTTAAATACACATATCCATCTTGTATGCTTAGTCTAGAAGTCGTGACGTAACGGCTCTGTCTTTCGGCACTTGTCGGCTGTTATTGTCGTTTGATGGCCTACTTATAGCTCCGGCTGTGTAATTGTGACGGCGCGCGCGCTCCCGAACTGCGATCGATCTACAATCGACAAATAGGACGCGCTAATGGATCGTTATTAAGCTACTTGCCATGTTGCCTAACCCACAGCCGACAAACACTTCTACAAGTGTATATATTCTTCACCAGCCGCGAGATTTTTCCAGAGTAACTATCAAGTTTCTTGCCGGATTTTACTCGATGGAAGCAACCTCCGAACCGTTGGTCACATTATGTTTCAGCGTATACTTATGATAATAGTATTACTATATTTACGTTTTTTCATATTTTATTTTCTGTGTACAAGGGATTGTAAAAGGTTATATGAATAAATATGGCATCAGCGAGTCTCTCAAAAGCGGCACTAGCCTGAACTTAGTTAATAAATGGACTTTACAAAACAAAACAAACATTTCTTAACAAGAATCACTCACGAGCAAAGTCTTCTTCTCAAGCAAAAGATTGAAATGTTCACAAGAAAAGTTCACGTGAGAGTTAGTTATTTAATTCAGTACTTAGTTTAGATTTTCTACACTAACTACTATCTATTCTATGCTAATAATATAAAGTGGAGAGATTAGATTGATTGTTTGTTTGCACTGAATAGGCTCCGAAGTACATACTAAACCGATTTTTAAAGAGATTTCACCAAAATATTATATTAGCTATTATATTAGCTACTCGTACATTATCAGCGAGTAACCTAAGCTATATTTTTACGAGAGAAATAGTGTACGCGGGCGAAGCCGCTGAGCAACAGCTGATTCAAAAGATCGACAAATACCAAGCATTATAGTTTTTCTAGATCTGTGGCTGCCAAATAGAAGCAAGGAGAGGCGGTTGATGGAGCAATCCTTAAGTAGTCGTAATTTAATTAGCAGTTGTTGGTTCATTCCACGAGGAATTTCATTGGTTATTGATGGCCGGTCGTCTATTACTGTACCAGGGACCAAGTACACGAGTTTAATGTATGGATGACGCCTGAGCTTGAACGAGTAGCTCCTGACCTTATTATTGCAGGTCAGATGTAAATCTTGAAAGCTTCTTGCCTACAAAGTAACAAAAGCAATGTTTCTAAATAATACGAGTAGATGAAATCTTAAGCAGATTTTCTGTAAAAGCTTTTTAAGTTTGAATATTGTTTTCGGTTAGAATTGTTTAGATAGTAGTTCACAAATCAAACTCAAGTTCATTTCAAGGTACTTATATCATATTGGATGAAACAGCTCTTGTTCTTTTTAACATGCCATCGGTTTTTGTCACTCTTACATTTTCGTCGCCTGGTGAGATAAATAAATTTCGGTAAAATAAAAATGTTGCGGTTAACTTAACAACGCTCTATCACTGTCGTAGTTCAAAGTTTTTATAGTGGTACGGTCCGTGTTATATTGAAATGGGTCAAATCTATTAATCTATCAAAAACTAATTAAATTAATTAAGTGGGAATTCAGGGCCAATTAACATTTGACACTTTTGGAGTGCCCTCGGTGTCATAGACCGTGTTTTCAACGTTCTAGCCAAGATTGACGTGAAATTTTAGATCGTTTTTTTACTAAGGTACGAAGCGGTTCTTCAAAATCGAGACTAAAAATTATAAAGCATACCTACCTATACGAGTATCATAGTATAATGGGAGCATACACTTTTTAAAGGGGTTTCTAAAGCTTCTTACAGGACCGGAAACGTATTTAAAGCCCTCGAGTAGATATAATGTTGTTGCATGTGACTATCCATAAGTCACGGATATCGCTAACCTTTCAGGTGCATGCTTGATTGCCCCTCAAGTTGTATAAATTGGAAATAACTTTTTCTAACCTTTTGGTGAAAATAAAAAGCTAGGTTATGATTATAAGTACATCTAGGTGATCTAGGATATTATTTCCTCGACTGAATACAAGTCAAAGCGGTGGCACGTTTGGTTGATGAGTAGTCAGTGCTCAGAATAATTATTATTCTAAGAGCCGGGGTTATTTCAGCAATCAGTTTAAAGATTACACGGCCAGCAACCAGCAAGGCGGTAAATTGCTCCTGAAATATAAAATGTAGGTAAGTTAAATACAATAAAATCAGCATTATGACATTAATGTCAGATTTACCATTGACTAAAATGTGCGTTTACGTTGGGTAAGTACTTGATAATTTATTATTGCAAACTACATCATCAGATAGGTACCTGCTTAAAGTACACAGTGCCAGTGTACTTACCTACAATAATTGCTTAGTAAGAGTTATTTATTACAACTCGAAAATAAAATTAGCAGACGAATCTACTTAGTTGAATGGTTTCAGAAATCATAATGACCGTTATTTTGACTGTTGGGGGGAGCTTTTCATTCCAACGTAGAATAAATATTTACTTAATCAAGAAATGTATATTCCATTAAACTTCAATGTAGTGATAAGTAAGAAATAAGTAAGTATTAACGGAAACATTAACTTCAGTCAATTGGGCCTCGTTAATGTTACGCGATAACTGTGACAGAAATGAATCCGTTTGCGAGCTTTGGGACAGCTGAGTGGCGTCGGCGGAGCTTTGGCGTGCACCTGGAGCTTTGGCTTGGGGCGGTGCGGGGCGCTCGCTTCTTGGAGCTCGCGGGACGCGGCGGGGCGGGCGGGGCGCAGGGATGCAGGGTGCGGGGCGCGGCCGGAGCGCTCGCTCACCAGCCAGTGCCTTAGCAGGCGCCCGGCCGATCGCGCGTAGACATGTCGCCCGCGCGCCGCGCTCGGTGACACGAGACCGATCAACTGGTGACTCGGAAGCTGACCGCGCGACGACAAACTCCTCACCATGGCCTGCGCCCGCGGCCTCTGCACCGCTGACAAGATATTCATCTTCATCAACATCGCCTTCGCTGTGAGTGACAACACAAACAAACGATTTTCCTCTGCACGCAGATTTGACAACATTCGGGAGTGCATTCATCCCGTTTTGGATGTGGAGCTCCTGTGAAATTAAAGTGTTTCGGTGTCGTATTATGAAAAGGCTTGATGGATTGATGATTCGTCAACGGATATTATTGTAAATATTTTGGGAGTGCATTACCCTTTTGTGATGAAAACAAGGATAATTTGCAAGAGCAATTCCAGTCAATTATTTAATAATAATTAGCATTTGCATGCAAATTGCGTCTCTAAGACTAAGATAAGCTCTTGAAAATTAGGAGCACTATTACCTATCTCGTTTGTCAACTTTAAACCGTCTCTCTCTTATCAGTTGGCCACTTCACATGTGACACAGGATTGTTTACATTGATATTGTTAGCGCAGAGATACGAGCCCGAAGTAGAGCCGCGACCAGGCGCGTGTAAACAAACAGCGAATTCTTACGGAATAGGTACCTAGATAAGTTAATAATGCGTTCGGGAGCCATTTCAATAAGCTTCTAGGGATGTCCCTTCAACTAACCTAGGATCACGAGCGCGGGACAGCTACCTGATTTTTTTGGAGGTTCTACCTTCTTTCTTCACATCAGTCATAGGTAGTAGGTACTCATAAATCAGTTCTGAGAACTGCAAATGAGGATGAGAAACAAATATTTCCATCGAATCAGCAATATGGCAGGTTATTACTTTTTCAGTAACTCTATGTTAATTTTCATCTTCAATAATTTTACCATTTATTACTGGCTTGCATTAATACCATATGAGGTACATATTTTATAAAATACTAGCTGAAAGTCAGCGGCTTCGCCCGCGTAGACTGTTTCTCCTGTCAAAAATAGCCTAAATAGGTAAATAAAAAATATCGCCTATGTCACTCGCTGATAATGTAGCATAAATTGGTTAAAGAATTTTTAAAATCGTTCCAGTAGGTAGGTAGTTCCTATTTCTGCCTTTAGCGCCGGAGGTCGTGGGTTCGATCCCCACCCATGACAAATATTTGTGTGACGAACATTTGTGTTTGTTGTGTGTCTGGGTGTTATTATCTATTTATGTATGTATTTTTTAGAAATATTAAAGTATGTTTATCAGTCTCTGACGCCTATATTACAAGCTCTGCTTAGTTTGGGGTCAGATGATCTTGGTGTGCATTGTCCAAGGTATTTATTTTATTTATTCATTACAAACAAACAAAAAAAATAGTATGGATGCCACATAAAGAAATTAAATAAAAACGTAAAATTAGCTAGGTACAACTACTTACCTAGATATTGAAAACAATAATGAAATGGTTTCTCTGCTCTACCTTAGCGTACGTGCCTCTAGAGCCCGTAGTTGTAGATATTTCCAAGCGTCATCGTTTTAAAGTGAATTCATTCTAGTTCATGTGTCACTCCCCACCTGCACGCTCCTACGTAAAATGTGCAAATGTGCATACCATTTCCATAACGTAGATTTCCTTAACATGAAATATTATAAAATAACGTGAAGTCAATTCCAAAGAAACCTAGCTTATTAACTCCCCTTGTTATGATACCACTCAACCACTACACTATCATGGGCTCCGTAAATAAATAACTAAGTGGCTGCCTAAAATCGTGTTGAATTGACAGTGCGAGATAGGAACCTATGTTTAGACAATCTTACAGGTAACTCTCCAATCCATATAGCCCCTGATATAATATCAGAGACGAATCTAAACAGATTTGAATAAATACGTAATTCACTAATCATGCTTGTGACTATTTGAAAGTTATTACAAAGTTCTGATTTCCTACATTGAAATATTTATTTATAAACAAACACGCACTGACGTAGGTATACGCTCTACTCGTGCGGAATGCATTCTTCGAAGCACTCCACGAATTACCATTCTTTGAATAGCGCGTTACACAAACTCTACATCGCACCATTCTAATTCATGTTAACAATAAAGCTGTACTCAGACTTAAACGAAATTCCAGCGGGCGTTTGAAGACAGGCTCAGAAACGGATTTATTGCTTGTTGAGTTGAGATCATACTGTTAGCAATAACTGAGACGATGAATTTATTAATGGTGATAGGCTATACTTTTCCGTTGAGTCCGTTGAAATAAGTAAGTAACTACCTAAATGTAAAGAAAATATTTCCATTCATCGTTCATTTTATTTTCATATTCGGTTTTTTTTTCATTTTTCGTTCCTAAAACGCTGCATTTTTTTACATAAATTTTCGGTCAACCTCAAGCATAACATGCTGTAAAACATGAACATCAAAGTATTCTTTACAGATATTCAAAAACACTTTGTAAACTGACTTTACTGACTCTACTCGGCCTTTTTAAAGATTTTTAACGTGGCTTACGATTATTTTGACAACCGTCTCTAAATTTTAGAAAATATGAATTTCTAACCCCGAATTAGATCATAGCCGATCCCATCAGTTGGGCTACACCTTAACTGCTGCCGGCGCTACTAGCGCGCGGTATCGGTCTCGGTCACACTCCAGCGACTGATGCAAGGTCGGCTTCGATTTGATTTGTGTTCGACAGCCGATTTTACGCGGAAAGGAAGTATTCTTCAAGGCGAGCGCTGTGTAATTGTTTGACATTGCGTGATCTATGCACCGTTGGAATAATATTTGTTTTCTTTACCTGCTATGTGTAGTTAGTCTTAACCTTCAAATATTATAGTTATTATTATGGCGTTCACGACTCCCAACAAACAAAAAAAGGGTCGAAGGAATAAGGTCCTGTACGTCTATCACGAGTTGCCACTTTTAATTTACGTTATCGTCCGCGTAAACAAATTGTATTGGGATTTGACCTGACATGACATGACAATGTCATATCCCAATACATTTTTTTTACGCGAACGATAACGTAAATTTAAAGTGGCAACTTGTGATAGACATAATGAGCACATCTTTTTTATTGTTTATGGTTTTAGTGAATAGTAATGTGACTTACTACCACTCGAAAAGAAAGTTGACTGACTAACTGTAGTCTGAAAACGATCATATCCTATGTACTCTACATTACTCAGTAGTGCATCCAATAAATAGGCTTTCTTCCCCTATCGGCAACTACGGAATATCTAAAATAATTGACCCATATTTCATTAGATCAATTAATTTAAAAAATTACAGCCCGATCACCCACAACAGTTCTCAAGTGGTAAGCTACTTATGACCTCACTACTACGTGCTCCGTGGTCCGCGTTGTGTAACAGGCGCGGCCGCAGGACCGGTTCGGGGCGTAAGAACAAGCCCTTTTTATTTTATTCCTGGGACTGGTTTTGGTTTTCTAAGTCAGACGATGCTTCTGATTCAACTCAATTTTTTTTGTAATAACAAACCCCTAGTGTAAGCATTGAATAAGTTCAGGCGCGGCTAACGGAACTGATATATTAGATTAGGCTACCTTCTTAATATTCTCACTGACGATACTGATTGACGTTTACACACTGCTTCAAAAAACCTTATTTTCTTGTATTGGCTTTTCATCCTAAAATAATTTATACTTAAGCAAAGTTTAAAACCGATTTCGTATTAATAATACTAAAATTAAATGCCATCTCTTTCGACAATGCAAAGCTAAACAAAATTGGTAGAGTTAATGTACAAGTTGATGAGCGCCCGCGACCCGAACTTATAAAATTTTTCGCCATCATTATTTATCCTTCAGTTACTTATTAGTTCATAAAAAGCTTCAAAAACTGTAACGAACTTCTAGTAGCAATCAGAATAAGAGACACAAGGCTCGTTGTGTGCATAGCAAGATGATTCGTGAATGGCTAGGACATTAGGTCCACCTAATAATTATAGGTTATTCTGTATTTTAATTACATTCTGGAAGGTTTCAAAACATACAATTAACACAATTACAAGAGTACCTTTCCGCAAACTGGCATGTAATGAATTAAATACTGAAAGTATGGTATTATGGATACTATTACCACCTAGATCGGAGTCGCATAAAGGCAGCAAAATTAACGGTGCCTATTAACAGAAAAAAATCTTTCTTGGAATTTCGAACCGCGACGGAATTAGCAAAATGGATGGACTGTAACAATATTCTGATGAGATATTGTTAAATTCTGCCATGCCTACCCAATTAGTACTTTTTTATAAATCCCAAACCATAATCCCTAATTAGTTGAGATTGAATCGTTGCGTACTGAGCAATAATATTTAAATCAAGTTATTGAAATTTCATCTTGTATTATAATGTTTGTCTCATCTTTCTTCTGCCAAAACTAAATTGGTTTTTCCATCAGACGCACTTGGAATTCTGTAAAAAGTAAGATTTAAATTACGGAAATGAAAAGGCTCGTTAAAATGTGCTCGCGGCGAGAGGAAACTGGATGCAACTACTACGCCACACATTTCATAATATGTTATAGTTAAAGTAATATGTGTAAGGTATGCGTTGGCTTTACTAACATAAATAATGTGATGCACTACATGTCATCACCGTCCACAACCCACTATGAAACTCCCAACTCAATAAGCGTCCCGGCTCCACCGAAATCACCTGAACCGAATTCGAGAACTTTGGAACAGCCGTTTGTTTGGTATGCGTCTTGCCTGCCCACTGTCACTTCAACTCACATTGTACAATAAACGCTATCATTCATGGTATCTAATTAAAAGCATAATCAATTTATATGTTCGGTGGTACTAGTCAGCAAGGTCAGTTCTAGTACAGGTAAGTATTTTATGTGTTGATCTTTTTACGTACGTCATACTCGATGGTTCTCGCATTTTTGCAGCAAGTAAAAGTGCTGCAACTATGTTTATCGCTTTTGTATCCAGTACAGTTGGCAAGAACGTTTATGATGTCAATAACGCGGCGGCATCGGCAGCTATCGGCTCCGCGTGTGTCGTATCGTGTCGCGACGAGCAGTCGGCTGTCAACGGAGATAACTCGGGACCAGCTGATACCCTAAACACGACTACATTGCCTATCGCTTGCTATTTGACAGCTCGAAAGCCAATGTTTTTGTAGTGAAAATCTCAGGTATACACCACTTGCCCGCAAGTTCGCAACTAGAATAACTAGATGCGTTAAAAGAGTGTGTCGGTTAATTGGCACTCGTTTCTTAGGCGGAGAAAGTTGTCGAGATTCTTCATACTTAGCCAAGGAAAACAGAACTTGATTGCGCATCGAAAATAATCAAATTAAACAAATAAACGACGTTGAAGCCGATTGGCTTGGGAGCATAATGGTTGCAATGAACAGTTCACCGAAATTGACACAAGATTGAAGCGCGGCGCCCCATCACATATGCATACCCAATTCAATCAGCTTCAATAAGTGTCTTATGTGAAGTTGGAACCGCGGCAGCCTCCCGTCCCCATTGCGTTCGAAGAGTTTCTCAATTCCCGGGGTTTTTACGATCCCGGGACTCGGGAACGAAAAAAATGAATTCCCGGGTATTCCCGGGAATCGGGAATTCATAAAATTATGCATTATTTATTACGTTTGAACTCCTTTCTGTAAATTGTATATTATACAATATGCTGCTGTACGAGCCGACAGACGACGCGTCGACGCCGCTGACCGACACCGAGGCGGGAGAGACATAAAATAATTTTTTTTTTCATTGAACTTCGTATTTATTTATGATTGAAAGTTACAAATAATCAACTCAAAAACTTCGTTATAGTATTTTCATTTTTGCACAAAATAAGCTTTCAAACACGTTAAAGCGTTTAATGACTTATCGGAAAGCTGATTTCTGATTTTTGTGGCGAAATTACCTGCTACCGAAAACGCTCTTTCACTCTCTGTGGATGATGGTATAACAGATAACAAAGCATTGTACAGTAACTCCCGATTCGGAGTACGTTTCCGGGAGGGATTTTAAAATACCACACAGCTGAACTACAGATTATCAATAATATTATGTAGCGAACTAGCAACTAGCCAATGAATGAATAACGACTGACTGACACGAACGAACGGTGATCGCGCGGCGCGTTTAGGTCTACGCGTGGTGTGTGAGTGAGATAAAATGTTGCGAGTTTAAAATTTTTGCATCAAACACGCGTCACGACGCGGCGCGGCGCGTAAATCAAAACTTTTGATTTCTTTCCCGAAGGACGGGAATTCCCGACTGAATGTTCCCGGGATCGGGATCGATAGTTTTCCCGGGTATTCCCAGGATCGGGAACCCTGGAATGAAACCCTAGTTCGACTGCAAGCTTAGATATAATAGCCAATTAGGGCTTGTCGAACCAGGAATGACCCGCCAAACTACTTTTTTATTGCGTCCATATTTAATTTTTATATATGAAGCCAATACCCATCAATTGTAGTTGTAGCGATGACTTGTTTTCAATTATGGAGGCCTTTGCCAAGCAGTGGGACAGTACATATAGGCTTTACTTTTCTTTACTTTATGTGTGCGTGAATGTGAAGGAGGGCGCGTCAATTCAGATAAGACAAGCTTTAATATCGTATGCTACAGACCTTATGACTGTCAATAAAGCAACATTCAACAACTTGCAGCTGACTGACACATTTAATCCAGGAGGTAGGTATCGAAATGCCGATCGAGTGAACCACCTGAAACAAAAGAATCAATTGCACAGTGTACGCATATTCATGATATGCACTGGGAATGCGGTGATCATATTGTGTGTCATGCAATCGTTAGGTCGCTGCAAATTCAAGCGCTTTGTCACACGCTGCATTGGGCTTATTTAACAAGTTAACTAACATAAAAAACCTATTTCAAGTAATAATTCCTATTCTATTGTTTTTTAGGTATTATATTTCATTATTTATTAACTGTTATTTTAACCTTCACGTCTCGGCTTCTAAATTAGAATCGTCTCAAAGTATAATAATGTATTCCTTCAGTCTTTCAGTTACCTCTTGAGTTCACGTTGAAAGCTCGTTGTTCTTAATGCGTAAGCTTCACAGTTACAGATAGGGATCTTTTAATTTGGCTCTTGTTTACTCTCCACGCGGCGGTTTCATTTGAATTTCATGACGGCTTGTACAGGTAAGCTCTCATTAATTTATATAGATATTACAGCTTTTAAACAAATTGAAAATAGGCAAAGGAGTAATCGGTATTTGGTATCGGTATTATGGCAAAAAAAAAAAATGTAAATTAATTTAAGTAATAAATGTGATGAGTTGTTGTTGAGAGACTGGTTTTTGAAACTCTGCGTAGAATGTAAACGAAGAAGTAAAGTCAAGGACGGTAGCTTATCCTGAATGTTTTATGACATGATATGAGTATGTACGTCAGTATAAGATAACCGCTTCGCGTTTGTTCGCTAACTGGAGACCGGACAGAGATCTAATAATTTATTCAGAACTCTTTCTCCTATCTTATTCCTGTCTCTCATTCATTATATGAGGAACTCAAGCCGAAAGAATATTACCCAGGAGCTCAAAAGTTAGATACTTTATTTTGGAAGTCAACATGGCTATACTTATCATTGATTATTAGCTTGGCAAATGCCCCAGTAGCAAAATATCAAGGAAACTGCGAACAGATGATGTTGTGCTCAAATAAGTTTGTTTATGGGCTTATCGGCGACGCCATTCGACGGTGGGCATTAAGTAATCTGCGGTTGAGCGGGTCGGGATGCCTCTGTCCGCCAGAGATACCTGACTAAGTCGATAGTCTCTAAATTGCGGCAGTTAGAGTCTGTTTTAAAGTTGAAAATAATTTGATAAAGCCTAGTATGATTCTGAAATCAGCAGCGCTGGAATATTTAGTCGCTAAATAAGTATAAAAGTGTTATGACCTCTTGAACTACGGCATTTCAATTATTTTTTTAAGGATAAGAATAAGTTTTGTAAAATTGTACAAGCTCTGACGACCTCGATCTGTGTTTGTTAGTTCAAAAAAGTCCAACATCGTGTAGCTTACAATCTATACTAACTTAATGATCATCATGTATAATAGTTGAATATTCTTTTAGAAATATAGTTATTAATATACGCTCTGTGCCTCCTTAGCGCAAACATGTTTGTTTCCTACAACGTTATATATTTGCAATATTTCTACCAGCACTCTATTGTAGACCCATAGAGGGATAAAGCGTTCTGAGATGCGATTCCAACAATAAAATAATGTTGCAGTTTATATTTTAATCGGTTTAAATGAGTAATCGCCTTTTACAAAACTGTATGACATAATGTGACGGGTATAAAACATCATTCAAGTCGCCGGTTGGAATGCATGCAGCCTGCAACTGTGACACGTGCGAGTGGTGGCCGCCACCTGACTCTCACAGGTCACGGGCCAACCGCGGGCTCGAGTCATGCTTACAAATTCAAATTAATCAAATCTACCGTATTTACATTGCTCGGCTGGTAGAGAATACAACTTCTTGGTATTAAGTCGGTCTCATTTAAATAAATTACTCTGTGCAATAAAGCATATTAAATAAATTGCATAACAAGGCAGCATCGAACTTGTGACAAAGTGCTTCCGATTACTTACATGCACTTGCAAATTGCTGCACTTAATATAAATTATCTTTAAGTAGGTAAATCTACGCTCCTGAACATCCTCCCTAACGTGTTTGAGTATGGATATAAACGATAATTATTCTTCCGTTAACTGTCTGAAATGTTCTCAAGCAAACTTTTGGTAGTAGGTACCTACTCGTATTTGAGTTCGTAACATTTGCTACATTGTTCCCCTACCATTAGAACCTCGAAGTAGACGTATAGAGATGGGTTGTTAGCGAACTATGTTTTATGAAGTCGATAATAACTTCATGAGTATCATCGAAGAACGTCGCAGGGGGAAAGAATGGCTTTACTTCAGTTTGAGAGTCTTTCATCAAATGCTAGTCAATAATCATAAGTAACCTCAGTTATCTTTTTATAAAGCGCCGTACACCAAATATCATTAGTAGGTATTTTCTTTTTGAATGTAAGTAAAACTTGAAGAAATTAGTTACGTATGAAACGAAATTGTGCCTGCCAGTTATTTAACCCCCGAGCAGAAATGCTTGCAGAGTTTCGGTTCAAAGGGCAGCATAGCAAAAGAAATTACAGTCGTTCTATTTATAACTTATTCAGTCGGGCTGTTTTTGTGGATCGAAACATTGTTGAATATCGTTTCGCAAGTGTAGGTATGTGGGGATGAGAACCTACGTTTTTGTGGTAAGAAAAACCTGAAAGTTCGTGTCACTGATGAGGTAGATGAGAACTAACAGATACATATTATTTACGATCCGGTAATAAAATCACGATAGCGCCTAACCGGAAGATCGGAATTTCTCGCCCTCGACTGCGGACATTACTACGAATGTTGCATAATAGTTAAAACTGATGATTCTTACTGAGAAGATCTGGCGAGAACCTCAGTACCTAGTTACTCTTTCAAACTTGTTGTGGTTTTACAATGCGAGTTAGTAGAGTACAAATTGTTTGTTAAAAAAAAACTGCTTAAATTCTAACATTAATAAATAGACAGAACAACCTAACAAGTACCTACAGCAAAGCTACTTAATATAAAACAATAGCATGTACCAAGTCATTTATACAATTCCAAAGATAAAAATTGTTAGTCATTAATACACTTAAGTCCGGTGTTTAATTAATAAGTATTACAAGAGGTAACTGGTCCCGCACTGAGCAGAGAGCTTTAATCCCAGGCTTTAATCATTGGTAGTATAATACCCCTTTTTTAATAAAACAGATTTAATGTGGCTTTTGAATCTCTGCAGCGGTAACATACAAATTGGCCTAAGGAACTTTGTTGTAGTAGTGTACTTGACTCATTGCACTACCTGTCAGAGTGAACACGCCGCAATATGCCTGTGTACGCGCGATTGGTTTTTTGTAGTGCACAATGTAGCGCGCGTGTATGCATTGCACGTACGTCAAAGCGCCCGTATACGCGCGAAAATAAACGCTATACGAAAACCGCTCTTAAGCCTCAAACTCGTTTCCATTAGGCAACATTTGACACCCAACATGTTGCGCAACGTGGTTGAACAGCGACGCGGACATTTTTCAGTTCAGCGACATGTTGCCGACGACTGTATTGTTTATTTTATCAATGACGTTGTCGATCTTGTTGAGCGTTACGTCACGGTAATATTAAGTTGTAGGTTTTTAGAAACATTGATTAAACAAAAAATCATTTGGAAATACGTAATCAGGTAGAATTAGAGAGTTAATAGTGGATAATATAGAGATAATCATAAAAAATGTATACCATTTAATTTAATAATACTAAATAATTTCGTACGTCTCAGTCAGGTGTGAATATTTTTCGGTTGCTGATCTATTTAAAAGTCTTAAATCAAACAAATTATAACTATAGTTTTTAATTACATCTATACTAGTCAAAAAAAACAACATGCATTTTTATTGAACATTTCCTATTTCGTTCACAACGTATTTTACATGTTTATCTAAAGAATATATCGAATATTTACAATCACAAAATACATTCACGAAATACATTCACAAAACTAGATTGAAACTCAAAGTAAGCAGATGTAATTAAAAATACTGTAGGCGGGCAGCCCTATCGCGTGTTTACGTACCGCGTGGCTGTAGGCATGTATTTCAAAGATAGGGCCGTGTTACAATACTGATACTTATTATTACCGTGGTTACGTGTTGCGCGTCAATTGTTGCCTAGTGGATACGAGGCTTTAATCTAACCGCGTCGGCCACAAACAGATAACATACTTTTCCGACCATACCTATCCCAAATGGATAGTCAGAGTCAGAGGCAAGCTGGCTGTTGTAGACTGGGTAAACGGAACACTAAAAAGCCCACATCCCACCAATGTGGTAGGTGGCGTGGTGTTTTGGAAACTCAGGTGGTTATGCCCAGTTCTGAACTCAGACTCAGGCTTTGAGCTAAGTGTTTAACCGTTTAGCCGACGCTCCCCGCAATAAAATGATTGTTTTGATACAGTATTGGTGTCAAAATTTAACTTGCAAATTTTCCGGTAAGCTCTGTAAAATAATGTGACTATTCAAAAGGCTTTATTGAAGTATCAGCGCCAGGCGGGCGTGTCGCCGGCAGTCAAGCCAAGCGCGCGGGCCGATTAGCGAACCCCACTGCACTCGGAGTCACGTCATGTCAGCCTAGGGCTGCAGAATGCGTCCTGCATAGCTGACATGACTGGGCCAACTATAACGTAAATTGTACTCAAATACAAGCCCTTAACATTTTGCGCACTTCTACAATAAGGACTTTTGATTTTGGCTAATGTTTAGGCTGTAACTTGGAATTTATTAACTTTTAATTAACTCAAGGAATGCTGCTCTTATTTCTCAGATTTTAAATTCCCCAATAGTAAATGTTTCGCACCACCTCGTTAAGTCAGTGATTTAAGTTCATCTACCTCATTTCCGATTCATATCTCATAGCAAACCTTAAAGATTGAAAGCAATGAAGATACGAAAAAGACGGCATACTGATTGGTATAAACAGTGTAAAATATTCTTGCCTTGAAGATGCATTACGTTGTGCAATATCGAATATGTAAATAGAAACATGGCGTCATTCTCATGGCCTAAGCCTTCTGCAGATGAGGTAGGACCTCAATAGTGCATGCAGTCAATGCAGTGCTAATGGAGAGTCCTTGTCACGACAAGAGTCAACAGCCCTAATTGCCTTACGGGCGCAAACAAGGAATCGACAGACCAGGTGTACAAACATTATTTACATCTATAGTTAAAAACAAGCTCAACTGCTACGGGTTCAAGGGTTCGGAAACCACTTTACAATACATCTCCAGTCCACTGAAAAGGCTTTCAACCATTAGTTTAATTGATGCGGTTTTTAGTTTAGTTATGGTGGAATGAAGATAATGTACGAGTACTATGTAGGTTGTAAGTATAGTTTTAAAAGCTTCATGTTCTGAGATACTTCATTTATGAGTACTCTATTCACGGGAGCCTACTTACAATTTAACTTTCGACATGATTGGAAATGCACTCGGAAGTTGCATAAAATAAGAAACCAAAAACCTGATATTTCAGGTAGGGGGCTGTGATTCAATTAGGCAGACTTAATCCTTTCGCAACTAAAAAAGTTTCCAATTACAAGTTATTCGCATTTCCAAATGTGTTAGCGGGTTGCTACCAAATTACGCAAGGCCGCGGTCCTCAGTAGAGCGAGTACAAATGTTCACAAATGAATACATTTTTACATGTTCTATCTAATAGATATTGTCGTTACCACACATTCATTGCTGTTTGTACAAGTGAACGTTTGGCAATCAAATATAGTTTCGAAATTTTATGCTGTTCCATCAATATCAGTGTAACTAACATTTTATGAGGGCAACTTAGCGTCGTGGCCTAGTTCAGCACCCGAACTCAGATCGTGGATCGTGTGGTCCCGAGTTCAAATCTGGCCAGAACCAAAATCTTTGTGTTCATTGTTAAATATCAGACTTAATCTCCGGTCATAGAAAACATCGATAAAATACCAAATCAACCCGGATACCGGCGGAAGGCTAACCACCTACCACGTTGGGTTCTAATACCATTGGTGAAAAGTGGGCTTCTAAGTGTTTCGTTCACCATGACGACACAGTCACTTGCCTCTGACTACACCGTTTAGGATAAAGTCGTGATGGTGGTGATGAAAACTAAAAGCTAACTTTAACAACACTAATTGATGAATAAGAGAGACAAGAGTACAATAACATTGATTGAGTTTCTGTAAATAAGGAGTGTATTTTTGTACACAACCATTCTCACTCACATTACTGTCTGCATACACTCAAAACGATTTCTAGTTAACGGCGAAAGTACGACACACATCAACATGGTCTAGGGATATTTCAATTAAACCTAAATAACTAAAATTCTATTAACTTTTTGTTAAGACACCTACACATTAAAATAAACCTTGTTTATTAGCCTATCTATGATAAATAAACTTTTAGATAAAGTTAAATTTAGAAAAAAATTTAGAAGAAGAGGAAAAACTCAGACAAAATTTCAATCTTAACATTATTTTTGAAACATCAAAACCTAAACAAAAAAACTATTTTTTTTTATAAAAATTGTTGAAAACTCAAAATTAATAATCCGTAGATCCACCTAAGATGCTCCTGACACATCTGCAGCGGTTCTGCATACTCAAAACATGGGTGTCAATATCCTGTTGTGGAATACTGTCCAAGTCCTGCTAAGATGCAAGAAAAGCTGGTTTTATGCACAATATCTTCAGGGAAATTCCTAAGAGCTCTTCTCTGAAGCATATCCCAGGCATGCACAATAGGATTTAAGTCAGGGGATTGTGCACTTGTGCAGGCCAGTCTAAAGCTTGGATATCATGCTGTTGTAACCAACTTGTAACGATACGTGCCGTACGTGGACGGCCATTGTCGTGCAATAGCTGAAAATTTTGTCCCATTTGCTGTCTGTGGGGCAAGATTACAGGCTCTAGCACCTCATCTCGGTATTTTAGAGCAGTCATATTGCCTTGTATCCAAACGAGGTCCGTTCTACCGCCGAGACGAATTCCTGCCCAAACCATAATCGTGCCACCTTGATATGCATGAACTTGTTGTAGGTGCTGCACTCGATTCCAACGTCTAGGTTCTCTCCAAATGCGTACTCCTCGCGAATCAGGATGAAATCCAAACCTGGAGTCATCAGTGAAAAGCACAAGTGACCATTGAGAATGGTTCCAGTTTTCGTGTGCAATAGCCCATTGTAATCTTTTTCCTCGATTGCCTCTCCTTAGCGCTGGTACCCGAAGTGGCCTACGAGCACGTAGGTTGACTTCATGCAGTCGTCTTCTCAAAGTTTGACCGCTTATTAGCAAACCATACTCTCTCTGTATCTTTTTTAACCAATTGCATCGCCGTTACATTTGGTTGACTTCGTGCAGCATTTACTATGAATCGGTCCTGTATATGTGTTGTAATGCGTTGAGGTCCTCGGTGCCGTTCCACCACTTCCCCCGTGACACGATAACGTGACCAAAGCCTGGATATAACGCTCTGACTGGTCCTCATGGATTCAGAAACCGCAATTTGGGTAGCGCCAGCTTGAATCATGCCCACTGCTCTTAACATTTCGTTCCAGGTCAAGTGTC
Organism: Udea olivalis; assembly: GCA_947369235.1. Taxonomy (NCBI): domain Eukaryota; kingdom Metazoa; phylum Arthropoda; class Insecta; order Lepidoptera; family Crambidae; genus Udea; species Udea olivalis. Next base: position 232,582 of record OX376352.1, on the reverse strand, counting down.
TACGTGGCATGATTAAATGAACACCGGAGATGCGTTCGGCAAAGATTTATAGAAATTTTTGGAGTTTTAATCAAGTTAGAAGTTCGTGAAGATTTACTTCTTTGGAAGAAATTCAATGAGTGCGAATTTCATCGTAAAACAAAACCTTTTATATACAAATTTGAATTTAAAAAAGGAACTTAATAATGTTTTTATAATCTGTCTTTAATAGTTTTTTTGTAAGGCCAGTACTTTTTAAGTTATTTAAAAAGGCTTTATATATCCCCAGACCATGTTGTAGTGTGTATTTACGGCTTAACAAGTATTTATTTCGTTAGACCGAATCCAATACACGTTCATCAAATCATCATCGACGTAAACTTGTGCGTCATTATTTGAGCAAAAACTTCACTTTGTATAATTTGCGACGTGCGTCAAACAAAGCACTACATTTAAAAACATGAAAATTACTAGTTTTGTCATAATTGTAGGTAAGATAGATAAATTGTAAAATACCTTTGATTGTGAAGATAGCCTGAAGCAACAGGTAGTTTGTATGTCACGGGTGGGGGTGGGTGCTTTACACTGTCTAGTAACTAGTTTCTGCGACTCTTGGGCGAAACCACAGCGAAACTCACACGCGCCGCCCGCTGACACCGATTCAAATGTTACCATACAATGATATAACATATCGATCATTACGGGAGAAGTGTCGCTTTTTACGCGCCTATTACGACTAATAATCAATGAACATGAACATGTTAGGATCTTTTTTATTTGATAATTAGTTATGCAATAGGTAGTTATATTTATTTTTATAAAATAAAATGTTATGTGATATCTCCGGCATCAGTACCCAGGGGATTGATCGAAAGAGTTTGCTCCAAAAGCCATCCCATATGAATTCGCGAGTGTTCTGATGATGACTTCCAGAGATGGAGAATGGAACTATGCGAAAGATTACCAGCAAGTGACTCAAAAGTAGTGCAAGTAACAAGTACTTACCTAATCTTATCGGTAAGTTGCCCACTTATGAGCCTAGATGATTACAATTACGCGGTCAGTTTTCAAGAGAATTGCAATAATGGTTAGTGTGGAGTACAAAGGTATGCGTATCGCTTCTCCGAAGCAAACAAAGAGCAGCAGCGGGGACTTTGCCCGAAGCGTTCGAGTCGCCGACTCGGTAGGAAAACCACCAACAGTTCGACAGTAATACAATAGTTAAAAGAGAGAGAAGTAAACCAACTCGGGCCCCGAGCGAAAGATAAGCCTAAACACGCAGGCCTTTTGCATGTAGTTTATTCAATCGTCAAAAATGCAGCGTCAATCTCTGAACAATCAATCTGAACTACAAATCTGTATCCGATTACACACAATATCATGAATCTTAGTTAAGTTAGGTTCTTAGGTACTCACCGTTCTTATACGGTAGGTGATGTGAAGAAAGACCATCCTCGGATTTGATGAGTTGTTGTTTAGTCATCCATAAACACTGCAATACCTATTTACGCATACTATTTTGTAGATTGTTCGAGCTCTAATAAAGGACGTATGTCTTACACGCACACGAAAAAAAAATTCAAGCGGCAGCGCAGCGTTGCGTTGAAGTGCGCGGCATCACCTACGCACGGCGCAGCCACGACCGACTCCCCACATTTCCCCCTCACATTTTGTCAGTGCGTGCGTGCGACGCGCGTAGGTACGGGCATAGTACGGGCGCGCTTACATACAAGCCGTGGTCGGAGCGTATGTTTGAAAACAACCTACTTCTATCCTTTTACTATGGTAATACTTATTAACAATGACTAGCTCGTTTTTTGCCGGTTGTGCTGACTAATTTGCCCAAACTCTGCTTAATGGAATATAATTGATTTAAAGAACAGTAACTGGGTACCATTTATTTTTTTAACAACTTTAGTAACGATATACCTATTAGAGAACATTATATAAAGTGTGGTATTTTACAAGGAGAATCATGTTCGTAGGAGTAACTCTTGCCACGTATTAAATATAAAAACAATGTAAGAGATAATAATTACCTAGTGTATTATAATAATAATAACGCGAACTAAGTGGTAATAAGTACCATAGGAAATAATGTGTGCTGTAAATAACTCTATTAGCAATACTGATTATATTTGCTAAATACCACGAACTGGTAATCAGAGACAGCCTGCTTAGTCTCATCCATTGTTTTGTAATTAGGTAACAGCTGCTGAAAAGTACCAGCACAAAACATATGTGAGTGTACTTATTAAACTTTCAGAGGATGACGAAAGAGTTCGTTCGAGTAACTTAATATTGTATTATCGTAGGTACAGCTAGCGACAAACACGTTAACTTTATTCGGTTTGATTGAAAAAAATATTTATCAAAGTTTATGAAATAAAAGGAAAATCAACTATTTATTATATTAAGAGGATTTAATTTTAAGAATTGAGAGAATCAAAGCTCAGTCAAAATTAAAATTGCGAATAAAAAAAGCGAATAATCCGAATTGTACAGTCACTGGTTTAATCTTACCAATGCTGTCCGGACGAATCAATTTTTATTTTTGACGTGAGTAGTAAGTTAGTAAGCTTGGCGATTGAGATTGTGGGCATAATTTATTTCCTTTGTTCTGCAGTTGATACCAGACCGTTGTTCAAGACCTATTTCAGAGATTTAAAATATTTTCTTATTTTCTTTCGCATTCGCGGTATCTCAGTCAGGTAAGTTACAAGATTGTAGGTTATTAATTTTATTCCGTCAAATAAATTATAACTGTCATGAGCACCTAAATTATTTCGTCGTTGCCTGTACAGTGGCGTGAACCCGCCTGGCACAGCTGTGCGGCCTCGCGCTGCTCGCGTTCGGACGACGTGCCGTGTGGTAGGCAACTAGGCACTCCCTTGATATGTGCAAACATATCAGTGTGTTCTGTTCATATCACCAAATGCCGAAAGGAAAAGAGAATTTTCATCACCATTGTTCTCAGAACTTTTTATGTATGCGTGCAAATGATACTTCAATCTCTGCGAGTGTACGGATTTTACGGTTTTTCATGGCGACCAAGCCTCGGGCACTATTATGTGGTCAATACTATTATTGCTTCGCAATTCACAAGTCATTTCCTTACTGTTAAAGTGCTTTCAAAGTAGTACGCTAGTTAAATAAAACGGGGATAGTTTTTACTTGGAACAGCTTTTTCAGAGCATCGATCTAGCTCTGCGATAACTCTTTTCAATTTTAATAATTATTTTTTTATTAATCAATCGAATTCTTCAATAATAAAATCAAAAATGTAAATGCAAAGAGTATATAATAACTAGCGTTACATGGAAATATGTATTTTTTTCTTTGTATACATATGTAATTGTTCGTTTTTTTATATTGCCATGCCCTCACGGGGCGCTGCTGTGTAACCTACACCTGATGTCCTACCTATCTCTCCTATTACTTTGTACTTCCATGTAGTATGCAATAAATTATTATGATTATGATAACGATTCTTGCTTAACTTATCGTAACTTTTTGCGAAAATGCTGATTAACATATATTTTTTCAATTACAATACTATCAATTTTCGTTCACAAATCTCTCTCCAGTTCACAGCTTAAGTGAAGAAGTTTCCCTGGTATTCGTGCAAGTATTTAATTGAGTTTTTTTAAATACATTATCGTCAAGTTAGGTAGGAATGGTATTTTGTTATGCTTCTTTAATCTTGTAGAGCACGCGGAAGGTGGTCGCATCCGCGTCTTCAGCGACTTAACCTGAAGACCTACTTCAGGACCTAAGCTAAACCACGGCTTAGTCGTGTTTAGTGAGTAGAATAGAGTTCAAGCCTTGGTAATGTTTACTCGATGCTCAAATTCCGATGCTATAGACAAAGAATATAAATCTAAAAACTAGATAATATTACAGTTACATTTATTAATTTTGAAACAAGAATAAAATAGGTATGTTACATACACGTACAGTACGTCTACCACGAGTTGCCACTTAAAATTTACGTTATCGTTCGCGTAAAAATGTATTGAGATTTGACATAACATGACATGACAATGTCAAATCCCAATACAATTTTTTATGCGAACGATAACGTACATTTAAAGTGGCAACTCATAGTAGACGTGTATATCTACCGCGAGTTGCTACTACGTTATCGTTTGCGTGAAAAAACTGTACTGGGATTTGACATGACAAGACATGACAATGTCAAATCCATACCAACCCAACCCGACCCATCCCAAGGGTCCGGCTGTTATGGTACCAGTCCGACTTGCCCCCGGACGGATGCTCCCGGCCGCGTTGCCCCCATAGTTTCCCTTTTTGTCATGATATTCGAATCAGTACGGATAAGTAGACAATCGTTAAAAAATAAATGAAAATTAAGACCATAATCATGACTGATGTGTGTAGCTCATGTAGATAACAGTAGATCAGTACGTCAATTCCTTTTTTCTCAATGCATTAATGTTTTCCCAAAGTATAATTTTTTATGTTTTTTGTCTAACCTACATAAAATTATAATTAATTCAATGTGGAGTCTAGCTAGACGCATTAAGTGCCCTTTCGTGAACAGACACGGAATGTCCGTGTGATAGGCATATTCATATTTATCGCCAAATCATAGTTTTATCGGTGGCTGGACCAGTTTCTTTGACCATGTGAACCCATGTTCTGATTAGGCCAGCCTGATATAGCACACAGTTTATGTTATGCAAACTTCGGTTGTGCAGTGATTTGACAAGTTAGTCACGCAAAAGTGACCGAATCAATATTTGTGTAAAACTTGCATGCTTAGAAGAAGCTTTATTTAGGAAACTAACCTTCCGCCCGCGGCTTTGCCCGTGTGAACTTCAGCGTTACATATTATTGCATAATTACATAGAATCTTTATAAATTGTAGCGTATGTGTTATTCTGATGTATGAGTTGTATTAATGTAGAGTTTCATCTAAATCTGTGAAGTACCTAGTTTTTGCGTGAAAGAGTAACAAACATACATACTCACAAACGGTCGCATCTATAATATTAGTAAGATTATTTAGGAAATATTTACCCTAAACTCCTTATTGAATTTATATGCGTTGTTGACTATCATTTGAAAACACCTTTTGACTTTTAATTGTTTTTTCTTTAGTGACATTTTTTACGAATGATTATAAACGGTTGGGGTGAATGCTAAGACTCAAATTTTGAATTAATTACATTGGCACAGTAAATTTAAATTGGCTTAAAATTGCTTAAACGTTATTTAAACTAAGGTCACTTTGGTGGTGACAGTACGGCAATGTGCCTCAATAATAACTATTTCATAAATATTGATGCAGCTCACAGTTTGAACTGGAAGTAGAGCACCCGCCGAATGTTGTGTACCTACCTACTCACCTACTCTACAATACGGACCGCGTGGGCATATGACGATACAATTATTGTACAGCAGTGCATTGTTCTATCTCCACTTCGGTCACAATCATGATTGGATAAAGAAACCATTTACTTTGAATATTCTTAGGTGAGGAACAATAATAAGAGCAGGAGTGACCACATCGACATTTGCACCAAATGGGATTGTGATAAACTGCTAGTTCCGTTCTTGATTATAAAAAAAAACGATCGGTAGCTAGACGACTAAAAATATGCATAGTTTGTTTTAAATTCAATTGGGAGCTAACCTACTACCAGCATAAATCCTGTAATTAAAACATTAACTACGAGTGTAGTCATCAGAAATGTTTCATTCAATCCACGCGTAAGTGCCTTACTGTAACTTGGCTTTTTAGGTATTGTTCCTCATGAACTATTAAAATATACGATTCCTTTTAAATCACGGGTCAAAGCATATTTTCTGTCACTTTGACTCAATCATCGCCTTATACTGATTTAGTGGGTTACTTAGGTGCCTACTGAATAATCCATACAGAACTGTATGTTTATTAATTTAGGTATGTGATTATATTTGAATGTCTATTATTTTAGTCAATATGTTATTTTTTTTATTGATTAACTGCTCATCTTGCCCCACTGCAACAGTTTACTCTCTTTAGTTTCTCTACCCGAAGGTTGCCTGGAAGAGATCGCTTCTAGCGACAAGGCTGCCTAAATTGTACTCATAAGTTGTCTATTTTATTTTTGTAATTGTTATATTTGTGCAAAGAATATCATATCTTATCTTTTCTTATATGTATAGTCCATCACGAAACAATGAATTTGCTTTAGGACGGTGCAGCAGAGATTAACAACCGTTAGTCGCTAACTTATAAACCAAAGAAACAAACTTTTAAAACTACCTATTCCTCAAGATGAGATGGCAAGATGTTTTATTCGATGCATCAGTTTCATTTACTAGTAACTAATACTAAATGGCCAAGTCGGTGAACTATCCGCGGGTTGGTCGTTACTCTCGGAGGTGTCGACAAAAAGCGCGGCAAAAAGAGCAATCAGCCGCGGACTTGCTCCGGAACACTACCGTACGCTACTACCACATTATCTCCAAAAACCTTCCGCGCGAGGCTCTATCACGAAGAAACATCAGTTTGGAAGTAAGTTTAAGGGTCCATTATTTTTGTTTATTAAGAAGTTTCCTTCGTCTTGCAATTCAAACAAAACAAGCAAATATCTACCGATAATAATATAATATAATACCCGCTGAAGTTATGAATCTTCTCAAGATAGCGGTTTCTTCACGCTTAGTACTCAGATTGACGAATTTGGAGCCAGAAGAATGCATGCAGATTAAAAGCAAATTAAAATGTAATCTTGGCATACATTTAATGTCGCCGAGCCAACAAAACTTTGACGAAGTAACCTGCCGACATATTATAGGTTACAAGCTGACATTCAACCTGCGTGTCCCCTGGTGTCGTAGGACCTCACCACTCAACTACAACTCGGGCACAACAAAGTACACTAGGGACGGAAACCACTTTAAAGCCATAGCGATATTGAATCTGAATGAAATTGCATCCACTAAGGGGACCGATCACATTAAACTTTATCTAGCTCCGTCTGGACTATCTGCGGAGTGTATTGAAAATCTAGTTTCTGATTTAACAGACCATTCGAAAAAAAATTGCGCCTGGCAAAAAGTTTGCATTTAAAATAACGGTAATAAAACTCCAGTATCGATCTCGAGGCGCAGACATGACACATAAACGAATAAGAGCTGGTTTAAATTGACGAAATGAAATTATACGTGGGCTGAGGCGTCATACTTTAGTAATTTGGTCGAATAAATGTTTTAAGTAACGATTTTGATTTATGCATTGAGTGCACTGAGTTATATATGCAAGGAGAGCGATTAGTGATGCTATGACAAGTTATTACTGGTCAATGAGCTTTAAGCAGTTGCAGCGTGAGGTCAGGGCCTTGGAAGCCGCGTGGTGCGTGAGTTTGTAAAGTAAGCTGTGGGGTGAACGGCCGCCGCTCCTTCGTTTTGATGACGTCTTCGAGGGTGGCCATGTGGCAAACATTCTAACAAGGACAAACGCAACAGACGGCCGTGAGTTAGGGAGCCGCGTAGCCGTGGTGCGCGAGTTTAATGCCTGGAAGTTGAAGTTGTTGGTACGTCGCTCTTCGTCATCGCGTGACGACTTGCATCCAGGTCACGTGCATGTACTTATTTTAAACAATGTCAGAACCCCACAATTTTTGTAGACCAATATTTACTGCTCTAGATATTTCCCCAGTCTATTGTAGAAAAGGAGGAAGCGGCTGGCACTGTTTGTATTGGCAACTTGATTATTCGTTAATCGACTTGCCAGAAATCCTGTGAGGATGATGGTCACTTGACGTTAAAACAATAAACGTATGCAGAACACATAAGTACATTGATTACTAAAACCAATCGACATCTTCCAATCGTTCTGACAATAATGACCATCTGTATTCTAATTCTTTAAAAGATCATTGGTTACCCTAGCCAACTCTCGGGACTACTAGCAAACTCCTTACTCTGATTAGACATCCTGCCCGGCAGACCCGGCTGACTAACTGGTGGCTATGAATGACCCTGGACTTAATTGGCAAGCAAACTTCTGATGTTTCTATTAGACTAGAAATATGCGCAGCTGGCATCAGCTATTGAAAGTTGAAAGAAATCCAATTCGTTACGTGAAATATAATGTATGTTTAAAACAGATGAACGAGTGAGATGGATTGAATTTGAATTGTAGAATGGTTCAATAATTTTTTGTTATAGTTTGTTTGCTTGCTCATATATCTAGATGTTTCTGATATCACATAAAGGAAGCAATGTCACTAGCATTTATTTTGCAAATCCCTTAGCGCAACGGAAGGCGCCGCTTGAGAATAGAGTCGCGCTTCTGCTAGTATAACCCTAAGTGAAATTTCTGGTTTAGATGTTGTTGTTATACATACGTAAACATTTACTTAGGTAAATAAACTTTTGTTATTTATGTGAAGTGCAGTTGGCGTAAATGCTGAGAATATAGCGGCAGTTTTAACCTTAGTTACGTTATGTTACATTGTCGATACGTTGTAGGCTTATTCGGATACTGGATTGAGGAAAGGTTTTCGGATTTGTCTGACTGAATCATACTTTTGCTAAGACTCAATTAAATCTCGGAGTGTTGTGCTGTTAATCACTGAAGAGATCCACGTGGTAGATAACAATGCGCTCTGACAGCGCAAGTCGGTCGCGACCTCGACTACAATGCATTTCCTGCGGACTTTCGATCTCGACCGCAGACGAGCACCAATCCACATATTTTTATTTATCTTAAGTTTGTTGTTTGCGTTAGTCATTACGCAACGCAACAGAGCCTTGACACGACGACCTTAAACCTCGCATGTCATCGTTCTACCTTTTAAGACTTATGTTAATTTGAAATTAAATTATAATTATTTGAGTAACCTATACAACATTTGGGCTTTATTCACATACACTCGTGCGTGGTCCTTGTTTAACGCTACAAGTGGGTGCTTCATCACAGGAAAAACCCAAGTTTACCATATCATGGTAAGTATTTCTATAGGTATTTCGACGAAGTTAAGATTGATTCAGAGCGACCTTTCTTTCTTTCATCGTCCTAAACCGGACGGGGCAATAAGGTGAATCCTTTCAAGGTAACAATAGAGGCGTGTGAATGGTCACGTATCGAATCAGTCAATAGCTATCGTTATCCGCCGAGCTGTTGTAGACCTGTGCTGGCGACTAGCCGGCGAAATGCGGTAATTTATCGCGTGACGCTACTTTTACACGAATCGATTCGCTTGAAAACATAAAATATTATTAGTACATTTAGCGGGTACTTAGTCAACTAAAGTAAGTAGGAGAAAAATAATTTAGTGGTCTATTTTTTTTACTTCTAAACTTTGTTAGCCCTTCCACTTTGGCGATATTAGAAATTCAACTATCAGCACTAATCGTTTTATGGATTTACATATTGAAAAATGCACTCGGCAGAACTAGGTATAGCTAAATTCGAGCTCACATTGTTGAACCTTTTCGAAATAAAAGTATTCGTGTACCTAAAGTCGTAATTATCCCACATTGTCTCGTTAAATCAGGTGAGACCAAGACTAGTGTTAAGAATATTAGCATTGTTGATCCAAACCTGATTTGAATCAGCCGTTAAGATTCCACTGATGGGCAAAGGCCTCTCTACCCCGTTTTCATATCAGTCAATGCATTTTATGTTTTTTTTTACTATCAAGTCTTTTTAGAAAAAAGTCTGATCATCTGAATGAAGGACGACTAGCTGTCCCTTTTTATTTTATTCTGTGCTGTCGGTGGGGGTCAAGTTTGCGGACAATGGCGGTGAATGGCGCGCGGCGTGGGGGCCTTCGCGGCCACGCGGTGGACTTGCCACTCGGGACTACAGCTGACGTGGGTCACTATACCACTTGACCATTTCAACGACGTAGACATAGGTTGTACATTAATAATGAACCCTTTCAGGAGGTCGTATTTCTTTTAGCCAGACCTTCCTAAAATCCTTAAAAGACGACTTATTTATTGCATGAAAATGAAAAATTCTTTTAAAAAATGCCCTTCAATCGAATATATATTTCAGAAAAACCCGACCAAGCAAATCTTTGTAAATTATAATCAGTTTTTGGATTAGGCTTCATCATATCGGTAGTCGCTGTGTATATAAATGCTACGTTTTTAATTTTGTCACTGTGCCATCAAAATTATCCAAAGCCATTGAAATTAATTTAAACAAGCTGTTCAGGTTAATTGGACGTAGAGTCTAGAGACGATCCAAACTACCGTGTAAAGATCGCTTTAATTAGGCACCATTGTTTTACGACTTTTAGATTTACATTTTGGTATCGTTGGAGAGGCGATCGGGAGCAGATAATCAGCTCGCACAAAGGGCGGCGTCGTGTACTTAAATCTCGGCTCAACCCCTTGAGCTCTGCAACTTACCAAAAGAACAGGCTTCGGACAGATAAGGATAAAAGTAAGTTCCGGTCAAATGCTTTCAGGAATTAATAATTAAAAAAAAAGCTTATATAAAATCAATACTTTAAATAAATAAATATGCGCCAGACAACACACCTCTTGTCATGGTCTCGAAGTAGGGATAAATATCCCTGTGTTACGAGGTACCAGACAAGGAATAAAGCCAGGGGCGTCTCCCAGCACACCCAGACCCAAGCCAATTTAGAAAAGACCGTTTCCTGAATTGACCTGACCGGGGATCGAACCCGTAGGATAGGGTAGGTAGGAACTTTGTAGGATAACATCATTCAGTTCAATCCCGTGTTCGTTATAAATTAAAACAGTCAGAAATTAACTGTGCATTATAATAGAATGTCTCTTTTCATTACAGGCTAAATTTATTTTACATTGTACAAATAAAACAATAGATTCTCACTCAATTTGTATGACGGAGAAATATTTCGTCCAATCTTATATTCCTCACACATAATGGCAATGCAATTACTCCCCGGAGGGTAAATGATTCCGCCGGAGAGTGATATGACCGCAAACAAAGTGGAAGCTATCCCTTTCCTCGTATCCTGTTTCATTGCGAATTACCAAGTCAAGGCCGTGACGCTGTGTATGGGGCACGGGACTTCGGGGGCGGCTTGAGCATCGGGACAGGCGACGATTTACAGCCAGACTGAACTTTGAAACCCAAGGGGAACAGGGGACGAGCTGGGACACTATATTTACGAACAGGCCGGTTGGGACTAGGGATAAGATAGCTAAATTTTCTACTTGGGTTGTCTACGTTGGATCTTTTTAAACTTGTACGTCAGGACTTTTACGTCTATAGATATTTTTATTAACCGACTTACCCATTAAAATCTATGTAACTACTGGAGAGTAGGTTTTTGTAACTCGATTTATTAATTATTTATCTTGTGTTATAATCATCCATTATGAAACGTTCAATCCTGAATAAAGGCCCATAGTATGAATTGGCAGAAGGCATGATTGGAAACGGCTTGCATCCACCTAAATCCTGTAACCTTTAAGGTCTTCTGACGATTAGTATTTGCTCTGGTCAGAATAGTATGATTTATAGTATTGTCACGACCTTCACTCCCAAAACGAGTGACTAGCCGTTAGGGTCGCGGGTAAACAGCGACATAAACAAAGTCAGCACATCAGTCGCTGCCAAAAGCGAAACCTTCGCAAAAAGCAAATCCACAACTTTGCCAGCGATCCGCCAGCGCCTTGAGACGACTCTTCCTCGACATTTTAATGGATATTGATCTTACCTACAGCTCCTTTTTTCGGGACGACATATTTTTCAACAAATAGTTTTTGTTACTACACAATAAATTCTACACGTTTTACATTATCTAGACTAGCAATAAATTTCCTATGCAACGCAATATTTTCTACAATAAACTTCACTATAGTATAACTATAATGTATTTCCAATTTTCGCTCACATCCGTTATGCATTTCGCACATATCGATGACCCATTTAGCCTTTAATAAAGTCTAGGTTACGATGATCTCAAAAGGTGATCTCACCGACATAGGCATCAAGAAATTCCCATTTAAGTTGTCCTCCGACAAATGGGAGCGCACCTCGAAGATCTGTCATTCAGATGCATTGTCAGCGTGTCGTTAGCGCGTCAAGTCGCGGACAGCGGTTGATGAGTTACCTTGAGCTGCCATTATCACTAACTTCAAAGTTATTTATTTATATTGACCTGTGCTAATTTGGCGGCAGAGACAGCCGCTGCAGCCGGATCGATATGGGCGGCCTAGCCGGGCCCGAAATGAAATGGCCCTTCCACTGCCGTTTACTATTGAATATTCATTAATTGTCAATAGAAGTACAACAGGTGGCCGTCTTTGGTTTGCTATTGTCAAGTCTAGAGTTGTGATCTCAATTAGACACCATACATTGTGATCAATTAACAGCAAAATAGTTAGTAGAGTGTGTTCCATTCGGTTTTGCTTTAAAAAAACCTCCATCATGTTTTAGTAGGTAGTTCTTGATACAAAGAGAAAGCTAGTAGTAACTGTGCTATAGTCGTTGATTATTCCTTCTTTTCAGTGCCGGATTGTTCATTAGAGCGGTGACTATAATCATAACAATTCCATACATTGAAAGCCCTTATCAAAATATTCTCGAGTGCAATTATCTCGGATCCGATAATAAATAACATTGCATTATCTATGCACAAGTGCTCCCAAGTTAAAGACTGTGATGTAATATGTAACAGTCTCTGTGTTATTAGCATGCCATTGAATTAATCGATTGTTCTTCGGTAGCAGTGACTTCATCTCATATTCGTTAATCATAGCAGACTTGACACATGACAGTAATAAAGTAATTACCTTTGACGTTTCCGATGAATGATAGTTATTAATAATTATTAATAATGTTTGAGTGCGCCCATTGTACTGGCGGCAGAGGTCGCGAGCCGGCGGCTGTGAGGGGCTCGTTATGTTCGCGAGTTTCGCGACAAAAGTCTTATTGTGGAGAACACTGCCTCTTGTTATAGTTTTCGCATACCTTATGACTTAGCCAAGCAATCAGTATTGCTATGTCAAGTAACAAACAGTTGCAGTCTTGCCGTCAGAAGAAATATTGGAATCCATACCTTTTGAAAGCAATCATATCGTTGACATTTTTGGCCACATTTAGCCGTTGAATTAGAAATTGATTAAACTCTAGCGATGTTGAGATAGGTTCCGATTTGTTTTATTGTTTTACATTTCCAGCTAATTTATTGACCATTAGGCATCGAAAGAAGTAGTGTTTTAATTCCCATATAATGCGACACTTTTCTGATGATAAGTGAAAAGCACTTGATCAACACCCGGTTGCATGTGTCATAAAATCCAAACAAAACTGGACAAACTGAACTTTTAGTATAACCTATTTATGGTTCTTTTGATTGTATCAGATTATTATGAACATACAAACAAACGTTTTGATAGAAAAAGAAGAACTAAAGTGTTCTCGTCTTGCGGTTTACGATCACGTTATCAGAATTCAAGTTAGAAAGCAGATTGCCCAGTAGGTAGGTACTCTGAATGCAATAAACGTCGCCAGGCAGGAATAGCTGTGGACCCACATTTCCACATCTCGATGCTAAGTGCGGAGCGCGACGCTAGATCCTCACTCGTGTCAGTATTTATTAGCTTGGCCGTGGCCGTTCACAAACATTCCATTTCCATACCTATGCATTCAGTTTAGCTTCTCTTAAAAGTAGTTTTACATTTTATCGGATTCTCGGCCATTCACCACACGCAAAGAGTTAACAATATCTAATCCTCATTACCACCTTATTTGAGCTGCCTAATGCTAAGAAGACTAAATTTATCAAATTCTCTATGTCCAATGTAAGACAGGTCGATACCGTTATAAGCATGAATAACGAGCCATCAGAGATTGCGAATTCCACTGTTTTTTTAGGAATTACTTTCTATTCCAAGTTACTTTGGAGTCCGCATATTTCGGCCCTGGCAGGAAAACTTAGTTCGGCGGCTTATGCTGTTAGAAAAAGAAGGCTCCTGACTGATATCGCAACAGCAAGATTAGTGTACTTCAGTTATTTTCACAGTGTTATGTCGTATGGTCTACAGATGTGAATCGGATCAGCGGATCTCAACTCAACACCATCATTGTTCTTCAAAAAAGAGCCATCCACTCCATTTACAACCTTAGACCACGCGACTCGCTTTGAGAAGTATTCAAAGAGATAGATATTTTAACTGTGTAATCTCAATTTAATTATGATATTACTACATTATGCAAATTTCACGGACATACACTACTTAGTATGTCCGTAAAAACTTGCATCTCTTCAAGAAAAACATTGATGTTCATAAACTCAATAGGTACTAGAAATAAAAATAAGCTCATGGGAAACCATTTGTTGGTCAATGCGTACATTTTTTAATGAGATTCCGCAAACTCTTGTAGAACTGCCTGTTCATAAGTTAAAGTCCCAAATTAAAGCTAAGTTAATGAAGCGAGGTTATTATAGTGTAAAGGATTCCTTATTTGACAAGAATTTGCGGTCATCTTAGCTATAATATGCTCCTCTGCACCTTTTTTGTTATGACTTTACTCTGTCAATTCAATTTTTGTTTAAGCAAACTAGATTTAAAAAAGTAGGTAACCATAGAGTTTCTTGTCGGGATCTTCTCGATCGGAAACAACCTCCGACCCGGTGGTAGAGTCACGTTATGTTCATTTATGAAATTTACTATCATAGTTTTATTTTTTTTACGTTTATTTTTATTTAGTGCATTTTTGCTAGTAAGTAATCGTTTTTTTTGACTTGTCATAAGTACTTTTTATGTCTATATGAATAAAGATATTTTTCACTTTTTTACTTCACTTTACTTTGGTATCATGAATTGTAGTAAAGTGATAAAAAGCATTAACAAGATCATTAGATAATTAGGAAGCCTTAAAATAAAACTAGCTTTGAACTTTTTTTGCATGACTTCTTTTAAAATTTACAATAAATCGCATTCTGCGGGCGTTTTGGGTTTTCTTTCCTTTCATATCTTCTTTTTTGAGTAGGATACTGTCAATCACCGTCAGACACTGACAGCATAGCTGGACACAGCCGTGGCTTAGTAAATTAGTTAACATTTTCAATAAGAGGTCTTCTTCTTAAGTCAGCGTTCGTCGCAAGCGGTAATGAATGCCACGAGGCTGCCGCCGCGGTCGCTGCCCGATTATGCCAATTACCGATCATTAGCAGCAATGACGGCCAATTGACGGACAACCTCATACACAGTTCCCAATCATTGTCATACATTTTTGGAGCTTTGTTGTGGCTATGTCAATAATTTATCTATGCGGATTGGCCCTAAATTCTTATATTTACAACCTACTGGCCTAGGGGTTTAAGCATTCCAGCTCGGAGTCTGGTGGTTCAATTCTGACCAGAACCAGCTTTTTGATTATTGCAAAATTTGAAGCTAAATCTCTGATGAAGTAAAGAACCGGTAACTGTTTGTTGCAGATGTACAGCGGCGCGATGCTGGCGACCGCCGCGCGCCTGGCGTGGGACCCCAGCACCTACACGTGGTTCCGCTTCCTGTGCGCGGCGCAGTACCGCGTGTCCTGCGCCTACGTGCTGGCCGCCGGTGTGTGGCTGGCCGCGCTCGTCTACCTGGCTGCTGCCACGCGCTGTCTGAACCTTGTGAGTACATCTCCCTCTCTCTAAAATCATACCTTTCTGGTGCCAACGTTACAGCCGGCATATGGCTGGCTCTGCTCCTTTCTCCTATTTCACATCATGACAATAAGGTGATTTAGGTTTGCTGAAAAGCGTGGTTCAGGCGTTATATTAATTTCCTTTTTTTATTTTTTTTAAAAAGAAAAATATTTTACTGTCCCAGGAAAGCACCGGGCAAAAAATAAAAGTAAACAGCTATATTAAAACTTAAAAAGAAAAAAAAAACAAATAAAACAGAGACAGGCCAATCAGGCCTGTGAATCGAACGGGATTCAACAGCGTGGTTTATTATATGCTTCTTTTTTTAGTTAACCGATATCAAAAAAAGGAGAGGGTTCTCAATTCGACTGTAGGTATGTTTTTTGAATTTTACGAGGGCAGATAAATTATACACATTGCTCTTTCATCTAGAATAAGTAAGAAAAGGAAATCCTTAAATACTAACTTAAATAAGTTAGTATTTAAGTTTATTAAAAATGTATATTGTACGCCCTAACGGCTTGTTATAATGTATCTTTGACGACCGACTTGGTGTAATGGTTATGAAGTTGGCTACTACACCAGAGGTCGCGGGTTCGATCCCCGCACAGTACAAACATTTGTGTGCATGAACATGTCTGTTTGTACTGGTCTGGGTGTCTCCTATGTATAATAAGTATGTATTTACAAAAGAAAATGTATTTAAGTATGTTTATCCGTTGTCTAGTATCCCATAACACAAGCTTTAATTAGCTTACTTTGGGGCTAGATGGCGCTGTGTGGAATAATGTCCAGGGATATTTATTTATTTATTTTAATATTACTCACAACACCTGTAATATGCGAACTTATAACTTGGCAATAAAAATGATTTGATTGATTGAGATACTAGCTCTACAAGCTAAGATCAGTTTTGCGAGTGAACATTTGGGACACCTTTTCACCACGATCGTATGTCCCCAAACTAAGTAGAGCTTGTACTGTGGATGCTAGAGACTGACGATAACCATACTAAACACCTATAAAGGAACTAAAGCAGGCAGGATCTGTGCCAATGAGCGCCAACGGGCTAATTTATCGAATTTCTCGATGTCTGATAGTACTCCTACTAGTTTATCATGAAGTTATTGTTGTGCTTGTCGCGCTGACGTAAGAAATTTGAGGATAATATCCAGCGAACAACTATATTGTTATTATAAAACATTTTTTGGAAAATTCCTTCACGATTTTGTTTCTTGGTTTTCCTCATTTACTTGTATTATCATTAATTACTGAAATAACCATGTTTTCTACGAATAACTGTTAGTAAGACTTTGATAATACTAACATACCATAACGACTATATCACAAACGGGGTAGTCAGAGGCAAGTGACTGTTGCTGTCATGGTATGGAATTATAAGGACTTAGATTAACGAAGGAAGAAGGTTAAACTTGGCAAACCATTGCAAAATAGGTCTTGTAAAGGGTTTTTCAACAAGAACTTTGTTTTTTAAAACAAAATAAAACAAAGAATTTAGTGGAAAATGAATAATTTTTTTATTGTATAACAAAGAGAAAAGTTTGGAAATTATGAATGAAAAATGATATCTGACAAATGTCCACCACGACCACGCTGACAGATGTTGATTCTTTCATCAAAATTTTTAATCACTTTTTGGCAAGATGGAGGGTCTATTTCGTTAATGACATCACGGATTTTGAGTTTTAAGGCTGCAATTGATTCGATTGGCTCCGTATAGACTCTGTCTTTAACGTAGCCCCACAAAAAAATAATCCAGTGGTGTTAAATCACACGATCTGGCCGGCCAATCAATTGCAGCCTTAAAACTCAAAATCCGTGATGTCATTAACGAAATAGACCCTCCATCTTGCCAGAAGTGATTAAAAATTTTGATGAAAGAATCAACATCTGTCAGCGTGGTCGTGGTGGACATTTGTCAGATATCATTTTTCATTCATAATTGCCAAACTTTTCTCTTTGTAATACAATAAAAAATTTATTCATTTTCCACTAAATTCTTTGTTTCTTCTTTCTTCTTTTAAAAAACAAAGTTCTTGTTGAATAACCCTTTATAAGCCAGCACCATAAGTTGGTGCTCACCTTAGTGCTCACGTAAAGCTTGACGAGCTGACCTTCCGAATAATATTTCTGATATAAAATATGCTATGTACACATTTGTGTACATAAAGCTTTTAATGGAGGTACTTTATCCGTTTTAAGATCTTTATTATTCAATAAATGAATATACATATTCACTTACTGAGATGTTTTTCTCATTATTTAAAACACACAAAACTATTAATGCGCATGCGTACCAGACAAAATTTAACAAAACTAGAGGGCATTTAACTATTGCCTAACCTAATGACTGGCCATACAGGCATTTACACACAATCATTTCTACAGAAATCAGAAATATTTATTTGCTACAAACACAGTAGGTACATAAAATGGTGAAGTAAAAATGTAAGTCCAGTGTGTCTAGCCTGCGCGCAGACGTGCAAAAAAAATTAAAAATAGCAGTACAATTATAAAGATTAAGTAAACAATGTCAATAAATACCAATTAAATATGGACAAAATTATAATAACATCAAATTAAGAATCACACACCTCGTGGTTACCACAGAAAACCAGCGTCATGGCTCCGCCATGACATAGAAGCTGAGTGGTCACCATTTTGGTAACATTGTCACACATGTTTTATTTTTAGTTATTATTATTTTTGGTCTTTTGTCTATTGTTATCTTGATGTTCTCTTTTGTTTATTTTTATTAATGTGTGATGGTTTACCAAATAAATGCTTATTCTATTCTATTCATTAAATTAAGAATTACATTATGTTATATTAAATTATGTACGTCGATTTCCAATTAAAATATTCCTTAGGACTATAAAAATGCTCATCAATGAGCCATTTCGACAGTTTACTTTTAAAAATTCTACTTTTTAATATTTTGAAGTCTTCTGGGAGCAAATTATAAATTACTATGCTCATGTTATACGCATTTCGTTTATATATCCTTATGACAAGGAGGTTGATATATCAGTCTCTGTGCTGCTGTCTTAACTGTCTCGTTGAGACTTCCTCGCGTTTTTATAATACCTTGAGAATGACTTCACTCGCTCGGAAACGCTCGGAAAGCTCGGAAGTGCGAAGCGTAAATCAGTGGATGTGGATCAGCATAGTATTTATTTTGCGATGGTTTTTTAGTGGCTAATCTGCTGAACTCCATACTGTCATTTTAAGCATATGTAGTATCATAGACAGTTTAAAAAAATCCTTTTTATACATTTTTCCAGTACGCAGCCGGCGTTGCATGCCTGGCGGTGAGCGAGGTGGCGTACGGCGCGTGGATGGCGGCGTCGCTGGCGGCGTGGTGGCGCACGGCGCCGCAGGCGGAGCTGGCGCGCCACGGCATGGACCTCATGCACGACCTCAAGCCGGCGTTGCTCGCCGTAGACCGCTACAAGGACGTGGCGCGCCCGATCTACGACATGCTCGAGGTAAGGCTCGACGGTCATTTCACGCCAATTTCACTAGGTATAGTTCCTGTCATCTTTAGAAAAAGTAGTGAGCGAGCGTCCTCATTTAGGAACGTATTCCTCGAAGCGCACACATTTAGAGCGCACAAGACGTGGCGTATATTTATTATTCATCGAAGCGCACTATTGATGTGCGCTTCGTCGAAAGGTGAAAAATATTAAAATTTTATTTCTCGAAGCGCACATGATGCTAAACAAGTAAACATGGAGAAGGGCATGCAAGATTTGGTAGTAAATGATATCGATAGAAGTTATTCAAGCTGTCATAATAATTTATTGAAACTACCAGGAAAACAGAAATGTACTGGTATTAGGTGCTACCTACTACTTGGCTCATTAATGTTAAGGTACAGGCTTTATAATTTTACTTTCAAAGTTAGTTATTTGACTAAAAGTACCAGGGCGACAGAAATTAACAGGAATTAAGCTCACCAATGATTGTGAAAACGGATTTCTATTACTAGGTCCAGCAATCGGTTCCATAGTTTGGTCACAGAACTGCAGGGATTTCACAAACTTTAGTATACAACTTCACGTGACTGCTAGCTAGTTTCACCTTATTTTTTCCAAAACCCATCTGAACTCATCTAATACAATGGGTTATTTTAAAATAATAGGTATTCACCATTTGTTATCGATATTTTTCGTTAGTTGCACATCACCATCCACACTCCAACACCTAGTGCGCTTCGAGGAATAGGTACCTCGATTTGTGCCTCAGACGAGTATCTCAAAAATATTCTAGGCCAAATATCTCAGTTACCAAAGATGAAATTCTCGGCTGAACTATAGTAGATATTTACTAGAATAAGTATACCTAGTACCTACAAACTATTCTTCTAGTTACCATTTTATCAGTTAGAGTGTAGTGTATTAGCAAAAGGTTTAGTAATAGTGGATATTATTAATTAATATCTTCAGCGACCTACGAGTATCATAGTACTATTATTAAGACATACTTATACATAATCTTATTGTAAAGATAAATTATTACCAACATAATCATCATCATCATTGTTTCTGGATAAGGCACCGTGATTTGTGCTTATTGACTCGGATCTGCCCCTCGATTCAGAACAAAGTTATCGACCGATTCGGTTATTTTCTTTTATTTTTAATTATTTTTTTGAGATGGGTAGTTCTTATGTTATTAACAGTATATATATTATATTATATAATATATTACTATTAGTTTATGAAAATTAAAGGCCTTTGGCTAAACGTGCAAAAATATTAAGTTCTACAGTTAAGCGGGTCATTTAATATATTTGAAACAAACTTACCGAATCGGTCGACAACTTCGTTTTGAATCGGGGGGCTGAACTTAATTAGTTATAATTAGATACTAGTTTCTCGGAATGCTTTGGATATAATAATTCATATTTTGCTATTATTCATAAATCTGTTCGTCCATGGAAAGGGTAATAAAACATTTTAAGGCTTCTACGAGTATCGTCATCTTATTGATCACACTGTTTACCCTTGAGTCTTATTACCCTTATTCCTCTTTGGCACTGGATCCTTAACTTCATATTGTATGTCTTGTGCGGCAGGAGGTGGAGCGTGAGGCGCCGAACAACGCGTTCGTGATCGTCGTGTTCGGAGTGGTCGGCGCTGTGCTACAGGTATTGAGCTTCCTTACGCGAACCATCTGACTAAGTATAAATATAATTTATTATTGTGACACCTATGCTCATAATCATAATCATAATCATTTATTTATTGTTGTTTTATGTGGTACTTATGTAGTATTTGGAAAAAGTTTCAAACATAAACCCTGCACTAGGGCACATCAACATTTAAAAACATTAACAAAGCCATCTTTACACCTACTGACAAAAACAAAAATATGATGTACAAAACAAAACTTAATCAACAATCTTAAAAATACACATTATAATTCAAAAAAATCTTGCAAAGTATAAAAACATTTACTTGTTAAATATTCCTTTAGGGTCTTAAAGAAAGGGCAATGCAACTTTGCCACACAGCTCTGGCGTTGTTTTTTGTATTCCTTTAGCCAGAAATCAAACCCAGATTATATAATAAAGGACTATATGAGAAGCCAATAGGAGAAAGAACTAGGTCTCTAAACCATCACCTAGTCTAGATAAGGGGAGAAGAAATTGCTAATTTTTTTTCCAGGCGTTAGTTTAATACAACAAATTAAATGAAAATAACCTACTTAACCTAACCTGACCGAGTTAAAAGGTAAAGAATTGCTATTTTGTTTATTTCAGGCGTTGCATTTCCCAACCGAGACAAAGGGTTAAAAACATGCTATTTTGTTAACGACCGAGAGTCTTCTAGGTTATTTTTAAATGTCTAAGGCCGCATACTCGAACTGAGCCGCCAGCCGGCGGCGCGGCCTGGCAAAGTATCGCGGCCGCGCCGCTGTGTTCGAGAATGGTTCCATTTAAATCTGTGCTTTGAATCGCGCCGCACCCGCGCCCGCTTCGCCGCCGCTCAGTTCGAGAATGCGACCTGATGGTTGGCCGAGGTCGTTATGGATATCAATTGGGGAGGCCTACGCCCAGCAGTGAGTGTCTTGAGCCTGAATGAGGAATCGAAGATTAAAAATAAAAGATAAAATACTTAAATCAATCTTTATTTAATTTGTACATATTTCTGTGGCTGATCTACTTAAAATCCGATATCCGAAAGCCAGGTCATAAGTTAAAACACAAAATACGAAAGCCAAGTTAAGGGTAAATCACTGACACAAGGAAACAACGCACACGATCCGAAGGCAGAAAGGTAAGAGCATAAAGGGGAGTATGGTTAAATAGAGAGAGCCAACATTAGACAGTAATGGGAAGAGAGAGAAAGACAGTTAACGAATTCGTTGTCTTTATTTGCGATTGGTTGGCAGCGGCGGACCCGGCTCCACAGTTCTACGTCACGACGCGAGAACAATAGCAACCACCACTTTACACGTTTAACATAAATAATGTATCATTTCTCTTTTTATAACAAATGATAGATGAAAGATCAAAAAAAAAAAACGCCTGTAAAAAAAAATAGCAATAGCAAACTTCCCGCGCAGACAGTAGAAGCCAGACGAGAACTTTTAGGTTTTAAGACCTTAGGCTCTGTCTACCCCTTTAGGGATAAAGACGTGATAATATGTATGTATGTAAGTATGATAGATAGATGAAAGATTCTAATAAATATAACGCCTGTAAAAAAAAATAGCAATCTGCTTAACCTTCTTTATCTAGCTAACGTGACGGTCGCCACGCCTGTTCTTTTTTGAAATTGACTACTCACATGGTCCTCTAATATAAGACCTAAGTTTCATTTCTGGCGAAAAGAAAAAACACAACAACGCCAAGAAGTTGCATAGGCCTTTGGTTATTTTCAATATTTTTTTATATTTATCGGTAATTGATTAAATATTTTAACTGACATACAGTGTGCTGCCGAGCTGACTAGCTTTAAATTCACAGACGGGTTGGCCAGTTTGTTTTTATTGCGCAAGTTGTGGGGTTTGGAGAAGAAATCTTTCGCTTGTGGATATTGGTTTAAGTGCGTTTTAACATAATTGCTTATTTGTAAGATATACATGGATGTCAAAGTCAAGATGTTTAATTTAATTAAGTATGGCCTGCAGCTGTCCCTATCAGTAATCATTTCAATTATTCTTACACAACGTTTTTTTACTTGTTTTTATTTTAATTTGGCTTTTTCCTTTTTAGTTGGTTAACTGACAAATGTATTTTATTTTTTTCGATTAATTTTGACTATTTAATTTTTTGTTTTTTATTTTATCAATCGTTTTATTGTTAACCATTTTGATTATTTTAATGGATATGTATAAAATTAAACATTTTTTGCAATACCTGGAAAAGGTACTAAGTATTAAGAACCATATGTATTTAATATTAAATAAGACCTTATTAAACACTTGGTATGCGAAATAAATACGTTCAAGTAACGTTTTTGTAAGACGAATAATTGTTGTATATCTGAACTATTTCCCCATGGAATTAGGCCGTAGCTCAACCACGCGTGTGCGTAGGCATAATAGTCATTAGGAGCAGTTTTGCGATCTGATCGTGTATAAACTTCTAGTATTTTTTATCAAAGTGATCAATCTCTACGTTTTGCTTGCGGTTTTCCAAGTAGGATTTGAACAATTTGTGGGCTTGACCTCGAACTCCTATACTGTCAAGTTTTTCTAAAAGTATCTCATGTGACATGCGATCATAGGCCTTGCTCATATCTAGCATTATTCCAATTGCATACTTACGTGCTTTGACAATATCTAGGATTTCTCGAGTATAGTCGAATAAAGCCGTTATTGCAATGTAGACCTACCTTTTCTAAAACCATGTTGGCCTTCGACAAGAAATTATATTTTTCACAGAAACAGTTCAATCTCAAGTACATGGCTGGCTCGAATATTTTTGAAAAAGTAGACAATAAAGCAATAGGCCGGAACTGGGTTACATCATCGCTTTTAGTTTTTGTTTTCGGTATGGGTTTGACGATCGAATATTTTAAAATGGATGGGAATGTTGCTTCAAAGAATATCCCTGGACATTCCTGGACATTATTCCACACAGCGCCATCTAGCCCCAAAGTAAACTAATTAAAGCTTGTGTTATGGGATACTAGACAACGGATAAACATACTTAAATACATTTTTCTTTTGTAAATACATACTTATTATACATAGGAGACACCCAGACCAGTACAAACAGACATGTTCATGCACACAAATGTTTGTACTGTGCGGGGATCGAACCCGCGACCTCTGGTGTAGTAGCCAACTTCTTAACCATTACACCAAGTCGGTCGTCAAAAGTCGTCAAAGAAGGACTGGTTCATTGGATATGTAAGTGGCATCAGAAGCACTTCACCACAGTGTTTAATAAGTTTCGGAGGAAACTCATCAGGGCCAGAGGTATTCTTGTTTTTAAGTATTTTCATTATTTGTTGAACTTCTAGTGGGGTCAATGGATTAAGGTACATGGTATTGCTTAAGAGGTGGGTGATCTTAGGTCGAACAGGTGTTTTGCCTTTGTTGTCATTACATGCTCCAACAGAATTGAAATAGTTAATAAAGCTGTCTGCTACGGTGTTCGGTTCATGTAAACTTTCATATTAATTTTCAGCACAATACTCTGTTTACTTTTTATGTTTGATTTTTAGGATGCGTTTGTTTTTACATGCTTTTTTTAATTCCAGGGGTTAACCATTGCTTTATATTATTTTTAATTCTGATTCTTTTTATTGGGATTGTACTGTTGGGAATCTCAGTTAATTTTCCGTGGAAAGCTAAATAGTTTTCATCAATTGATTTCTTATTACTTAAAACTGTAGACCAATCAGTTAAAGAGAGTTCATTTTTAAATAGATTAGATTTTTTTTCATTAAAAATCCTTTTTATAATATAAAATGATTCGGTTGAGTCAAGACCCGGTTGTAGCAAATTAATTAGGATACCCTTATGATCACTTAAACCAAAACCTATAACATCAATAGTAAAATTTTGTTTGTCAAAATTGGTAAAAACTATATCTAAGCAAGTTGAACTATCTTTATGTATTCTACTAGAATACATAAAGATAGTTCAACTTGCTTAGATATAGTTCTACACTACTCTTTTACATTTTGGTTAAAGTTAAAACTCTTGAAAAACTTTATCAGATCTGTAGTTTGTTTTTTTTTACTTTTTTTTTTTTTTTAAGTAGACATGTTAGCTAATATATTAGTACAGTAAAAATTAAAAAGAAAACCTTAAAATAAATATAACTAAAAACTACTAAGAAAATTTTGCACCTGTGGTAAGGTACCCAAGATGCTGGCAGCATTCCCCCGTTGTATAGAAAGACTCACACGTTGTGCGAGGAATGTACCAGCTCTTGGGTCACCTGTAGTTGAAATCAATTTTTTAGCTAGAGTTTTTAAAAGGTTCTGTGCACTCGGACCCCACGGACCCAGGGTTTCGACGCCGAAAGGCACAAAAGTGTAACCGGAACCGATGTTCTGGTACTTTTTTGCCTTTTTATATTCCGCCGCTTCAGCCGCCGCGCCTGCCCGTTTACTTGTAGCGGGAACATGGGAAGGGGCCAGCGTGTCGACGCAGGTCGCATCCCACACCAGCGGCCGGCCCATGGTCCATGGAACGAGTGTCATCCCGTCGGGTCTTTTACCGTCGTCACGTACGATACCTTGCGGCTCTAACATAGCCGGTACGTTGACGGAGGCGAAGGCCCGACGAATGACATCGTTCAAAGCGGCGTGGCGGGACAAGCGGCCTGCACTCCTAACACATGAGAGCCCGTGGTGTCCCAGTGAGTCAACCACAGTACCACAGGGGCAGGTGTGTGATACGCACAGCTCTGCTCCGAGGCGCAATCCCACTGCAACACGCAGTGTATTAGGGTCGAGGCAATTACCCGTATTTGTGCAGGGGTAGGCATTTAGCCAGTGCCCAGACTCTTTACGGGAAACTGCCTCAAGCCTTGCCCGCTCGGAGCCTGAGCTGCATAGAAGCAAACTATTGTGTGCAGCACTGCAGATAATTTCATCCCAACTTCTCTGTGAGTTGGGGCACGCGGGAATTTGGTTAGGCCAGGCCATTTGCCAAGCTTTTTTAGCGTTGTCTAGTTCGAAAATTTCTGATGTCGGAACGGAACGGGAAAGAATTTGTTTGGTGAGGTCGGATGTGCTGTAAGCAGACGATAAAAAAGCTGGTAGAGATACACTTGAAATTTTGCGAATGCCTAGTCCTCCAAATCTTATGGGAAGAGAGGCTTGTGTCCATGAAGATTCATGTAATTTTATATTAAGGACAGTTTCTAATGAAATTTTGATAAGCCTGTCTATGGACAAAAGAAGATTTTGATTAGTCCAAAGAGGGGTTGATCGGAGGAGGTAAGTAAACTTTGGAACGAATAAACAAAATCTCAAAATGAATAAGGCCGAATGGGGGGTGATCTTCACCAAGCGGTCGGATTTTTCTTTAAATTTAGAGATTGAATTTTCAACAAAATTTGGGAAAGAAATCGGAAAAATGGGAGACCCAAGGAGACACAAGGAGATTTTGTCAATAATTTTGATGTCTTTTGCCAAAAGATTAAATTTCTTAATTATAAGGTCTTTGTTTTCCAGCTTTTCAGGAAGGTAAAGTTCACATTTTTCAAAATTTAATTCTAAACCCATTGATTGAAATTTTTTAATAATGTTTTTTAAATCCAATAGTACGATATCTGGTTTGTCTCCTAGGGTTCCGTCATCCAAATACCAAACGTTAAATTTTGAATGCAAGTTTTGAATTATAGGGTTTATAGACAAACTAAAAATGGCCGGACCAAGAGGGTCACCTTGTTGACAACCGACCGCTGAAAGAATTTCTTGGTTTTTGTACATAAGTTTTGTAGGTTCCAAATAGCAGTTGCTTAAATAATTGGTGAGTTCCGGGATATTGTGCCAAATTTCTGTCAACATGGTGGTCCTGTCTACCGAATTAAATGCATTTTTCACGTCAATTTTGAGCAGCACCTCATCTTGTGAATTTGAGTTTAAGAAAGTGCGAGCTGAGTGTACGGCAGCTTCGCATCCACCACTTACGTTAAAACCTAACTGGACAGGAGAAAAATGGCTACTTAATTTAGGCTGTATATATTTCACGGAAATTTTTGATGCCAAACGTCTAAAGGTGGATCCAATTGCTATTGGCCTTACACCACCGTCTTTTTTGGAAAGTGCTACAAGGTTTGCACCGTATAGTATGGGTTTAATCTGAGCATTGACTTTTCCGGCTAGCATTAGGTTAATTAAATTAGTAATCGACAAAACAAGCTTTTGGCCGACGTCACCGATAGCAGCAGAGGTTAAATCTTTTAGGTGCTGTGGAGATAGACCGTCTAAGCCAGAAGCAGAGCCTGCTTTGAAAGAAAAAATTGCTCTGGATATATCTTTTGTCGTGCATTGTATACTGGGTGCTTGGGGTGGGCCGGGGAGTTGAGGTGCTGCTGGGGCCGAGGGGTGTCTGGACTGCAATGCTGCTAGTGTTTCTGTCGAGTCTGGGGACAATACGTCATCGGAAAAGAGGATCCTGGCGGCACCTTTAAGATCTCCGTCGCTAACTTTTTCTTCAACTTTTTTGTATAAGTTGAAAGGCCTTCTCGCAGTGGTGGAAGGCGTCACTGGAGTAAGGTTATAACAGTTGTTTTTTATGATTTGAGTTAATGATGTACGGCTATTGTTTGAATTTGCGTGGAGAATTTGGAATGAAAAAGTGAAAAGATTAGTCCAATCAGTTTCTGTGTTGTTTATTGTACAGTTGTCTATAATTTTTGTAAGTTTTGTAGCGACAGAGATTCTAGCTCCTCGAGGAATCCTCTTTAATATCGCAGTATTTTGCTTTAGACGACTGAGGTGAATATGTAATGGATCAGTGATGTGAACTGTGTCTTGACAGGGAACATTTGAAGATGATGATGATACATTGTCAGCCGAAGTGGTAGGTGTGCGGTGTTTTTTGGTGATATGTATGTGCAAGCCTCGAATGGATGAGAAAGATCTTTGGCAGTTATTGCACATAAAAGTGGTATTGTCACTCAGACTAGACATGAGATATCACACACCCAACTAGAAACAAGAAAATATTGAAATACTTACATCTATAAATGATTCTAAGACATATAAGATAAAAAACACAGGAAAGAATATAAACACAAATTTGACATAAAAAAGTCAGATAAAGACAAAGTCAAAACAGCCTGTCTGGTCGCCCGGGTAACGCACACGATCTTTGGCGTAAACTGTCGAAATGGACAGCTGGTCGCCTAGCGACCGACTGAACGGCGTCCTGTCAGATTGGATTACACAAATCAAATGGCTTGTTGATAGAATTTCGGTAGAAAAAGATTGATTTAAAGCCACCACTTCAATTCCAGAGGCACCACTCAAGGTTTGGGCAAAATGAGGGCAGCTGTTGAGCTTGTACGGTGGGCACTCGATTTTAAAAATACATTTTATGTAGTCGGATCGGTTGACAGTACCTGTCGTCTTTTAGTTTTTCAAATAAAATCTACGTTTAAATCTCCGCCAATTATTACATTTTTCTTTGAGTATTTAGTCTTTGTAAGCTTTAACATATTTTATATCCACTGTAAAAGACTCAAGATCTTCACACTGCACATAGTCCAGGTCATGCCTCAACAAAATGCACACACCTCCCCCTTCATATTTTGATCTTGCAAAAACACTTGCGACATTAAACTTATCCTTCCAAGGCAAGTAGATCTAACTTTGATTTAGTAATCCATGTTTCTGTGATACATAGAGCGTCTATGTTATGTTCCTCCGTTAGGGCTTCAAAGAGATGGAATTTGTTATTTAAACTTCTTGTATTTTGGTAAAGTATTTTGGATTTTTCCCATTAAGACCGAAAAGAACTAAAGGAACTTTTATTTTGTGTATTCCGTTGTGAGCTGTTATGCTGGTTAGTATCTGTTACATTTTTGCTTGTTTTGTTGGTAGTTTGTTCGTTTTCTTTAATTTTCCTGTATCTTTCTTTTTGTAATTTTCTTTCATTCAAGCCTTTCTCATCTAGGTATTTTGAGATCCACAAACCAGTGTTTTTAAAGTTTTTGACACTAGAGAGAAGACATTTTGTCATTCTTTTGCTGAGGAGCTCGATGACAAGTGGTCTGCGCCAGCCTCGTCGAGCAATGCGGTGTAGATCTTCGATATAACCGGATAAGTCTACGTTAGCAAGGTCATAAAAAAGAGAAACTGAAACTCATTCAGTCCATAGAGTACGATTGTTCTTTTACAGACCCTTTCTGGTTTCACAAAGGTCTGTCTGTCGTATGAAATATTATTTGTTGGATGTTTATCTGCATTTTACGTGTTTGAGGCTTCTGGCAAGGGGTCCGGATTGGAAACTATATTTGAATAAGACAATGTAGGAGTGGGGTAAGTAAACTTAAGGGTGAGGGTTATAGATTTAATTTTACTTTCTACTGATATCATCTTTTTCTTAGCCTCATCTAGTTCCGTGCGTAACATAGAGTTACTGTTTTGCTAATTCGCAGATTATTTCATTATTTTTTGTTGACAATGATAAAAGTGCATTCATTTCGGTTTCTACAACACTTTGAACTTTCTTCAAAGTCTTGTATTTTTTGGTCTTGACTTTGGAATTGCACTGTGACTTGTGATCGAAAGGCACGTAATTCATAAAGTACCAAATGAATATTATTAGGAGTAGATTCGCGTATTATTGTATCCCCTGGGGGTGGGCTGCTATCGGACAGCAGTGAGTCATCAATGAGATTCAGATTATTTTTCCTTCTCAAGGTCACATTAGGAACACTTCCTATAATCTGGCTCAAAGATACGGTTTCTCCATTCGGGAACGAGAATAACTGACGTAATAGGTGTATTAGTATTGTGAAGTTTTGGTTGATTGGATTTACACTGGGGGCACACCCAAGCCTGCTTATGCTCGGCGCTCATTGTGTTGTAGAACCTCACCTCGGGAATATTCGCGCATAGCAAATTTATATTTATATAATATTTATCATTGCAATTTGAGCATGTCAAAAATCTTCAATCAGGTATAGTTTCAGAGCAGCCTGCACAAGTATTTTTAACACCAAGTCCTTCCATAATTATAATAACCAATTATCTATGTGTAGCAGCACTTGTTTGCTTGCTGATCGCTAAGATCGTTATTCTATAGGTGACGCTTTACATATTATAATCGTCGCAACCCGGCGAGTTTTGCGCATGCGTACCGCAGACAAGAGTTCAAAGAGTTGTTTACAAACTGCTTTCAAATAAAATATCACATTTCGATAGAACTTTGAAATGATCTATCGAAATCTATCTACAACAGCGTAAAAAGTTGAGTTGAAACCAAATTAAAATTGATTCAAATAGTACAAAAGTAATTTGTTCTGTATGAGTCCTTTTGAAGTAGGACGCTATTAAAAGGTGAGCATAATGAAGTGCTGAATGTAAAGACAAATTTTAATATTTTAAAAGATGTTGTGTTACATTTTCATAGCACGGTATAGATGATACGAGAATGGCATGATTAAGGTAGATGAAAACAACATGAGCTTGTTTTAACACCGTTGTTAAAAATCTCAACATAATGAAGACGTGCATTAACAATTTTTA
This sequence comes from Udea olivalis, assembly GCA_947369235.1. Classification (NCBI taxonomy): domain Eukaryota; kingdom Metazoa; phylum Arthropoda; class Insecta; order Lepidoptera; family Crambidae; genus Udea; species Udea olivalis. The sequence continues at coordinate 202,299 of OX376352.1, read as the reverse complement.
ATATCTTTTGTTCACTGTCAACATTGCTAGACATTTTGTTAAATGTGTCCAGGTAGTCGCGTTCGTGATGGCGTGCCAGCTAGCGCGTCGCGCGCGCAGCCTGCGCGCAGACGCGTGCTCGGATGAGAAGGCGTGCGCGGTGCCGTGCGCGGCGCCCATGCGCGACGACGACAGCGACTCCCAGCCGCCGCCGGGCTGGCGCAAGCGCGCCAACCTCGGCATGTACACCATACTGGACAAAATTTTCTAGCAGGTATGTCAAATATATGAGTACATAATACCGAAAAACTTAACTCCAAAAGTCACAATCACGAATTTCAATGTTCCGAAAATCAAAATTCCGGATTGTCATAAATCCGTTTATTAAATTTCCGAAATTTTAAAACTCCGAATGTTCAAAAGTACGAAAGTCAGAATTCCGAATTCCACAATAATGATGTGAAACATAAACTCTCAAATGTTGTATGCTCAATAAAAGCATGAATGCTTTCTGGCGCTTTGCCGGCCGGAGCCGCGGCACGCTCGCTTCGGTCGCTCGGCTAGCCCGTTTTGGTCCAGTTCTAACTTTTTTTTTTACTATCGTGGGTCCTCATGGATACCTTATGTCGGACTTCTACCGACTAAAACCCCACGGGACTCGACCTCAACACTCCAGCGGCGAGGCGTGGTCCCAGTTCTAACCTAACCTAGACAATCAATCCTGTGATTAAGTTAGACAGCTTAATTAATACACAATGTTTAAGATATTTTTGATAAATATATTCTTTAATTTTAGCAATGAATTTTCGGAGTTTTGAAATTCGGTATATTTCAACTCGGAATTAAGTGATTCGGAATTTTTGGGTGTTCTCCAAATATATTGACACGATTGTGCCCTGTTTTGAGTTCACGCTTTAAATGATAATTTTCATAAGCGAACGAGTCATTAGGACAGCTTAGCTTAATAATTGGAACACAATCGGAGACATCGGCTGTTCGCTATTCCAACGTGGCGTACAGTAGCTCGTGAGCAATCCCCGCTGTGTCGTATGCAGAGGGCGCTAAAAATGTTACTGGTCGCTTACCCTAAATAGGATATTCATTGACAGTCCTCAATCGCTTTTAAACAAAGTCGAAAAATTGGTGTAATGTATTCCTTCCTGTAGCTTTCATAATTATGTAGGTAACTGGGATTATCCCGGTTAATTGTGTTATAGTACATTATGATATAAGTGCGGTAAGTTGAAAATTACAGCCGAGGCGATATTGCTAGCCCGAGCCGTAGGCGAGGGCTACAAGAAAGCAGAGGCTGTAATTATCAAAGCGCACGTATGTCATACGACGTTTTATAACATATTTGAGAGGAAATAAATAAAAATCGGACTTTCTAAAACGAATAAAATCTTTAATCACTTGCTAGAGCAGTTAGAAAATGTTTACTTGTTCACAAATTAGCGATGCGCGCGCATCAGGCATTTTTTTAAGGCAAAAGGCATTAAAAATAGCCAGTATTACTAATAAAGTAGATTAATATTTCTGTGTTTTTGTTACAGATGGTTGTAATTTATTGTCAAAATTAAATAAATTAAAGAATTAAATGTTTATTTATTATATTTCATCTCCCAAAGTTAATTTTATTCATAAAATGTTGACCTCTTTTCTGACATAAAAACTCTTTGCTAAAATTTAAAAAAGTACCGTTCGTTTTAGACGGAGCATCTTGCTAAACCGTACGTTTTACCATAATAAAAAAAACTCGTGCGTTTTACATTACATTACTGCACAAGTGCGTAATGAGATACATTACGTTATTGAAATTGGTGAAATAAGAGACCCTTTACGAGCAAATATGTTATAAAATAAATAAATAAACAATCTTGGTCATTGAATATCGTCCGCCTTGTGTCGGAATACGATCCTTTTAAGCTGAGAAGCGGCTTAAAACCAACAGCAACAGGGTTTGTTCTGAACAAGTTCTGTGATTGTTACGATACCCAGCTGCGTGATAGAAACTGCGCTGCGTGACAGCTTACCACATTCTTGCTTGCTACTGAGGTTGGGTTAGGAAGGTGCTGCCAAATAATTGATGTTATACTGAGGTTATTAACTTAAATTTTAGGACGCGCAGAGCGCGGAGACGCGCTCACCCCCGCGCTCGCCGCGCGCTGCACGCTCGCGCCCGCGCCGCCGCCCCGCGCGCAGCCGCCGGCGCCCCCCACCCGCGCAGTGGGCGCCCGCTCCCGCGCCCCCCGCGCCGCCCGCGCAGTGGGCGCCCGCCCCTGCACCGCCCGTGCAGTGGGTGCCCGCCCCCGCGCCCCCCGCGCTCGTGCGCGACCTGCAGTGGGACGCGGTGCAGGCGCAGCTGCGCGCGCGCGCCGGCCGCCCGCCCACGCCCTCCGCGCCGCCCGCGCCTAAGCAGCCTACGTTGCTCATTTTGCACGCCGATCTATAAAGCCTAACCGTCGCAACGTTTTTCAATTTCTGTGCAACCGAGTTTATGAAAAACTTGCACGCAATGTGAAGAGAGCTGCAGACATGCTGAAAACTCAAAATAAATATGAAAAACCAACCTTCCACTCGGCAGCGGTGCTTCTGTTGTAATGTTTCCTTTTATCTGCCAGTTTTTTAAAACTTTACTATTTGTTTTCGTTTTTTTAGGAGGCGTCGATTGACCTTAAAGACGATACTCTTGTGATATTTTAATTGATTCGGCGCGAGAGGTGCGCCCGAGGGGCCCAGTGCCATTGATTGCGGAATGGGGAACATCCCCATGTTTTGCCATTGTATTATTATTAAATCTCAAAATGTTGGGTCATTTAGTGAGGTAGAGATAGTAAGTGTTCTACTAAGGTTATATACGTACCTAAAAGTTAATGTTACGTCATTTAGAAGATGTGGATAATAGACCTTGCGTCTCCAGGAGTTGCCGTGACCCAGTTAATTCACTATTGTTGATATAACGAATTTAAAGTATTCATTAGACTCGCCACTGCCAAAAAGTATAATTTAAAATGAACTGTAAAATAATAGTGTAACCTATTTTAAATAATTTTGACGAATCTGTTTCCATAACCTTTCCACAACGACTTCATAACATTCCTGTTAAATACTCTTTTGGTATACTTTTATATATTGTATGACCTTATAAGGTATCTAAATAGTGATATAGTGTGTAACGACAGATGGACGCGACCGGCGAATTCTTCCAGTAATAATCTGATATGGTTAGTGATATAACAAGTGATTTCCCACTCAAGTCTGTCTATATTTTTTGCACTACGCACTAAATTATATAAAAATCTTGAATCTATTTTTGTACCTTACGTTTCATTTGTTAAATTATGAAACTATGTTAAATTGGTATAATGTCACCGCCACGATATTAGTAGGTACGTATCGTGTCATGTTTGTAACGAAAACAGACTGCCATATTAATAGTAAGTAAGTAGCTGAAGAAATGTAGGAATTGTTTAATCGACTCTAGTGGTTATCGTAGCGCCTAGGTGTTCCTCGTCTTGCCTGTCTCGTCAAAGAGACGGAGTTGACTTACTGTTCTATCTAATAAAGTATCGTTGATTATTCCTATATTGAGCTAATGTTGAAAAGTATATTGAAGTTATAATTCGAAGGATATCGCGGACGTAGTGCCGACTTATGGTATAATTATCAAGAATACTGTTTGTTGTAGTACCCTCTTGCCCTGTAGCGCGACGTTCGAGAGAGTCTTATGGTGCTATACTCTGACAACCACTTAGAGCTACGTTCGACTGATCTGATAACATTTTGCTGTGATTTGCGAACATTTTGTGAACATCACACCCCTATTGGGAGCTGCAGGTTTATTGTTTGCCTTGGTGGAGACAGCAGTAGCTGTTCACACTCGCTAATGAAATCTAATTCTAATGGTGTGACTACCGGAGTTGATATAACAATAAGGTATATCAACTACTATTCCATCAGTAAAGCTACAGCTCTCGTGGTCTAGGACATAGTTCGTCGCTCCCAGTAGCGCTGGTTTCGTATGTCTGGTGCCAAATAGTTTTAAGTATATGTCCACACCCGAGCATAGCGGGTTGCTATACTTACCCTATTTTTTCTTAAAATTAGTGGTTGATGAATAAATGTTGCCAATTTTTATGTTTAATATTGCCTTTAATCCAACACAATGCGGTACGCCAACATATGATTGTTTTGCGAAGAAGTTCCACTCTCGCCTTGCATTTAATCACAATTGTAGCACAATCTATGGAGTTCTCATTTATTGTAAATGTGAAACAGTATGGCCACCAGACAGCTCACGGCATCAGTAACTAGACAATAAGGACCGAACGATACGCACAGAAGCGTTCATAGTTATGTTTTATCGTAGACAATATCAAACTATACTATTTGTAAGAATAAAAGCAATAAAATTTTATTTTTATACTATTTTGTTTTATATTTTAACCCTTACCTATTGCTTGCGATCGCCGTGTTAATAAATTCATTTGGATTTTATTAAAAAATATTTATTTCAAACTTAGTTCTCTGTGGTTAACGTCTTGTGACCGTGATTTCATTGATGATGACATTTCTAAGAATTTAAGTTGCGAGAGCTCATTCCTAAAAATAAAAAATCGATCAACCAATCCCTATCATACGGACTACGAGTAGGTATAGTATAGTATATATAAATAAAATAAATATGCTCCAGACAACACACCTCTTGTAATGGTCTCGAAGTAGGGATTGATATCCATGTGTTACGAGGTACCACACAAGGAAATAAGCCAGGGGCGTCTCCCAGAACACCCAGACCCGAGTCAATTCAGAAAAGATCGTTTCCTGAATTGACCCGACCGGGAATCGAACCCGGGACATTACGGAAATCGAGGCGAGAAACCGTGCTACAGCGCATCGTCATTATATAACAAAAATGTTCATTAGTTATTATTTGACAGCGAACACTGGTTCATTTGGGTTACTTTTGGATATACCTAATAAGTTTGCAAGAATTCGTTTTCAGAAGTATCGTAAAGTTTATAGTAATTTAATAGGTAAGTGCATTTTTTTTGGTATCATTCACAACTAACAACATTTCTGTCTCGCCCATTGATTGACTAGCAGATAATTCTTTAACTTTTAGTTCGCCATTCGTCCTCGCTATTGTAGTGGAAGAATTCCGAAATAAACAATAAGTACATTGTAGTGGAAGGATTACGAAATAAACAATTAATGGAAAGCAATAAAAATAGCTACGACCTGGTATGAATAATCCGATGGGTAAAGTGGGTATCGTTGTTACTGTTGATATCTGATCTGCTAGAAAAGTATGAGTAAAGTAGATATGAAAAACAAGCATTGTTAAATGCTAAAATAATCAAAAGTAATAAGTATGAGTAACTCTGTGATAGTGGTGGGGACTGGGGCGGGCGGGACGCGGGACCTCCTCGGCACGTGTCAGCCGCGTATCGCCCGCACGCGGTGTATTAGCGTGAGTCATAGATGGATATTGTTGACATTGTATGCCACTTTTAAAAACAATGTTATGATATTTGCACTAGTATTAGCCACTAGGCTACCTGTCGGAGTTGTGGCAACTCTGGCACAAAGGTTAAAAGGTAGAGAATGTCGTAGCCTCGGGCGCACCAACTCGGATCGTGGATCCGAGATCCGTGGTGGCGAGATATTCTGGTCCCGACTTCAAATCTGGCCAGTGTGTTCATTGTTGAAATTCATGATGGAAAAGCGCGATAAAAAACCGAATCAACACTGATAACGGCAGAAGGCTCACCACCTTCTACGTTGGTTGTTAATACTATTAGTGTAAAGTGGGCCTCTGAGTGTTCCGTTGACGGCAACATTCACTTTCCTCTGACTACCCAAAATTCTCTTTTCTTTCATTTTATTGAACCTAATGAATTCGCGCGTTGTCAACCGCGCGAGGTGGTCGCGTCCGCTGCATTATTGCGAAAATTGGAGTGAATACGAATAAGAATAGTTAACAGCCTAGAAGACTACTGCGCGGGCTCGGCCTATTGTGCGCGGCTGCAGCCGGCGCGCGTATGACTCACTTGTTTACGAGTTAGACGCGTTATAATGCAGAGCGAACAGGAATTTAACAATGAGGATGAGACAGGATCAATTAAAAACGGTATTGAGATGGAGAATTTGCTAAGTAATAATGAAATTGAAAATGAATGTAAGTAACAGTTTAGAAAATAATTGCGATGAGGCGAAAAATGTAGAGATATTATACGATTCCCAAGAAGGTTTAGAGAATAACAGTAAATCAATTATGAGAATTCATAGCGATGAGAAATCTTCGGAAGGCAGTGAGCAGTGGGAGTGAAAAGTCAAGAAGAAAAAGGGCAAAAAACTGAATATTGAGAAGGAGTCCGAAAAAACATCTAAAGAAATTCTTCCAAAACAGTTCGGTTATTAAAAGAAAATAATGTCACGAACATTTGCAGAGTTAAATACTTGAACCCTCACAAGGTTCGTTTAGAGTTTGAGGACAATAATACTGCTCAAAAGTTATTAAACTATTCAAATTTAATTGCAAAAGGATGGTTATTATACAAAGCAATGGAAGTTACTTATTGCTATGGAGCTATCAAAGATATAGACCTAGACTTAAAAGAAGAACAAATTCTAGAAAATTTATCTTGTCCTTCAACCAACGTTACTGCAGTTAAACGTTTAGATCGGCGAAGCAAACCCGGTGAAGAAGGAAGTTGGATACCGAGTGAAACCGTGCGCTTGTGCTTTAAAGGAGCTGCCCCACCCCCCTACGTTTTTGTCGATAGTCTCCGTATCAAAGTTGACCGCTACATTTACCCAGTAACTCAGTGTCACAAATGCTGGAAAATAGGTCATAGTGTAAAAACTTGCTCTTCAAAGAAGATGACTTGCCCTAAATGCACCGGTGACCATGAAAATTGCGAAACGAAATTATACAAATGTATTAATTACTCTGGGAACCATCCGTCCTTTGCTGAAGTTTGTTCCACCTACATCAAAGAAAAACGCTTGAGGGAGTTAATAGCGGAGTTTAACTGTACTTATAGAAGAGCACTAGATATATATGTTGTCCCATCCCCCACTAACTTCGAAAAGCGGGAAGCAAGATTTAACAATGGGCCAACAAATGAGAACTTGGATATACTTGATCCAGACTCTTTTCCTGAAATATCACCAGGATGTAGCGCATAACCTGTTTTTGAGCCCGAGGCCCAATGGAGTCACTCTGATTGGAGAACACCTTTACAGAATGTAAATACAAGCGCTAAAACCAAAAAGGAGAAACGTAAAATTGAACGTCAAGATAGAGACAATGAGTTCACCTGGGAGCAATTTACAGAAAATGAGATGGAGTGTGATAATAATAATCAGAGAAATAATAATAATAATAATAATCGTTTGCGGTAGAAACACTGGGCCCGTGGAGCTCGGACGCGAAACAGCTCTGTAAAACAATCGCGTCCAAATTGGTCCATGCTTCGGGCGACCCTAGAGCTGGAGCATACTTTGCTCAGCGCCTGGCGCTGGCTATCCAGCGCGGTAACGCTGCCAGCGTCCTGGGGTCAATGGCACAAGGACCAATTTTAGAAGATATTTATTCACTGTAAATATTTATTTTAACGTATTTTTTAATTTTATTTTTCGAAGTGTTAATATTTGTTTTAGTAATGTAAATATATTTAAGAAATTATAATTGGTTAAAAAATGTAAATATCTTATAAGAAATGAACATTAAAATATTTTTATTAATATCAGAGCAATAAAAATGAAAATAATGAAAAGCCTTTTCAAGAATTACTGTCACGCGTGAAAGAAATAATATTCCTTAAAAATGTCGATGTATACCTTAAGATCAAGAACATTTTAAAAAACTGTCTAGAATGGCTTACACTAGTAGTTGTGAACTTTATTTCTGATTGGCCAATTGTTAAGAATTTACTACAGTTTATTAATTTCAATGGCGGGCCCTGAGAATCCCGCTAATCTCACTTTATGCCAGTGGAATGCTCAGAGTATTTTGAAAAAAACCATTTGCTTCGAAGAGCTTCTTTGTCAGGAGAAAGTTCACATTGCTGTCGTCAGTGAAACGTGGTTGAAACCAAATAGTGCCTTTAGAGTTCGTAATTATAATATTTATAGAAAAGACAGAGATGATGGCTTCGGCGGAGTAAGTATTTTAATTAATAGATCTATAAAATCAAGAAATGTATCGTTTTCTCTAGCTAATTCAGGTATTGAAGTATTGTGTGTGAAAGTAGCAAACTGTAAGCCAGTAGAAAACGTTGTAGGTGTTTATTGCCCAAACAGCGTCAATACAAACCAGCAAGACTGGGATCGCTTATTTTCGGCATTCCCGCGTAAATCCATAATACTTGGTGATTTTAACGCACATCACTTAGGCTGGTCTTGCAAAGTAGATCCAAGAGGTAATCAGATTTATAATTCAACAATAATTGATAGTAATATTGTATGTTTGAATAACGGTGATTTTACGTGGATGCGGCTAGTTATTATTTTTTTACTAAAATCATCTCTAGATATTTCGTTTGTGACTTCTGACATTGCGCTTAACTTTAATTGGACCGTGTTGAAAGAAACTTTGGGTAGTGATCATTTCATTATTAAGCTGTGTACCCAGCAGAAGCCTACTAGTATTGACATTAAAGTTGCAACAAAAAGGAATTTTAAAAAAGCAGATTGGTCTGCTTACCGCGATCAACTAAATGTATCGTTTGACAATTTCGTGTACCCAGCCGAACCTCAGGCTGCCTATGATTTATTTGTTCAGTACTTAAACGAAGCCGCAAAGTCAACTATACCTCATAAGAAGCCTTGTCTCAAACCGGAAGCAAATTTTGTTCCTAAGCCTTACTGGAATGCAGAACTCTCCAAAGCGGTAGCCATTCGCCGGCTGGCCTTATCTTCATTTAGAAAGAACCCTACTCCTCAAAATCTAGAAACTCTTCATGAAAAAATAAAATTAGCCCGGGACCTAATAAGTCGGGCTAGAAGTAAGAGTTACCAAGAGTTTTGCTCTACAGTAGATAGTAACACGACCTCATCACAAATGTGGAATAAAATGCGATGGCTAAAAGGTTTCAATCGATCACATAATACGTATGTAGATATAGAAAGTGGCAACCAACTTCTGCAATCGATAACACCCGACTATGTAACGCCTCCTTCACCAACATTTTCAACATACAATTCTCCGCTTGACACCCATATCTCAATGCAGGAGCTTATTGAATGTATCAAAAAAAAGGATACATCTCCTGGATGTGATGATATTTCGTACTCAATGATCAAATATTTACCTTTAAAAGCCAAAAACGTGCTGCTTACTTTATTCAACTGCTTTCTTACCCATAGCTTTGTCCCTTCACAGTGGCGTGACATAGAAATCGTTCCGATTCCAAAGCCTGGTAGAAGCAATAATGCCCTATATCACTTACAGTCTGTCTATGTAAGATATTCCACTCAATAATTAATGTTAGAATAGAATGACTACTAGAGAAAAACAATAGCTTTTCTAAAGATACCACAGGTTTTAGGAGGTGCAGATCTTGTTTAGACAACATAAGTTATCTGGTGACTAGAATACAAACAGGATTTTCTAAAAGCGCTACGACCATCGGCTGCTTTTTAGACATTGATAGTGCATACAACAATATAGAAAATACAACACTCTTGGCTAAGTTGGATAAATTACGTATAGGCAGAAACATTTGCAGATACTTGTGGAACTTTTTACAAGAAAGAAATCTTAAAATATGGATGGATGGAATAGTATTAAGCAGGACTACTAGCAGAGGTTTAGCTCAGGGGGATCCCTTGTCGCCACTCTTGTTTAATGTTGCCACCTTGAATATATGCAATGAACTTGAACTAGAAAATATGTTCATCTCACAGTACGCGGATGATTTTGTTTTTTATTGCTACTGTTACTGTATTAAAGACGGTGAAAAGAAAATTCAGGAAACTTTAGATAAAATTGACAGCTTACTTTCAAATATTGGTTTAAAAATATCGACAGAAAAGACAAAACTTTGTATTTTCAAGAGAGGTTTCAGACAGGAAAATATAGATATCAAGTATGAAGGAAAAAACTTAAAAGTGGTAGATAGTGTAAAATATTTAGGACTATGGTTGGACAAAAATTTAAAATGGGGTAAGTATATTAATGAGACTAAAGAAACAGTGTTTAATTATTTAAAAATATTCAAAATACTATCAGGGCCAGGATGGGGTGTGCATCCTAATCATTTGAGGAGGTTATACATTGCTATTGCCCGTAGCTGGCTCGACTTCGCTGGTTTTCTGTATGGTAATAGTTGTGATACGCATTTATCCAAATTAGACAAAGCTCAAAATGCATGCCTACGAGTTATCGGGGGATTTATAAAAAGTACTCCAATTCATGTAATGGAAGCAGAACTAGCTTTGCCACCTTTGTTTTTACGAAGACAATATCTCGCTGACAAATTTTGGCTGAAAAATAAAGCTGTTAGTTTAAATTTACTTACAAATATTTTGGATAATCTACACAATTTAAGCAATAACTTATTTTGGCGACGCAAAAAAAAAACATTGTTGGTAATTTCACACGAACGTTACAAAGACATGCCGATGTTTTGTAGCAGGAATCTTGAAATGTTCTCTTTAAATACACACATCAAAAGTGTCTAGGGATCAAGCATTTTTATGCGGATTTCTTGAGATTGAAATGTGGCTTTGTAATAAATTTATGATTTTATAAATTTATATGGATCCTTTTTGGTGCATTTCATAATTTGAAACAGGAACTGTCAATCAAATTCGAGTAAAAGATGAAAATCAGCTGTCAATTTTTTCCCTATAAAAACATACAACGCATTGAAGACATTATTAGTGCTACTGTTTCCCTACTACTGATTAAAACCAACGTTATTATGGAGCGGCGACGTCATTTAAGCAGGGAAGAAATGCTCAGAGCCGTGGGAATGATAGAAGCTGGTTCCCGGCAACGTACTGTGGCTTTAGCTCTAAATACAAGTCAGAGTGTTATCAGTCGACTTTGGACACGTTACCGAAGAACTGGTACCGTGGCTGAGCGCCATGGAGGACGGTATCGCTGCACCACACGGAGACAAGACCGATACATTCAAACCACAACTCGAAGAGCTCCAACAAGAACCGCCACGATGTTAGCCGTGAGGCTTCATCACTCTTCAGGGAACTTAATTAGCGACCAAACAGTCAAGAACCGCTTGCATGAAGTGAACCTTCATTCCCGAAGATCGCTAAGGGTACCACCTATAGCAATGCACAATCGTAGGATTCGATATCAATGGGCTCTTGAACACAGAAATTGGGCAGAAGAACAATGGCGTTTCGTGTGCTTTTCTGATGAGTCTCGTTTTGGTATGAGACCGGATACAAGACGTATACGACACTGGAGAACCCCTGGACGCCAACCGCGATTAAAATCCTGCCAGGAAGTCCATCCTTATAGTGGTGGAACCATCATGGTATGGGCGGGTATTTGGATCGGCGGAAGAACTGAGTTGATTTGGATCAGAGGCAACCTCAACGCTCAAATTTATGCTGAGACGATTGTATCAGAAGTCATCGTTCCTCTACAAGTGCAAATCGGTCCCTTATTTCAGTTAATGCATGATAATGCACGACCGCACACCGCAAGAGTTGTAAGACAGACTCTCGCCGCAGCTAACATCAATGTCCTGCCCTGGCCTGCTCGCCAGACTTGAACCCGATTGAGCATGCATAGGATATGCTACAGAGAAGACTCATTTGAAGAACTCATTTTGAGTATGCCAAACCGATGTTCTTGTGTTGTTAGTGTTCGCGGTAGAAACACGGATTATTAATTGTTTAAGTTACCCAATAAAAATTTAAAGAAAACTGTTATTTCAGTCTTTTTTTCGAACTTTAATGTTAGTGGTTCAAATGTCAAAAATCTCTTTATTAGGAAAATGGCAAATTTCTTTATTAATGCAAAGGTGACTTGGTTTATCGTTACTGTAGACAAACGAAAACACTTTATTTGATGAATCCTTAAAGAACATTTTAATTAATATCAATCAGGAGAAAAGTTTTTGCAAAAATATATGTTGATCCCTAGACACTTTTGATGTGTGTACTTGGGTTAACAATATAGATTTAAGCGATCATTTAAAAGCAGATATTGAAAGTATTGATAAACCAAAGCGCGTTTCTGATAGCAGACATCTCCTCAACATTTGTAACACAATGTTGGTTGTTCAGTATTCTGGCTTTTATCAAATTTTTACAGATGGTTCAAAAGTAAGTATTGGTAATGGTGCTGCATTTTGGGATTCGGAAACTGGGTACAGTATAAAATTGCGTATAAATTCAAATAATTCTAATAAGCAGATTGAAATGATAGTAATAGTAGAAGCGCTGTCGTATATAAATAGCGTAAATAAGGATAAATTTGTTGTGTTTACGGACTCTGAAAGCACTATTCAACACTTAATGAGGTGCACGACGTTATTTAGGGGTATTCCATTGGCATATGTAATAATTGATTTGATTCGTAAGCTTAAACAAGACAATAAAAGTGTGGTAATTCAGTGGCTTCCGTCCCATATCGGCGTTCAGGGAAACGAGACTGTGGATCGACTTGCAAAAGAGGCTATTGAAGAAGGGGATCATTGTCATTATTTACCACTACACACAGACATTTTGTCCGAAGTCAAAAGAAAGGGTTTCATTACATGGTCGGAATATTTTGATAAAAGATCGCTGACAAAAATAATTTGGTACAAAAAAAGGAGCCCGAGAAAGAGTAGGCTGCATCTACTCTTTCTCGGGCTCCTTGGTTTGAAAAAGCGAATATCAAAAGAAATGACTTGGTTATGGCTTTGAGGCTTCGTTCTGGTCATATCCCATTAAACAGCTTTGGTTTTATGATGACAAAGATTCCTTCTCCCAACTGTGATATTTGTAACGTTGTAGAAGATGTGTACCATATAACCATGGAATGTTCTCGATCTGAGGCCTTAAGGGGTAAACTGTTTACAAATAGATATGAGGTTGAAGCCTGTTACAGCATTCTTTCATTCCCTGATTCACCTACAGCCAAAATACTTTACGAAGCCATACAAATTATTATTAAATCTAGATAAGATACTGTTTTCTAACTTTATGTAAATTAGTGTATTTAAGTGAAACTTATAGGGGTGTCATGTCTTCAGATAAAACCCCTCTTAAATAAAGAATAATAAATAAAAAAAACCTTATGAAACATACCATATTATAAAACATATTAAAACAAAACTAGCTCTGGTATTTATGGAATCGCCCCTTGCTTAATTAAACAATGTGCAGAAGAACTCACCATAAAGTACACTTTACTAATAAATCAGTCCTTTCAAGAAGGATCCTTCCCCGATTCTTAAAAAACATCATTAGTTAAACCAATCCATAAAAAAGGCGACATGCACAGATGCTAACAATTACCGTCCTATTGTGTTACTACCGTCATCAGCAAAAATAATAAAAGTAGCAATGTCTAAACGTCTTTCTTCCTTCCTAGATAAATGTTATCTACTCGATGATACTCAATTCGGTTTTCGAAGGAACAGAAATATAGTATTAGCTGTCTACAAATATGTACAAACGATCCTAGATATAATCAATTAGAAGGAGTATGCTGTGTGATTGCTGCTTGATATGAGCAAGGCTTACGATAGGGTAAATTACAAAATCTTATTGGAAAAACTGTAAAGACTCGGAATAAGAGGCCTAGTATTTAAATGGTTGCAATCGTACCTAGAGAATCGTTATCAACATGTAGAACTTCAACACATACATACATTCCATCACGCCTTTTTACCAACGGGGTAGGCAGAGACCACATCTTTCCACTTGCTACGGTCCTGACACACCTCTTGCGCTTCTTCCACTCTCATTAATCCTTTCATACATGCTCGTCGATTATGGGTACTCTTGACCTGACCTTTTCTGAGCACGTCTTGGACTTGTCTTAAGTTTATGATGTGGGTTTTGTACGGTCGACCGAAACAGGGATTTGTTTATGACGAGATGGTGGACAGCCGACGTGTTTTCAAAGTGTTTTCAAAAGTAGGTTAGGTACGTCCGTCTAGGCCTTCCCCTTTCAACAGCTCCATCCACCCTCGCCTTGTAATTTTTTTTCGTTAATCGCCTTTCATCCATCCTTTCCATATGCCCAAACCATCTTAACATTCCCATCTCAATTTTTGTGACAACATCCTCTTTCACACTACATCGCTCTCTTACTATGCTATTCCTTACTTTATCACTCAATGTCACTCCTGCCAAACTTCAACACACCAGTTTTAATACGGGTGAAATTGAACACGTAAGATCTGACCTCTGCCTAGTAACCGGCACCATTCCCCAAGGAAGTGCTGCATTCTCTTTCTTGAATGACTTACCTCAATCAATCCTTTTTGATAGTATTTCTTTCGCAGATGATATTTCTGTCATTTTACCTAGTTCAAACACAAAACTCACTCGTAAAAGATCTAGATGAGTTATTGGATTCTATTACGGACTGGCTTGACTTACATAACCTACAGTTAAATCTTAAGAAATCTAAACTAATTCACTTAAGCCATACCAAAAAGCAGCTTGAGATATAAGTTGTAGATAACTTAATTAGCAAAATTAGATACTGTAAATTCAGCCACTATGTTGGGTATTGATATTGATTCTCATCTAACTTGGGAACACTACATTCAGAAACTAGCAAGCAAATTATCCTCTTTCATATACGCATTGGGACTTACAAGGGTCACAGACTTAAAAAAACACTCTCCGCTCACTACGCGTACTATGCCCATTCGCGTCTCTCTTACGTAATCATACTGTGGGGCAACTCCTGTAGCATCCATGAGATATTCGTGTTGCAGAAAAAATATATTAGAGTATTAGCTAACATTGTCCAATTAGATTCTTGTAAACCCCATTTTGAAAGGCTCAATATATTAACATTATCATGCCTGTATATTTTAGAAGCTTGTAAATTTGTAAAAAAACACTTAGACCTACTCACCAAAAACAATTGATAGATGTAACGATCAAAATAAATTGAAAATGCCATTCTCCAAATTAAATTTTTTTCCTCTGCTCCACATTCAATGATGATCAAAATATATAACCACATCCTAAACTCCATTAAAAATATTGAAAAACCTACAACCTTTGAGAACAACTTAAAACAATTTCTTATAGCAAAATGTTATTACAGCGTTACTGAGTTTTTTGAAGAGAAGTTAAATAATATTAAATATAGGCCTCACAACTTTTGCAGTACGTACACACTTCACCTAACAACACAACACACAAGCATTTACTATAACTAAGCTTTTAAATGTAAATAGTTTGGTTTGTGCAATAAAAATGTGTAATAGTAATATTAATTAATGTATTGAAAATAAATATAAAATTGCAACGCCCTAGTACAGGGCGTCACATGTACCTACACTGTAACCCTTATAATTGTCATCTCATTGCATGTGACGTGCAATTAATGAATGAATAAATAAATGAATACCCCGTTTGGGATAAAGTCGTGATGTGTGTATGTACCTATGTCTATGCAGTTTTACATCATGAAGCGTTTTCATTTTTAATTTGCTTTTGTCGCCTACATTCAGCAGATTTTCGTCAAAAGTGTCATCAAATGCTTCTTTAGGAAATTATTAATTCAGATTTCAGTTCATCATACAGGTGAAATATTCTTACAAGTTGCGATGTTAGTTATCAAGATTATGATCTTCAGAATTGACAGGAGGGTACCTACCGATACTTTATGAAATAAATAAGTTAATGTCTATAAGACCACTTTACATAGACACAGTAGGTATTTTATATTATATATAGGTACCTACTTACTTTTATATGAAAGAACTCCCAGACATATAAATATGTACCAACCCAAAATATTTGGAAGAGGTGTGATCGACCTTCAACCTAAGGAGACAAGAGAGCCAGTCAAGATTGCGCCTGAAGTGCCAGAGAGTTTTGCCGCTGACTATCTCTGACCCCAAACTGTAGTTTACATTATTTTTGAAGCGTGTTGCAGCTGATGACGAGGCGATTAGCCAGATAGCGAAATGATAAGATATGGAGTAGTTCACCTGCCACACCGTAGCCGTACGCGCTCGTCGCCGTAGTGCCGTGCTGCCGGTCTTCGTCGATGTACATCAATCAAAAATCTCTGAAACGTTAGACAAATGATGATTAGGTGATTGTAGGTTTAAAGTTCGGGGGCGATAAATGAATCTAGTCCAACAGAAGACTTCGCAATTGTTACTTTTAAGTTTGTTTTGAATTTCGTTTTAGGCTTATGAAAGCTGGCAGATAATAATAATAGTATATTTCTAAAAAAACTAGTAATGGAATTGTGTGTGATGATTCGGTGATGAAGGATTGGTTAGATTGGTTAGTGTTGGTGGGAAGTGGTGCATGTGAGCATGTTCTGTTGTGGGAAGGGCGCAGCTGGGGGGCGGCGCGCGCGCCTCGCAGGGATTGTGCTCATGCATATTAATCTTGTATTAATGGTAAGTTTTAAGATTTTTTGCGAATTAAGACTTTATCTAATACAACGTTTTACTGAAAACTTCATTAGAGCTTCATCATCATCCGTGCGGTCTATCCCGGGTTCACACCCACACTGGTGTGTGAGGTCCCAGGGTCCACCTTTCTTATTTTCTTGGCCCACTTCGCGCGGTCTTGGGCATCCTCTGCGTTGAGTTTGTTGGCACGCTATCACCCTTAATGACGTCGAGCCACCGCTTCCTGGGTCGACCTCTTCTACCGGTACCTGGCGGAGGCGGCATGGCCAGACATTTGTTGCCCACCGATCTCCGTGAGACATGACCATACCAACGAAGGCGGCACTCCTGCAGCTTGTCTGCGATGTCCCGAACACGAAGGCTGCCCCAGATGTGGGTGTTACGCACGCGATCTTTGCGTGAGACTCCACACATTCACCGCAGCATCTTCATTTACGTGACGCGCAGCTTCTGCTTGTGTCACTCTAGTAACGCCCATGTTTCACTGCCATATAAAAGGACAGGCCTAATGATGGTTTTATAGACCTGCCCCTTCAGCTTGATCGGCATTTTGGGGTCACAAACGACACCAGTCACCTCACGCCATTTGGCCCAAGCCGCGGAAATTCGGGTTCTGACGTCGCGGTCGATGTCCCCGGACGCGCTTAACATCGATCCCAGGTATTTGACACGGTCCGTGCGCTCGACCACGTCAACGCCTATGCGGACGGACTGGGGATTTGTGGTGTTGCAGGCCAGGTACTCCGTCTTCGCCATATTAAGTTTCAGACCGCCGTTTTTAAGTGATTTTTTCACTTATTCACCCGTTGTACCAGCCGTCCCCTGCCCGAATCTGCTAGCGCAATATCATCAGCATACATGAGGGTGGTTGCTCGTGGTGGTTTCGGATGCTGTTTGACAGAACGTCTAATATTACGCTGAACAGAAACGGGCTAAGCTCGGAGCCTTGGTGTACTCCAACGGTGATAGGGAAGGGAAGCGTGTCACCAACCACAGTCCTAATTATGGAACTGGAATCGTGGTACATGTCCTGGATAATATCAATAAAGACTTCGGGAAGCAGCAGCGCCGAGCCGATCATCTCACGAGAGACACAGTCAAAGGCCTTCTGCAAGTCTAAGAAAAGGAGATGCAGAGGTGTATTCTTCAGTCTGTATCCCTCCATGAGCGTTCTCAAGGCAAATACGGGGTCCATGGTCCCGCAACCCAGTCGAAACCCCTACTGACACTCCAAGATTGTACACTCCTGTCGAATCCGAGATTCCACAATGCGCTCGAGGAGCTTCATGGTGTGGGACATCATCTTTATTCCGCGATAATTGCTGCACCCCTGAACCGAGCCCTTGCCCTTGAAGACCGGCGTGATAATGCTCGGTCTCCATTGGTCAGGTTTCTTCCCGGTGAGGAGAATGCGGTTAAAAAGGTAGATAAGTATGCCCATACCACGAGAGCCCATCGATTTCCACGCTTCGATATTGACTCCATCGGGTCCGACAGCTTTCCGGTTCTTCATGCGGCGAAGAGCCGACTGGACTTCATCAGGCGTTACCGGGGGCACTAGTCCTCAATTTGAAGGGAGTTCAGGTGGCTGCGCCTCTTTGTGCTGCTTGTTGAGCGCCATCTCTCCTTCACCGCGCGGTCCTCGCATCGCAGGTTACCGATAGTGTCATTGACACAGCGGCCCATGGAAATGTCCTGGGCCGCTTTGACTCTCGAACATGCCAACTTGTAAACGAGCTTCTGCCCCTCAGACGACTCCAACTTATCGTACAAAGGACGTTAGTGGTCACGTCTGGCTCTGGCTACAGCTCGTTTAGAGGCACGTTTGGCATCCCTGTCCGCGGCGCGATTTTCAGGAGATTTGGACGCTTGCCACGCTTCGAAGAGGGCCTTCTTTACCCTGATCTCCTTCTGGACTACTTCGTTCCACTACCAGGTCTCCTTGTCAAGCCTACGTCCAATCCGAGACACATCCAATGCCACCCTCGCCGCCCGGGTGATAGCTGCCTGACACCTATCCCAGAGCTGTTGCTCGGACTCACTATCCGTTGCGATGCAGAGATCACCGACAGCGGCAGCAAAGTCATGGGATCTGGCTCCTTCGAGCAGCCACCACCTGGTTCGGGGCGGGCAGCGCCCCCGGCATTTGCCTCGAGGCTTCACTCTAGGTCCATCACAAGTAGACGGTGTTGGGCAGTAGGACTCTCTCCGGGTATGACCTTACAGTTAGCTACCTTGCCGATCTGTTCTCTCCTGGTGAGAAAGTCTGGGGAGATCTGGGTTACGCTTCTACCGCTCCTGTAGGTGACCAGATGCTCGGGACTCTTTTTGAAGAACGTGTTCACGACGGCCAAGTCGGCAGCCATACACGTCCGGAGAATCTCTTCGCCTTCAGCGTTATGACTGCCAAAACCAAAACCACCGTGAACCCGCCCGTATTCCTCACACTGTTCACCCACATGACCGTTCAGATCGCCGCCCAGAACGACGCCGAATCGCTACAACCGATCTGCGGTGCGTAGGCACTAATCAAATTGGTCACCCCTTCGATAAGCACCCTCACGACCACAAGGCGGTCGCTAACGCGATTTACTTCCAATACATTGGCCTTACGGGAGCGACTGCCATCTGACCTCCCAACCTATAAAGGGGAGCCGTCGCCAGAGCCTCCTTCGTTAATCAGCAGGGTGCACCAGCTTGCAGGCGAGGTTGGCTTGGGGCCCGAAGATGTTAGAGGACCCCCTTGCACCCCCTACTTGCTAACCAGAAATGAGTGACTAGATGGCAAAAACGGGAGATCGGGGGAGGCTTATGTCCAGCTGTGGACTGCTACAGGCTGAAAAGAAAGGAGAAAAATAAAGTACCAGAAATGACGCGCCCACTACCTTTATATTGCGTCTATATTTTATATTTTTTAAAGGAGCAAATACCTATCCTTTGTAGCCATGACTATGATGGAGGCCTTTGCCCAGCTGTGGGACAGTATATAGGCTAATTACTTTACATTTCTTCACTTTATGTGTGCGTCAATGCCGTGGAGGGGCACGTCATTTTAGATTAGACAAGCTCTACTTAGGTCGTAAGGGAATGATTCAGTTGGAAAAGTGAAAGCTGTGCTAATGACACTGCTCTACCTAATTCTTATTATGATTGATTCTCATCTACAATGAGCAATAGACAACATAGTAAGTATTTAGGGATGTTCTGATGGTTAAATACGTGCTTGAGGGAAAAGTTATTGTAATGTTATTGTTTCGGATATTCCTCAAAATGCATTAAGTACAACAGCTACTTTTCGGCGGCTGCAAGAGTTAAATCACATCAAATAAATATAAAATAAATAACAAACATTTAGGCACATAAACCCATATTAACTGTTAGTATACATTTTTCCTTAATCCTATGTTAGTAAAACTTACTGTACTTACTATCGCTTTATATTTAAAATTTCATCTAACATTTAAGCATTATCATTTAGTATTCAAGTTTAGCTTACTCACCCCACTTGGCCTGCTCACCAAACATGCAGTTTGATGAACCGACCGAGCAGAGTTGAGTCTATCCTGTCTCCCATCATACGCAAGACTGTGTTGGGGCCCTTTCTCACGCGGCCTGCTAAGGATGCTAGCTTTTTTTCGCATTCTGGCATAAAATTCATCAGTGCTACCACGTGAGCAAATATGCCGGACGCACTACAGTGGCGCGCGGGAGCTTGAACACAGCCCTCAATATGTTATTATACAGAACTCTCAAGGCATTGTAGGTACTGTGAGTAAAGTTGGCCCTTATGCTATATGTCTCAAAATTTTGGCAGTAGGCTCTAAAAAGGGTCAGTTTAACAGGTGCTGAACAGCGTGCAAACCTTTAAGCCAACATATTACCCCGCACAGCCAATGCCCTGCGTTCTCTTTCAATATCTAGGTCATCAGTAAGATATTTTCTCACAATGTGCCCAAGGTACTTATTTTTTTTACCATGCCATAATGGAACTCCATTCAACATAACACGTGGTACAATCCTAGGCCCCTTGATATTACCTTTAAACAACATAAATTCACCTTTCGGGGAAGGCCACCCAAAGAGGGGCTCAACAGTACCATGCCATCAACATAGCTAATGTTATTATGCGACATATCTCATCTATATAGCAGCCTACATGTGTACTGTTGAGCTCCTGCATGAGTTTATTTACATATAAATTAAACAACTTTGGTGAAGTCAGCCCTCCCTGTATTACCCTGCACTCTAAGGAGTATCCATCAGAATAGACATTCCACCACCTACTCGTAACTACATTCAACTGATTCCTGTACCAAAAAGAAAAGATATCTCCCAGTTCAGCTGATAATAATAATATATAATAATAGTTTGCTGGTTTTGCTACCCTCTGTCTTATGAATAGTTTTTGAAGTTTTATAAGATGGAAAGAGTTCACTGCTGCGCCTTGCGTGGTATGTTATACTTGGGGTCTAAATAGCGTCTTTGAAGAAGACTTGCTTTACCCTGAGCTACTGCTAGGCACGGCCCTTCTTGTATTCCCTATGCTGTAGGCTAAATATATATCTATTCTGTGCTACTACTTAAAAAAACTAATGTTGCAATAAAGATACTGATCTGACAATACCTGCTATGAGATAATAAAAATAAGAATTAGGGCACAGACCGTGCGATTGCTTTACAATTTGGCACTCGCATACATCTGAACTGCCCAATACAATAGGTACTCAGCTTAATCCCTCACTATCATTCACGTAAACTACGTTTCATTGCTTTTGATATTTGCTGATAATATAAATTCATTTCGTAAAAAAAGGTGCGTCCTTTTGTTTCCCTTCCTGAGCAAATTGTTATTAATATAACCGTAGATTGTGCCGAAGGTAATTCATGACTAGGGTTCTAGGAAGTTTAGACACTACTCGGCATGAGTAGAAAGTGATGATTAGAAAACATGAAATCATATTGATATCAATGATACATATTAAAAATAGTCGTAAAGTAGGTATGAAACATAGAAGATAGGACGTCGATGACCTTCGAAATTGTATCCAGATAGATAATCTTGTCTAAATTTTTTATCTTATTGATATAACGGAAAATGTGTATTACAAGTATTTTTGTTTCTTCATAAATATACAGACTAACCGCATATTTTTTTAATTGTTTGATATCAATCATTGTCTTTTATTGCTATAACAATAAAAGTTGCTCAGTCTTTCGTTTCTAGACTATTCGTTATTTTCAAAGTAAGCAAATATGCAATTTTAACAAAATATTATTTACGTAATTATACATAATATGCATCTCAGGCTAAGTAACCTACGTTTTCAGTACCTAACCTAGCCAATTTTTTTAGAAACCTAATTCCTACTAAATCTTAATACATGCAGCAAAAGTTATATTTCTGGTTATTCAGTTTCGTATTACGGTCTTTCGACAGGGTAGCTCTTGATCTTGCCTTTGTCTGACTAACTTCGTATGAGAAAAATGAGTTACCCGATCGCTACATGTTGATGCTCGTTAGGCACCACGTACTTTACACATTTAAGTTACTCGAAAAACATTACCAAGCATAAGTTGCACGCTGATCATTAATTTGTGCTTGCAGCTATACGCGGGAGCCGGGCTGGCCACGGCCGCGCGGTTCAAGTGGGACCCCAGCACATACATTCTGGTCCGAGAGTTGCTGCCTCTGGAATACCACATCCTCTGCTTGTTGTTGCTGGGCTTCCCGCTGATCCTCATGGTGCTGGTCCACACCGCGCTCGGCGCCCTGGCTGCAGGCGCTTCGAGTGCTTACCGCCGCCCGGCACTGATAACGGTAAATTATTCATAGCAGACTTAATAAGCTGTATAATCTGATAGATAGAATAAACATAAAATGGTGTATTTTGAACAAGACCGATTGGTTACAAATTACCCTAACCATGAGTTTGTATCCACCGATTCTCTTCATAGTTCAGGTTAATATGTTTTAAGTTTGGAAAGTTCATCAAACTAAACTGTCTTGATTCCAGTACGCGGCTCTGATGTGCACCCTGACAGTCGTGGAGGTGAGCGCAATCATTTGGGTGAGCGGACGCATCAACGCCTTCCTGCAAACGGCGGAAGCAGCTAAGATCAAGGAGCTTATGGAGATGCGTGACCACCTGCGCGCCGCGCTGCAGATCCTGGCGCGCTGGTATCCGCTTCCTGAGAAAATTAACCAGCTCATCGAGGTCAGTGCTTGTATTTGTAACTTAGTAGTATTTCGGCTTGACTCAAGTTTCTAAACCGAGTTTCATTATATAACTTCCGTATAGTTTGCACATCACTGTCGGAAAGCTAACCTGCTCCTCGTATATATATTTTTTCTTGACAGAATAATGCAGAAGAAGCGAAGGCCATGCAATAAATGCTCCTCTATTATTTTAACCCACGACAGAGTCAAACGCAAAACGAACGGTAAAATATATGACTGTATTTTGACAGGAAGCGGAGGCAGATGGCCCCTGGAACGGCTATATTGCCGGAGGCACAGCTGTCATGCTGTTGGTGCTGCAGCCGACGACAGTGGTCCTATCCCTGATGGCAGCGTCCATGCCCCGCGGGCCGCGCGCGCAGCGGGAGCCGACCAGCTCGAGCACCTTCGCCAGTGCCGCCACCAGCTCCAGCCCGTACGCGCGCGACAAGCAGCGAGCGCGGCTCAAGTATCACAGGTGAGATTCATTGCTGATCTAACTGAGCTACTGCTTAGTTAAGGTTCTGCTCTTGTTTCCCTCTCGTCTATTTCAATCTTTATCCTAACACCCCCATAGACCAACGTACCGACCAGCAGAAAAACATTATTTACTGAGGTGTTATACAAAATGTATGCGTTTAATTGTGTTCCATTCTGTTCCTAGGACAGAAACAGAGGACTCAATCCATTGAGAGGTTGGAAACTATCTGTCCAGGTAGGATGCAGTTTAACTAGTGGTGCTTTTGGGGATAGCTTTACGAATACACATGCATTAAAGCATTATAGATCAAACTTGAATATGCTTGCCTAGAAGTGGGAATGGCAACATAAAACTAAAAAAGATTGGGAAAATAATAAGTTCAAACTTAAGTTTCCAGCTTGCTTAAAGTCTCAGCCAATGTTCTACAAGCAGGTACTTTCCAAAATACCTGAATATTATTATGAAAGATATTTTCTTGCAGTGAGAGTGAGAGGAGCAACGGAAGCGAGAAAGCACCTCTGAAGACAGCCTACAAGAACGGCCGGCTTGTCATATTGTGACGAGGGCTTCCACCCTTCTTCGAACCGAACAGGGTGGTATTGACGATTAAGTCGTTACAGTTAAACTCAAGTGTTTGAAAGACAATCATTCAGTAACGTATGATTTTGCAGTGCAATAATTTGATATTACGAGTAATAAATAGATGAATCGTTAGTGCTAAACTGTGACTATTTTCGCCGATAAAACAACGCTAGTAAGTGCAGGTTATTGACATGTAGGTAGGCATTATATTAGTGGAGAGTATATTTTATTATGTACTTTGTCAAAAAATATGTATGAACGGTAATAAGCTAACCTAGGTGAAGATATTAAATGGTACGTCTCGAATTCGTTGGCACAGGATCAATAAGACTTTCTTTCGGAAATTGGTAAACATTATGAAATTATTCACTGTACCTATGACCTTGGATCGGTAAAAAGATGCTTATTCTTTTATTCCTCACTATACATTCTTATATAATTATGTGAATGAACGTATTTTAATAGGCTGATGAGAAGTTATGTTGTGCTCGACATCATTTTATTGATTTAAATTGTCACTCAAATTAAAATAATTTAAAGTCTAAGTATGTACTTACTATAATTTAATAAATATATATTTTTTTACAAGCAAAGTTTTGGTACCTACTTACTCTCAAATCTCAACTCAATATGAAGTTTCCTTACGTAACACATATTTTTTTGAAAAGCATTAATGAAGGCTGAAAATATTGTTACTTGTTGGGGCTTGGTTACGGGGTGTAATGGTGTGAATGAGTGCCTCCATCGTTTATTAGTTTAAAAATAATAATAATTTGTATTGTTGTTCTGGTTACCTAAGCATAGGGAACAGGGTAGGTGTGGTGGCTAAGAACGGAAGTCAAATGAATAGTTCAACATTTATTTATACATTTGAAGTTAAAAGTGTGGAGCCACCAAAGTGAGGGAGACCTGTGAAGGGACAGGGGGAGGTCGTGGGGTCAGGGAGGGGGAGGGTGGCTCATCTACTCATACTCGATACAGACTGTGCAAAAATATATAACTGGTGCTGCGGCCGCGCCTGGGGCCCGCCTCCAACGCAAATATTAATACTTATCTATACAACAAACATATGTATACGTATAGCTATAGTTATAGAATATCTAATATATATTATCCAACAAAATATAGAGGTACAGAGCGGACAGACCGCGCCTTTCGATTATACTCTGCGCAGAAGAACGAGTGACTACGCAAGACGTGACCATGCACTTTGCACTATACCCACAAAGGGTAAGATACCTATTACAAGATAACTCTTTCGTCAAGATAGCTAGCTGGCATCGAAACTGTCCTTGAGTTTCTAATTTTGTAAATAATTACTTGACAGGTAATCAAACATTCATAGAAATCGTGGGACTATCGAAGGATAGAAAACTAGAAAAAATATAATTTCGGACCTTGAAGAAATCAGGCAGGATTCGAACCCGCGTCTTCCACAATCCGGGTGGCTGCTCTAGCCACTGAGCTGCCGAAATCTTATTGGAACGAACGAATCTCATCTTTATTCTCAGTGGTTAGAGCAGCTACCCGGATTGTGGAAGACGCGGGTTCGAATCCTGCCTGATTTCTACAAGGTCCGAAATTCGATTTTTTCTAGTTTTTACTATCTGTCGATATGAAAAATAGGCATTGTAAAATGCTAAAATAAACAAAGTATAATTGTGAGACTGTTATTAAACCAAAAACACTAGTTGATGAACAATTTGTAATAGAGTAAAAGGTCGTCCTTAGCTATCATGGCAACCGATAGTTCCATTGGCGCCCAACTTAGGGTAGAGTTAGTTTTGTGTAAAAAATCAGTTATGATCTAGTTACGTAGTTCCAAGCCAAATCACTCGTTCTTCGCGAGGTGCTAAATATCGAACACTCGCTAGTCTACGTCGATGTCAGCAATACAATTTGGAAACGAGAACCGACTAGATGTCAATCCTGATCGGCTGAACAGGATTGACGGCTGTCCATGAAAGTCAAAGTGTAAGCGTTCGAGCTTTAGCGTTTAGTTACAACACGTAGATACATTTTGATAATTGGTTTTAGTAATATTATTAAATATAATTGACATCGCGGCATGGACAAGTCATATCCATTGTGGCAAGAAACTCTAAATAGTTATGTTTTAAAATTAAGTGACGTCTTGATATTCTCATTTAAGATATTGAATATTATGAACACAAAGTGTAGGTAAGCGATACTTAAATAAGTTAGAGACAACCACCTTTTCGAACTCGTTATGTCTTTCTGTGACGGCATTAAAGGAAGCAGTGGAACACTAGCTAACTTGTTTAACATTTTTGCTGGTGTCAGCACGATTAATAGAAGCCTAGAAGGTAATCCTCTAGCTATGTGTGATGAGAGCTATTCAAGTGTATGGTTATCGTGTGTGAGTGAGTATCCACGTCCATGCCGCGAGCCGAGCCGCGTGACCCCGCGGCTCACCGTGACGTCGCGCGACCACACATACATCTATACATTAAACCTTACATTAATAATACACTCTACATGATCACACCATGATATGACATCGCATTTCCATAAATTCACATACAATTTTTTTTTGTTACACTCTCACTTAAATAACATTTATGTAGCAACAGTGAGTACCTCCGATAGTCGATTAATAGAGCCTAGATAGACGTCGCGTAAGACGAAAAGCACCCGCAAATAAAATTTAATATATGTAATATTTATAGTATTTACAACAATAATTTGTCAGCGCAAACTCTGGGCACTTTGAGCTACAGCCGTAGAAGTCATAAGGTATAATTAAGGATTCACATCGAACGGCGCGCATCGGAGAGCACCGGAGCGCATTTACAAAGCCGAAGAGGAAATTTTTAGTTATTTAATTATCAATTCTTAAGGTCGTATTCGCATCCAACTAATACATTTTGCAACCCGAACGGATACGCGAGCATGCCGCGGCAGCCGGTCGGCTCCCAGCGTATTCCGCAGAACACGATCGACTGCCGTCGCATGCGCCCACCCAAACTTTTATCATATTTTTTATTTTATTTTGGTTATTTTCATCTTCTTCCGATGTGATTGCTAATAGAACAACGTCCCATTCCACCATTTTAAAATACAATTCACACGTCAACATGGTAGGAGTTATTAACAAGACTGACTGCGATGTGAGAGCATGGCGCGCGTATTTCACCACATTTTTTGGCCGAACGGTCGTGGTCGGCCGCAGTCGCATACGCCCGCATCTGTCGCGCGCGATCGCGCCGCGCGCGCTGTTCGATGTGAACCAAACTCCTCATCGTCTCGGTCGCAAGCGTTGAGAATGCACGCTAGTGAAACGGCTTTGTGAACTACAAACCATGGTCTTTTTTCCTCGAGGTCCATTATAATTCAACAAAATTTCATAGATATCGCAGTAGAGTAAAAATATTTAATTTTGATCCGTTTACTATGAGCTGACGGATTATCATTTAGCTAGTAACAATACATGATACTGCGCCCCTGCAGAGTAACCCGAGAGATATCACATTGGATTTTTTGTGTAATGCTTGCATCCCTAACTACTGTTATAATTCCGGACTTTCCTAATAAAGTAATGTATCATCGCTTTGTCATTGACGGAATGGCTTGAGTGTTGTTGTCAGTCGTCGCTGCTTCTGCAGGGTGCAGGCTAGGCTAGCGTCCGGCTTATCTGTAGGCCTGCTGCTCCGCGGCGAAGGGGTTGGAGGGGCGCGGCGCCGGCGCCTGCCCGGGCACGCCCAGGCTGTCTGCGCCGCTGTAGCTCTGGTCACAAAATACAAATTTTATGTAATACAGATAAATACAAACTAAAATCTGGGACACACTATCACACCAAGATCATCTGTCCCCAAACTAAGCAGAGATTTTACTAAAGATAAACTTTTCTTACAACAAACACAAACGTTCGTCACATGAAAGTGTGTATTGGGTGGGCTTCGAACCCACGACCTCCAGCGGTAAAAGCAGTATCGCTACCGGAAGGCCAGTCAAATAACCATAATAAGATACTTTTTTCACACATTTTGATACTAATAATTCCAATTAAAGTAAAGTAAAGTAAAGTAAAAAATCATTTATTCATTTAAGCTTGTATAAAGCACTTATGACATGTCAAAAAAAGTATACAGAAATAATAATAATAAACGTAAATAAAATAGTACAATATTAGTACACATCGTGAATATACATAATGTGAATCTACCACCGGTTCGGACGTTGCTTCTTATCGAGAAGACTCCGGCAAGAAACTCGATAGTTACTCTTTTCAACTTTGTTTGTTTTACAAAAAATAAATTCAGAGTACAGTCAATGCGAGTAGAAAAAAGAACACAATATTGAGCAGAGGAGCAGATTATTCCTACTATGACCACAAACTTTTGTCGTTCAAGTAATCCTCTACATTATAATAACCTTGTTTCATTAACTTTGCTTTAATTGCAGACTTAAACTTGTGAAGAGGTAGATCAACAAGACTTTGAGGTATTTTGTTAAAGTATTTTACAGATTGACCCACAAATGAGTTTCCCACCTTGTGTAGCCTAAGACTGGGAGTTTTCAATTTGTTTTTATTTCTGGTATTATGTTTATGAGTGTCACTGTTTTTTTTGAACAGATGCAAGTTTTTGCGCACATACATTATGTTATCTAAAATATACTGAGCATGCACAGTTAAAATATCGATCTTCTTAAATACTTCCCTAAGCGAGTCGCGTGGTCTAAGTTTGTAAATGGAGCGGATGGCTCTTTTTTGAAGTACAAAAATGGTGTTCAAGTCTGCAGCTGAACCCCACAACAGTAGACCATACGACATAACACTATGAAAGTAGCTAAAATATACTAGTCTTGCTGTTTCAATATCAGTCAAGAGTCGTATTTTTCTAACAGCACAAGCAGCGGAACTGAGTCTCCCTGCCAGGGCCGTTATATGCGGACCCCATTGCAACTTAGAATCTAAAGTTATTCCTAAAAATACAGTAGAATTTGTTAATTCTAATGGCTCGTCATTCATAGTTACAATAGTATCAACCTGTCTCACATTGGGCATAGAGAATTTGATGCACTTTGTTTTTTTTGCATTAAGTAATAAATTATTACTAGTGAACCAACATAGTACTTTTGAGAGAGTATTATTTACATCGTCAAATGCTTGCTTACCTCTGTCGACTTTAAAAATCAACGAGGTATCGTCAGCAAATAATACTATCTCACAAATATCTTTGACATAGGTAGGAAGATCATTTATATAAATAAGAAAAAGCAAAGGTCCTAATATAGATCCCTGGGGCACTCCCATACGTATGGTGGCACCGGAAGACGCAGTTCCGTTGATACTAACTTTTTGAGTTCTATCTGTAAGATAGGATTGTATTAATTGAGATGAGATACCTGAAACACCGTAATGTCTTAGCTTAATCAGTAATATTTCATGATCCACGCAACCAAATGCTTTTGAAAGATCACAAAATATTCCTACTGCATCTTGCTTGTTTTCCCAAGCATCAAATATGTGTTTGATAAGTGCTACACCTGCATCAGTTGTGCTCTTGTGTTTAGTAAAACCAAATTGTTTCTCATGTAGTAAGTTATTTAAATCAAAGTGTGAAAGCAGCTGGTTCAATATAATTTTTTCAAAGATTTTACTGAGAGCTGGTAGTATAGAAATGGGTCTATAATTAGATGGGTCACTTTTGCTACCAGATTTAAAAAGCGGGATGACCTTACTAAATTTCATCAAGTTGGGAAACTGACCTTGGTCTATGCAATTATTAAAAAGTTTAGCTAAGTGGGGTGATATCGTATTAATGATTGATTTGAGTAGATTAATCGAAATACCCCACAAATCTTCTGTATTTTTCATATTAAGTTCCTTAAATACCTTGAGGATGTCATGAGAATCAACATGATCAAAGCAGAACTGATTTGTGCACCCATCAACACTAGATGTTAGCAGGGACTCAGCTATATGTGGACTAGAATTTAACGTGCTTGTAGTTACAATAGGTATATTAGAAAAAAAAGTTTCAAATGTATTTGCTATTTCAATCTCAGACTCAATAACATTATTTTGAATTTTGAGAGAGAATGAGTGATCGCGAGGTTTAGATTTACAGGTTTCTTTATTAATTATGTTCCAAGTGGCTTTGATTTTATTTTTAGCCAGTTTTATTTTGTCTCTCAAAAAAATGGACTTTGCAATATGACATGATTTCTTGAATGTTTTTGAATATAATTTAACATGCTCAACTAGTTTTTGACAGTTTGAGTTAGCTTTTAATCCATATAATTCGTATAATTTATTTCTACTTTTATGGATGCCTGGAGTGGCCCAATCACTAAATTTAAACTTAAAATTATCAACAGTTACTTTCTTCTTAGGAAAAATATGGTTATGTTCATGCAATATTATCTCAAAGAGATGCCTATACTGATCATCTATGTTATGATGACCTTGGGGCAGTAGGTTAGAAATATTTTTATTTATATTCGTTTGAAACTTTTTTACTCGACTCTTGGTAACTGGTCTATAACTAATATCCACTGATTGAGAGACATGACGGTGCTCAAATTTGGTCAATAGACCACAGTGATCTGATTTCAAACAGTTTATAATTGATTTCTCAATAGAGATATTTTTACAAAAAATATTGTCTAAGCAGGTGGCTGTTAACTCGGTGATCCTGGTTGGTTGATCAAAAAGATTAAGTAAATCAAATGATTTAAAAAGATTTAAAAATCTTACAGAGGTCTGAGAAGAATCTAAAATGTTAACATTAAAATCCCCACATACAACCACCTTCTTGTTTGATTTACAAACCTTTTTCAGTACTTCTTCCATGGTCTCTTCGAACTGACAATAATCAGCAGAAGGGGGTCTACAGGGTAATTACGGGTAATTAAATCGCTTGATCTTCCAAATCGTAATGTGTCGGAAAGCAGCGGTACAAAGCGGTGTTTACCTGTGTAGCACCATAAGAGTCATGATGCGCCAGGTCAGCCAAACGCGTAGAGGACAGCGCTCTGGGCAGCGGGTTGGAGGGCACGCCGTGGGGCGCCAGCACGCCCGCCTCCGCCACGGCGCGCGCCTCCTCGTCCGCTTCCGCGCCGCCCTCAGGCATGGCGGCGCCCCCGTCACGGAAGTTGACGAAGGCGAAGGCGGCCAGTGCCACCGCGCACAGCAGCCCGTAGCCTGCGAAGGTGCGCGTCGTGCCGTACTTGGCGACCGCGATGCCGCCCAGCACGGCGCCGCAGCCGCGCCCCAAGCCATGGTGCAGACCTGAGGAGCAGTCAATGTCTTAGTCAGTGTACATTTACAACAGGCTAAGCAACCGTTTCATACACCATCAAGACATTGCTTCGCTATACTGTTCAAAAGGAGAAATGGTTTCTGTTGAGATTAGTTAGAATTCGTGCAGAGCAGAACGCTACGTGGAGCCAAAACTCGGCGAGCAATATGGCAGTAATGATTGAGATTATCAAAATGTATGTATAATCTCGCT
The DNA here is from genome assembly GCA_947369235.1 of Udea olivalis. NCBI lineage: Eukaryota > Metazoa > Arthropoda > Insecta > Lepidoptera > Crambidae > Udea > Udea olivalis. The sequence continues at coordinate 170,967 of OX376352.1, read as the reverse complement.
ACCAGCAAATTTGAAAGATATCATTCATAATATGATCGTATATATATCGAGTTTCCAAAGAAATTTTAAGATTAACTGAGTAATTTTTAGCTCTAATACATGGCATCTAGGCATCACGTATCAGGCATAATACAAGAAACCTCATCAGTTACCTTGTAGGACTCCCTGCGCGGAGGATCGCAGCCGCGGTGGCGTGGCGTGCGCGATGTAGGAGCAGCAGGCGGCCCAAACGGCGGCGTGCGTCACGCCCTGCACGAACTCGAACGGCAGCACCCACCACGGGTTCGTCAGCCAGGAGATGTAAAGGAACCGCAGCACGTTTCCCGCCAGACCCAGGCACAGCACCTAGTGAAGAACCAAGCTGTAGGAGATATGCTGGACTTCCGAACAAAACAAGTGGTACGCTGGAGCTGGATTATTCAGCCAAAATAACTAAAACCGATGCAAACTTTCCGGAGGCGTAAAATGAGAACCTTTTCGGATCACAGAACGGGTTTGTGGTCACCAACTCGCTTCTGGCAAGTGTGGTAAATATTCATCAATCGTAGCGATGACTTGATTGCAGTGATGGAGGCCAGCAGTGGGACAGAATAAAGGTTAATTACTACGGCTGAATTTTTTTTATAATTCGGCCAGTCGCTATTACGCTAGTTTTGGAGTGCCATATACGGTGCATTATGTAATAGCAAAAAAACAAAACTAAACGTGTAGAAACCGTGTGAATGTGCTAATGTGCAGTGTTGTGCAGAGTTGTAATGATTGCAGTGCATTGTATCGTATGGCCGATGGAACTAACTTGCGGAGGACAGTAAAGTAGGTACATTACTATATTTATTTGAAACCATTTTTCTATCTTAACTACGAGTATCGCAGATACTATAATTATATTTACCTTAACATGGCCTAGTTGCGTTATGAGTTTGAAGCTGAAGAAGTATGCAAAGATCTCGGAGATGTGGTTGATAACGGACGCCACACCAAACAGAGTAGGTGATCCATCGATGTCCTGTGATTAAATATTAACAACATTAATATTGTTATTAATAAGGATCATCAGTTTATATGAATTTAAAATCATTTTAGTTAACACACATCTCGTAACAGACCGCTAAAAAAAGTCATACTGAAAAGTAAATCTTACAGTTTCAATTTAAGATGTAAATGAAAAGAACCTGTAAGTGCCAGAAGAGGAAGGTGAAGATGAGACCAATGCCAAAGCCCATCCACCAGGCCACGAGCAGGAAGGAGGCTGCCTTCACGTTCTGAAACTGCTTCAGTACAGTCACCCACTCCGGCATCTCGCGTGTCGTCTGCGCAAATACCTGTGCACACAAATCACCAAATTACTCTTTATTACGATGATTCAAGTTAGTTAGACCATAAATACCATCACGACTATAATATCTCAAACGGGGTAGTTAGTCAGAGGAAAGTGACTCTTGTCTCATGGTGAACGGATCAATCAGAAGCCCACTTTTCACCGAGTATACTCACATTCACGAGAATTTTGAGTGAAACCCTTGACTTTCTGGTTAACGCCACCAACGAACCTTAGCGTGCTGTAGCGGTGGTTGTTGTCGCTGCGGGGCGCTGGTGTCAAGACCGGGAAGCTGCAACTGCTCGGCTAACTGCTGCTGCAGTTTTTCTTCTTGTGTTGGTTCTACCTCAGCTGGAGCTAAAGTCACTTCTGGTTCCTGATTTCCGAACTCATACTTGAATCTTATCTGCGAGATGAAAAAATAATTTTACATACTTAAGCTATGGAGTGGAACTGACTTTTAAATTGACCCTGTTCAGCTTCGCTTTTTGAATAACAACAAATACAGCCTTATACGTCCCACTGCTGGGCACAGGCCTCACCTCAACTATGAGGTAGTACAAGCCATACTCCAACACGCGGGCTCAGTACGGATTGTTGGAGAGGTGAATGTAGGCCAGTGATAAACCTTACCGTCAGATGTTATCAAGCCGCCTTTTTAGGCCTCTCTTTACGACTGATATCTTGCGACGTCAGCCGAGACCAACTGAATAACAACTAACTAACTAATAACTTTTGAATAACATTAGGGAACAAAATAGGCAAGTATTGCAAATTCCTAAAATAACTAAAGTACTCGTAACAATAGGGAACAAATCAACTGTTGGTTTTACAGCGTATAGTGAAAAGCCGCCGATGAAACATTAAAACTTTTCAAATGTTGTTTGAAGCCCAGCAATGAGCACCTGGGAAGCAGTAAGTAGCGCGGCACCCATGAGCACGGAGAAAGTGGCGAAGCAGATGGTGTAGTTCTTCTCGTAGCGTTGAGGGCCGCCGCACGGATGCGCGCTGAACGCCGTGCTGTGGTCCAGCGCGATGCCCACGAAGAACATGGCCAGCCCCCACCCGAGAGAGCCGAACATACGCTGGTGACCGTATCTGGATATTCAAATACGATCAATTTATTTGTAATAAATAGTTTGATAAGGTCGTGGATTATTTCTTGATGTCACAATTCGAGAAGAAAAGATGACGAAATGTAAATATACATAAATACCTATCAGCATCCTCTCCAAGCAACGTGATGACAGCAGAATCCGCAAGAGTTATAGCAGGCGCGCTGAAGAACTCTCCGATGACTACCAAAAGCAGTAACAAAAAGAAGGTCTTCTGGATGTCAGGAGTGCGGTAGACGATGTACGAGTGCAGCGGCGACACCCAGTCGCTCTCCGACTCCGGCCTGAAAAACGTTTTCATTTTCATCAATGGCTTTGCGTTTAGAATTTAGAAGTCCTACGAGTACCTCATACTTGTATCGTGCGTAGGTGCGCCGAGATTGAAACCTTCTGCTACCGTAACAATCTATAAGTAGGTTTAGCAACAGCATTCCATGAAGTCCCGGGATGCAACAACAAGTATTATGTCATACCGGCATAAATCAGAGGTGAACGAACAGGTTAGCTGTTAGAAAACTATGAAGTGTAGCAACTTAATAACAAATTCAACAACTAAAACCAGTGCTTGAAGCTAGACCATTAAAAATGATTTTACACACTTGTAGTTGATAGCATCGTCAACGCTGAGGGGGGAGCCTTCGCGGCCGGAGGGCCCGCGGAATGTGCGCGTGGCGACGGGCCACTCCTCGTCGTAGTTGGGCGCGACCAGGCGATAGGTGCTGGCGTTGATGGGCTGCACGCATCCCACCGCCGTCGGCTGCACCCAGCTCAGCGGCAGCGTGAACACCACCCAAGCGCCCAGCGACGCTAGCAACAGCGTACGACCCTGTTCGGGAAATAACCAAGCAAAACTAGTTATTACAATTACGAAATACACACACGGACATAAATGTACTACTTTCTTTTTTAATTTGTTCCTGTGTGACCTGTGTCTGAATCCATTTTCACGCAGTTGTTGTTTACTATAATATTATTAGCCCTCACTAAGGACTCCTCCTAAAATATATTTATAACATATTTGCTAATAAAGGGTCTCTTATTTCACCAATTTCAATATCGTATTGTATCTCATCATTACGCACTTGTGCGTTATTGTAATGTAAAACGCACGGTTTATCAAGATGCCCCGCCCAAAACGAACGGTATTTTTTAAAATCTTAGCAAAGAGTTTTTATGTCAGAAAAGAGGTCAACATTTAATGAATTAAACTAATTTAGGGAAAAAAAATATAATAAACAAACATTTAATTCTATAGTTTAATTATTTTTGACAATAAATTACAATCTCTCACAAAAATCAAATCTGAAAAACACAAAACTAAAATCTGTAACAAAAAAATCAAAATCTGTAACAAAAACACAAAAATATGAATTTACTGTATTAGTAATACTGGCTTCTTTTATTATGCCTTTGCCTAAAAAAAGCGCTGATGCGCGCGCATCGCTAATTTGTGAACAAGTAAAAATTGTATAACTCCTTTAACAAGTGATTAAAAATTTATTCGTTTAAGAAAGTCCGAGTTGTATTTATTTCCTCGCAAATATGTTATAAAACGTCGTATGACAAACGTGCGCTTTGATAATTACAGCCTCTGCTTTCTTGTAATAGCAATATCGCCTCGGCTGTAATTTTCACTGCATTTATATCATAATGTACTATTACAGAATTGATAGAGGCTGAAAAGCGCTGTTGAGGATCCTTGGTCAGCTTAGCTGATGGGCTAATGAAACAAAACACTTATTTCACAAGGCTGGTGAAAGATCTTAAAAATGCTGGGAAATCAATAATGTTTTGTCGATTAGATTTCTTTTAATTTTTCTTAGGATACCACAGAAAGTAGAGTCTGATTGGGAGAGAAGCAGTAGATGCACATATTACCACAGAAAGTAGAGTCTGATTGGGAGAGAAGCAGTAGATGCACATATTACCACAGAAAGTAGAATCTGATTGGGAGAGAAGCAGTAGATGCACATATTACCACAGAAAGTAGAGTCTGATTGGGAGAGAAGCAGTAGATGCACATATTACCACAGAAAGTATAGTTTGATTGGGAGAGAAGCAGTAGATGCACAAATTACCACAGAAAGTAGAGTCTCATTGGGAGAGAAGCAGTAGATGCACATATTACCACAGAAAGTAGAGTCTGATTGGGAGAGAAGCAGTAGATGCACATATTACCACAGAAAGTAGAGTCTGATTGGGAGAGAAGCAGTAAATGCACATATTACCACAGAAAGTAGAGTCTGATTGGGAGAGAAGCAGTAGATGCACATATTACCACAGAAAGTAGAGTCTGATTGGAAGAGAAGCAGTAGATGCACATATTTTTTCAGTTCTGCACTTATTACTTCTTTCATGGCAGCTTGCAAGATGCCTTTCCTTATGAAAGTCTGTAAGTAAATGTGACTAAGCGTATTTTAAAGAAGTTGGAACCGAAAACATGTCTTGCCGCAATTACAAAGAATTGTTTGTTTAATTTAATTCAACAATTCTTTGTAATTCTAACATCATGACTTCATGACAGTAAAAGTTTACAATCACATATAATACCTACTCGTAACTATTTAAAAGACCTGAAAAAACCTATGCAATTTAATAAAAAAACTAAAATTGTGTCATCTTACTATTTCGTGTAATACAAACCTTCATTGTTATTTTTTTGATGTGCAATAAATTATTATTATTATTATTATTAAAATTACTAATTAATTGACAACTGTTAATTTAATTTGGCAGAATTCTTTATTGATAATTTTGATTAAGTTTTTTGTGTTTATATTTGAGATAACGACTATCGGAGAGTATTTTGACATTTTTTTTTTGTAATGTTTAATTTAAATTATTAAAATTCTGCGATGTATGTATATTTATGTAATTATTTTAAGATTGGATTAGTTAAATTTTTAAAATTGTAAATGTTATTGAAATGGTTTTAAAACCCTCTGCGCTGACCTGCTATGCCCTTGAAGAGCGACATGTAAACCTGGCTGATTCTTAAAACATCTCGAGAAGTAATGTGATGTTCATTTATTTATTTAAAATCAAATCAAATCAAATATTTTTTATTGCCAAGTTATAAGTTTGTATATTACAGGTGTTGTGAGTAATATTGTTTAAAGTTACATTATACTTTATTACACAAAAAAGTACAATTGGCAGACTTAATGCCATAAGGCATTCTCTACCAGTCAACCACCAGGCGAAGCAGAAATCTTTACGGCGGGTTTTGTGAAATTAAAAGTAGTAGTAATTAAAATAAAAAGAAATACTTTAATTACATAAAATAAATATCAACTTATAAGTATATAATATAAATACATAAATAAATAAATTGTAAAGTACCTTCTGCCAACGATCAGCAAGACTGCCCCAAAAAGGCGCAGACAAGAACTCGACGAACGGCCTCGTCCCGATGAGCAGCCCGCACTGGCCGGCGTTCATGCCCATCTGCTTGAAGTAGACGCCCATGAGCGGGAACAGCGAGCCGAACGCCGAGTAGAAGAAGAAGTAGAAGGTCTTGACGGTGAGCAGCTCGGGGTCCACCGCGCCGGCGCCGCACATGAGCTCCAGCACATCGCTGCGCCCGCGCACCTTGTGCGTCGCTTCCTTCGGCTCCGGATATCTGCAAAGGGTTTTTAAGACTAAATAAATATGCACCACTCAAAACATGTCCTGGTACCAGACAAGGACTTAGGCCAGAGACGTCTCCCAGCACATCTAGACCGGAGTCAATTTAGAAAAGTTCGTTTTATTAATTGACCCAACCGGAACCGAACCCGGGACACCTCGAAAGTCAAGGCTAGAAAGCGCACTACGCCAAAAATGTCAAACTAACGTTAACAGTTGTTACTAGAGTAAACAATTGAAACATCACAACAACAACACAACAACAAACAATCTGATCAATCTAGCCAGAACCAAAAATTCCGTTCACCATGACGGCAACAGTCCTTGCCTCTGACTATCCCCGTTCGGGATAAAGTCGTGATGGTATGAAAACACAATACTCTATCATTCTACGTGTTATTGTTTCAAATAATTAAGCAGTATTTACTCAGCCATTAGAAATACAGAACCAAGCTAGAAGACTGAATTTTAAGAAATTACATTTTTCACCTATCAGCCTAACCTGTGTCTTCTTCAAGCGAAAGTGGTAGTAACAAAAATTTTTTTTAGAAGCAAATATATTTTTTAAGTACCTGTGTTTGTTTACTGCTAGTCATTTTAATTTACTGGATTCAAAACAAATAGCCGTTCGTTAAGTTGAATCAGTTTAGTCATGTCTAAATTCTAGTAACTGATCGATAAATTGATTTTATTATCTAGGAGTACATTAAAAAAGCTTTAAAAATTATACAAACAATGTTCATCGAGTGATAACGAAACGTGAGTGTTCAAACCAAAAAAATATGATAAGTTCGACGTAGACTTGTCGTAGATCTCTTACGTCACACAGCAAACGCGCATTGTATACCGTACCGTAAGATTTGTTGTGTTCACAAGTGCCTCACTGTAACAATAATGAAATGAAGAAGAAAAAGGGAAAATAAAATAGGTTTGAGATCACAACTTATTGGGATCTGTTTTCCTGTTTTTCAGATTAAATAATATAGTCGCGTGTGCGCTCGGGCGTGACCTCCAAGTGTGAATAAATCGTGTCCTATATGCGTCAAGGATGTTTCATGATTTCATAATGGTATTTTCTGATTGAAAGTTAGCTGAATTGATTTTGTTTGATAAATGAGCTACACAAACAAATAGTTTGCTATTTTTATTGAAAGTAGCTTACAAGATAATGTTAACTATTAATTATAAACTGAGTCTTAAATAACCGCTAAATGGTTATCTGAACATTACGAATTCGATTTAAAAAGTAATGAGTGTTATCTCATGAAATGAGTAATAAATATTTATCGTTATCACATGCGGAATAAATAGGTCGCAAGCAACGATCGTTATCACACGACATGAATTTGTTTCTGCTCCGACTAGTCCCCACCGCGCGGCACCCAAAACCGCGTTAATTTATTTATAGATCCAAACTCTGCCTCTATCAGAATCTCTCTTTAATAAGAGCGTTCAGAACATAACGATTGCCCTAATTTTGTAAGACCCAAGCACACTTGACTGGCGACTAGTTGGATTTAAAGTGTGACGTAATTCCAAGCCAAGCTTGATCGTTTCCGTGTCCAGAGAGTTCAAATTGTTGTAGCAACGCTAAAATTGATGTTTTAGCTTGTTTCAAAGTTGTATCAAATAACGCTCAAATCTCGACTTAAAATCTAACATGGATCGATGTCTGCGCAGAGGTCATCACCAATTCTCGAAAAGCTCTATCGATTCATGTACCTACACATACAACTACTTATTTATCAACAGCTCTGGCTCCGTCATCGCCGACGCTCGAGAGCTACCCTCAATGCAGCGGCGCCGCTAAGACTGCCGAATAGCAGATTGCCGTACTACCATTATCCCAAAAAGCCATTGTAGGCATTGTAGCTCTACATTTTTAAAAACACATTATTATGTCATCGTTACATGATCAAAGGAGTGCATCCCTAAATGATCATATTATAGTTAACATAAAATGGCAAAACACGTAATTGGCACCACTAGTCCTGCTTGTACTCGTATAAATCCAAGTCTCCAAAATCCATAGGAAATTTCTTAACTGGTAAATGACTTTGGCAAAGGTTCGGAAAATGCGGATGTTTACAACGAATGGTCAGTTAGGACCTCGCGGTTCGCACCTTGAGGTGTCCACCTCGCCGAACTCGTCAGGGTTGACGAGGGGGCGCGAGGCCGGGGCCGCCGGCGGGGCTCCCTGCGGCGGGTCCATGGCGACTGACGAGGGCGCCGCCTCGCGTCTTGTCTAGGGGCTCGATAGCACCGCGCCTGCGCCCTTGTCGGCCCTCACTCCACGCCTGCTCACGTCATCTTCTGGTTGCCAGATTGTTACGCCTATTTCGTGTTTCGTAACAATTTCTTTAAGGAGTTCTGTCGTAGCGTCGATTTACGATTTAAATAATATCTACAAAATATCTATGTTTTTTCCAGTAACATTGATCGACCAAAAGTAAAAATATGTTCGATATTTTTACGCATGGCCACCTGAAACCAAACTAAACAGATCGCGTTCTAGGAGACATAGACTGTTGAAAACACTCTTTCTGTATGGATAATATCACACAAACACAGAACGAATTAGATAGGCAGCTTTGGGAGATAGACGAAGGTACATCATTAGGTTAGCATTGCAACTTTTTGTTTGATTTTATTTCTTCGACGTTTCAAGCGGTTTAGTTATGGCAACACTGGCACCATGGTCGTCGATACGGACACGGACTCGAGTGTAAATAAAAACAGTACGTCTACCACGAGTTGCCACTTTAAATTTACGTTATCGTTCGCGTAAAAAAATGTATTGGGATTTGAAATTATCATGTCATGTCAGGTACAAACGTGTACTGTACGTCTACCACGAGTTGCCACTTTAAATTTACGTTATCGTTTGCGTAAAAAATGTAATGTGATTTGACATTGTCATGTCATGTCATGTCAAATTATGTAAATTTAAAGTGGCAACTCGTGATAGACGTACTGGACGTTTTTTGTAGCGCTCAGCGCACACCGCTCGGCGCACGGCGCTCGGCGCACAGCGCTCGCTCCCACTCTTGGCGGTTCTAGTGATTCATTAAAGATCAGTCTTCTTAAAACTTGTAGGGCAATCTGGATGGACTTGGGCCATGGAATTAGGTCATCAACGTGACATAAAAGGCCCATTTTCGATGAATCTAATTTTCGTTAGGTTAAAGACTTATACTTACTTACTCCTTAAATAATAATATGATGCAGCTTGATCGGCGAGCTCTTTCTTTTAAGGATGTCATCCAACCGAGCATTAAACTTATTCATATTTAGCTTTTAGAATTAGGAAAGTTAAATGGCAGCAGGCTGACTCATAATTTCAGACGCCTGTGGGACGCTCTTCGATCAGGAGTAAAGAAGATGGATGCAGGTGGATGCGGCAAGCTGACGACACACAGGCCGATATCAAAAATATCAAAAATGTAGTCACTCCCAATTAACCGATCCACTTATTCACTTTATTATTAAAAAATAAATGTTAAACTACAATCTCGTTTACATTTCATCTGAACTCTAAAATTTCAGTAAATTACTTTAGGAATACGACGATTACCTAATAGACAATCTATCTTTTATAGGTACTTATAAGCCTCTGCCTTGAATTTTGCAGGCAGTGGGGCGGTGGCGGCGGCAGAGCGGTAGCGGCAGGATAGCGTAAAATAAAATAGACCAGCCCTTGAAAACAGCTGCTCGCCAGCTGGGCGGGAGCGGGCGACGAGCGCTGCACTTCAGTCATGCGGTGACCCTCCGCGCGTCTGCATAGCGCCACAATAAATCGAGCGTTAGGAATAAATTTTAATCAAAGAGATGTCGGCGCCGTTGTTTAGACATTTCGTTCGAGAACAAAAACAATGTCTCGACTCTCGACGACACAACTCTACGCCGCTATAGTGCCGCGCGATCTACCCGCTTGTCTGCGGTGCCCGCCCTGCTCCCGCAAAATTCGAGGCAGAGGCCTCACGGCGCGGTCACAAATTAGACATGCGCGGCGCTCTGACAGATAGCCCGCTTAGAACAACACGCTATTTTTGACACACGCACACAGAGACATGAGTTTACAAGCGAAGTCAGTGAGCTTCGGTGAGTCGGAAAGTCGCACTGTCGCGAGTGTTTTTGTTTTTGTCGAACTTGGTGCAATTTTCAAATGATGAATTTTGTTTTTGGCCGGTTCTGTCAAGTAGTATACCTACTCTATCTCCTACTCACTTACTTCATTTTAAAAATTCAGAGTGAGTATAGTAGTAACACTAGGCGGTTCACGCAAGTTTTGGAAATAGTGCGAGCGGTCCTTCTGTAAACTCTTTATTTGTGGCGCGGTTGTTGAAGATTTTCCCTGTTTCGTTTTTTATTTACTCATAACACTAAAAAATGCACTAAATAAGGCAGTTTACACCTAACTAATTAACGTTGTTGTTAAAATTTAAGCTAAGTACCTTCAAACTTTATCAGTTCACAATAACAACTTAGAGGGACTTAAGCTTAGTATCTAAATTTTATTCTCCGATTTCACTAAATAGTTGAGAGAGTGTGACGAAGGCATTTCTAATTAGTTTACCAGCATTGCAGTTCGCAACAAACTTAAAGCTAACTTTGATTATATTAGAGGAGTTAAATTGCTTCATCAGCAACGAAATTCTGAAAATGAAAGGCGCAAAAATTGTCATTTAAATTTTAACAAAGTTATTTTATTAATTTAACAAATTTATATTTCGAGAAAAGAATTAGAATACAGCGTAGGAGGTCCAACCCGTAAAAAGGACCTGATTGATTAAGGTCTCGAGATTTTGGAGGATGCAGGTACATACGAGACCGTTCCTAGGTAGTACGCGAAAAATAACATTATGTGAACTCATTATAACTTGGCCCTGTCATAGAAATACCACGAGGAGAAAAGGTATCATTAACATCTGGAAAATACCTGCTACCATCAGGCAGACCGTATGCTAAGAAGTACCTAATCTTTTGTAAAAACTATTTGAAGATACATTATGCAGAAAAAGTAACTGAACATAATACGAGTGTAAGAATTTTCTCGTAGTAGTTGATTTGATAGTCTCTTGGTATTTTTTGTGATACAATAATGTGTCATCTTGGTATAAAATGGCGCAAACCAAATCTTACAAATCGTTTTTCTCAGTTCATAGCATATTTGAGATGACGCGATAAATATGACCGTGAATTTCATATCGTGTTTTGAAAAGTATTTTTTTCTTCAAAAATAAGCCGTCAACTACAAACTAATATCAATTTATATTAGATGTCGCAAGAGATCGTACTTTGCGTTCCAAAAAAGTGTGCAGATAAGTCTTGAAAATAAGTAAACCGTATTTGAAGATTGTGCCGGATGGTCACGTAGTAAGATTAGGCACACACAGTGTACGTGTATGAGTTCGTATATAAGCTTTAGTAGAATTATAATAAACCAGACTATTACCAACTGTTGTCTCATTTCACTGCCATTCCGTCTGTGGTTATATAGTAATTCTTAAGGTCCAACTGTGTCTTATTGCGTCTCCTCGACAGCACTGCAACAGTGGTGGACCCCGACGTGATGTCACGTCGGGGTCCGCAACAAAGATCAAAAAAAAAGAAGAAGACAGGCTCCTGACCACTGAGAGAAAGATCCTCCGGAAAATCCTTGGTTTAGTACCAAGAACCGATGGAAGCATGAGGATCTAAAAAATGGCGAAATCGAAAAGCTCGTGGCTGAGCCCAACATCATAGGCGAGACAAAAGCTCACAGACTCCGATGGCTTGGCCACATGGAGAGAATGGGAGAAGACCGTAGTGTGAAGAAAGCTTATTTGTGCCGACCAACTGTAATACTCATCGTACTAAGATAGGTTTTCCTGCATATGAATATCTAAATATCGTTAAGGAGAAATAAAAAAAACAGGGTAAATATAACTACTTAGGTTTATTTGCATCAAAAGATAAACAAAAATGTATTTAACACAAAATCAATACTGATCAGTGAATTTTTATTTTTAGCATCATTAAATGCACTTTTTTCTACACAAAGATAGAAGCTAAAAAAATCGCCGATCCCAAGCGGGAGCGTGAGCCCCTAGAAGCGGGTCGAATTTTTCTAGTTTCTATCTTTGTGTAGATAAATATTGGTGCTAAATATAAAAAAAAACATACTAAAATAATCCAACAACTGACATCAAAACAAAACGTTTTTTATCACACCTTTTTTATGAGATATAGTAAAGGGTAATAAACTAAAAAAAACGCGCAATGGAAATAAATGGTTCTCCGCCAGTGCCTAGCCCTGAGCTAATACTGTCTGCCACTCTACAGTGCCCCTCCAGAGCTGCATAAACACACATTATACTTAGGCAGTACAATATATCCAAACACTATCACATAACTTAATCTCTTAAATCGCAGCAATACGTAACACAATTGAAATGGCAAAACCATCACCAAGTGAACTCGGTTTTAATCGGATTCAATTAGTTAGAATCTAAATAAGCTCTGCTTTGCGTAGGATCAGCCAAGAAAACTTTTCTACATAATGCCTTACTAAAACAATAAAGTATTTAATAAAATGAATCTATTTCTTGTGTACTGGCGTGGAGGAGCGCCTTGCAGCGTGCCGCGCGAGCCGCACGCTGGCGTTGTGCATGGAGGAGCGCCGTCGGGAGCCCCAGCCGGCGCCGCCGACCACGCCTGGCGACAAACATAAGCGATCATGAAAAATATGTTATACAGGTTAACAGGTTACTATAATATTTCGACTTGAAGGTGATATTGCCGACTTGCACTTCTTCAAAGTAGGTTTTTACTCGTAAGATTAAACTAGCTTTCACTTCAACTTTGTTTTTTCCCGTTCCCGTAGGCATTTCGGGAAATCCTCTCTTAATGCCCCACTACACTTCCGAAGGAAGCTACATGCCAAGTTTCAACTTTCTACGTCCAGTAGTTACGGTTGTGCATTGTCTGTCGACAAGACACGTAGGTCAGTATTAGTAACGGAAGAGTTTTATTGACAAGTAAGAGAGGCTTGCAAGGATGGTCCAGCTCACTGTGGACTTCGTAGTGCCTGCGCGCCGGAGAATGCTGTTTTCATATTGTCCTTCAAGATGACCTCTGATGGAAAGCAGCCTAGCACTATGAAATTGACTAGCACTATAATTCAAAGCAACCATTAAGCTGGTGGCTGCTGATTGACTGTACCTCCTGCGCCGGTGCCGGCGGTCTGCAGCGACATGGAGCGTAGGCGCTCCTCGTCCGGCACCTCCTCCAACAGGTCGCCGTCTGCCGACTCCGTGTGCGCCGACGACGGCTTCGACTCGATCAGCGGGCCCTGCGGAAACGGACATGCTCTAATAAACTCCTAGCATTCCATCGGACGCAGCCGTTAGATCCACGCAAATTGTGATCTCATTCAGTTCACAAGGTCTGTTTGTTGTTCTACGGAAACATCAAGATATTTCGATAAGTTTTACCTCTAATTGAATTCCGTCACAAAGGCAATCTACGAGGGGTGTTCAATAAAAAGTACTAGTGTTTTTTTTTTCCTGTGTATTTGCGAGTCGTACGCGGTGGCTCATGGGCTCAAATACAGCACCAGTAAGAGTGAGTGGCTCGAGTTTAAATCCGGTACTTCTACGGACACGCACTTGCCACAACTCTTACTCGCTGGTTCCCCATTGAACCGAGTACAGCGATTTAAATATTTGGGCCACTGGGTCACCGATGAGCTCAAGGACAACGTGGACATTGACCGGGAACGCCCTGGCTGTCCATTGCAACATGTTGGCCCGCAGGTTGGCCCATTGCACTAGGCCAGTAAAAATAACGCTTTTCAAGGCCTTCTGCCAGTCGTTTTATACATGCAGCCTGTGGACCAAATTTACCCAGCGGACATACAGCGATCTGCGTGTCCAGTATAATAACGCATTCAGGTAGCTGTTGGGGTTGCCATGGCGCTGTAGCGCGTCAGGTATGTTCGCGGAGGCGCGCGTTGATGGCTTCGCGGCGATAATGCGGAAGCGCTGCGCTTTCATGCTGGCACGCCTGCGCTTTACCACCAACGGCATCATTAGTGTGTTTATGGACAGGTGGGATTCTCCCCTTTTAAAAAGGTGGGTGGAAACTCACCTAAAATAATAATTATTCATAGTTGTCATATAGTCACAATGTAATATACTAACATAGTCTGTAAGCAAATGTATACTAACATCTATGGACCTGTCCGAAATATTTTTTTTCAATTTCAATTTCAATTTGAACTCCTTGAACAACAAAAAGTAAACACTGGCAGGTAAAGCCCAGACATTTTTTTTTTTTTATTGATTTTGTTTTCTTATTTTAAAAATAGAAGTTATTTGTTTTCGTCGTGTAGGAGCGTGGTACGCAAAATGTATAAAATTAAAATTCGCGCCGTAATAAAATAACTCTGCCTAAAAAAAATACTACTGAGCATGTAATTCTAGACTTGAAAGGAACATTAGGGGTTGATGCTCCGCGGTTTTACGGTGGCGTGGTGGTGTGGAGGGAAGAACTTTAACTGAAGACGACCCGCGCTCGGGGCCCCCTACTACGGCAGTTACCGAAAAAATGATGAAAAAAGTTGAAAAAATTGTTTTGGCACATCGTCGTGTTACTTTTCGTTTTAGCTGAAGAACTAAAAATTTCGATAGGAAGTATCCATAGTATTGAACATTTGGACATGAAAAAAGTAAGTAGCGCGCTGGGTGCCTAGAATGCTTACAGACGAGCATAAACAAAAAAGACTGCGGATTTCTCAAATCAATTTGGATTTTTGACTCGCTTCGTAACTATGGATGAAACATGGCTCCACCATTATGATCCTGAATCAAAACAACAGTCCATGACTTGGAAGAGGCCGTCATCTCCAACGCCTAAGAAGTTTAAGGCAATTCCATCCGACGGTAGGATTATGGGCTCTCTTTTCTGGGACAGCCAGGGGGTGATAATGATTGTATACCTCAATCATGTAGCCACTATTACGGGGCCCTTATACGCATAAAAATACAAACGCATAATACAAAAAATAAAAAACTGCTTCAGGTAATACGCGAAAATGGCTTGCAAACAACACAAACTTGCTAAAGTTGTGTTGTTTCAGCAAGATAACGCCCCCGCACACAAGTCCCGAGTTGCAATGACTGCTATCCAAGATGCTGGATTTGAATTGATGGAATGTCCTCCATAATCACCTGACTCACCTACGCCTAGTGATTTTTACCTGTTAAAAGAACAACTGTGAGGTCACAAATATGGCAATGATGAGGAAGTGATTGCCGCCGTACATGATTTTTTAAGCGATCAAGGTTAAGATTTTTTCAAGACCTTAGGATTGGAAAAACGATATACCAAGTGGATAAACCTTAAAGGTGATTAGGTCGAAAAATAAAATACCAATAAATAATAAAGAACTGCTTCATACTGATTATCACTTTTTATTGAACACACCTAGTATCTAATAAGTAATTATTCAGTGATTTGCAAAAGATACTCGCTTACAGGAATTACTCGCAATAAAATAGAAACAAATCTGATGGGAATGTTACTTTTATATTTGGGAAGCCAGATATGATGTAATAGGAGTTAGTTGATATGTGCATTTGGATGCGAAGGTCAAAACGAGGTTAGATGATAAAATCCTAGAGATTAAACTAGGAGACGATGATTTAAATAATTGACATACTTAAATACTTAAAAACAAATAATCATGAAAATAAGTTATAATATAATTTTAAATAAGCGTTATTATTGTCCTATGTAAAATTTGGTACCAAGACTTTGATACATAACCTTATGAAATCATTATTTATGGCAAATCAATGTTGAAAAGACCGCTGTGGGGGTTTGTGCTTAGTCTTCTCGGTTAAAACAATGTCCGAAGTCGTAGAGAGCCACCCTCTTATTTAGTTAGAATGTTTATGTTTTACAGCTACAATTTCATAACAAAAGCTTAGCATTAGTAAAAATTCAAAAGAATATGTTTTCATTAATCACTTAAAGATGTCCTTTTCTTGGGTAGCGCTGTTTGCACATCTATGCGTTTGTTTGTTTGAGGTCAGAAACATCAAAATGCATCTGTCTGACCTTAAGCAGCATAATAGCACATTCATGCTTAATATGGTTGGCAGTGAGCCACAAGAGGCCATTGGGCGTTACAATATATTCAACCAGGCCAAAGTTGTTGCCCAAAGTTAACGTCTTTTTAATTACGTTAAAGTTAACATTAAGTAGTATTTCCAAAGCTTAAAATTAGTTAGCCACCATGCCAGACCTAATGATGAAATATAAACCTGAAGAGGCTTCTCTGAACGCTCAAAGTGGAAGACAAAACGTAGCTCGTGCCAGAATCTTGTGGTGAAGGGCGCGGAGGGGTCCCGTGGATGCCGTGCAGCCGCCCACGCCAGGTCCAGGCACGACAGCACGATACCCACCGCGCATCCCACCACCAGCACCAGGAAGAGCCCCAGGAAAGACTGCATCGTCAGCTCAGAGCTCGCGCGGTCGTCTGGTTCCTGATTATACATGTAAGTAGTTAATTATTTAAAAATAGATTATAGTTAAGTATTTGCTGTGCCGTTGCAGGCTCATGTTTGTGTCATTTGTATTGGTAACATCTTTGTAACAACATGGTGCAATAAAGAACGTTGAACTCCTAAAAAATATTCACGAAAAATAGTAAACCAAAGTACTAGTACAAAATAATGCATTTTAAAACTCATAATTTTAAACACCCTTGTGACATTAGTTTACAAATATAAGCTGGGTAACTGGGTAAGAATATGAGATAGAGCAGCAAGGGTAGCCTCAACCAGTTTTCAGCGGAAGAAAGTCCGTAAAAGAAAAAAAAAAAGGCTCCAAGAAAGACAAAAAGATCTGTAGATATGTTTCAGAGTAATTAATTTATAGGACGAATGGAATAATATCCCTAACATCATTCATTTCGCGATGTCTGGAAACGTCAAACGACAAACGACGCTTTCATTCATATCGTACTGCCTTTTTACTCTCTGAACCACCATCACCACTTGAGGTAGAAGTGGTAATGGTAGTTCAGGGAGTAAAAAGGGATTTATTGTACTCATACCAGCTTTGTTATATTATAGCAATAAACATAGCAATAAAGATAAAGATTTACGAAGTTGCACATTTTGCTCTATCTAAAGTCAATGGCATAAGGTCTATGTTTGTAAAGGCATCCTTCTGGTGACCTTGCAGGCTCCGCCTCCGTGCTTCTCCTTCCACCACTTGTGCTTCATCTCGCGGAGGACGCCCCCCTCCTGCAGGTTGAGCAGCGCCAGGTTCATGGCGTTGCGGTATGTCGAATCTGCCGGAAAAGATCTCTCATGTATAATACTAGCGGCTATAACATGTATAACGGCCTTAAGGTTATGGAAGTCGCTACGAATCCCAGTGAGTTTTAGGACACGGGGTCTTATTACAATTCCATTTAACTTGTCAAGTTTATTCCCTAAACCAAAGTGAGCCATTTCGTAATAAGATTTTTTCATTTCTAGTCAGTCAATGGCTATCAGGCACTAACGCGTCTTCTAGGCTAGATAATTGCTGACGAAATTACTCGCTACCCTCAGTTTAGAGAATTAACTTGACTGGATATAAAATATTGTAATAAGGCCCACGGACTTATGTGGTGCTTATATCTTAAATCAAATGACATTTTAAGATCACTTACTCTTCTTCATTGCAATGCCGTATCCCTTGCTGTCGAGCAGGTCGCCCACCTGCAACCAAATTATCATTTAGCAGAAAAGACCCAGTTTGACTACTCAAATACTATTGCGCTGTTTTGGAAATACAGACTAGGCCAGATCCTACACACAAAGTGGGTTCTGTCCTCGTGTATATTATGTTCATCAAGTAATTTTGTTTTGTCTAGTTATGTGTTTTTAATATCTTGTTTTTCTGTTTGTTTGTTTTTTCGATTGATTTTTTATTTAATTTTGATTTTATTGCTCACTGTGCCTCTCTGTGGTATGATAATAAATTATTTTCAACTTTTTTTACTTTTCACCTTTCATAATATAAGTGGTACGGGCTGAGGTAAGCAATACTAACATATTCTTTATCTTTTAACTGATTTACCTTGGTAACCTGGCAGTTACGCTCGATGGTGTACTCAATGCTAGTAGACTCCATTAAGAAGGCGTAATTTTCCTCCATTACCCTGAAATATATAAAATCTCAGATTACAAATGCAGAGATCTAGATCTAGATTACGATTCTGTGGAATCTTTAATTATTCTCTTTAATAATCTTAAAAAATAAAATAATCTTTAATTAATGTAAGTAAAGTCTGAAACGTCTGTCCTTGAGGCGGGCGCTAGTGACTGTGTTACAGTCTTCGACTACTGCGGTCATTAACGCTAAAATTGTTTGTAAAAATAATGTTATTGGTTTCAAATAAAGATTTTATTTATTTATTTATTTAGAGAAGGCACGAACTAACAGAATCGAAAGGAAAGTTCTAATTAGTTTCGTTGCGAAGTTTAAATCAGTATAATTCACCTCTCCAAGAACAATAAGTGGTAAACGTCAGCAGCGGATGTGGAATAATGACAAGGTAAACCTTCTGTTTGAGCGGAAAAAGCAGCTGAGAAAAGGGGCGAAATAGCACACTAAGTGGACTGATCACCCGGTCTATTGTCAGTGTCCGCACTCGAAAATTTAACTATAATAATGAGAGCAGAGAGCCTAACGTCTGCTAATGAGCTTATGACACGAGTCGTAGTAAGCCAAAGTTTTTTGGCAAACATAAGTAATTTGAAACAATAATACGAGATTTCATACTTCCTGATACCTATGTCGTTAGAGCCGGGCATCTCTTGTTCATTCATCTTTTGGAACATCTTCTTGTACAATTCATTCTGTGAGTGCTGAAACATAAAATTGTAATGTAACTAGATTATTTTGTAAAGGATACACCACGTAGGGCGACACGTAATGTTAAATCTTGTCCACATTTTCCGCAGGAGGACAGAATTGACTACAGATTGCAAGGTTACAATGGATGGAATGGAAAAAATGTGTTCGCGTCTCTCACAAACTGACTACTTCTAAAATTATTCGTAAAGAAAAACATTCCTCTAAAGCTATCTGGAAAACAATTTCTTCGACTACATCCGGAAATTGTGTAGGTAAAACTGACATAGAAACAATTAATTTTAATACTATGACATTTAGTAATCCAATTGACATTTGCGAGACTTTTAATAATTATTTTATCAATTTAACTGAAAGCAAAAATGAAGACATTCGCAATAATTACACCTCTTTGACATCAAATAATAACAGTTTTCTGTCATTTCATGGCAATAAGAACCCTGATACCATATTTTTACGTCCAGTGGATGCAACGGAGATATACAACATTGTTATGTCTCTCAAAAACAAAAAGAGCAGTGGATATGACGATATCACGACTGGTGCCGTGAAGTCAATTGCATTGTGGATATGTCACCCCCTAGCGCATATTATAAACTTGTCGTTTGCGGAAGGAACTTTCCCTTGTCAACTAAAAAAGGTGATTGTGAAGCCCTTGTTCAAAAAAGGAGATAAATCTGACACAAACAACTATCGTCCTATCACTATTATTCCCATACTGTCGAAAATATTCGAAAAAGCTATGCTCGTTAGACTGCAGGACTTCCTGACAAAACATGGCATACTAAGTGACCAACAGTACGGTTTTCGTAAAGGAAGCTCAACAACTCTTGCTTGCTTTAACCTAGTAAAGCTGATCACAGACAGTATAAATGATGGACGACCTGCAGTATCACTTTTCTTAGACATGAGCAGGGCTTTCGATTTCGTAAACCACTCGAAACTTCTTTGCAAATTAGATTTCTACGGTGTCAGAGGTAATGCAAATAATTGGCTGTCGAGTTACCTTAGAAATAGGGAACAGTGCACTGAGGTCTCAAAAATCACTACGCGCAATAATAAGGTCCTCATGAAACAAATATTTCGCTCCACACACCTTTTGAGTAACACTGGCGTCCCTCAAGGCAGCATAATCGGTCCCCTACTTTTTTTGATTTACATCAATGACCTCCCAATAGCCACTTCTCAAAAGTGTATTCTTTTTGCTGATGACACTACAATAGTGGTGAGGTGTGAAAGAGAAAATACCCAAGAGTCTATAAATAGAGCCCTATCTGAAGTCACCCACTGGATGGAAGTTAACAATTTAAACCTAAACATAGCAAAAACTAAAATTGTTCAGTTTAACTCCTACAATACAATTTCAATTCCAATAAATATAATTCATAAAGATAAAAACGTTGAAGAGGTAGAAAATGTAAAAATTTTGGGAATACACATGGATAGACACTTAAATTGGAAAACTCATGTTGACGAGTTATGTCAGAAACTTGAGCGCTACGCTTTTGCACTGAAAAGAATCAGACAAACAGTCTCCAGAGAAGCCGCTTTGATGGCATACCACGGCTATGTGTCATCCCTTATCAGCTACGGGATTATCATATGGGGTAACTCAGTCGAAATGGAGAGAGTTTTCAAGGTGCAGAAGCGTTGCATGAGGGTAATAAACAAGGCATCGTTCCTCGATTCATGCAGACCCCTTTTCAAAGCTTGTAATGTTCTGCCTCTGCCGTGTATCTACTTGAGAGACCTATGTCTGTTCGTGAAAACCTATCCAAACTACTTTACTAAACGTGATGCGGTCTACACCAGACAAAAAAGAGAAAGGTTCAAGAACTTACTCTATCAACCCCCTGTCCGAAAGTATATTTATGACAAAAATGTTTTTAATATGTGCATAACCATGTATAATTTACTTCCTGATGACCTGAAAATACTCGAAGGTAACAAATTTAAAAACAAATTAAGTGACTGGCTCCTAATAAATTGCTTTTATGACATTAAAGAATATACTGACTTCTGCAATAAGTGTAAAAAATGATTCGTATTTTTTGAATAATTAGAATTTTAAAGTATAGTTTAATAATTGACTTTGAATAATTAATTGCATTGAATTTTAGATTTCATATAACATAATTTAATTTAATATTTGCACGTCTGCTTGCAGACTGAATACTTATGACATACCATTATATTAAGACCTTATTTGTAACTCTGTATTCTTGCAAATAAATTATTGATTTGATTTGATTTGATTTGATTTGATGTTACGCTTTATTTATCAAAACAACGAGCTTAAAACATAAGAATTTAATGAGTAATTTATAAGCCACATATTAACCTCGAAGAAAGTGTAAGTAGAGCCACCACCCTTAGCACCGTAAGTAATGCCGAGTTCGTTGTCGGCAAGCTCTTGCACGTTGTGGATAAGCTCGGTGGTGGTCTTCTTGGCGAGCAGCGTGGCCAGGTTGGCGGTGTAAGAGCTCGTGATCACGAGCGCGAACAGCCACCAAGCGCTGGCAACCGCGCGCGTGCCATATGCCCTGAAATATTTTTGAAAATGAGTCACATAAGTGAAATTTTAAATTTCTAAAACGATTGCATAGTGCATGTGAACCTAGCTATTGTTACGCGGTTGCGCCTCATCATCATCATCATCATCCGTGCGGTCTATCCTGATTTTGAACCCACACTGGTGTGTGGGGTCCCAGAGTCCGCCTTTTTTATTTTCTTGGCCCACTTCGCGCGGTCTTGTGCACCCTCAGTGGTGAGTTTGTTGGCACGCACGTCACCCTTAACGACGTCGAGCCACCGGGGGGTCCACCTCTTCTACCGGTACCTGGCGGGGGCGGCATAGCCAGACATTTGTTGCCCACGTAGTTTGCCGATCTCCGTGAGACATGACCATACCAACGAAGGCGGCACTCCTGCACTTTGTCTGCGATGTCACGAACACGAAGGCTGCCGCGGATGTGGGTGTTACGCACGCGATCTTTGCGTGAGACTCCACACATCCACCGCAGCATCTTCATTTCCGTGACGCGCACCAAGCATAAGCAGGAGCTTGTGTCGCTCTAGTAACGGCCTTGTTTCACTGTCAGATAAAAGGACAGGCCTGATGATGGTTAAATAGACCTGCCCCTTCAGCTTGATCGGTATTTTGGGGTCACAAATGACACCAGTCACTTCACGCCATTTGGCCCAAGCCACGGATATTCGGGCTCTGACGTCGTGGTCGATGTCCCCGTACGCGCTTAACACAGATCCCAGGTATTTGACACGGTCCGTGCGCTCGACCACGTCAACGCCTATGCGGATGGACTGGGGATTTGTGGTGTTGCAGGCCATGTACTCCGTCTTCGCCACATTAAGTTTTAGACCGCCGTTTTCAAGTGAACTTTTCCACTTATTCACCCGTTGTACCAGCCGTCCTTTGTCCGAGTCTGCTAGCGCAATATCATCAGCATACATGAGCAACCAGGGTAGTTGTTTGTCGTGGTCTCGGATGTTGTTTGACAGAACGTCTAATATTACTCTGAACAGAAACGGGCTAAGCACGGAGCCTTGGTGTACTCCAACGGTGATAGGGAAGGGAAGCGTGTCACCAACCGCAGTCTTAACTATGGAACTGGATCGTGGTACATGTCCCGGATAATGTCAATAAGGACTTCGGGAACGGCCCTGGACCGCAGCGCCCAGCCGATCATCTCACGAGGGACTCAGTCAAAGGCCTTCTGCATGTCTAAGAAAAGGAGATGCAGAGGTGTATTCTTTAGTCTGTATCCCTCCATGAGCTTTCTTAAGGCAAATACGGGGTCCATGGTCCCGCAACCCGGTCGAAACCCGTTACGCGGTTGCGCACGCGTCCTTATTATTGTGAAAAGCGAATGCGTTGATAGTCGCCTTGCTATTCACTCACCACCTGTCTGCATAAAATATCACATTTGTTACCTTTAATTGCAAGGCATTTCTTGAAAAATACCGTTTTGTCCACAGATTTATACAAAACAGTTTCGTCAATATCCGCATTACTAGTACTGTACTACACTCGCGAGCAACTAAATTGACTCAAGTCCTCATTCTGCTTACAAACTTTGTTTTTACGAAAAGTATACAAGGTATTTATATAAAAAAAATATCATTAGAAAGCTCAATATGCAAGCTTTCATTTAACGACACGATTGGCGTAGTGTGCTGTAGCACGGTTTCTCGCCTCGACTTTCCGTAGTGTCCCGGGTTCGATTCCCGGACGGGTCAATTCAGGAAACGATCTTTTCTGAATTGACTCGGGTCTGGGTGTGCTGGGAGACGCCCCTAGCTTATTTCCTTGTGTGGTACCTCGTAACACAGGGATTTAATAATCCCTACTTCGAGACCATTACAAGAGGTGTGTTGTCTGGCGCATATTTATTTATTATATTTCATAAAACACGAATATTCTTTTTAAAAAAAAAATCTAACGCATTCATTTTCACATCGACAGCACTATGAGTCGTTTTGCTCATTACGCTACCCGCGACTTGCGCTAACTGCCACCGCTATAAAAGCTCTCGCAACCGGCACACCTTATCAGTCGCTTATCACCAGTTGACAGGTACACATCTCCGTAAATTGCACTTATTTTTTCTACGTTACCATGGATACCACACCTGATGAAGCCGCTCAAGTCGTTGCCTTGTTGGAACAGCACACTTAGCCAGCGAGTAGTCGCTGCCCAGCTTCGCTTGAGCCAGTCTGCCGTGTCCCGGGTCTACAGACGATTTCGAGAGACCGGTGCCTTCAATCTGAGACCAAGAGCCAGCCGCCAGCGGTGTACTTCTGACAGAGACGACCGTTTCATTGTCTCTACATCGCTGCGCAATCGGCATCTGATGGTGTTGATGTCCAACAAGAACTCAGACACGTTCGTGGTGTAGCTGTAAGCGAGTGGACAATAAGAAGACGTTTGAAAGCAGCCAATCTCACTCCAAAAAGGGCTGCGACGGGGCTCTCTTTACTGACGAGTGCAGAATGTGTCTGCATGGCAACGACAGAAGAGGCCAAGTCTACAGGCGTTTGCCCAATGCTGCCAACGATTTGCCCAATGCTGTTTCGCTGAAACAGTAGCATATGGCAGTGGTTCCTGTATGATGTAGGCCGGCATCTCTTTAGAGGGAAAGACGGAGCTCGTTTTCGTGCCTGGTGGAGGCCAAGGAGGCGGGCTTATAGCTGATATTCTCCTGGAACACGTTGTTCCCTATGAAGGATTTGTCGGCGAGGACTTCGTCTTAATGCACGACAATGCTCGTTGTCATACAGCGCGCATTACCCAGCAGTTTTTGGATGAAGTCGAGATGCGTACAATGGACTGGCTTGCGCTCAGTCCAGACTTGAATCCGATCGAGCATTTATGGGACCAGTTAAAACGAAGAGTACGAGCCAGAAATCAAGCCCCTTCGACGGTAGAAGAATTTAAGACAGCATTGTTGGAAGAGTGGGATAACATACCTCAAGAGGACGTCAAAAAGTTGATCAGATCAATGAAGAATCGACTTCAAGCGGTGATTAGGGCTAGGGGGGGGAATACCAAGTATTGATGCTGTTTTTTAAGTAATGTTGGTCAATACTCACACTGGTGCAATCTCAGAACCCTGCAGCAGGACGGCGCCGAGGTTGAACCACAGCGCGTTGGCGAGCGTGAATTGGTTCTCAAGCGCAGCCGGGTCCTCCACGCAAGGGTACGGGTTCTGCCACTCCTCAGGGCACAGCCGTCCGACCACGTACAGCAGCAGTGAAGACCCCACGTACGCCAGCCCGAGGCACAACCACACCTGGTAATATTACCATTCATCAATAGTTAGCTGGGGAATCTATATTTAACTATTAACCAAATGCTTTGTTGCAAACCAAAAATAGCAACTAAATAAGTCAATAGCGTGCGTTTTGGAAGACAATCCCAAAAGAGAAAATAACATAGAATTATTAGTAATAAATTGTAATAAATAATTGTCATAAGCGCCCAACCACCGAAAACAAAAAATCCGTGTATAGGTTGGTTGGAAATACTGTGATTTTTTATTTAGCGAAGATCAGTAAAGACTTACGCCGTTAGAGAATGGCAGCAGGAAGGCGAACAGCTCCGGCTCGGGCGGCTTGGGCGTGTGGAACAGAATGCTGATGCCGAGGTTCATGAATGGCGTCGTGAAGTCCACCGCCTTTTCGCGCTCCGCCGTTATCGTCAGGTCCGTGATTGCAAAGTGTACATCCTGCAAAGGGACATTGTCAGGTATATACTCGTACCGATGGCATACCTATTTATTTATTAATTCTTCATTGCACAAAAAAATACACAGTTAGGCGGACTTAATGCCAAAGGGAATTCTCTACCAGACAACCACACGATAAACAGAGAAATTTACAGACGGTGCAAGAGATAACATTTTACTACTAAAACTAATGAAGCTAAACATTAAAAAACACCCAAAAACAACAAAATATACTTACACATATATCATCATATGTATATACATAGACTTAAATAAATACAAGATATATACGTCTTAAAGGAATAAGGATAAAATTGCACTTTCACTCTTTATGTTACACAAAGTTATGTTATGGGGGCAAGGTATACATTATTACAACAAAATTCGAAAAACCATTTGTGAGTTACTTTTATTCAAAAATCACCTCAAAACAGCTTTATTAAAAAAGGGCTATTATACTACAAAAGACTACCTTATAGATTAAAATGCCTGGGTGTAAGCTCTCTGCTCGATGCGGGATTAAATAGCTCTATTGTAACAGATGTTTTATTGTAATAGGTACCTAGTATATACTGACTAACAATTTTTCTTTTTGAATTATTTAAATGAACTTTTGTTTTATATTATTTTATGGTAGTTTCATATTCTTTTAGGTTTATTTGTATTAAAATGACACACTGCTTGCACTTCACTAACGCTTGTTGTGAACTCAACACAGGTTTAAAAGAGTAACTGCTGAGTTTGTCTTCTCAGCAAGAAACAACTCCGACGCGGTGGTAGAGCCGCATTATGTCTGTATACTGTTTATTTACATATCCATATTATTATGGTATTTATGTCTATTGTTAAGTATATTTTGCTGTAAATTTGACGATTTGAAAGTACTGATACAGTCTATTTGAATAAAGTTATTTGGGTTTGAGTTTGAAAGCTAAAAAAAAATCTAAACCAAAATCCAAACACAAAAGAAACCATTACAAAAAAGTAAATTTCTAGACCATATAAACGCCACAGATTAACCTGGCAGTATTTAACCCACAAACATTGACCTTCCCAGCATCTCAAGGACCATAGCACAGATTACTTAATAAAGAATGACCATAGTCCAAGTTCGAGATCAATGCCCTGTAATGACTCATAACAGCCACTTTAAAACCATATTTACCAAGAGATTTTCTTACTGGGACAGGAAGTTTGTTCCAGAGACGTATCGCAGAAACCGTGAAAGAACTGGACAAAAGCCGGAAGAATGAGAGGGAAGAACAGAAAGAGTATTTTCAGAACGCACCTATCGCTCTTAAAATATTTTTACCGGGTCATTCATGAGGCGACGGAGCATTCCAGTCCACTGCTGCGTATTGTTGTCGTAGTTGCCATAGACCCCGTCCTCCTGCAGCACGAATGTGTAGTTAAACTGCAGCAGCTGCGACAGCCGGTCGATCAGCTCAATGCAGAACCCTGCGATTGTACATTATCCATAAGTCAACTGTGTATACACCTAAATCGGTAACTGAATCGATTATAATAGTACCAGAGATGAATGTACTTTTTGTAACTATTGCTTGCAGTTTGAACTTCGATTGAGTATCAGTATCTAGGATATAGATCGATATAGGTAATTATTGGTGACAGAGACAGTCAACCTTCATGAAGGTTTGTGCATTAAGTAGCTACAGCTGTTTGCGGACTTGATAAGATTACAAAAAAATAAAAAATACTAGATACCAGTTAAGAAGCCAATTAGAAGATCCGGAAGGGTACAAATATCTTGTTTACCAAAATACGTTTTGTGAGAATGTTTACCCTTAAAATTATAAGTTACACTAAAAAAATAAAAGTAATCCAGAAAAAAGAATAGTCTACCAAATATTGAATATCTAAAAAGTTAATTCGCTTAACAAAAAAGATGTTCACCAAATTTGACATACCAAATCACACAAAAACTAAACTATTCAGGAGTGTTATAGGCTATATTTTATTATGATTTCACAAGAAATTCAGTGATTACTATTACCATAGATGAATAAACTATACATATTCTTTGCTATTACTACTATTATTTTAGTATATGTACAGCTTAGAATCATGACACCTAAAAGGATAGTTCCATACAAAAAGACGCGCCAAACTTGAAGGCTTTGAAGCCAAAATCGATCGTCAAAAATGTGTTATGGACGGAGGAACCAAACTATGTTGCAAGTCGACAGCATTGTCCCTGAATAGTGAGGAGATTGAAGTCGTTTCTGAACTTAAATTTTGTGGATTTTTTGATGGTCATTATCTACTGTGTTTAGATAAAAGTTGTTAATTATATTCATTATATGAATATTTTTTCACAATAAACTGATTTATTCTAAGGTGACTTTTACGTTAGTCCTTTTTATTTTTATAATCACATAAATAATATTCATGCTCAAAAATATATAATATAATTAAATAAATACTTCGATACAATGAAATCAATTTCGTCTAATTTACTAAAAGTTGGAAAAATATTATCTCATTACTGGCAACGTTTTCAAATTTAAAAACAAAATAAATAAATAAATAAATATCTGGGACAATTAACAACAAGATCATCTGACCCCAAACTAAGCAGAGCTTGTATTATGGGCGTCAGAGACTGATAAACATACCCAAATATTTCTAAATACATACTTAAATAGATAATAACACCCAGACACACAACAAATATAAATGTTCGTCACACAAATATTTGTCATGGGTGGGGATCGAACCCACGACCTCCGGCGCTAAAGGCAGGATCGCTGCCATTGCGCCAACAGGCCATTGTAATTTTTGTAAAAATCTTTTTTGTGTTTTCCCGAATCATTGTGAAACCCATTTACACAACAAACTGTCATTTTTTTGGAGCTCCTACCAATAGACCACGACCTTGATCACTGGCGGGACGTCGCGACGCGTCGATCGGGTCCGGACATGGTGTCCGGATTTCAGTGGCATCAGTAAGCATGCGTCGACTCTCCTTCTAGGCGTAGTTATTCTAAGATGTAAAGTGAAACAAGTCGGAGAAAAGTGGGAAGATATGATAATGGACACCAGCTGTCAAACCTTGCAGAACGAAGTCTGTTGGGGCAGCTCGTATTTTATAAGACTAACAAAGTGGCAGATTTAAAAAAAATGGAGTTACGAGAGAATACGTTTCAGTATTATATAGGGTAACAAAAAAAACATTTACAAATTTCGGGTTACAATTATATTTTTTTAGATGTCACTTTTTTTGGTGAACAGTTAAACATAAGCCGTACAGAAATAGTCACCAAATGCATGCAGCACATTAATCTCCATTAACAATAATCTAACGATTTTAAATAGCTAAAATACCTTCGTAACGGTCATTTCCTGACAGTCTCTCATGTGACTCCTGTTTCATAACGTATGGATTATTCTGAAAATAATTAAGTGAATTAACTCTATGAGCTGTTCCGTTAAATAACAATCACTGTACCGTAATTTAATTTTAAATTGTCAGCGTAATTCGCAGAAGGTGAAGGTGGCAAACATTGGTATAGCGATTCAGTAAGAATGTTAGTCATACCAGCGCAATAAGCACGGTGAAGGTGCGGTTGGTCATGGAGTCACTGGGCACGGGCACGCTGGGCTCAGGCGGGCGCTGCCACACGACGCCCGCGCCCGCCGCCCACAGCCCGGCGTCCTGCAGCGAGCCCCCGCGCGCCAGCTCCGCCACGCGCAGCCGCACGTCGCGCCGCGCGCCGTCCGCTTCCCAGGATACGCCGCCTCCCCACTCCTGGAACATATGCGGTTGCATTTGGCCGTCTGAAAATAAGACTCGGGGTTCTTTTTTACTAAGAACTAATGACTCTAATTTCGGCCCTAGATGTAGCGCGGAATATGAACCCACGAATTCTGCCAACCGGGCTACCATGCACAAGTTACTGGCAAGATTGTACTAGTTTACACAATTGGAACGTAGACACTTAGACAATCAGATGTTATCAACCTCATTACTCAAGATTTAAGCAATATTTTGTAGGTGTGACGTGAAAGTGAGCACTTTTAAAAAAATCGGCAAATTAAGATACTTTGCGATAATCTCCTGGATTAATCTGTTTTTTGTGACTTCTTCATGCTATTAAGCACAGCAGCAGCAATGAATCGATAAGAGATTGACGGGGTTGACCTTATGCGTGAAAATCTGACCTCGGAGCGCAGATAGTTGAGCAGCGTGTCCGCATGGAAGGCGCCTCGCCCGCGCGCGCAGTCGCCCGCCGCCGCGCCGGGCAGCTCCAGCCGGCGGAGCGTCTCCTCCACCAGCCTGGCCGCGTCCAGCGCGAGCAGCAGCGCCACCGGCGGGGACGCCGCCACGCGCGCCGCCTCCGCCTCGTCACCGACGCGCCGCGTGTAGCTCTCGCGCCACGCTTCCGTCATCTCCATCACCTCCGTGGAGTTCAGATCGAACAGTTGGAGAGCTAAGTTGTAGAACAAATAGTTACAGATTTGTATTTCCTAAACAGCAGACGCAATACGAAACGAGTAAATACATTTACTTCATCAGACTCTCGACTCAGTCCAATCCTTTAGGACATGGTACAAAAGTTATTTATTGGATCTCCAAAGAGTAGAGTAGTAGGTTAATATTGTATTTGTATGTTTATATTGTTGGTATTATTGTAATTTTTTATTCATTTGTTTTATTTGATAAACTGTATTTATTCATCGTGTACGGGTAAACCCGCACAAAAGCATAGTTAATCATTTTAACGTTGTCAGCAGAGAACTCGCCGCCCGTTTGGCCTTGTTTGCAGTTTACGTATAAGCAGCATTGTTTATTATAATTTTCAGTTCTAATTAAAGACTCATCATATCAACACAATTTTATCATTTATCAACTTATCAGTATCAATCAATTATCAATATCATAGTAAATGTAGTAGTTACGCCCTACACATCGCTTCAAATTGACTGTTATAAGTTGTTCTTGTGCCTAGAGTTTAGCGCTCATCCGTCCATACTTGTTTTTTATTTTTTTGTAAAGGTAGGTATTCGCATAAAACCAGCGCCGTAGCTTCTCGCTGCGACATATGCTGAGCGAAGGCCTATTTGGCACTTACTTCTAATTTAATTTAAGTTAGTTTTAATCCCTTGTTTAAGTCTTTTATTTTATTGTATTTTCTGTTATTTTTTTAACTGCATTTAGTGCCAAATAAACTTTTTTTTTTCTCATTCTTATTCTTATTCTAACGGAAACGAGTTTACTTTTCAATTTATTCGCTTATAGAATTCCTAGCCCATGAATACATCAAGTCTCTCTAAATTGAACCTATTTTTAAATCTCGAGAAAAAGCTATCAGTTTGACTCAATAGCAGTATATTTTTTGAGTTAGTATTTTATGTTTTGTCGAATTTTGGTATCATTTTATTTTTATCTTGCACCACCACATCATTTTCTTCCTGTTTCTCTCACTAAAGGTTGTCTGTAAGAGATTGCTTTTAGCGATAAGACCGCATCAGTTGTAAATCTTTCATTATTATTGCTCCACATATTCGAAGCTGTAAGATTTTGTTTGTGCAAACCAATGTATCATAAGTAATTAGCGCTGATGATTCGAAATTAGGTGTGTTGGGAGAGTGCTCCACACTGGCATGCGTTTCTAGCAAACGTAGTAGTTATAGTAGGTGTATTGTAAGTAGTAGAAATGACTGGTTTTTCAAACTAACTCGTGATGTTCGCGCCGCCGTGGCTGAAGTCCGCCATCTCCTGCGTGTGCAGGTCCAGCGTCAGCACCAGGTAAGAGTGGCGCGCGGCCAGCAGCCCCACGCGCTGCGCCGCCTCCAGCACGCGCGACGCGCACGACGCGCTGCACCAGATTATGAAGTTGGTCGCGCCAGACTTCTTTAGCACTAGCAGCAGATTTCTGTAACATTAGCATTTAGATCATCGTAAACATTAAAAAAAGTATATTTCACACGTTACAAGCGTAAACTGCTGATTTTCTTGCCGGGCCTCTCAGCACACAGACATCTTCGGCTCCGTGGTAGAGGCGCATTGTGTTGTGTGTGTATACTATGTATTTTATGACTATTATTTATTTTGTGCACATGTACCTAGTAGTGTTAATAGTACGTCTACCACGAGTTGCCATAAATTTACATTATCGTTCGCGTAAAAAAATGTATTGGGATTTGACATTGTCATGTCATGTCATGTGTCATCCTAATATAATTTTTTTTACGCGAACGATAATGTGATTTAAAGTGGCAACTCGTGGTAGACGTACTGTTACGGTGCGGTTAAAACTTTGTCGTGTAAAATTGGTAAAACAATTTACCGTAATTTTGTTTCGTTGCAAAAACCCGTTTTTACTAAAATTACTTCAGGTAGTTCCTGGGCATCTACATTACATACCTTAAGAGTGTGTCTTCAGTAGTCGGCGGCAGTTGGCGCAGCAGAAGCGCTCGTTCCTCACCATCAGGCGCGATGGTGGCCACTGGCACGGCGCTGCCCTCGTACAGCAGTACCGCGCTCTGCCAAGCCTTGGCTTCACATAGATCCACACAAGCCTGCAAGTATCAATTTAATTCCCTGGCTCACCAATTAATAATAAATTAATAATAATAAATAAATTAATAATAATGAATAAATAATAAATGATAAATTAATTAATAATAAATTCCTGTCACTTGAATAGAAAAAAAAACATGTAGTTTTCGTTTTGGCCAAAAGCCCGCGAAAATGGTCATATCCCCAGTAATGGGAGACTTTTTGATAAAAGTATATAAATAAAAAATCAAAATTTTTAAAAACCCCCGACAAAAAATAAACTCCAAAAACTAACAAATAAAATTTTAAATTCACATGCATAAGGTAAGTTCAAATATTTTTATTTTCCAAGCGTCGCGTCGCGTCTGGGGACCGCTCAAGTTTATGAAGTATTTTTCCAACAACAGCTAATTAATTATTACGAATTACATGTAGTGTACCAAGCGATCCTAAGTTTCATGCATAGTCTTCTTCGTAATGCCGCGTGCTGCGAGCTCGGTGTGCGGTATGCGGCGCGGGGGTGGGCGCTACCAAGTGCGGCGACCCGAACGGGCAGACACGTGAGGGCAGACTACGTTGACGGTTGTGTCGATTTTTCGGAGTAAATTCTTTTCTTGCAATCTGCGACTACACCTGTTTTTCTGACTTAGCGGTCCCCCGACGCCACGCGACGCTTGGAAAATAAAAATATTTGAACTTACCTTATGCATGTGAATTTAAAATATTATTTGTTAGTTATTGGAGTTTATTTTTTGTGTCGGGGGTTTTAAAATTTTTGATTTTACTTTTATTTTATCCTTTTTAAAATAGGTAAAATATTAGGAAGCCTAATTGAACCCATTTAATTACCCACCTTCGAAATCTAAACCTTACTCTAATATGTCATATTTAAAGTCATGCTTACCTTACCATATACTTTCATTATAATTGAAGTAACACAGTAGCAAATTTCAAATCATTTTGGACATATGAAAGGTAGTCGGATCCCCTCATCAACTATTAAAGACCTGATGATCTTCAAACGGCTGATCAGGTCATGGTTATCTTACCATATACTTTCAATATCATTGAAGTAACACGGTACCAAATTTCGAATTGATCGGGCATAAGGAAGTTAGTCATATCCCCCCATCAACTAGAAAAGACCTGATGATCTTCAAACGGCTGAACAGATTTTCATGAAACATGGCTAAGAACACTCGGGATAAAATTATCTATGACACAAAAATAACTAAACGAAAATCTCTCCCAAACGGATGAACCATCCGTTTGGGAGCTACGATACCACAGACATTCTTGCAATCTGCGACTACACCTGTTTTTCTGACTTAGCGGTCCCCAGACGCGACGCGACGCTTGGAAAATAAAAATATTTGAACTTACCTTATGCATGTGAATTTAAAATATTATTTGTTAGTTTTTGGAGTTTATTTTTTGTGTCGGGGGTTTTTATGTTTGGTTAATCTCTCGCTAAGTTTACGTGATATCCATTCAAGAAGTTTACCATAGCCAGCACGTCTGGGTGTGGGTGAAGTGCGAGTGCTTCCCAAGTGGCGTCAGCAGGCGCCGGCGCAGTCAGCAACAGCGGCAGTCCCGCCCTTGACGCTGCAGCCTCGCCGAGCGCCGCCGCGCGCGCAACGCTGCCGCTCTCACCTTCCCCGCCGCCGCTCACCACTGCGGACACTTCTTCACCTGCCTGTAAAGATTGTCGCATTCTAAATGAATAAGCATGTAATGGAAAATGTGCAGTTTCTATTGTACTTTATCTTCTTTTCATTGGCGTGGCTCTTCTTGTTT
The DNA here is from genome assembly GCA_947369235.1 of Udea olivalis. Taxonomy (NCBI): domain Eukaryota; kingdom Metazoa; phylum Arthropoda; class Insecta; order Lepidoptera; family Crambidae; genus Udea; species Udea olivalis. The sequence continues at coordinate 137,424 of OX376352.1, read as the reverse complement.
GCAGGTCGTGGCCAGATGCCAGTCATATTTTGTAGGAGACCTTACTCACTTCTTAAGTTGTGGTCTGTTTATAGGAAAAGTTAAATATCTACGTACAGTATTTTAAAGGTGATTCCAGCTCAGTGATTACTTGATAAGCCTCATATCTAGACTTCACTTATGGCCGCTTTCCTTCAGTTGGGGTGAGGGCATTTTGAAGGGCAGAATAAATAAAAAGAAACTGGCACGACTTTCTCAGCATCTATGCTGCCGCTTCAGCTGCCCCACTGTACTGACCTGCGCACACACATGCGCGGGCACGGCCAGCGGCTCGTCGGGCTCAACGGGCGCGACCAGCGCGGAGTCCTCGCCTAACGCCGCCTCCACGCTTGCCGCCAGCATCTGCGCCGCCGCCGGCTGGGGCTCCACCACACCTGTGCACGCACTTAATTCTCTATAACTCCTTACAGGTAAGATGAAACTCATTACTGGGCAGCATGCGGGGTATAAAACTGTTCACAGTTATTTTTTGATGTAGAACTTTGTTTATTTACATTCTAAAATTATTGAGTTTAATTTATCACGAAGAGTTCATAGGAACTGCATTTTTACTATGCCTGCCTATAGTCGTAGATTTAGAGCCTTGGTAAACAGAATAATAAAATAGAATGAAGAAACGTGAAATAGCAGCACTATTTCTGCTTGACATCTGTACATTTAGAGCCGTGCCGATTAAAAACGTACTACTTAGTTACATGTACGCGTCCTGCGGATGTTAAATGTATAATAAAACGGCTTGCTGCCCAGATAGCCCATGCTGCACATTGCTCACCGATGCGTATGCCCCGCGTACCCGCAGCCCATATCGCGAGCAGCAGCAGCGCGTGCGACGTCATCGCGCTGCGCACACGCACTGGACGTGTCCCAAAAACGCGATCTATTCCGGAATCGGGACGCGTCACGCGTGTCGCGGCGCCGCTTACGTAGTGATATAAACAACACATTTTTAGGATTTGTTTTTAATGATATTTCTGCTATTGTTAATTCTACATTAGGTTGGTTTTCACATTCAATTTCTCAAAATCTAGCTCCACATATTTAATTTATTTATTTATACGAGTATTTGTAAGAAAACTAGGGCTCACTAATAAATAGTAGATTTATTAGAAAACTCAGTAAAAAATCGTCAATCTAGCACCGGCGGTCTAGGTATCTCAATGGATCACTGAAACGTATCGAACTTCTAACTACAGGATGTCTCGCTTTTAGTTCCATCCGCGTTATCCTATAGAAAAGATTTTCCTCAGCCATTTTCAAGGACAAAATGTAAGCAGAAGCGCTCCTCTGACCAGAATAGATGTTGTGCACGGTACAATGCATCAAAAAAAGGAGATGGCAACGTTTGTTTTAGAGACATCTTCCGTGACAGGCTGCCAAGGTTTTAAGATGCTAGGTATCCACCAAAAGCTGACCATGTAAGTTTAAGGTAAATAACTAAATGTAGATTTATATTGTTTGCTCACTAATCAGGTACTAATATATTTGTGTTTCCATTTTATATGTTGTGTACACCTGTAAAAAAAAACTATAAGTACTTTAATTGAAGCGTAACATTACTTCTGTCATTTTCTAAATCATCCTTTCGAAGCATTTGACTCACAAATTGTTAGTTCTAAATCTTTGATTGCTGAGAAATCAGTTAGTCGGTTACCTACACTTATAGCAATTGTCGTGGTTTATTAATAACTTTTTCTGCAGCATTCGTTTTCTTTTCCATGCTATTATAATTTTATGTCTGAAGTTGTTTTGTTTGAAATTTCTTATGCTGGCTACTGGAATACCATGTATGGTCATTTATTTTTATATGGTCGCGGGTCCCATCTTGCTTAAAAAGTTGAATTTTGGTCACAAGTACAAGGTAAACAATAAATACAAAACCGGTCTGAAAAATAGTTAAGTTTGGATATTAAACTTTATTTATTAAGACAACAGAGGAAACCTCTAGCAAACCTCCATCTATGACAAAAGAAAAGCCCAACAGTATTTAACAGCCCTACCTCAATTTTGTTCATCAGAATATACAGGGCTTTTCTGGCAAAGATTTAGAAGTAGGTTTGTTCCTTGACAGTATGAATATAGATGTTTTATGCTTAACAGAACACTGGCTTAAGGAACACAACTGTCTGTTAAGTTTTGATAATTATAGCGTCGCTAGTATGTTCATGAGAGTTTCAGCTATTCGGTGTGGGTCACTAATATTATTGCACAATAAGTTAAAGTATAGGGAACGCAAAGATGTGGTAGCACTTTCAATTGAGCAAACTATTGAAATTTCATGTGCAGAGTTAGAGCGGATTATTATTGTTTGTGTGTATAAACCACCATCTGCCGATTATTCACTGTTTGAAGAAACTTTGGAGTTTCTCGCCGGGTCTTCTCAGTAAGAAACAACTCCGACGCGGTGGTAGAGTCGCATTATGTCTGTATACTGTTTATTTACATATCCATATTATTATGGTATTTATGTCTATTATTTAGTATATTTTGCTGTAAATTTGACGATTTGAAAGTACTGATACAGTCTATTTGAATAAAGTTATTTGAGTTTGAGTTTGAGTTTTGAGTTTGAAGAAGTGTTAAAGAGAGTATGTAAATCAAACAAGAAGGTGATTGTTCAATTTCAATTTATTTATTGCAAACCATAATGTTGTACATAAGATGGCAGGTTATAAAGAAAGTTTCAATTATGGACCCTGTAGGGCGCCGCAAATATAAAAAACAGAGGGATTTACATACTTAATCATTAAATCAATATCATGCACTAATTACATTCTCATAAAGTTCACTGGATACATATTATAAATTATAAGTATTATTAACATTTTCAGGATATATTCAATTAAAATTTTATGTATAAATTAACATCAATATTAGCAACAATTATATTTTATCTGATAAATATTCTTCAACATTATAATAGCATTTCAAAAGCTATAATTCCTTCAAACAACGTTCGAATTTTCTATCTTCTGTTTCGTTTGCTATTTGTCTAGGTAACTTGTTGTAAATCCTAATGGACATGGTGTATGTACTGGAAGAGACAAGTTGGAGGCGGGATTGTTTGTGGTGATTTTAATGTAGATATTCTAGACTCTTCTCCAACCTCACTTAGATTTTTGAATCTTTTTAAATCATTCAATTTATTCAATCAACAGCCCGTTACAGTCCACTGCTGGACTATGAGCCTCCTCCACATAAGTGAAGAGATTTGCCATAATCTCCACGCTTGGCAGGCGGGTTGGAGATCGCAGTTTAAAAGGTTAATTTTTTTCAGAGAGCGCTGCTGCCCGTTCTCTGTTTAGCGTGTAGTCCCTGAGTCGGCTCTTACGACACCCGTGGGAAGAGTAGGGGTTGGTGACAAATGTATTCTACTCTGCCGTCACCACACGGCGGTGCCGTCACCACACGGCGGTGCCGTCACCACACGGCGGTGTTATTAAATATTTTTGATCAACCTACTAGAATCACTGCATCATCAGCTACCTGCTTGGATAATATTTTTTGTGAAAATTTTTACAAGGAGAAATCAATAATTAATTGTTTAAAATCAGACCATTGTGGTCTGTTAACCAAATTTGAACACCGTCATGTCCCTCAATCGGTGGATATTATTTTTAGACCAGTTACTAAGAAACGTATCGAGAAATTTAAAAGCAATATAAACAATCAACTTCCTTACTTAACACACCAAGACCAGAATATAAATGATCAGTATGAGGATTTGTTCAATCTGATAATGTATGTACATAACAAAATCTATTCAAAAAAAAAGGGACAGTTGATAAATTTAAATTTAAATTCAGTGACTGGGCTACTCCAGGTATTCATAAAAGTAGGATTAAATTATACGAATTATATGATTTAAAAGCGAACTTTCATAGTCCCAAACTAGTAGAATATGTTAAATCTTACTCTAAGATATTTAAAAAATCTTGCAATGTTGCGAAGTCCATGTTTTTGCGAAACAAAATAAAACAAGCAAAAAACAAAATCAAAGCGACTTGGAACATTATAAATAAAGAAACTTGTAAGTCCATACCACGCAATAACTCTATCTCACTTAAAATTAAAGATAATATTATTAAATCTGACGTTGACATAGCTAATAAATTTTAATCATTTTTCTCTGAGATACCTTTTATTACTACCAGTAAACTAAATTCTAGTTCACTACTAGCTAGTTAACTCCTCACATCAAGTGTTGATGAGTGCGCCACTAGTTTTTGCTTTGATCATATATCTTCTCATACCATCCTCAAAACGTTTAAAAAACTTAATTTTAAAAAAACGGAGGATTTATGGGGTATTTCTGTTGATATACTTAAATCAATCATAGATACCATCTCCCCTAGTTTAGCGTTACTTTTTAATAACTGTGTAGACAAGGGTCAGTTCCCTAATTTAATGAAATTTAGTAAAGTCATACCCCTTTATAAGTCAGGTGAGAAAAGTGACCCATCAAATTATAGACCCATTTCTATTCTACCGGCAATTAGTAAAATTTTTGAAAAGATAATATTGAATCAATTACTCTCTCACTTTGCTTTAAATAAATTATTACATAGTAATCAATTTGGATTTACTAAAAATAGCAATACAACCGATGCAGGTGTTGCGCTCATCAAACACATATTTGATGCGTGGGAAGGAAAGCAAGATGAAATAGGAGTTTTTTGTGATTTGTCAAAAGCATTTGACCGCGTAGATCATGAAATCCTACTGATTAAGCTGAGACATTACGGTGTTTCAAATATTTCACTTAGCCTCATAGAATCTTACCTCACTGATAGAATACAAAAAGTGAGTATCAATGGTACGAACTCTTTCGGTGCCACCATACGTATGGGCGTGCCCCAGGGATCAATATTGGGTCCTCTGCTGTTTTTGATCTATATAAATGACCTGCCTTATTTTGTCAAAGACCTATGTGGGATTGTTTTATTTGCTGATGACACTTCTCTGATTTTTAACGTAGATAGAAGTAACAAAGCACTTGAAGACGTAAATAATACTCTCTTTAAGGTACTGCATTGGTTCACGAGTAACAATTTACTGCTTAATGCTAAGAAGACTAAATGTATCAAATTTTCTATGCCCAATGTAAAACAGGTCGATACCATTATAAACATGAATAACGAGCCATTAGAGATTGCGAATTCCACAGTATTTTTAGGAATGACTCTCGATTCCAAGTTACAGTGAGGTCCGCATATTTCTGCTCTGGCAGGAAGACTTAGTTCGGCAGCTTAAGCTGTTAGAAAAATAAGGCTCCTGACTGATATCGCAACAGCAAGATTAGTGTACTTCAGTTATTTTCACAGTGTTATGTCGTATGGTCTACAGTTGTGGGGCTCGGCAGCGGATCTCAACACCATCTTTATTCTTCAAAAAAGAGCCATCCGCTCCATTTACAACCTTAGACCACGCGACTCGCTTCGTGAAGTATTCAAAGAGATAGATATTTTAACGGTGTACTCTCAATTTATTTATGATAATGTAGTATATGTCCGTAAAAACTTGCATCTCTTCAAGAAAAACAGTAATGTTCATAAACTCAATACTAGAAATAAAAATAAGCTCGTAACTCCCAGTCTAAGACTGCATAAGGTAGGAAAATCATTTGTTGGTCAATGTGTTCAATATTTTAATAAGATTCCGCAAACTCTTGTTGAACTGCCTCTTCATCAGTTTAAGTCTGAACATCTTTCGACCTTCATGAAAGAAGAGTTCTGGCCGAAAGGTGTCCTGTATCGGTGGTTCCGAGGGCGACTACCGGGCACCAGCTTGCGTCACACGTCGCCTGTTCCTACGAGTAATATGTGTAAATTTCATAAGTAGTTTTATTGTTTATTAAATATGTATGTTAGTCTCTAAGTTATTTATTATATGGGCCAATTATATTTTGTAACATCTGAAAATGTAATTTTGTAGCCTGAAATAAATGATATATTATATTATTTATATTAAGTCACAAATTAAAGCTAAGTTAATGAAGCGAGGTTATTATAGTGTTGTGGATTTCTTAAATGATAAGAATTTGTGGTCATCTTAGGTATAATCTGCTCCTCTGCACACTTTTTTGTTATGACTTTACTCTGTAAATTAAATTTTTGTGTTATAAAACAAGATTGAAAAGAGTAACCATCGAGTTTCTTGCCGGAGTCTTCTCGATCGGAAACAACCTCCGAACCGGTGGTAGAGTCACATTATGTTTAATTATGATATTTACTATAATAGTATTATTTTATGTAAGTTTATTTTAGTATATTTTAGCTTTAATTTTTTTTTTGTAACTATATGACTTGTCATAAGTACTTTCTATAGGTCTATATGAATAAAGATATTTTTTACTTTACTTTTACTTTACATTATCATGTGTAATGAATGGAAAGCGTTCGGGTACGGAAAGGGTCCGTGAGGGTGAGCACCGGCAAGTTAAAACAGACAGGGTGGATAGGCAGAACTGTATTTGTAATTCATAAACTTCGATTCGGACCGAGCAACGCTTCTCAAAGGGCGTAAAAGCACGAGCTCAGTGCCGTAGCAACAATGGATTAACAAAAAGGTAGCAGGCTATCGTTAGTTAGATCATTGTATGCCAGATGATGTCGCATTACTCGCAATAGCTTGCAAGCAAGTCCACATGATTTCCCTGGTTGTTCTACTCCAATCCCAATCTATTATTATGCTCTATGCTCTACTCTAACATATTTTTTTTTTGTATGGACGCCGCTGCTTGGCCTCGACGGCCTTAGCACCTTCACCGGTCTGTAGGGTGAGCGCAGAAAGCTCTCAACCCTATTATTTAAAGTAGCACTCTAAGGACCCCCTTGTGGGGTAGAACCTCGACTCAGAGCGTTACTTGAGTCTAATCTGACATTTTGGGGAGAGAATCTACCCGGCACGTGCCGGTATCTAAAAAGGGAATTCAAAGGAAAACGCGACGCGGGTCTATATGTAGGTATGGAAAGCTGACATACTAACGGCAAAACATAAAGCTTGCGCGAGGTAATATACTACCTGCGCCATCTATTGAAATTTGTGAGAACTTTAGTGGAAGCTCGTTACACATGTTAAATAATTATTTATTAATCACATCCTGAAATTTTGTCATTGGCTAAGGAGGCGTCATGTATTGTCTGGGGTGGACACGTATGATGTGGCGTGGCGTGGTGGTGGTGCAGCAGCACAATCAGCACGTCGGCAACGCCGCGCGTGTCAGCGGGCGTCCGGGTGACGCGTGCGCAGGCGCCGGCTGCCGCGCACCAGCCGTCGCCGGGGGGTGGCTGCACCTCCGTGTTAGCCGCGTATGCTGCAGTCACCGCTGTTTGACAGGCTGTGTCGCGACGTTCTGTAAGCGATTAACGAAAATAATGTATAGCACATACGACTATATCCTCCCAATGTTTAGTCTCACTTATGGCGCATAGGTATAGGTAACCGTTGGAGTTAGCGGGTTTTTGAGTGCAGTACGTCTACCACGAGTTGCTACTTTAACAACTCGTGGTAGGCGTACTGAGCGAGATTAATCCTCGGCAAAACTAGTGTGGACGCTTTCTAGTCAGGTGAAGCGACAACGTGCAAAAGGCTGCATAGGAAAAGAGCATTAGTCGAATTAATTTTATGGGCCAATCAATAGCTGACCAATTAGTTAGAGCAATTAGACAAAGGTAACCTAAATTGACAGTTACACTTTGAATTTACCTATACGTGGCGAACTGACTGAGCCGGAGGCCCGCGACTCAGCGTCCCCCCCAGGCCGGTACTTCCCGAGGTGGCAGCGGATGGAAGTGGCGGTGAGGAAGTGCGCGCGCGTGTTGCGCTCTGGCCGGCACACGCACACGAAGACGCGCGGGCCCAGAGACAGCGCCACGCACGCGCCCGCCGACAGCGACACGCATGCGCACAGCGTCGACGCGCGCGCCTCCGACGCCGCGTACAGCGGGAAGAATGCCACCCAAGTCACGCACGTCGCGTACGCAGCTGCGCCCACGAACCTGCTCGATGAATCAAGAGTTGCATTGGTTCATTATGATGCATGATACTGTGAAGTTGTTATACCGAAATCCAGCAAGTTAGTTGAGTGGCAGCATCAAGGTACAACAGTAGCCTTTGCTCATTGGTGTGTCAGGCTTTAGGGTGCGTGATCAAGTCGCTTGTTAATAGTTTAGTTCGAGCCGTTGTCAATAGATGGCGCAAGCGTTTCGTTTTGTAAATTACATCTAAGGAAAATTTGGTTTTGGTCAATATATACAGACCGGTGAAGCTGCTAAGGCCGTCGAGGCCAAGCAGCGGCGTCCATACAAAAAAAAAAGGTCAATATATTATTTTTACGGAAATACAGTCTACGTTTTTTATTTATTAGGATGTTAGTGCAAAGTTAATCAGTGCGTTTCACACCACACACATTCCTCGCAACGCATCCTCGCACATCTCTGGTGGAAAAACGCACCCTTAATGTGTTACAGAAAATTTGTTTACAGAATATTTGTGTTACAGAAATAAAAACTCTTTGCTAAGATTTGAAAAGTACCGTTCTTTTTAGACGGAGCATCTTGATAAACCGTGCGTTTTACATTACAATAACGCACATGTGCGTAATAAGATACAATACGATATTGAAGTTGGTGAAATAAGATACCCTTTACAAGCAAATATGTTATAATAGTACATTATGATATAAGTACGGTAAGTTGAAAATTACAGCCGAGACGATATTGCTAGCCCGACCCGTAGGCGAGGGCTACAAGAAGCAGAGGCTGTAATTATCAAAGCGCACGCACGTATGTCGTTCGACGTTATATAATATATTTGCGAGGAAATAAATAAAAGTCGGACTTTCTTAAACGAATAAATCACTTGTTAAAGCAGTTATAAATTTTTTTACTTGTTTACAAATTCGCGATGCGCGCGCGTCAGCGCTTTTTTAGAGGCAAAGGCATTAATAACAGCCAGTAGGTATGTATTACTAATAAATTGAATTAATATTTTTGTTACAGATAAATGGTTGTAATTTATTGTAATTCATGCAGACCCCTTTTCAAAGCATGCAATGTTCTGCATCTGCCTTGTACTCGTATCTACTTAAGAGACCTATGTTAGTTCGTGAAAACCTATCCAAACTACTTTACTAAACGTGATGCGGTCTACACCAGACAAAAAAGAGAAAGGTTCAAGAACTTACTCTATCAACCCCCTGTCCGAAAGTATATTTATGACAAAAATGTTTTTAATATGTGCATAACCATGTAACACTCCAAGTAGGAACCGAATCTGATTTTTTGTGCTTATTAATTAAGACGTCTAAAGTTTTTTTTTTAAATTTCTAAATCTGTTTGTCTTCCGTTATATAAGTCTCAGGGCTAAATACTAAAAAAACGTTTTTTTGATAAAAATATTTTTTATTCATCAACAGACAACCTTCAGCTGCGATACATTCCCTCCAACGGTTCTCTAACTTTCCTATCCCATGAGTGTAGAACGATTTTTCTTTGGCTGTAAAATAAGCCTCCGTTGCTGTGATTACTTCACCATTTGTGTTCTTACCTCGAAGCATTTTTTTCAAGTCTGCAAAGAGCCAGTAATCACTGGGGGCCAGATCTGGCGAATAAGGCGGATGTGGAAGTAATTCGAAGTGCAATTCGTTTAGTTTGGCCATCGTTACCATTGATTTGTGACACGGCGCATTGTACTGGTGAAAAATCACTTTTTTTTTCTTCAATTGAGGCCGTTTTTCCGCGATTTCGTACTTTAATCGCTCCAATAACCCCATGTGGTATTCGCTATTTATTCTCTGTCCTTTATCAAGGTAGTCGATGAAGATTATTCCATGCGCATCCCAAAATACAGAGGCCATAACCTTACCAGCTGATTTTTGTGTCTTAGGCCGCTTCGGGCGGCTTTCACCGGGTGCTCTCCACTCTGCTGACTGCCGATTGGATTCCGGAGTGTAATAGTGAATCCATGTTTTATCCATTGTCACGTACCGACGTAAAAAATCCTTTTTATTCCTGTCAAACATAGCCAAACAGCGCTCTGAAGCATCAATACGCTGTTGCTTTTGATCAATCGTGAGCAAACGCGGCACCCATTTGGAAAAAAGTTTTTTCATGGACAAATGTTTATGTAAAATGGTGAAAACACTACCAGTTGAAATCTTCACTATCTCAGCTATCTCACGCAATTTTACTTTTCTATCTTTCTTCACGATTTTCAGGACTTGGTTGATGTTTTGTTGAGTCACTGCTTCATTTGGACGACCGAACGTTCAGCATCATTTGTGTACAAAGTACAGTGCATTGATCTGCAGAGCGCGCGATCAGCATTTTATTAATGACCTAAATTATAACTTCGTAGCTTTGTTAATAATTTAAATCATCAGTTCACGTTCGGAAACCATTCGCTCCGCGTGCTCTCATACCATTTCACCATCTTACCATTTTCACCATAATTTAACCATTTTTACTAGTTTCTAATATACAACATTTTTACCATTTTTTAACCATTTTATTTTGTGGGATTTACACCCTACAAATTTGGTCCTTCGAGCCTTCGGAAAGGTGGGATCTGCCGCGTCGCGCGTCGTTGTGAACTTTGAACCGGACGTGTCAGTGACTTTTCTTTTCGTGTAACCAGTGACTTAACCAATTTTGGAGATATTTCTTTGAAAATCGAATAATCAGTGAGTGATAGTGCTGCCAACCAAGAGCGGGATTGTCATTCATCCACCACCACCAGTGCTACCAACCAGGAGCTGAAGTGTCATTCGTCAACCACCACAAGTGCTGCCAACCAGGGTGGAGTTGTCACTCGTTAACCTCCATCACTTGCCTACCAGACGCTGTGAGCCAAGATATACACAAGTAAGATCTTTCCTTTTTTTTCGTCCGTAATAAACGTCATTTACCAATATGACTACCAAGATGGAATTATTTGCTACTCAACAAGAAATCATGGAAAGCATGAACAAGTTGTATATTAACTTTAGAAAAGAAGGGAAGGAACGTAAAACCCGGGAGAGTATCGAACGTCGTCTAATTACTCTGAAAAACTTCTGGACCGACTTTTCGATGAACCACGAAAAGTTGATGAACATTTGTGACGAAACTGAAGATAACCAGTACTTCGAAGACGATTCATTCAGGAAGACACAAGTGTTCTATGAAGACGTGAAAGCTTTTTTATTGAAAAATCTTGAAGCTAAACACTCGCCATCACCATCGCTGCTACCAACTGTGGGGGAAACCGAGCCACCACCAACACCATCCTCATTAACCAAGGAGGATGCTAATAATCCAAGTACGTCTGGGCAGGAAGTTCCACCACCTAGAAGCAATCTACCAAAGCAAGTCTTACCACGATTTGTTTTTCATGACGTCGATGGCACAAGTAAAATCGACGAAATGATGCGCAGACAGCAAAGCAACTTCAAAGCGTTTATTCGTACCATCTCGAATATAAATATCAACGTTTTATCTGAAAGATGGGAGTTTCAAGACGCTTTAAAGGCAATAGAAGTACGCTTTGCAGCTATTGACTCTCTGCATTGGGAGATTGATAGCAATCTTCAGAGAGCAGATAGCAAATATGAAGAACTTTTTGCGAACTACGAGAGCGAATATTATGCAGACGATCTTTCTGTGACGTTCCCGTGCCAGGACAGTGTTGAACTAAAGAAGCGTTTAAGTCATACACTCTCAAGTATAGAGTCATGGTTAAATGACCATAATTTACTTTTAAATTTAAAGAAAACAAAAATAATGCAGTTCCGACCCTATCAAAAAACAGCGCTTAATATTGATTATTCCTTTGGTATCCACAAAATCGAAACGGTTGAGAACTTCTCGTTGCTAGGAATTGCCATTGACACTCATGTGAATTGGAAAAGCCACATTTCAGATATCTCCAGTAAACTAGCTAGATTCACATACGCTCTATACAACCTTAAAAAAGTTACTGACCTAAATACAGCAAAAATGGCATACTATGCATATGCTCACTCTTGGCTTTCATATGGAATAGTACTATGGGGAAACAGCACCGAAGTACATACACCTTGTTTACAAAACAAAAAAGCTGCATTAGAATACTAGCTAACATAGATAATATGACTAGTTGCAGGCCTCATTTTATTGCTTTAAATATCCTAACGCTCACAGCAATTTATGTGCTTGAGATTTGCAAATTTGTCAGAAAGAACATACATATTTTCCCTACTTACACAAGACCATCGAACTTAAGACAGAAACAAAAGCTAGCTTCCCTAAATTCTAAATTAAAAATACATAAATCAGGACCCCACTTAAGTGCCATAAAAATATATAATAAAATTCCTGATAGCATAAAGGAAGAAGGTAACAGTAGAAAATTTCAAAACAAATTAAAAAAGCATTTGATAAAAAAATGTTATTATGATCTGCAGGAGTTTTTCACTGATGTTTGCACCTAAATGTATAATTTTTAATTTATTAATTTCGTAAAATTTTATGACATGATAAATTGTACATATTATTACCATTATTTTATTCATTTTGATTAAGTATAAGCTATCCCCTGTTTTTAATTTTTAATTTTTAATTTTTGTTTTTAATGTTTTTAATTTTTAATTTTAATTGAAATTTTATAGTTATGTTTGATAATTTTGTATTGTACTTATTTCTAATCTTATTTTTATTTTGGTGATGTGATTTTTCTATATTTAATCTAAATTAATTTTGAATATTGCTACACCCTAGCAGGGTTCATGTAATACCTGGACACCATAATGTACCATCTTATAAAAGTGTAACAACATGAATGCAATGAATAAATGAATATGAATATGAATATGATATTAAGAAATCTATAAACAATAGAATGTGGAATGCCTGTCATAGAGAAAACTCAACACCACAGATGGACATTCCAATATTTCATGGGAATTACCAACAATGGATATCATTTAAAGACCTGTTTATAGAATCTATACATAAAAACAAATCCAGCGCAAAAGATGCAGTTCTTGAAAGGCAAACTGCGCGGAGAACCTGATAAATTAATCCAGCATCTCCAAATTAGTTCGTCCAATTACCAAACCTGTTGGGACATACTAAACCAAAGGTACAATAATAAAAAACTCATTTTCAACTCACATATGAATGTACTTATGTCATTACCAACCATGCAGCATCAAACAGCAACCAACATAAAAAGGATTCCAAATTCCAAATTCCAAATTCCAAATTATTTATTTGCAAGAAACATGGGTGTATTTTATACAGATGTCAAAAAATATATATATAGTGTCACCATATTCAGCCGGATTCGGCAAGCAAATGTACATATAATTCAATTAGTTACAATGGAAATTTATTACAATTAGATTCAAATTCATATTTAATTCAGTTACCATATTACAAAATTAGTCACAAGTTCAAAATAAAATCAAATTAAAAATAAGAATACCAATAACTAGTCAAGTTCATGCAATGTTATATTATTTTGTCCCTCAAGTATTCATTTATACTATAATAGGCATGTCGCAGTAGAAACATTTTTACCTGATGTTTAAAAGATACAACTTCTGTTACATTCAAAATGGATCTTGGTAAATGATTATAAAGTCTCTGCGCCATGCAAAAAATACTGTTGTCAAAAAACATGTTGATTCATGATGTTATCAATGAATGTCTCAACGCGATTAAAAACCTTGGGATTAGTACGTCTTCCTGGGACCCAATTATTGTTTACCTGATGTCACAGAAACTGGACACAGAAACACACAGCGATTATATCAATTCATTGCAAGAACCGAGAGATTTACCAAGTTTACAAGATTTCCTGTCTTATCTAGAAGGAAAATTCATTGCTTTAGAGACCGTCCGCCGAAAGAACGAGATAACCAGATCAACCACCAACCATTACAACCAACCACACCATTATAACCAGTCTACAAGCAATGGTAACCAGAATATAAAACCATTTCCTAAGAAACCAAACTTTAACCAAACCAGACACATTGAATACACACCAAGTAACCAGACCAGACATGTAGAATATAAACCATTTAACCAAACCAGAAACGTTGAGAAAAGACCATTTAACCAAACCAGATACGTAGAGAATAAACCATTTATTAACCATGCTACAACCAAAACTTACCAGCAAACTAACCAGAATTGCATAGTTTGCAATGAAAATCATTTATTATTCCAATGTGATGAATTTCGGGAATCCAGCAATCAAGAGAAAAGGAAATTAATTTCGCAATGGAATATATGCAAAAACTGCTTAATTAACCACAATGGAAATGAGTGCAAATCGCACAAAACATGTCGACATTGCAATGAAAAGCATAATTCACTATTGCACAACGTTTACATGACTACAAATGTTACCAACCAAACTCACAGCGCACAGCATAATCCTACAAAAATTGTGTCACATGTGGCTAGAGACGATCAGCAAATGACCGACATACTGCTAGCGACCGCCGAAGTGAATGTCCTAGCAGGTGACGGGACTTATAAAAAGATGAGGATCCTAATTGACCAGGGATCTCAAACATCTCTGATCTCAGAATACGCAGCACAACAACTAGGAATCTCTCGCCAAAGATGTAAAGGAGTTATCACCATAACCATAGCATCATTATATAACAATTTCACCATGACCGTTGATACATTTATTATGAAAAATTTAATTAAGAAATTACCACAACAATCCTTTACCAAACCAGCTTGGCCCTGTCTCGCAAACTTACAACTTGCAGACCCCAACTTTAACCAAAGCCGTTCTGTTGATCTGTTACTCGGAGCAGACGTGTATGCAGAGATCATAATGGAGGGAATAATCAGAGAAGACAAAACTCACCCTATTGCTCAACAAACGCAGCTAGGATGGATTTTATGTGGTAACGTGAAGTCATACTATTGCAATGTCATTTTAAACTGTGATGACTTCAAGAAATTTTGGCAGATAGAAGATGTGACCGATGAACCAGAAAACCACTCCAAGGAAGAATTATTCTGTCTGGACCAGTACCAAAAAGAAACAAAACGCCAACCAGATGGCCGTTACATCGTTAGATTACCGATGCCAATACCGAAATTAGGCGAATCAAAATCAAAGGCCATCGCCCAATTTCATCAATTAGAAAATAAATTTCGTAAAAATAACCAGTTAGCAACAGATTACAAACAATTCATGAATGAGTATTTGAATCTAGGTCACATGAAAAAGAGCCTTAGTAACCAAGCCAATGAGTACTTTTTCCCTCACCATTGTGTAAGACGACCCGAGTCCACAACAACTGCAATCCGAATCGTTTTTAACGGATCAGCGAAAACGTCCACTGGGTATAGTGTGAATGACCTCATGTTTAGTGGGCCAAGTCTTCAACATGATTTAATGGCGATAATTATCAAATGGAGACAGTCTAAAGTAGGATATGTGGCGGATGCTGAAAAAATGTACAGACAGATCCTCGTGAACGCACTTGACCAGCATTACCAAAAAATTGTATGGAGAGACTATCAAACCGACCGTTTATGTGAATACCAACTAACCACCGTTACCTATGGAACCAAGGCTGCACCATTCTTAGCGCTTATGACCATGAAGCAGTTAGCAAGAGATGAAGCTCATAGGTACCCTGAAGCAGCTAAAGCTGTTGAGAACAATCTATACATGGATGATATTTTGCATGGTCAGCATTCTTTAGAATCAGCTGAAAACCTACAATCGGAGCTAATCGCATTATTTAAAGCAGGTGGTTTTAACTTACGCAAATGGAAATCGAACGAACCTAAACTGATGGCGAATTTGTCGAATGATAATAACCAATCATTTGATTTCAAACACCAAGAATCAACTAAAACCCTGGGGTTAAAATGGATTCCTTTAAATGACCAATTCACATTTGAGAGCAAAATTTCTCCAGAACCAACCTCCCATGTAACCAAAAGAAAACTTCTCTCACAGATATCGACAGTGTTTGACCCCCTGGGGTGGCTGTCACCTGTCACCTGTAACCATTACGCTCAAATTGTTATTTCAATCCATTTGGCGACTTGACATTAAATGGGATGACAATTTACCAGACAATATTAACCAACAGTGGAATCAACATATAGTAGACTTGCAATTAATAAATAAAATAAAAATACCAAGATGGCTGAAATGTAAGCAAAATGACAATCTAGAATTACATGGATTTTGCGACGCCTCAACCAAAGCTTACGCTTGCGTGATTTATTGCAAGACTCAACCAAATCCCCAGGACCCAGCTTCAGTAGTTATTGTCTCAGCCAAGTCACGTGTAGTACCAGTAAACAAAAATATTACATTACCAAGACTCGAGCTATGTGCTGCACAGTTATTGACCAAGTTAATGAAAACAGTACAAGCATGCCTTTCAGAACATAACATAAAAACATTTGGATGGTCGGACTCTACAGCGGTTTTAGGATGGATTAACGGCGATCCAAACCGCTGGAAACCATTTGTAGCCAACCGGGTCAAAGAAATCACGGAAACGATTCGAAAAGATAACTGGAATTACGTAAAATCTGAGGAAAACCCGGCAGATCCAGCAAGCAGAGGAATAACCACAGAACTACTTACTCAGCATTCACTTTGGTGGAATGGCCCTAACTGGCTTCGGCAGCAAAGTAACCACCAACCTATTGAAAAAACAAATTATGTCACTCAAGAAGAAATACGCAAACAGTACCAAACAAACGTAATCACCAGACCATATGACAGCGACGTAATAGGAAACTTGATAGCTAGACACAGCAATTACACACGAATGTGTCGAGTCATCGCATGGATGCTACGCGCAATCTCACGTGACCAAAACAAACCATCATACCTAACTATAGGAGAACTGAAAAAGGCTAACAACATTTTAATTAACCATGTGCAGAAAATAGAGTTTTCCGAAGATATAACTGATCTTCAAAAACAAACCAGACTGAACGCTAAAAGCCGTTTATTACCATTAAATCCTTATTTAGACCAGGCCGGCGTATTACGAGTCGGCGGAAGAATAAAACATGCAAACATAAGTGAGGAAATGAAACACCCGATCATATTACCAAACCATAACCATTTAACAGATACTATTATTGACCATATACACAAACTAACTTTCCATGGAGGACCTAGCGTGGTTAAGAAGGCAATTTTGGATCATAGGTAGAAATAATGCTGTTAAAAAAAGATTACGCCAGTGTGTGAGATGCCGACGCGCTAAATTTGAAAACCAAAATCAATTAATGGCTGATTTACCAGTTGCTCGAACCAATCAGGCACGCCCCTTTTATCACGTTGGAGTCGACTTTACTGGGTACGTGGATGTTAAGAGTAACAAAGGCCGCGGTGTTAAGTGCACCAAAGGTTATATTGCTGTTTTTGTGTGCTTAGCAACAAAGGCAGTACACCTCGAATTAGTATCTGACCTCACATCGTCATCATTCATAGCTGCGCTCCGAAGAATGGCTGCACGTCGGGGGGCTCCGCAGCACATTTATAGTGACAATGGTACCAACTTCGTAGGTGCTAACAATATCATACAAAAATAATATTTTAGTATAAAACAAACATTGGATGAAGCTTCTTACCAACATTTAGCAGACATGCAAATAGAATGGCATTTCAATGCACCATCATGGCCAAGCGCAGGAGGAATCTGGGAAGCTGCAGACAAGAGTCTTAAGTACCATCTACGTAGGGTTCTCGGGGACCAAAAGTTGACCTACGAAGAATTTATGACTATTAACTCAGTTAGAGGGCTGCTTGAACACACGACCATTGTGTGCAATTACCGAAGATCCAGATGATTTAGATTTTTTAACACCATCACATTTTCTCACTAGCGGACCCCTACTAACCATCATAGAAACAGAAAAGGATGAGCGCACCAGGTGGCGGCTTATTCAAAAAATTTACCAGGATATTTGGAAGAGATGGCAATCTGAATATCTGACACAATTAACGACACGTTCGAAGTGGCGTCAACCAAAAAATAATATCCGGATGAATGATACAGTTATCATTCAAGATGTACACGTGTCCCCTGGGAAGTACACCCTGGGAGCGACGGCCTTGTAAGAGTAGTCACTCTGAAAACCAAAACAGGCATATTAAAGAGGCCGATTACGAAAATTTCATCTCTTCCTATTTACCAAGAAGAGGAAACGGCAAAGTTACCAGACATGTCTCCAAACCAACCAAAAACACTACCAAACCAACCAATAACTAAACCTCCAACTAAAGACCCATCAAGAACCAACGACCCCAAGAAACCAGTGAATCAATCAAGACGAAAATTTTTTATAACCATGGCTCTTATGTTCATCCTACTACCAATTACACCATCGCAAGGCAGCTATAGCACCACTAGCCTAAAAGATAGTCAAACCATTTATTTTGATAAGATGAGCAATATGAAGTTGATAAGACACGAGTGGAAACTAGTGGTATTTTATGACATCAATGCATATTGGGAGGGCATGATATTAATGACTAAATATTATGACTATTTGGGAAACTTATGTATGAAAATTAAAACCACATCTCACTGCGAACTCGTTCTGTTACATCTTAAGCATGGACAAGAGGAGCTAAAACATTATAATGAAATCTTAACCAACCATGGCCAACTACCAAGAAACCACTACCGTCGTCGTCGTGGCCTTATAAATGCAGTGGGGTCCGTGGCACACAGCCTATTTGGAGTGCTCGACGACGACTTCGCACAACAATACCAGAAAGATCTTACCACGCTCAGAAACAACCAAAAATATTTACACCAGCTATTGAAAAACCAAACCTCGATAGTAGAATCTGAATTTCATTTAATGCAGAGAATGGAGACCACAATAGAAAAACAGTATAAAACATTTAACCAACACTTAAATGAATTAGATAAGTTAACCAACAACATTAACCAAGAATTACAAGAACATACATTTTCCAACGAGTTTGCATTAATTTCAATCACAGCAAATGGATTACTTACAAACTTGAAAGACATACAACAAATGTTATTAGACACCATTACTGACATATTCCACGGAAAATTCAACATACATTTATTGCAACCAAAGCAATTGAGTGAAGAACTACAGATGATATCAAGCCAAATATCTAAAGATTTATCGTTACCAATCGATAATATTCAGACAGATTTACCAAAAATATACCATTTATTAACCGTTAAAACCAGATTCACCAAAGAGAATTTGATATTTGAAATTAAAATGCCGCTTGTGAGCAGAGAAAACTTTGAAATATACCGATTAATACCAATTCCGATAGCAAATGGCAATAAGATGCAGAAAATAATTCCTAAAGCGGACCTTCTAGCCATTAATATTCAAAAAGATCTAGAAGTGCCACTCTCAGAATTACAACTACAACAATGTAACCACTATGACGTAGATATGTTACTATGTTCTCATCAAATACCTATATCCGTGACAAAATCGGACAGGTACTGTATTAGAGAAAATGAATCATCCAACTGCAAGACTGAAAACAAAGAATGCCATAATACCTGGGTTCAGCTGACTAAAGTAAACAATTACCTGTACTCATGTTGCGGTCAATGCTCCATTCAAATGATATGTGACTATCAAGTTACCGTCGAGCGATTACACAAGGTCGGGATACTCGCATTAGAGAATGGATGTGTCATCAAGGACGACGGAATAACGCTACTCGCCCATAAACAGCTGACGAGCAATATTAAATTGACACCCAATATTCTAACCATAGAAATACCACCTAATAATAACATCATAAACGTCACCATGCCATTTTATACATATGAAAACACCAGTTTTGTGAAGAACCAGAAAGAATTAGATGCGATTGCGAACCAAATCAATCAAGCCAAAAATAGCACCAAATCAGAGACAGATGACGATGCAAACTTGAGTTCCCATGATATGCATCACTACATTCTTATCTACCTATTATTGAGCGCTGGAATGGTAACAAGTCTAGTGTACATCGTACGAAGAATCCGCGCCCGACGCCAGTGGCCAGCTGCGGCGGCGGGAGCACCGGCGCCCCGGCCGCGACCACGCGCACGCGCTGGCGCAACTTTAAGCACCCCTACTGCTGCTCACCAACCCCAAAGTGAAATTAATAATCAATGTTTTGTAATTAGTGACCAGAGTGAGCCAGTGTATAGTAAAGTGAACCGTGTTAAATTACCAAACTCCTTTAATTTCAGTGTAGTGGAATAGTGATGGAGACTATAAGTTCATGAAATATTTAAGTAACCTATGTTACTAATTCTTGAAATATTTAAGTTACTATGTTGCCATTTCATGAAGTATTTAAGTGTAGTGTAGTACGTAGGATAGTAATGTTACCATATTATTTTAATAATTACCAAATTATTGTTGCCTCACCTCTTATCACCAGCATCAATGCATCTCATCTCACTTTTTTCTCCCTCGGGAATATGTACAAAGTACAGTGCATTGATCTGCAGAGCGCGCGATCAGCATTTTATTAATGACCTAAATTATAACTTCGTAGCTTTGTTAATAATTTAAATCATCAGTTCACGTTCGGAAACCATTCGCTCCGCGTGCTCTCATACCATTTCACCATCTTACCATTTTCACCATAATTTAACCATTTTTACTAGTTTCTAATATACAACATTTTTACCATTTTTTAACCATTTTATTTTGTGGGATTTACACCCTACAATTTGTATCCATACGACCGCGTTTGAATTCAGTATACCACCGACAAATTGTTGTTTTAGACGGAGCAGATTCTAAATAACACTTTTTAAGCCACTGCTGCGCTTGAACGGTGGTTTTTCCCATTAAAAAACAATGTTTTATCAACACGCGAAACTCGTTGTTTTCCATTTTTTACGAATGTACTAAACTAGTCTCACTAAAAAGTGTATAGCTCAATATTTTATCGTTCGATTTTCAAAAAAAATTACACATATCATTTTGATGGCCAGTGCTTTCGAAAAATAAAAAAAGTTTTCAATATAAGCCGCCATGTCTATGTTAGTCCCGGGACTTATTGAACGATCTAGTTTAATTTACTTCCTGATGACCTGAAACTACTCGAAGGTAACAAATTTAAAAACAAATTAAGTGACTGGCTCCTAATAAATTGCTTTTATGACATTAAAGAATATACTGACTTCTGCAATAAGTGTAAAAAATGATTCGTATTTTTTTAATAATTTGATTTTTATTATATAGTATAGTTTATTAATTGACATTGAATGATTAATTTCATTGAATTTTAAATTTCATATAATATAATTTAATTTAATATTTGCACGTCTGCTTGCAGACTGAATACTTATGACATACCATTATATTATGACCTTATTTGTAACTCTGTATTCTTGCAAATAAATTATTGATTTGATTTGATTTAAAAATGAATTAAACTAAAGAATTAAATAATTATTTCATTAAATTAAATGATTATATTTTATCTCCCAAAGTTAATTTTATTCATAAAATGTTGACCTCTTTTCTGACATAAAAACTCTTTGCTAAAATTCAAAAAAGTATCGTTCGTTTTAGACGGAGCATCTTGATAAACCGTGCGTTTTACCTTAATAAAAAAAAAACTCTTGCTTTTAACATTACAATAACGCACAAGTACGTAATGAGATACAATATAATATTGCCATTGGTGAAATAAGAGACCCTTTACCAAATTTGTTATAAAATAAATTAAGATGAGTAGCTATTTAACATGTCCACTTAATTTGGTCGGTTCTAACTCACGGCCTAACTCACATACCTTGTCTCGTTAAAGTTGTGCGGTAGCTTGCGCGTGCGCACGGCCAACACGACGCATGAGGCAAGCAGCGCCAGCGCCGGCGCGAGAGGCACGAGGTGCGCGGACGCCGCCTCGCCGCCGCACGCCAGCACGGCGCGCGCGCGCGTCGGGTGCTCCAGCCTCGGCGTGGCCGGCCACGACGCCGCGCCCCACGCCGCGGCTGCCGCGCCCGGGGCGCTCAGGCACACCCATGTCCAGACCTTGGCATAATAGCTTGAGATTATACCCCTTATTGTTTTAAACGTAAATTTATGGTACAATGGACGTAATAAATATTATTTTTGTTTAATTTTGTTTATTTTATAATATATATGATTTAAAGAACATATTTAAAAGCTTGTTAAATCTTTGAGTCTTACTGACTTAAACACCGAATTTACAATAAAATTCAAATCTCAGCAGTTACCTACGATGTCAATTCGTTTGATATTTTAAAAAGTAAATTCAGTTAGCAAATTTGTCTTATAGAACTACAGCCCTCTACACAACAAAGCTTTACTCATCATCATCATTCATCTATTGCGTCCAGCTACACACGGCGCTCATGTAAGTGTCCCGTTACTTTACGAAGGCAGGCGGATCAAGTCCAACTTCACCTTGAGGGTCGAGCGGTTGGAGTAACGCCAAAATTTTATGTTATTTTGTGAGTGTGTATAGTGTGTGTATATGTGAGTGTGTTTGTGTATGCGTTTATGTAGTGTGTGCGCCCGTATTCGAAAATCAATAGTAGATACGTCTATACTTAGTGAATGTTTTATACTTTGTCTTCTAGTAGTATCTTTTAGACATCCTTTTTAAAGGTTTCCTTACCACTGTAAAAGATATCAACAATGTTAAATTTATTGTTGAATGTCCGTTGTTAAATTTTGTTTAGTTTATTATAAATGTGTGGTCCGAGAAAACAAAAATTCCCATGTGAAAGATCTGTGTTATATTTTTTGGTTGGGCACACTTTATCCTTCCTACGTTTTTTCTGCACAAGTTCCGGGTTGTAGGTAAGTTTAGAGTGTTGTTTCAGGATCCTATGTAGAAGGAATGATTGCCTGATAGTGAGGTCACCTAAAGAATAGCCCGGTGAACTCTTTCCGCCTCTATTATCAGAGTCTTTGCCGCACCGCCCCACGATAATATGCAGTAATCGACTATTGATTGACAGAGGGCATAGAAAACCATTGTGATGGTACGACGATCAGCTGCATGTTTAACATGAACCAGTGTATAGGTACACTCATTCTAAAGACAATAATACGACGCTACTACTGCTGGTTACAAATGGAATCGGTTCCCGGTGCTTTAGTAGCGGAGGTATTACATTCACAAACGTATTACCTACCTTTACTAATTATTTCAAGAAAAACTTTCAGTCCTCTTTACTTTATTTATACCACAACACTTCAGACATCACCTACTCTACAGCTTGTCTAACCGACAGCTACATAAACATTCGAGGTTTTGGAGTTTAAACCCTTGGTTATTCCAAATCTCGTTCGTTAACACATCCTTGGCTTTGGAGCAACCTCCTTACCCAAGATACTACACTCTTAGCTCGTATTTCTTTAGGCTTTCGAGACCGACTACAAGAATACGCAAGCTAAGTATACTTACAAACTTAAGACAACCGATGTCGGAGAAGGGCTGACAGACACGCAGGATGAAACCATGAGATTTGTTGGATTTCATTATTATGGCACCTGTATTCCGATTAGGTTAGCTTAGCGTCTAATAGCACACATAAGTCCCTAACTACACTTTTTTTTGCATATGTTAGACATACAATTATGTATGTGGTAAGCAAATTTCACAGGGTTACGTGTACATGTAAATTTTAACTAATTTGTGGTGAGGGTTCCAAATGAACATCTGTTGACCTTCGTGACAGAGGAGTTCATGCCAAAAGGTGTCCTGTATCGGTGTTTTCGAGTGTCGTTACCGGACACCAGGCTGTGTCACACGTCGCCTGTAGGTACGTGTAAATTTCATAGCAGTTTTAAGTTAAAGCGATTTTAGCCGCCAACTAGCGCCACCAATTGATTTCTTTTTATAACTTCCAAATTAGACATTGTTTTTAAAAACTAAACAATGAATATCTCAAAATATACTTCTTTTAAATATTGAATGTCTGTCCACGACTTTTTATTCTAATGTTTAGTTTTAGATCGGGTTTTTGCAAAAAGTAGCCACTTTATGTGTGTATTTTAACACAATAGTTTCCTCGCAATTACTTAGGTACAGATAAATGAGTTATTGTATAAGTGTACCTGCGCCCGCGACGATAACAGTCGCGGCCGCGCCGCCGGGCGCCGCTCGGCCGCCTCCACGAGCCGCGCCACGCGCACCGTGCGCGCCAGCACCGCCGCGTACACGCCCGCCAGCGACGGCGCCGCCAGCCGCACCTGGCACAGTACGTGCGAGTCTTTAGCCAACCTACGCCGCAAACATTTCTAAAAATTGATCATGCCACTCTCAAATAACCTTCATCATCAATTCTAAACAAACGAAACGCATTGGACTTCGTAATTATGCAACGTCTACGCGTGGTGGACGCGTGCTAGTTCGTAGCATTTGGAGCTCTACTTATACTAGCCGTGTTAGGCTGCTTTTCCACCAAAGACTTGAGCTAAGGTAAGGATGTGTATGATATACTCCAATAAAGATAGTTTAGGTTTTTAGTTTTTAATTAATAAATTAAATTCAATGATGAATAAAACCTTTTTTTTTCTCCAACTGCGGTTGACTGTGCTAATTAACAACTTTTCAAAATGAGGCGTTCATCTTGGAAAGTTGTTATTAGTAGCTACAGTCAACAATTATACGAACTGCGAAATTAGACCAATGAACACTCAAGATTTTTCATATTCAAAATCGATTAAATAGTCTCAAGTGTCCAGCTATTTAATGTATGACGTAGGTACTTAGTTCTTTGCCAAATTTTTTAGAAAACTTATGTTATTGTTAAGTTACCATGACGCATGGCAGTAGTGCTGGCCGCAGCGCCGAAGCAAGCGCGGCCGCGTGGCACAGCGCTGCAGAGCACAGCAGCAACGCGCACAGCTCGCGCGAGGCAGACTTGACCACAGGCGTGGCGCGGTGGCGCCAGAAGGTGGCCGCGCAGATGGCCACCGCCGCCAGACCAGCCACGCCTGTACCGATCGCCACTGAGCGCGCCCACTGTGCTTCGCCACCCCATTCCACCGGTGATGGCAGGCAGCCTGAGGACACAAATAAATAAGCTAGTCGTATAGTATTAATAGGTAGGTAGAATATAGGTAATAGGTAGGTAGACCCGATGTAAACATTGAGCTCCGTATTAAATTGCATTAAAAATTATAATAAGCTATCTTTCAAGAGTTAAATATGTGTATTGAGTGACTATTACAGAAATGAAGACGTGTTATTGTTATTAAAGGACTTATTCTACGAAAAAGCAGTGAAAAGTGAAAATAAAACAAACGAGTCTGAAATAGTCAAAAACAGTTAAAAGCTACATATTGGACCACTTGAATTGTGAAACCATACGATACAAACTGTGATAGTTCATCCTCGTAACTTATTATCTAAGTGCAAGTAATATCTAGAATAGAGGAAAATTCATAACCTAAAATTTTGTTTATGCAATGATTATAATTTATTCATGAAAGCTGCAAGAGCGCCATCTTGCGAATACACGTAAAACTACCTAGTTGTGTACAAACACTTGTATTCATTGGAAAAGCATCGAACGTCTCAAGTTTTGCCACCATCCACCGCAAGATGGCATCTAACTGTGCAGGATGTCTAAATAAACTTCCGAAAAGGGAATTTTTAACATGTTGACTTTGTAAGTCTAAGTACGACTTGGAATGCGCTAATGTGCCTGTTGTAAGGTTTAACAACACAATGAGGGAGGAACACAAAAGAAACTGGAAGTGCCAATTATGTCGCTGCCAAGCACCTAAAACAGACAATTCAAACACTCCCTTACGGCCGCAAGTTGTAAACACGGTTGCGCCCTCACCAAACGAGGAAAGTAAAGTTACAATAAGAAATAAACAATCTTCTAGGATGTATGATACCTCCTCTACCTCTGATGATGATTTGAGCATACTAGGTAATACTGTTACCGACCAGAGCCTTGTAACTAAAGTAACAAGTCACCTAGATTCGGTAATTCTTACCCAACTAGATAAACTTTTAGAAAACAAGCTAGAACAAAACAAGCAATCGTTACTTTCGGAATTGAAGACAATGTTAGTGGAAGAAATGAGAATTGAGATCACAAACCAAATAAAACCAACCATGAATTTACTATCTACAGAACAACAGTGTTTGAAGAAGGAAATAAATACAATAAACTTACATATCAAACAACTACAAAGTGAAAATCTTAGACTGCAATCTGAAATTGAAAATCTACTGAAACAAATACAGCCCAACAGTTCATATGATGAAAGGAAAGTAACAAGCAGCTTTGAAAATAGCAAGAAATTTGTTTTGTATGGCTTGAAGGAAGGACAATGGGAGACTGAAGGTGAATTGTATGATAGAGTCACATACCTGTTCCAAGATCTGCTGAATATGAATTTACAAAACTTGATTGAAAACATAAATAAGATTGGCAAGAAAGGATATACAAGACCATTAGTTGTAGAATTATTGAGTAAGAAAATGGGAAGAAATATACTACATAATAAAAAATACTTCAAAAATACCGGCCTTGCTATTACAGAATATTTAGATGAAACTCAGCGACGGACTCGAACACATCTAAGGAAACTTTTAAGGGAAGCTCGAAACAATGGGAAACACGCTGTGTTGATAAATAATAATAATCTGATTATAAACGGTAAAGAATATGACCCACTAAGTGAGACACATCATCCAGACAAGACCTCTACCACGCTTTCACAAGAATCAACATGCCAGATGATCAAAGAAGGCGGCCACAGCCAACCACCAATCATCGAACAGGATTTGACACAAAGGCAGTCCCAGCACAACAACAACAATAATATCGGAAGATCAAACAACCCAAGCCGTGACATCCATACATTTCGAAACAGAACAAACTATTAATATCTTATTTCAAAACATGCAGAGCCTATTTAATAAAAGGGATATTCTCCAAGCCTTCCTAAAAGAAAATGACACTTATCCAATACTGTGTATTTCTGAAACCTGGCTTTCATCAGCCAAGACACACATGATCGCATTTGAAGACTACCACTTGGCAACATCATTTAATAGAGAAATATATAATGGCGGTGGAGTATGCATTATAATAAATAATAGTATAGAATATCAAGAACAGAAAGAAATCAAAGATATGTCTATAGAATATATCATGGAAGTGTGTGCAATAGAACTGCTAAAAATAGATACTTTGTTAATAACTGTGTACTGGAATAGTAGAGAATCAGATATTTTCTATAAACAATTAAAAACTATTTCAGAATATATATCTAACAAATATAGTAAGAAGAAAATAATAATAGGCGGTGATTTTAACTTAAATACTTTGACAAATTCAAAAAAATCCAAAGATTTAATAAATATTATGCTTGAATATAATTTTAAACATATATATTTATTAGATATATTAGTACAGTAAAAATTAAAAAGAAAACCTTAAATAAATATAACTAAAAACTACTAAGAAAATTTTGCACCTGTGGTAAGGTACCCAAGATGCTGGCAGCATTCCCCCGTTGTATAGAAAGACTCACACGTTGTGCGAGGAATGTACCAGCTCTTGGGTCACCTGTAGTTGAAATCAATTTTTTAGCTAGAGTTTTTAAAAGGTTCTGTGCACTCGGACCCCACGGACCCAGGGTTTCGACGCCGAAAGGCACAAAAGTGTAACCGGAACCGATGTTCTGGTACTTTTGTGCCTTTTTATATTCCGCCGCTGCAGCCGCCGCGCCTGCCCGTTTACTTGTAGCGGGAACATGGGAAGGGGCCAGCGTGTCGACGCAGGTCGCATCCCACACCAGCGGCCGGCCCATGGTCCATGGAACGAGTGTCATCCCGTCGGGTCTTTTACCGTCGTCACGTACGATACCTTGCGGCTCTAACATAGCCGGTACGTTGACGGAGGCGAAGGCCCGACGAATGACATCGTTCAAAGCGGCGTGGCGGGACAAGCGGCCTGCACTCCTAACACATGAGAGCCCGTGGTGTCCCAGTGAGTCAACCACAGTACCACAGGGGCAGGTGTGTGATACGCACAGCTCTGCTCCGAGGCGCAATCCCACTGCAACACGCAGTGTATTAGGGTCGAGGCAATTACCCGTATTTGTGCAGGGGTAGGCATTTAGCCAGTGCCCAGACTCTTTACGGGAAACTGCCTCAAGCCTTGCCCGCTCGGAGCCTGAGCTGCACAGAAGCAAACTATTGTGTGCAGCACTGCAGATAATTTCATCCCAACTTCTCTGTGAGTTGGGGCACGCGGGAATTTGGTTAGGCCAGGCCATTTGCCAAGCTTTTTTAGCGTTGTCTAGTTCGAAAATTTCTGATGTCGGAACGGAACGGGAAAGAATTTTTTTGGTGAGGTCGGATGTGCTGTAAGCAGACGATAAAAAAGCTGGTAGAGATACACTTGAAATTTTGCGAATGCCTAGTCCTCCAAATCTTATGGGAAGAGAGGCTTGTGTCCATGAAGATTCATGTAATTTTATATTAAGGACAGTTTCTAATGAAATTTTGATAAGCCTGTCTATGGACAAAAGAAGATTTTGATTAGTCCAAAAAGGGGTTGATCGGAGTAGGTAAGTAAACTTTGGAACGAATAAACAAAATCTCAAAATGAATAAGGCCGAATGGGGGGTGATCTTCACCAAGCGGTCGGATTTTTCTTTAAATTTAGAGATTGAATTTTCGACAAAATTTGGAAAAGAAATCGGAAAAATGGGGGACCCAAGGAGACACAAGGAGGTTTTGTCAATAATTTTGATGTCTTTTGCCAAAAGATTAAATTTCTTAATTATAAGGTCTTTGTTTTCCAGCTTTTCAGGAAGGTAAAGTTCACATTTTTCAAAATTTAATTCTAAACCCATTGATTGAAATTTTTTAATAATGTTTTTTAAATCCAATAGTACGATATCTGGTTTGTCTCCTAGGGTTCCGTCATCCAAATACCAAACGTTAAATTTTGAATGCAAGTTTTGAATTATAGGGTTTATAGACAAACTAAAAATGGCCGGACCAAGAGGGTCACCTTGTTGACAACCGACCGCTGAAAGAATTTCTTGGTTTTTGTACATAAGTTTTGTAGGTTCCAAATAGCAGTTGCTTAAATAATTGGTGAGTTCCGGGATATTGTGCCAAATTTCTGTCAACATGGTGGTCCTGTCTACCGAATTAAATGCATTTTTCACGTCAATTTTGAGCAGCACCTCATCTTGTGAATTTGAGTGTAAGAAAGCGCGAGCTGAGTGTACGGCAGCTTCGCATCCACCACTTACGTTAAAACCTAAAAAAAAAAAAAATTTTAAACAACATATTAGAGAACCAACACGTATTGCAAAAAATAGTTCTTCTTGTTTAGATTTAGTGTTCACAAATTTCACAAAAAATATAACTACTTCTGTAGAAGACTTAGGATTTTCAGATCACAAATGTACAACTGTAAAGTTAGAAAATTCATTAAATACACAAAATAATAATTCCATTCGGTACCTTACAAAACGAATATTTAGTAAGGAAAATATAGAAAAATTTAAGCTACACCTACAAAACATAAACTGGTTTGATCATTTGTCAGAATATAAAAGCGTCAATGAAAATTACAATATACTTAATAATTTTTTAAACGAAGCATTAGATCGAAATATTCCGAATAAAAGACTTAAAATAAATACAAAAAATAAAAAATCGTGGTTGACTCACGGTATTAGAATATCTTGTAAAAATAAACGACTGTTAAAAATTCATGCGAATTACTCTAAAAATAAAATCTTAATAAACTATTATAAAGTATATGGAAAAATTCTAAAAGACACTATTATTAAAAGCAAAAAACTTGAATCCATAAATAAAATAATTAAATCAACCAACAAAGTTAAAAGCATGTGGCAAATAATAAGAGAACGAACTAACAAGACACACGAAAGACCCGAAAGAAACAGAGCTGAAAATCAATAATAAATTAACATCTGATCCCGTACTGATAGCAAATACTTTCAATGAATTATTCGCGACGGCCGGACAAGCGCGCCGCACGGACGCAAGCGGCGCACGCGCTGAGCCGCGCGGTCGACCAGTGCTGTGCCCCACAGAAAACTCCATGTTTCTTAAGCCTGTCGATGAACGAGAGGTCTTCTCACTAATACGTTCTCTGAAACCAAAAAGTAGTTTTGGAATCGATGAATTGCCAGCGAAACTACTTAAAGAATGCGCTGAGGAACTTACTATTCCGCTCACGGCTCTCATAAATCAATCCTTTACGCAGGGAATTTTTCCAGATCAGCTAAAAATCGCTGTAATAAAGCCTGTTTATAAAAAGGACTCGAAATCGGATCCAAACAACTATCGTCCAATATCTCTATTACCCGTCATCTCAAAAATATATGAAAAAGCTATGTTTAAACGTCTGTATTCCTATTGTGAAAATAATAACATTTTCGACGATTCCCAAAATGGATTCCGCAAAAATCGGTCAACAGTACTCGCTACATACAAATATGTTAACGAAATATTAAATATAATGAAGGACAAAAAATATGCCATAGGTATATTATTTGATATGTCGAAAGCATATGAAAAAGTTTTATTTGACATATTATTGAAAAAACTCCACGGTATTGGTGTTAAAGGGATAGTGTACCAATGGTTTAAATCTTTTTTATATCAACGTAGACAGTATGTTCAAATTGACAATATTGATCCTAAGTCAAAAGAAGTCAAACCTGTTAGGTCAGACGAGCTACTAGTAGGCGGATCTATACCGCAGGGCAGTGTCATTGGATGCGCGCTCTTCATTATATATATTAACGATCTTCCAAAAGCAATTAACGAGAGCTGTGTAATGTTTGCCGACGATTTCTCTCTTTTACTCTCATGTTCAGATAATATAAATTTAGAAACGAAAATCACAAATATCATCAATCAAATTGTAGAATGGATGAATGATCATAATTTAGAAGTTAACTTTGTAAAAACGAAACTTATGCAATTTAGACCGCGCCAAAAAACTGAATTAGATATAAATATAAGTTACAAAAGTGTAAATTTAGATAATGTTCCTTCATTCCCCCTATTAGGTATAGTCATAGATTCGAATATTAACTGGAAAGCTCATGTAGATACAATTAAAACTAAACTATCTAGATTTATTTATGCCCTAGGAGAAATTAAAAAAACCACCAACATGCACACTGCCACCACAATGTACTATGCCTACGCCTATGCTTGGCTGAGTTATGGCGTGATGCTCTGGGGTAACAGTACCGATGTACAAGACCTACTAATCTTACAGAAAAAATGCATACGGATCCTAACAAACATCAAACAGAGAGAGAGTTGTAAACCCCATTTTAAAAATTTAAAGCTGTTAACCCTACCCAGCATTTACATTTTAGAAACCTGTAAATTTATTAGAAAAAACCCACATTTATATTCCAAAATAGGAGATTTCCCTCGCCATAATACACCCCGTTATAAAAATAATCTTATTCAAATACCTTCTAAATTAACATTACATAGCTCCGGACCCTACCCTATGTCGATCAAATTGTTCAATAAGTTGCCGAACTATATAAAAAACGAAAATAATTATAATAAGTTTATACATCTGCTAAAGGATTTACTTACCAGCAAATCTTATTATTCAGTTAGGGAATACTTGGAGGATAAGTAAACATAAAAATAGTAAAATAAATAACAAATTAATACATATAAAGAAGCACATACATTTATATAATAATATTTGTGTAAAATATTAAATATGTGTTTAGGTGATACATAATTTATAAATATCTGCCCCTCTCTATTCCATATTGCGATGCCTAACAAGGCGCATGTGTACTCTTGTGCTTCACTTAAGTGTGTAGTTATAAGGTCCCATGTAATGCAATTTAATAAATAAATAAATAAATAAAATATTTTTTTGTGTATTTACAAAGCTACTATAGAGTATTTACAAGGTAGTTGATGTAGTCAGTGGAGTTTTGGGGAACCAGCATCCGTGTACCATTAGTGCGGGCAGCTAACAGATACTGCGAACTTACTCGTGCGGTGTACGTTAGGGCGGTGGCCCGGCGGGCACATCCGGCAGCCGGTCTGCGGTGGCGGCCCGGTCACGGCGAGCGGCGGGCACGTGACGCACGTCCAGCAACAATGCGCGCGCCCCTCCCCCGCACGCGCCCACTGCCCCGCGCCGCACGGGGCGGAACAGCGTGCCTCCACGCCCCACGCGCGTCTGGTAAATTTATCACAAACAATTCATTATTTATTAGGGCTTCCATTTGTATACATTGTTGGCATGCACTATTTTTTGGGGTGTTTTCGAAGTGGGACTATCATGAATTATGTTAAAATGTTGAATATGGTGGACAGTCTAGTCAAATATTACCTAGCAGCGGCAGCGTCTCCCCCGCGTAGATGCAGCGAGCCACGCCGCCATCGACCTACACGCACGTAGCGCCACCCACCGCTGTCGTCGCGAACCAGGTTCATCACGTCATACTCGCTTAATCTGTCAACACGGTGAATACGGTGATGAAGTATCAGTTCACATCTGAT
Organism: Udea olivalis; assembly: GCA_947369235.1. Classification (NCBI taxonomy): domain Eukaryota; kingdom Metazoa; phylum Arthropoda; class Insecta; order Lepidoptera; family Crambidae; genus Udea; species Udea olivalis. Next base: position 104,844 of record OX376352.1, on the reverse strand, counting down.
ACCTTATACTGTTGAATGACCATAATATGTTGTAAGAAAACACGAAAAAAAAAAACATGGCGTGTCACAATTTTGTCTCCGTCTAATGATGGTGTACTCACTCGGGTAGTGGGTCGCCGTTGTCATCAAATGCGACGAGGCCGCCGTCAGGCGCCCGGAAGCGAACACGCGCCAGGTGCCATCTGTACAGCGACACGTTGAACGGCAGCATGGCATTGCACAGGCCTGTCTCCGTCGCAATACCAAAAGCGTCGCCCTAATATCGAAGGGTATTCAGAAACTTTTAAAAGCATGTACCTACCAACCAATACACTGTTTTATTTTATAAATCACTTACCTCTAGACCTTTTCCGGCACAAAGTGATTCTCGCATGTCGTGTAGCGCATGCGCCAGTGCGTACACGCCGCGCACCACCAGCGCCAGCTTCGGCTCTTGCGTGTACCCAGTGCCAAGTGACTCCGACCCTGTACAAGAAACCACATAGACAACATTTTTCGCGGTGCTTATCATAGCCCTAAATGTCTGAAGAGTTCAAGTAGTTTAAAATCACTGATAACCAAGCTTATTAACAACTGTACCTGTACATTGACGCACTCTTTCTGAAGGTTCCTCAGCCAGTGAGCAGTTGAACTTCTGCTCCCAGAATTCCTGAAAAGAACCCATATTAAACTTCAACTGAATTCGAATGTGTTCAAAGCGATAGTAGGAGTATTATACTTTGAACCAAGGGTTCCTGGTGTTGTTGTATGGCTTAAGCGAGTGGTAGTAGGCGTCGAATTGGCGCAGGTAGGGCGAGCGAATGCGCAGCGTCAGTGCGTTGTGCGCCACGCGCTCCAGCCCCGCCACCACGTCGCGCCGATCTGCCCAGCCGTCGCTTGCGACGAGGCGTAGAGGTGGTCCACCACCTGCAGATAAAACGATCCACGTAACTTCACAAGATTTTAAGATCCTCTGTGGCGACTGACCAACCACGAACACGGGCTAACCATGGATACGTATGTTTTAGTATTCTCATCTGGGGCTATGCGTATTATCACCATACGCAGAGGACTTTATAGCTCGAAACAATGAACTTTCTGCAATGTGGACGGTTAAACACCTTGTAGATCATGTTCTGTTTGTATTGTGTGATTGGTACCTTGTAACTGCGCCTAAACATAAATAAATAAATAGACTGTTATTCAGAAATTCTAAGTTGCTTTTATTTTATTTATTCATGGTTTAGTCACATAGCGATGTAAAGGTCGGACAAGTAGTGCATAAGAGTAATATTTACGCCCTGCAAGGGCATCGCAATGACATGGTTTCCGTTAAATGTACCGTTCCACTTAGTCACATTTTTGAATTATCTAAGTCTGTTCGTGAATAGTAATTCCTAATTATTTACTACGTCACATTTTTCAAGAGTCACAAAGCGCCCAATGAGGCATTAATCAGCAGTTTTCAGTAAAACTACCTTCATCAGGTCTGTGTGCCAGACCCTCAAGCAGCGCCCTCGCAGTGCGGCCCTCGCACCAGCAGATTGCGACCCGCGGGCCGTGCGCGAGGCGCCGCAGCACGGCCGCCACCGCCTCCGCCCCCGGCGCTGCCCGCAGTGCCTCCTCGCGCGCCACGCACACGCCACCGCGCGCTGCTTCCTCGCGGAACGCTGCCATCCCGCTCTGACCGTAGCTTTCTATTGTATATTTCCGATGAGACGAAATATTAATAATACTCATCATCATTCGACGCCAAAAGATGTCCGCAGCTGAACATAGGCCTTCCTCATAGATAACCAATAATGCCGGTGGGATCCTTTAAAAATATTTAAATCAATAGATCGAAGCTGCGATGCGATGACATAGAGTTTACAAAATCTTGACACATGGAAGTTCGGTCTCGTCAACGATCTGAATATGAGGACTACTTGTAGGGTTTGTTGTTAATAATTCCAACATAATAACGACGAAATCAAATAAACGCAGGCTATCTAACAATTATTATAAAACAAATTATTGTCTTGCCATCAGTATGCACAGCATGCACGTAGGTCCAGTTGTGAGCGCGCAGCAGCGCCACCATCAGCCGCGCCTGGTGGAGGTCGGAAGGCACCACTCTGAAGAACGTCGAGAAGCGCGCCCTGTCGGACAGCTCCCGGGAGGTTGCCGAGTAGGAAACCTGGTGCACGAACCCGATGAGATAGCATAGATGCAATTGGTGTCGATAGTCCGCTAAGTATTTTGCAGCACTATTACAACTGCAGTGGACGGTTTTACTTAAATTTAACGTTTGTTCTGATGTAGTTTCTCACCTGAGGTATGGAAAACAATTGTAGCAAGTTCTGGACCTGCACAGAGGCGGAGCTAGCTCCGGGCCCCAGAACGCCCAAGAGCGGGGCCCGGCCACCACCTGCTCCATCTCGCATACCGGCCTCCTGACATTGAACCGTTATAAGAGTTGATAAAAGGCATAATTAAAGCACAACTAAAAGTAAGGATGGGTGAAAAGTAAGACAAACTGAAGCACTGTTAGCAGGCGCGATGAGAGCGCGCCGCGCCGGCTGACAGGTGACTGACAGAGGGCTCTCACGACGCGACGGGCGACGCTGCACGCTGTAGCGATGTTTTGAGGTGAAAATGTAACTTTATGTTAGCTTTTACTGGACGGGGATGCCGCTCCTATATGAAAAGGTTGATGGTGAAATGGTAAAATGATAGAAAATCTTTGTAAAATAAGATAAACTCGAAAACTTGTAGTATGAACTTGTCTGAAAGCTAAATGATTTTTTGATAGTAAGGTGAGAACGCGCGACTAAATTGATTTGTGGATGCGAACGAACTGATTTGTATATTTGGTAACATAACTGACGAGCGTTTACGAAACTAGGTCAAAATAATGCTGATGTGAGCAATGTACGTGCTAGTACATTTACTGTATCTCTTCTTTTTCATCGATACACTCTTGACAGAGCGGTCGTGGTCGCGCGGTCGTGGTCTGTATCTCTTATGTGGCAAAATTATCCATATTTGTATTCAAACTTTGAACACTAAAGTTGGTTCAAAACTTTAGTAAGTACTGAGAGAGATTCTGAAAAACTTATATCCCACAATGCAGCAATGGATTTATTATGTGGGGATCGAAGTGAGTTTCTCCGCAACCTCTAGAGTACTAAAAATTTTATTTTAAAGTTTAATAACAAAAATAAAACCAACTTAAAAAAAACTATTCTTAAACAAAGCACTAAAAAGTAAGGAAATAATTACGTATTCTTCTAGAACCTATACGATAATATAATGTAGGTACAATTATTGTCATTGTTGGAGTCGGTGTCGATATCATAACCGCATTAAATTCTGTTGCAGGCGGAAATTAAAAGTTCACATATTAATTAGAGAACGTAATACAATTTTCTAGTAAAGATAATATTCACTATTTCCATAACGTATTTTTATAATTACAGATTAATTAAAAATGTACTACATATTTGAGAAACAATTTCGAAAGTTGAGTCCACCTCGGCTCGGTAGACTGTTTCCGTTCTCCCCCTTCATACAAATTTGATCACATAAAAAAACCTATTTAGTAGAGTTAACTTATAAAAATGTTTATGTATTCAGCTGATCACGCGCGGTGACATTTTGTCGTGGATCGCACACGAACTAAGTTATTGCTGCTCGTTGAAAAATAACTGGCTGTGTCAAAGTTGAGTGTGTCTTTTCGGTTCCTTCTGTATTTCGGTAGGTAAAACCTTATTAATTCATAACTTCATGTTATTGGTTAGATTTGTAATTTATCTCTATAGACTTGTAACTTTAATATAACCTCAAAATAATGCTTGGTATGGAACAATTTCTTAGAAAAAAGTCCATTCGGTGGACATCTTTTCGGTGGAATTTGTGTTCACCAAAAAGACGAATGTCCACCGAATGGACCAAGTATCTTAACATTGTTTGTTTCGTGCAACCTGGTTATCATGTGCACCACCTTCTTCAAGACCTGAAATAAGTGAAACACCGACAGAAGTGCACCAGACTCGTTTGCAACATTTTTGATCATCATCAGAAGAAGAAGATATACTGTCCACTAAAAAGACAGTATTTTTGGTGGATACAGGGGTTTATTTTATTCTTAGTTAATTTGTAATGACATTGAAATGTTTTTTTTTATTCTGTTCTCATGAGAACATTTTGTTAGATAGGTATTACTATCGCAAAAGAATTTGATTATTTTGTTTGTTTTTTACTTGATTGCACTTTTAGTAATTACAGTAGATACTTAGTGTCATTTCGGTGGACCGATAAAAACGATTTTTTATAATAACTATTGTTATTCTTTACTTTGATCTCAGACAATAATATATTTTTGTTGATCTTTCTCAAAATTGATCTTTTTCATTAAATAAACATAGATATCTTTAAAAAACAGGATTTTTTATTTATACTTAATCTGGACCCTGTTTTGACAATGACCCAACTATGTGTATAAATGTAATAACCTGTGTGCATGTAGGCGTAGAGTTAGTGAAGCGCACAGAGCCGACATCGAGGTCCGGCGGCGAGATGGCGTCGCGCACCAGGTCAATGGTCTGCCGCAGCGCGGTGGGCGGCGCCCAGCACGAGTCGCGCAGCTCGGCGCCCAGGCGCAGGCGCGGCAGCAGCGCGGCGTGCGCGTTGATGGCGTCCAGCGCGCGCAGCGTCGCCTCCACGCGCTGACGACATTATGGTCAACCAACCAAACGAGGAGAGTAAAAAAAAACAGTTAAAAATATAAGTAGTTATAAACCCAGAACCATTAGTAAAACAAGAATAAATAATACTTAAGTGGTACTGTCGTAGATTGTCAAACAATACAAAGACCTCCTGTATGTCTACCATGAGTTGCCGTCACTTAAACCACAGAATAAAATATCGATAGTTGAATTTATGTGCCACTTTTGGTTCCATTATTAATCATTAGGGGCGCTGTTCCGAAATCTTTCCGAAGTCTGTCACTGGTGTTAATTCATGGTACGGGTACAGGCTTACCTGTAGTACGTTTTCGTATGCGATGGTTCTCCTGCCATCTATCAGTGTCTATGGCTGGTCGGAGTAAGTCTGGCAGAGGTTGCCTTGGAGCTCTGAGTTGTAATTATTAGATCTACTTAACATCCCTAAGCAAGTTATAAGTAATATGTGAGAAAATGCATGCCTGTATGCCGTAGTGCTCGCGCACGGCGCCGCAGCGCGAGCCGGCGCGCGCCTGCTCCGGCGCACTGTGCACGGCGAACAGCGCGCCAAAGCGCACCGCGCCCGGCACCACGGCGCGCGCGTCGCTGCCGGCCGCCGCCGCCGGGGCACCTGCGTTACAAGTCAAACCGAAGAGGTTCAAACATTTGTTTCAAAGCATTTTCAGACTAGCGTTTTATACGCGATTCAATGAGCTCGTTTTTGGAAGCGCTTGTAGAATACATGCACCTAACGGCAGTCACGCAACTCATACGAGCGTTGCTACGCTTGTAAGCTCGTATAAGTGCGAGCCGCTTACTACCGGTTCGGGTTAACACGTTGCAATAAGCCGCGTATGTAACCTACAGCGCTTACACAGACGAGGTCATTGGATACGCGCGTGTATATTAAAACACTAGTCTGTGATTAAAAAACATAAACAATCTCAGGGGAAGAAACCGAAGTCTTGCAAGCTTCCTTGCAAGGCTGTGACTCAGTGTCCGAGGAAGGAGCCATGCGATGAGGAGAGTTTCGTGAAGGTTGAGAGGAAGAAGAAACCCACCAGTCGTAACCATCGAGGCTTCGCACCGACTGAACTGGATTGCGCCCTGCATCCTGAAGTACAGGCGACGCAGCTGTACGTACGTGTCCAGATTACACTGGTCTACGGAAGTCTAGGACTATGTGCGAAGAAAGTCCAATTTCACCCTAAGGGTCGAACGGTTGGAATCTCGCCGCAAAGTGAATTTCAATTCTTTTGTGGTGAGAGTGACCCCACCCACGATCTGGCGACCTTCATGAAGGAAGACTTTTGGCCTCAGGGAGTCGTCTTCCGGAGGAACAGAGCCGGATTCAGAGGACGGCTGCCTGCTGACAACGCGCGATACACGTCGCTGAGTCAACGTGTGAATTAGTTTTAGAATTAAGAATTATAACTCGTATGTATGTTAGACTGCAAGGTATTTATCTATGGACCTCTGTTATATGTAACTTTTTTAATGTATAATATTGCCTGAAATAAATGATTTGTTATTATTATTAATAAACAATGTTGAAAAAGTAACTGTATCGAGTTTCTTGCCGGATTCTTACCGACGCGACGCGACGGCATCAACTTTTGACCGGTGGTAGAGTCACGTTATGTTTATGAATATATTTATTATCATAGAATTTACGTGTATAGCTATTATTATGGACAGCAGTTTTTACTATATCAGTTTTACAGAAATCTGCTTAGTAATATTCCGGCTGAAAGGACCAAACTGCTCGGATAAAAAATAAATGGATAATAAGGCACTGTTAACGTAACACACAGAAAACTTATTTTCTAGAAGCCACCTCGGAACACCGGCTATTCACCCGACTATACTCGTTGATGGCTAAATTCGTCTTAGTCCCAGCAATATATGTTTTGCCTTACATTTGAAAGTTTAGATGTAGGTACTTTTAAGGTTCATATTTCAGGAAAATGCTATTTTTTTCTTGAATACTCTTTGTACTTTACTAACTCCTTTTGTTAAACCCAACCAAGTTTAAAAGTGTTAGTACCAAGTTTTTCGCCAGGTCTTCTCAGTATAAGATCAACTTCCGATGCGATGGTAGTCACATTATGTTTGTATACAGTGTATTTATGTATTCATATTATTATATTATTAAGGATATATTTTTCTGGTTTATTTAAAAGTACTTGCTACAGGTCTATTTAAATAAATATAGATTTTGTTTGTTTGTTCAAAAAAAAATAGCTAAGTCCTATCTGTCGATAAAATCACTTGGTTGTAACTGTTCTTTTGGGAATCAGGAGTGTAGAGTAGAGCCCCGGAGCATTGCCCAAGTTGTTTTTTTACAATCTATTCTTAAAAACTTTAAATTTATTCATAATTTTGTCTTTTAACTGTACCTCCTAAAGTCCGCGATGCCAGTGCGAATAGCAACAGTGCTCTTGCCAGCGCCATGTCGCGCGGGGGCTCCGGAGCGACTGCCGCGCGGCAGGCGGTGCGGCATCCGAGTGGTCACCTTCAGTTTTCACCTCAGCTTGGAGCAAGTTACAGTTACAGTAGTCATTTACAAAATTATCGATCTTTAACTACCATATTTTATCTTAGCACATATAAGTTTACATGTCATGGTTAGACAAATACTGCAGGTTTTCCTTAAAACCCCCTTTCTACTCTACTTTAGGAAATTATTCATTTATATTCAAATATTACACATTCAAAGCAGGAACTCAATTTAAAATAGTGATGCAATCTTGTGATGTCTTACAAACATTTAAGTAAATCAACAAAAAATACCCACAAAACCAAAAACAAGACTTTAGAATATCTACTTAAGTTAATCCTTTAAATACAATCACTATTTAGAATTACAATCCGGTAGATGAATCCTTCAAAGCAAATGGTCTAGTCTATATCCACCCTTATACACACAATACACACTACTTATATATTTTTTTTAATTTTAATCTTCAAGTGCTTCAACTCCATGAAAAGAAACGTCGTCGAAAAAAAGCGCGCCAATTTTTATATTTTATCTGTGGGCGACTCGGCCTTTTTCTGATTGTGTTCTATGTATTTTGCATTTAAAGTTAATAAACTAAAGTTATTTGCATATAGTTTTGACAAGTAAACGTAGGTAGTTAAATATTTACATAAGAGTTTGGTCAAGTGAATTTAAATAATTAATGCATAAACAGGCACTTAAATAGCCTAGGTGGGTATGACGTCTGGTGTGGTAGGGTATAGTAGCCTATTACAGGATCAAGCAATTTATTGAGTAAGTGCTTACTCATAATCAAATATTTTTTTTGTTTCAATATTTTATTCCTAGTTTATATTTATAGTCCAAGACGTTCTTAGAAAAGGTCAGGTCAGGAGTACCCATAATCGACGAGCATGTTTCAAAGGATTAATGAGAGTGGATGAACCGCAAGAGTTGTGTCAGGACCGTAGCAAGTGGATTTATGTGGTCTCTACCTACCCGTTGGGAAAAGGCGTGATGGCATGTATGTATGTTATATTTACTTCACCTCATTCATACGAACATTTTACGAACTTAACTTACCATGTTTGTTACAAACAAAGGCCTAATAAAAATATCATTATTCTGGTCCAAAAAATTGATGGAACTCCTTTTTTTTGCCTTGGTTAACTTTCTTCTTTAGTCACTGCTGTATTTTGGACAAGATAACGTCGCGCATTATCCAATCCTGCCCGGCCCAGGTGATTACACCGTTCCACGATTTACGTCTTTCTCGAAATTGGACTTGTCTCTTCTTTGAGCTACTTGGATCACTAATCTTAAGAAGATGTAGGACGTAGTTCGTCAAGTCCGTAGTTCTCAACGTAAAGAGGTAAATCCAAATTCCGCTATTTTAGAGGCATAAATAGTAACTTGTAAAACTATTTTGTTGCAAATAAACTAACATTGTATATGGTTGGGTTACATTGGATGAACTAAATATTCACAGTTGTAAATAAGTAGAGTCACGCTAATGTTATTATTCCCTCGCAGGCCTCGCAGCAAAACTGATTTCTCTGTATACCGAGTTAGAACTTTTTATAAGGTTTAGCAAAACCGGTATAAGACACATTTTTCTAATCTACAGTTCTACATACTAGCATTTTCGTTTGAGATGTTAATACATAAAAATCTTGAAGATTTTAATGCTATCAGGGTTTAATTATGTCAATTGTTGTGACTGGTTTTTAGGTAAATATTTCAATCCTTAACTTTATGTGTAACACAAAAGCTGCATGGATATCCAGGTGGTTTAACAGATTGTTTACAACCATTGTTTTACGTCTAGTTACTAATACTTCAAACATTTCAGCAAGCTTTTACAACGTAGGGCCTAACTCATAGTAGCTAGCTTTGCACTGCGGTTTCTGGAGCTAGTGCGGGACAAGCTGAAGATTTCACTTCAATGCTGTCTGTGCTTGCCTGGCCTGCTGAGCTGAGGACAAGGCAGAAAGGTGAATAAAGAGTGGCTAATGAAACTGGATATCGTGATGAATATCAATAAAAAGTTGAGTTCAGTTTAGAATGTGACTCAAAACTAAATAAAGGTTGTTATAAGGGCAAGGCTCTCCGGTGATGGAAAACATCGATAATAAACAGTTTCAAAAACAAAACATTAATAAAGTTCGCCATTGCTTTGAATATCAGCCAAGAATGGTTAAATACGAGACTTTAGTTGCTGGAAAGCACAATACGAGGGGCATGCCAAAAGAAATTAGATACCTACTTTGAAAATATAAAATTTATTCTTTATCACAAGTATAGTGCTAAACTGACCGCGGGAAGGACAAAGTTCCTTACGATTGGTTCTCACACTTTCGAGTTCTTGACGAATTATTTTTAACGTAAATTAAAAAGGTTATTATTTTTTAAAGTTTGTATGATTCCTAATCGATAGTAAAAACTAAGCCAAATCGCCCCGTTGCGGGACTATAACGATGCTAATGTCACGGTGTAGATATAAATAACGTTCCGATTCCGAATCCGATGTCGGTGCTGAGCACGTATACACTTTTCCATACGTTGGAACCAATTGGAAAATACCTGTGATCACTCTTCTTTAGACACCTCAGAAATTGCGAAATTATAGGCAGCCAGTGCATCTTCTTTGCTTTCAGACCTCTTCTCCTTTAGTTTTTCTGGAAACAGGTAAAAATCACAAGGGGCTAGGTTTGGGGAATATGGTGGGTAAGGAAGTGAGGAAGGATTGACACATTTTTTGAGTTGAAAAAGTCAAGTGTTCTGGCAGACGTGTGCGGTCCCGCATTGTCGTGGTTCCAGAGAAGGTACCGGATTCCTGACTTCGGTCGCTTGGTGTGACCCAAGCTGATATTACTGTTAGAGCACAAACTGTCACATACCATTCAGAGTTCACCGTTCTTTGATCCTCTAGCACTACAGTAGCAATATGACCCGTTTTGCAGAAAAACGAGGCGACCATTTATTTCTGTGTGCTACGTGCACGGCGACATTTCGTTGGAGTTGGTTCAGCTTAAAACTAATAATAAATAAAATAATCTACCCAGGCATTGTAGCGCCTCAGGAATGTTTGCTGAGGCTCGCATTGACGGCTTTCAGGCCATAATACGTAAGCGTGTCGCCTCGCTGATGCAGCGCATAAGGGCCAGCACGAGCACCCTCCTGGGAACAGTAGCAGAAAGGGTGGATAGCCCGATAGTTCGCCATCTCACGGCTACTCACGTTGTTCCTAACAACTGGGGAGCTAAGTAATTAAGTACCTACCTACACTTAAATGTAATAACTAACATAAACGTAAGATATAATTGTTACTAACACATATGGATCATGGTCCGAAATAAATGATATATTATTATTATTTTGTTGGTACATAAGTAATTCACGGGCCCATGGGGACCCGGTCCTTTGAGGCTTGCGTGGGGCCAAAGCCACTACGTAGAGGCCTTTTGGTACCAGTTAATCTAGTTTGCAATGGGAACATCCGCCGGGTTCTAAGTCCCGATAAATATCTAACATCTACCCAAAGACAACACCCGGCAGATGCATGAACTATGGACAATGTGGAAAAGTAATAAAAACCGGGCTATGAGGGTGTAATTTTCAGTGGACTGATTTCTGGGCTATTGCCTGAAACAGCGGACGTCTGCCATGCAAAATGTCTCATAGGTTTTGGTTCTCCTGGCAGACGGTGACTTGCCACTCACTTATGGGCTACCCAAAATGAGCCGACACAAAAGGACGGCATAGGCGGCAACATGGCCGTGAGCGGCTAACTCGTATATTTTTCAAAGTTGACGCCGCGTGTGTGGACGCGTTCCAGGTGGCGCGGTGGGAGTTGACGGCGCCTCCCAGTCTCAGCATCACAACAACGAATGCATCACTACATCACGGTATGTAGTTATAATTTGTACTCTTTTGAATTATTCGAGGATTACAAATAGCACCGCCTTTAAGGCGAGGTGGTTCTGCACAACATTTCCCGAAGGAAACTGGTGAGCGCCACGCGGACCGAAATAGACTAAAATAATCGATTAAAAAATTAATAGATGTAATAAAAAAAAACCATCGGATGAAATCCCTCCAGTTATCTTTAAACTTTGTTTTGGTAAAGAACCCATATTATCCGATCAATTATTTTGACAACAAGACAAAATGTTACGAAAAGAGGTAACTTTGTGAATTTATTCTATCAAACCAACTTTATCAAATCACGTTTCCGCCGGATGAATTCCCTGTATTGTCCTCTCAACAATATCAGTAGATTTTATTAGATTGTAATTTCACTGATTACTACTTCTAAATGAATTCTAAAAACGTGCTTAGTGAACCACCTCCCCATAAGGAATCATATTTATCTAACTACTACGCAGAGTAGTACTATGTGCTTTTCGTAGGCGATCATCCAGGATCTATATTTTGTTAAGTTATCTAACTAGCTACTTTGAAAGAATCGAAAGGCTTTTGCCCCTCCTGTTTGACTTATATCTATTAACACTAATAACCTTTTAGCGCGTTGGAAAGAATACCTGCCGGTTGTGCCGATGGTGTTGGGTATGATTCCGATCTAGGCTGTCCTTTCACGTATCAAATGTTTTTGTGTCTGTGTTTGGGTGTCGTTTAACCCCTTGAGTGTCAGACGAACACACGGGTGTTCGTAAGAAAACCGTAAGAAAAAAATGCCAAACAATGACTCACAATGCAAAAACCGGAACAATAGAAACACGAGACGGGTAATCAAGTATTTAAATATATAATTATCAGTCTCTGATTCATCCAGAAAATTTCGATTTATGCTGCCCCTTATATTTGTTAGTCCTTAGGATGAACATCAGCTTCGCTTTCCCCACTTTGGATAATGACATGAGCTAAGCCTAGCTCAATTTTGACTGTTTCTGTCACGAGATGACAGCAATGCTTCTTAATTTCCTATCTAGGTACCTTTTCTTTATACCAATATTAACTATGAATTCATAAGCAAATCTAAATAATTTTTAAAGCTTTAGACACGTAGATATAAATAAAATAAATTAATAAATAAATATCTGGGACAATTCACACCAAGATATTCTGACCCCAAACTAAGCAGAGCTTGTAATATGGGCGTCAGAGACTGATAAAACATACTTAAATATTTCTAAATACATACTTACATAGATAATAACACCCAGACACAACAAATATAAATGTTCGTCACACAAATATTTGTTATGGGTGGGGATCGAACCCACGACCTCCGGCGCTAAAGGCAGGATCGCTGCCATTGCGCCAACAGGCCAGTCAATATGCTCAATGTCTTAATGTTTAAACTCCAGTTACAAGGAGCAGTGCAAGTAGGAGTCCACTCCAAAGTATTGAAGACTGCCGAGGGCGGAGCGAGGCAGCCGGCATCAAACAAACGTTAACAACGCTAGAGGTATATTAACTACCAGCTTTCCGCCCGCGGCTTCGCCCTCGTGAGCTTCATTTTTATCACATACGGGATTTTTTCCGACTTACGATACTCGTTATTCATAAAATCCCGCCTTAGCTAGCACCTACGTCCTAAAAAGAACCCCTATGCAAAATTTGAAACTCCTAGCACTTTTACCCCTCTGAAGTTTCATGATGAGTTGTTGTTTTTCAAAATTATTGATTATCTAAATAGTATCAGTACATTATAACATACGTCTATATTCGCATCGTTTTAAGTTTATCTGTTATTACGTTACTTTGAGGCTGACTACGCCTATACAAGTATTGATAACATGCTAAATTATACTCACTAATAGACTAAAATACCAGTAAACATTAATGTCATCGCAACCCATAATATTATGCATCATCATCATCATCCGTGCGGTCTATCCTGGTTGTGAATCCACACCGGTATGTGGGGTCCCAGGGTCCGCCTTTCTTATTTTCTTGGCCCACTTCGCGCGGTCTTGTGCATCCTCTGTGGTGAGTTTGTTGGCACGCATGTCATCCTTAACGACGTCGAGCCACCGCTTCTTGGGTCGACCTCTTCTACCGGTACCTGGCGGGGGCGGCATGGCCAGTTTGTTGCCCATGTAGTTTGCCAATCTCCGTGAGACATGACCATACCAACGAAGGCGACACTTCTGTAGCTTGTCTGTGATGTTACGAACACGAAGGGTGCCGCCGATGTGAGTGTTACGCACGCGATCTTTGCGTGAGACTCCACACATCCACCGCAGCATCTTCATTTCCGTGACGCGCAGGTCCTGCTTGTGTCGCTCTAGTTACGGCCATGTTTCACTGCCATATAAAAGGACAGGCCTAATGATGGTTTTATAGACCTGCCCCTTCAGCTTGATCGGCATCTTGGGGTCACAAATGACACCAGTCACCTCACGCCATTTGGCCCAAGCCGCGGAAATTCGGGCTCTGACGTCGCGGTCGATGTCCCCGGACGCGCTTAACACAGATCCCAGGTATTTGACACGGTCCGTGCGCTCGACCTCGTCAACGCCTTTGCGGACGGACTGGGTATCTGTGGTGTTGCAGGCCATGTACTCCGTCTTCGCCACATTAAGTTTCAGACCACCGTTTTCAAGTGAATTTTTCCACTTATTCACCCGTTGTACCAGCCGTCCCCTGTCTGAATCTGCTAGCGCTATATCATCAGCATACATAAGCAACCAGGGTGGTTGCTCATGGTGGTCTAGGATGCTGTTTGACAGAACGTCTAATATTACGCTGAACAGAAACGGGCTAAGCACGGAGCCTTGGTGTACTCCAACGGTGATAGGGAAGGGAAGCGTGTCACCAACCGCAGTTCTAACTATGGAACTGGAATCGTGGTACATGTCCCGGATAATGTCAATAAAGACTTCGGGAACGGCCCTGAACCGCAGCGCCCAGCCAATCATCTCACGAGGGACACAGTCGAAGGCCTTCTGCATGTCTAAGAAAATAAGATGCAGAGGTGTATTCTTCAGTCTGTATCCCTCCATGAGCGTTCTCAAGGCAAATACGGGGTCCATGGTCCCGCAACCCGGTCGAAACCTATACTGACACTTCGAGATTGTACACTCTTGTCGAATCCGAGAGTCCACAATGCGCTCCAGGAGCTTCATGGTGTGGGACATCACCTTTATTCCGCGATAATTGCTGCACTTCTGCACCGAGCCCTTGGCCTTGAAGACCGGCGTAATAATGCTCAGTCTCCATTGGTCAGGTATCTTCCCGGTGAGGAGAATGCGGTTGAAAAGGTGGGTAAGTATGCCCACACCACGAGAGCCCATCGATTTCCACGCTTCGATAGGGACTCCATCGGGTCCGACAGCTTTCCGGTTCTTCATGCGGCGAGGAGCCGACTGGACTACATCAGGCGTTACCGGGGGCACTAGTCCTTGATTTGGAGGGAGCTTAGGTGGCTGCACCTCTTTGTGCTGCTTGTTGAGCAGCTCGTGGAAATAAGAGCGCCATCTCTCCTTCACCGCGTGGTCCTCGCATAGCAGGTTACCGAAAGTGTCATTTACACAGCGGCACATGGAAATATCCTGAGCCGCTTTGACTCTCGAACGTGCCAACTTGTAAACGAGCTTCTGCCCCTCAGACGACTCCAACTTATCGTACAAAGGACGTAAGTGGTCACGTCTGGCTCTGGCTACAACTCGTTTAGAGGCACGTTTGGCATCCCTGTACGCGGCGCGATCTTTAGGAGATTTGGACGCTTGCCACGCTTTGAAGAGGGCTTTCTTTACCCTGATCTCCTTCTGGACTGCTTCGTGCCACCACCAGGTCTCCTTGTCAAGCCCACGTCCACCCCGAGACACACCCAACGCCAACCTCGCCGCCCCGGTGATAGCTGCCTGACACCTATCCCAGAGCTGTTGCCCGGACTCACTATCCGCTGCGATGCACAGGTCACTGACAGCGGCAGCAAAGTCATGGGATCTGGCTGCTTCAAGCAGCCACCACCTGTACCACACCACTCGCAGGTCCATCACAAGTAGACGGTGTTGGGCAGTGAGACTCTCTCCGGGTATGACCTTACAGTTAGCTACCTTAATAGTTAGTTAGTTAGATAATGTTATGCATCTATAGTTTAAATGCATTTATCAAATGAACCATCATGATGAGTGACCTTTCGCTTTTATATATTTTAATAATTTTGCGTGCGTATTTTTTAAATTCACGATAGGTATATCAGAATCTATTAGTCCAATTAATTTGTTGTATTGTAAAGGGCAGAATATATCTCCGTAAAATTTTCTTGATGATGAAATAACTTTTAATCATGAAGATTGATAAATGCTTGTGTAGTAAAAAACCTCAAATCTACGTTTGAATTTACATGATTATTTAACACATGACATAACATACCTTATAGGTTATTGTAGACTTTTTAATGGATCTACAAAAACCTATATTTTTGTAGTAACTAACTAAACTACTAAATTGTATGCACGTAAAATCAACAGTGAGGCCAACGCACGCACGAAATGATTTTCGATTGCGCTTTTATATAGGGAAATAATATTTAGAGCACAGAAAAGGTGCGTTAGGTCCATATGCAATCTCAAATCCACTGACAGTTGCGTACGCTATTTCAAATCTCTGAAAATATTGACATTTCCATGTTTATATATTTTGGAACTTTGTATTTTTGTGAAATGTAATCCACAATTGTTTAAAAAAGTAAAGCCAGTAATAGGTATCAGCCTCCGACCTAGAAAACCTGCCATAGAAAAAACTATAAGTAGGACAGCATTAATGGAAAAAAGTTTGATTGGCATGGCATCGAGACTGTTTAATAAACTTCCAGAATCATTTCAAAATCTTGAAAATCAGAAATTTAAGATTATCCTTGCTGGTCTTCTAGAAACGAAATGTTACTATAAAGTTGATCATTTTCTAAACGATGTGCTCTCCTAGGTTGGTAATTATTGAATGTTAAAAAAATAGTGTTCTATATTGTTAAATTAAGTCTATATATTGTAAGAAAATTATGTCCTTAATTATGATATGTAGCTTAATTTTTCTAAAGGAATATTCGTATACCTTTAAGGTGAATCGGAGCGGATTGTAAAATATTTACCACCTTTAATTACCTACGATTTGTAACGAATAAATTATCATTTCATTTCATTTCATTTCTTTTAACCCGCATTACTTCTTAGGAGTTAATTGATATGGCTGAAAACGAATTATTTCAAAACAAATATTTAGCCTAGAGCAATCAGTGATAATGTAGCTTTATAACAGTGCAAGAATTTTTGGATTCGGTTCGGTACTTGCAGAGATTACCTGTCCCAAACATACAAACTCAAAATCTCACAAACGCATACCTCTTTAAAGTATTAGTATAGACTACATGATTCTTAAATATTAACATATACAGGGTGTCCCTGGAAGTAAGGATCAAATCAAAATGGTGCATAGCCAAGGTCATTTCTGACCTTTTTAACCCTATCAATGTTGGTCCGATATCTATTTCTCTCGACACCCTGTATATTCATGAGGACGAAGAGAGCGTCGTGGCCTAGTGGTTCAGAACCCGAACTCAGATCGTGGATCGTGTGGTCCCGGGTTAAACCTGGCCAGAACCAAAATCATTGTGTTCAATGTTAAATATTCGACTAACTCTCCCGTGATGGAGAACATCTATAAAAAACCAAATCAACCCAGATAACGGCGGAAGGCTTACCACCTACCACGTTGGGATCTGATACCATTGGTGAAAAGTGGGCTTCTAAGTGTTCCATTCACCATGACGACACAATCACTTGCCTCTGACTACCCCGTTTAGGATAAAGTCGTGATGGTATGTTATGTTATGGTTATATTCACGACTATGTCTGTCTAACTAAATAGTTTAGTCAAAGGCACGTTGACGTCTGTCGAAGCTTTTAAAATGAACTTTTATTTACAAAAGTCATGGTAGTTAAGCAGAGGCGTCCACATCAACGTTTACAAAACCGTTTCAAAATGGGTGTTGGTTCAGCAAAGGTTGATGTATTAAATTAATATTATATAACTATTCAATATTAGTGGTAAAAATTTTATGCCAATACTTGTGATAAATAAATATCCCTGGACATTATTCCACACAGCGCCATGTAGCCCCAAAGTAAGCTAATTAAAGCTTGTGTTATGGGATACTAGACAACGGATAAACATACTTAAATACATTTTCTTTTGTAAATACATACTTATTATACATAGGAGACACCCAGACCAGTACAAACAGACATGTTCATGCACACAAATGTTTGTACTGTGCGGGGATCGAACCCGCGACCTCTGGTGTAGTAGCCAACTTCTTAACCATTAATTATCTTAATTTATACATTTATTAGGAAAAATGAAAATGAAATTCAAATTATTTATTTGCTCTAACGATTTGTTTGTTATGGATTTTTCCATTAGGTCAATATTATCAGTCAATAATATCATGAAATTAATTGGTCAATAAAATGTGGTGTGATTTCGCCAGGAATTATTAAAAAAAACACTATGAAAGCACACTGCAATGCAATATTAAAGTTTGCGCGATTACTATTCTTCGGGCTGCGTAAGTTCCATTTTATCCGAAGATTTAGCCGCAAAATTTTACAATGAACACGAAGAAGGTGTCCTGACCAGATTAGAGCCCGCTCACACAGTACAAGCTGAAGTGTTGATGTTAAATAAGCCAAGCTACCACTGCTCTAAATAACTATACAATAACACGCCATCGAAATCATTGTAGTTATTTAACTAATTTAATTTGTTTTTTTCCGCTCAACCATTCAAGTGCCGTATTTGCATCCGGATATTATTATCTTTTTAGGGTTACGTACCTCAAAAGGCAAAAACGGAACCCTTATAGGATCACTTTGTTGTCCGTCTGTCTGGCCAGTTTTTTTTAATTTTATTTTTATCTCAAACATGTGGGAGGATGAATCACTAACATAGTAACTTAAACACATTTGCACATTGCTTTCATTATTTATGTATGTAACTTGTATAATCGTTACCGCCTCCGGGCCGAGCTATGAAACCACTCGGCAGTGGTTTCATAGCTCGGCCCGAAACCCGGAGGTCCGGGGTTCAAATCCTAGGTCGGGCAAAAGTGTGTTTTTCGGAACATAGCCCGGGTTTGGGATCAGTAGCCCGCATTTTGGCAAGCGGGGTGACTAAATAAATAAATAATAAATAAAATAAAATATTATTTATTTCAGGCTAGTAAAAGTCCCATATAAATTGCATTACATGTAAATTACAAATCCATGTCACATTTCGTCAAATATTAAATTAAATCAAATTAATTTAACTAAGTCAACACCCATCCATTGTAGCGATGACTCGATTTCAATGTTAGAGGCCTTTGCCCAGTAGCGGGACAGTTTAAGGGCTAATTATATACCTACTATTACTATGAATCGTTGACACCTTTACGCAAGCTTTGCATACCCTGGTGAATTATTTAATACAGAATTATCTTCTGAGTTTTTGTGATGAACAAAATTGGATTTGTGCAGACTACAAAAGTTCAGGTATTGATTCCAACACTTATACCCTCGTTAGTGATAGTTGTAGCAGCAGACGTTGGCTTCACATTGCCTAGTGTCTGAGGCGGCATGGAAGTCACTCAAAAAGGTTGAAGTCTGCCATGACATATATATTGGTCAGATCACTATCCAGTTTCATGTCAAGTTAAACTGGGAAAGGTGGGGCAAACGGATGCGCTAGTACCTCAGGTAACTAGAGTTAGGAATAATGTTATATGGGGGAGCGAAACGTATTTATTTATTTTATTTAGGAAACAATCAATTTTTATTCTACCTTGAGATAACTTGAAAAAATAACACTTAAATCAGTTAAGTTTCCACTGATGTTTGAACACAAATCATCGAACAATGAACGTTATCAACGCTAAGACTGAATTACAAACAGGGAATGAAAAATAATAATAGGAACTTAAAATGCTCACAAATATACGGGTCATCCTAAATTGTTACTCCTCAAGATATTACATACATCGTTTCTGAACTTAGGGGTGCTATTACAGGTATATCTAAATTACAAAATTTCTTATAAAATTCGATCTGAACAAAAAGGCGTTGCTTGCATAATTTGTTTTAGTTGATAGCATCCCGAACGCGTAACTGCAGCGAGACCCTGTCCGATGTGTATCTCAAATTAAGCGTAAAATCTATAGATTAAGTATGAAAACGTTGAAAGATATCGACTTTACTTTTGAGTTATGAGACTGTTTTTTGTTGAATTTGAAATTAAACAGACTGACTATAATACCTATTATATTTCTGTATTCGATTTCAGATAACTAATTAGTGCTCGGTGAACTAGAATCCAACTAAATGGTTGAAGAGTATCAGCGTTATAGGGACATAGAAGGTGTGCTATGAAGAATACAACATGTGAGAGGATGAATTACAAACATAAACACATTTTTTAATTTAATTGCTTGCATTCTTTAATTAGGTACCTTGTATAATTATAATATTTGTTTTGAAATCATTTGTGCATCGTCTTCTGTGTGAAGCTCGCTTCTGTCGTCGTCAAACTCAGACGGAAGCGAAAGCGACGCAGACAATTGAGCCATAAGCATGTATAACATTTGTAGAAAAATCTTATCCTTCTGTAGTTCGCGCGAAATCTTTCGGTTGACGTAGAAACCAAAACATAAACTTTTAATTTTACCAAACTATAAATCAATAAATGTGTGGTTGAAACAGACAAGAAATAACAATACCACACTATCGAAGTAAAACGAATAATTTGAAGATTATTTTCAATGCCAAGGAGAGGCAGTGCAGCCGCAGGACGAGCCCGCGCCTGCTGCTGCGCGCCACGTCCGCACCTGCACCACCCCGCCCGCGCCGCGCCCGCCGCGCGTGAGGTGAGGTGAGGTTAGGTTACACTGCCCGCCGCGCGTGAGGTGAGGTGAGGTTAGGTTACACTGCCCGCCGCGCGTGAGGTGAGGTGAGGTTAGGTTACACTGCCCGCCGCGCGTGAGGTGAGGTGAGGTTAGGTTACACTGCCCGCCGCGCGTGAGGTGAGGTGAGGTTAGGTTACACTGCCCGCCGCGCGTGAGGTGAGGTGAGGTTAGGTTACACTGCCCGCCGCGCGTGAGGTGAGGTGAGGTTAGGTTACACTGCCCGCCGCGCGTGAGGTGAGGTGAGGTTAGGTTACACTGCCCGCCGCGCGTGAGGTGAGGTGAGGTTAGGTTACACTGCCCGCCGCGCGTGAGGTGAGGTGAGGTTAGGTTACACTGCCCGCCGCGCGTGAGGTGAGGTGAGGTTAGGTTACACTGCCCGCCGCGCGTGAGGTGAGGTGAGGTTAGGTTACACTGCCCGCCGCGCGTGAGGTGAGGTGAGGTTAGGTTACACTGCCCGCCGCGCGTGAGGTGAGGTGAGGTTAGGTTACACTGCCCGCCGCGCGTGAGGTGAGGTGAGGTTAGGTTACACTGCCCGCCGCGCGTGAGGTGAGGTGAGGTTAGGTTACACTGCCCGCCGCGCGTGAGGTGAGGTGAGGTTAGGTTACACTGCCCGCCGCGCGTGAGGTGAGGTGAGGTTAGGTTACACTGCCCGCCGCGCGTGAGGTGAGGTTAGGTTAGGTTACACTGCCCGCCGCGCGTGAGGTGAGGTGAGGTTAGGTTACACTGCCCGCCGCGCGTGAGGTGAGGTGAGGTTAGGTTACACTGCCCGCCGCGCGTGAGGTGAGGTGAGGTTAGGTTACACTGCCCGCCGCGCGTGAGGTGAGGTGAGGTTAGGTTACACTGCCCGCCGCGCGTGAGGTGAGGTGAGGTTAGGTTACACTGCCCGCCGCGCGTGAGGTGAGGTGAGGTTAGGTTACACTGCCCGCCGCGCGTGAGGTGAGGTGAGGTTAGGTTACACTGCCCGCCGCGCGTGAGGTGAGGTGAGGTTAGGTTACACTGCCCGCCGCGCGTGAGGTGAGGTGAGGTTAGGTTACACTGCCCGCCGCGCGTGAGGTGAGGTGAGGTTAGGTTACACTGCCCGCCGCGCGTGAGGTGAGGTGAGGTTAGGTTACACTGCCCGCCGCGCGTGAGGTGAGGTGAGGTTAGGTTACACTGCCCGCCGCGCGTGAGGTGAGGTGAGGTTAGGTTACACTGCCCGCCGCGCGTGAGGTGAGGTGAGGTTAGGTTACACTGCCCGCCGCGCGTGAGGTGAGGTGAGGTTAGGTTACACTGCCCGCCGCGCGTGAGGTGAGGTGAGGTTAGGTTACACTGCCCGCCGCGCGTGAGGTGAGGTGAGGTTAGGTTACACTGCCCGCCGCGCGTGAGGTGAGGTGAGGTTAGGTTACACTGCCCGCCGCGCGTGAGGTGAGGTGAGGTTAGGTTACACTGCCCGCCGCGCGTGAGGTGAGGTGAGGTTAGGTTACGCTGCCCGCCGCGCGTGAGGTGAGGTGAGGTTAGGTTACGCTGCCCGCCGCGCGTGAGGTGAGGTGAGGTTAGGTTACACTGCCCGCCGCGCGTGAGGTGAGGTGAGGTTAGGTTACACTGCCCGCCGCGCGTGAGGTGAGGTGAGGTTAGGTTACACTGCCCGCCGCGCGTGAGGTGAGGTGAGGTTAGGTTACACTGCCCGCCGCGCGTGAGGTGAGGTGAGGTTAGGTTACACTGCCCGCCGCGCGTGAGGTGAGGTGAGGTTAGGTTACACTGCCCGCCGCGCGTGAGGTGAGGTGAGGTTAGGTTACACTGCCCGCCGCGCGTGAGGTGAGGTGAGGTTAGGTTACACTGCCCGCCGCGCGTGAGGTGAGGTGAGGTTAGGTTACACTGCCCGCCGCGCGTGAGGTGAGGTGAGGTTAGGTTACACTGCCCGCCGCGCGTGAGGTGAGGTGAGGTTAGGTTACACTGCCCGCCGCGCGTGAGGTGAGGTGAGGTTAGGTTACACTGCCCGCCGCGCGTGAGGTGAGGTGAGGTTAGGTTACACTGCCCGCCGCGCGTGAGGTGAGGTGAGGTTAGGTTACACTGCCCGCCGCGCGTGAGGTGAGGTGAGGTTAGGTTACACTGCCCGCCGCGCGTGAGGTGAGGTGAGGTTAGGTTACACTGCCCGCCGCGCGTGAGGTGAGGTGAGGTTAGGTTACGCTGCCCGCCGCGCGTGAGGTGAGGTGAGGTTAGGTTACGCTGCCCGCCGCGCGTGAGGTGAGGTGAGGTTAGGTTACACTGCCCGCCGCGCGTGAGGTGAGGTGAGGTTAGGTTACACTGCCCGCCGCGCGTGAGGTGAGGTGAGGTTAGGTTACACTGCCCGCCGCGCGTGAGGTGAGGTGAGGTTAGGTTACACTGCCCGCCGCGCGTGAGGTGAGGTGAGGTTAGGTTACACTGCCCGCCGCGCGTGAGGTGAGGTGAGGTTAGGTTACACTGCCCGCCGCGCGTGAGGTGAGGTGAGGTTAGGTTACACTGCCCGCCGCGCGTGAGGTGAGGTGAGGTTAGGTTACACTGCCCGCCGCGCGTGAGGTGAGGTGAGGTTAGGTTACACTGCCCGCCGCGCGTGAGGTGAGGTGAGGTTAGGTTAGGTTAGGTTAGGTTAGGTTAGGTTAGGTTAGGTTGGGGGAGGCCCCATGAGTGTTTTTACGAGTATCTAGTACGTCCCCGTCGTCTCCCCTGGCTCTCCCAGTCCTGGTTACGGTAACGCAGTGCCAGGCTGGTGACCAAATCTAGATACTCTGGGGCAACCTTGCGGTTTTTGCTTACTAGTGTTCCCAGCTCCCTGGCCGTCGAGGTATCTCCGGTTTCAGGTCGAGCGGGCCCTAATAGGCTTCTCGCGAGGTGATTTTCTTTCTAGAAAATCAACACTCTTTGTTTATTAGTGTTCTCAGCTCCCTGGCCGTCGAGGTATCTCCGGTTGCAGGTTGAGCGTGGCCTAATAACGCACTCTTTGTTGTGACATTGTTCTTGTTTTGTGTTTTCGTTTTGTCTGCAATTATGTCTACCCGGCGTAATTCAGCCAACTCACTCGAGGGTCTCGCAGTCGAGGTAAACTCGGCCGATGAGCTGGACCAGATGGTTACGCGGGCGTTGCGTAGCCAACGGCCTAAGAGGCCGGCGGGTTCGCCCATTTTTGCGTCTGAGGCTTCGGTCTCAGACAGTGAGGAGGTGGCCACGACAACACGGTCGTCGGCACCGAAAAAGGCTACGGCCAAAAAGGTCGTAGCCAAAAAGCCTAAAAAGGCGGCGTCTGGCCCTGCGGCCAAAAAGGCGGCGGCCAAAAAGGCGGCAGTTGCCACTGCGGCCGAATTTTTGAGGGCCAAGGCCGCGCAAGTCGCCTTGACCCGCCTTGAGTCTAACTCCAACGCATCTCGCGAAGATGCACAGGAGGTGGAGGCCGACGAGCCTGTCGACTTCACGCGGAACCCACTCCCCGAGGAATGCTCACTCGCGGAGTTGGACGCAGCCGTGGACACTGAGACGTTGCGTGCCCGGGCGGGCAATCTGAGGTCGCTGATCTATCAAATTGCCAGAAAGTCCGGCAATCTTAAGGGTGAGTACGTGCGTGACCTAAAAAACCACGCAACGGAATACCACGAGATTGTCGAGACGATCGCAGAGAGGACGATCTCCGATGAGACAAGGCGGCTCAGTCTCGAGAACCGCAGACTTCGCCGCCAAGTGGAGGACCTAGAGAAGGAGGTGAAAGCCATGCGCCGGGATTTCTCTCAGAGGGACAAATCCCCGGTGCGGCCAGCTCTTCCCTGCCAAGTCCCGGTGAGCAACTCGGCCAATGACCTGATGGCCGAAATGTCCAAAATGGTCAAAGTCATGGCGGAGGATTTGAAGGCCTCCATGTGCCGAACCTTCGGCGATATGGTGAACGCCCGCTTGGCGGTGGTTGAGGAGCGCCTCCCACCAGCACCAATCATGCGTCCTCCACTGGCCGCTGACAAGAGGCGAGAGGAGGCAGCCAAGGCTGCAGTTGCCTCATCTGCTCCGGCTCAGCCTCAGCCCGCTGTGGCTCCTAAGCCAAAGCGGACTAGAAAGGGAAGAGCTAAGGCGGATCCGCAAGCTGTACCCCTCGCTGTGGCCGGGCCGTCATCTGCTGTGACTGCGGCTGCCTCTGTCATCCGCGAGGGGCAGTGGAATGTGGTGGGTGGAAACAAAGGAAAAGGCAAAGGCAAGGGGAAGACCTCCACGCCCGTCGCAGCCCGAACCTTTGCCCAATCCTCCGTGTCGGCAGCTGCACCTAAAACTGTGGCAAAAAACAAGACGGCGCCGCCTAAGCAAAAAGCGAAGAAGCTCACACCGCCAAAGTCCTCGGCTGTGATAATCAAATTGCAGCCCGAGGCAATTGAAAAGGGCGTGACCTATGCTATGGCTCTAAATCAAGCAAGGGAGAGCATAGCTCTGACTGAACTTGGCATTGCCAACATTAAAACCCGCACTACAGCCACGGGAGCCAGAATGCTCGAGCTGTCTGGCTCCCAAAGCGGGAACAAGGCTGATAACCTCGCGGAGAAGATCCGCGAGGTATTGAAAGATGTTGCCACCGTCGCGAGGCCCACAAAGTGTGTGGATCTTCTTATCAGGGGCCTCGACGACTCTATTACAAAGGAGGAAGTGGTCGCCGCTATTTCGGCAAAAGGCGGCTGTGCTGCGGAGCTTGTTAGGGCTGGGGAGATCCGCTCCGGCCCTGGAGGTACGGCGTCCATCACGATTAAATGTCCAGTGGCAGCGGCCAAAATAGTCGTGGAAGCAGGACGCCTCCTTGTTGGCTGGACCTCGGCCCAGGTGCGTGCCCTAGATGCCCTGCCTCTACGCTGCTTTAAGTGCATGGGCACGGGCCACACCCGCCTGACATGCCCCTCGCAAAAGGACCGGAGCGATCTATGCTTCCGGTGCGGGCGATCGGGGCATAAGGCTGAAAAGTGCACGGAGACACCCCGTTGTGCAATCTGTGCTGATGAGGGAAGGCCGTCAGGGCACGCAATGGGGGGAAGGAAATGTGTTCCTGCCCCTAAAAGAGGATCAATGGCCCCCAGGACCCAGGCCGACTCAAATGCGGGAGTGCGCCGTGCATCGGCGCCAGAGGAAACTAAAATGTCGGAATGAGTATAAGCCGGCATTACAATTTCCTACAGATTAACACCAACCACTGCGCCGGAGCCCAGGACCTTTGTGTTCAAGCAATGGCGCAGTGGCAAGTGGATGTTGCGGTTGTGGCGGAGCCCTACTTTATACCTCCCCAACCACACTGGGCTGGGGATGTCAATGGTTCCGTCGCCATAGTTGCAAAGACGGGCAGCTCTGCCCGCCCCCTCACTGTGAAAGAAAGGGGGTCGGGTTATGTGGCAGCCACCTGGGGGAGAGAATACGCCATAATTGGTGTCTATTTCTCCCCCAATGGCACTTTGGCAGGCCTAGAAGTGTTTCTGGACACTCTAGGTCAAGTGGTTCAGCGGATGGCTCCCCTTCCAATTCTTTTGATGGGGGACCTTAACTCCTGGTCCTCCTTGTGGGGTAGTGCCACCACCAACTCTTGGGGCCGCGCTGTCCAAAACTGGGCCGTCGATGCCAGATTGTCCCTCCTAAACCGGGGGACCGAACACACGTGCGTGCGATGGAATGGGGGGTCCGTGGTGGACATTTCGTTCGCCACCCCTTCTATCGCACGTCGCGTCCGGTGTTGGCGCGTTCTCAGCGAGGTGGAGACTCTATCGGATCATAAGTATATCCAGTTTGAGATCTCCACCTCACCTGACACAGCGGCCCTAGCCCGGAGGCAGGGGCAGGCCTTTTTCCCGCGGTGGGCCCTGACCAAGCTCGACAAAGAGTTAGCGGAGGAGGCCGCCATTGTTCAGGCGTGGTGTTCGGCTCCAATATCGTCAGATGTTGACGAGGCAGCCAACGTCTTTCGGGCCTCCCTTAGGGAGATTTGTGACGCCTCCATGCCGAGGGTGAAGGCTGCAGCACCTCGGCGGCAGGTGTACTGGTGGTCCGCAGAAATCGCGGACCTTCGATGCACCTGCCAGCGTTCAAGGCGGGCATACGGCCGCAGTCGACGTCGGGCCAACCGAGACCTAGAGTTGGAGGGCCAGCTGTATGCCACCTACTGTTCTAACAGAAAGGCGCTGCAGCTGGCTATCAGCCAAGCCAAGGCCCAGGCTCGGGAGGAGCTTCTGGAGGGTTTGAATCGCGACCCATGGGGAAGGCCTTATCGCGCAGCTCGCAACAAGTTGCGAAACCAAGGCCCCCCGGTAATCGAAACCCTCCAGCCAGAATTGCTAGAAAGGGTGGTGCAAGAGCTGTTTCCTGATTGTCAGGAACACTCCCCACCACCCATGGCTCCTCCCACTGGGAGGCTGAATGAAGCCGAGCTTTCCGCACCGCCCGTCACTGAAGAGGAATTGGGGACGGCGGCTGCAAGCCTCCGGCTTAAAAAGAAGGCCCCTGGTCCCGACGGGGTTCCGGGCAAAGTCTTGGGAGTCGCGCTCCGGCAAATGGCCGAGCAGCTGCGGGAACTGTTCAATGTTGCGATTGCACTTGGACAGTTCCCTAAAGTATGGAAGGAGGGTCGCCTATGCCTCTTGCAGAAAGAGGGGCGGTCGCCGGACACAGCGGGGGCCTATCGCCCGATTGTCCTGCTGGATGAATCTGCGAAACTATTTGAACGCATCATTGCATCGCGGATCATCCAGCACATGACGGACGTAGGGCCAGACCTGTCCGGCAACCAGTTCGGATTCAGGGCCGGGCGATCAACCATTGATGCTGTCCAGGCCCTGAAAACAGAGTCGCTAGAGGCGTCGGCGAGCGGGGATAGGTCATTGGCGGTGTCGCTAGACATCGCCAATGCCTTCAATAGCTTGCCCTATGGCACAATAGCGGAGGCGTTACGCTATTTTAACGTGCCACCATACATAGGGCGACTAATAAAGAGCTACCTCACCAATCGTGAGGTGCTCTATGTGGGCCCCGACGGATGTATCGTTCGTCGGGTAATGAAGTGTGGGGTTCCTCAGGGGTCCGTTTTGGGACCCCTTTTATGGAATATGGGCTACGACTGGGTTCTGAGGAAAGCACAGCGTGTGGTGGCAACCAGGGCAGTGCGGGGTTACCGCACCATTTCCATGGGGGCTGCCTGCGTCTTGGCCAGCACGCCCCCGTGGGAGCTAGAGGCAGGTGTCCTCGCTGCGGTATACGAATACCGTGCAGCAGCGAGGACCAGAGGACAGCGCCCCGCCCTCGACGAGGTTGAGAGGGTGAGGCGCATAGCTCACGATGAGCTCATTTGGAGGTGGAAGGAGGACCTGGAGGCGCCTCGGTATGGCTCTCGTACGATTGACGCCATCAGGCCCGTCCTCCAAAATTGGTGTAAGAGGGGGTTCGGCTCGCTCACCTATCGGCTGGTGCAGGTGCTCTCTGGGCATGGCTGTTTTGGCCAATACCTGCACCAGATAGCCAGAAGAGAGCCAACCCCCGTGTGCCACGAATGTGGCGCACCAGAGGATGACGCCCAGCACACCCTCGAGGTGTGTCCGGCCTGGGAGGTGCAGCGCAGCACACTGGTCGCTGTAACAGGCCAGGACCTCTCGCTCCCAAGAGTAATTCGCGCTATGCTCGAGAGCGAGAGGTCGTGGGAGGCGATGGTCTCCTTCTGTGAAGAGGTTATGGCACAGAAGGAGACCGCGGAGAGGGCCAGGGAGGACGATCCTCTGGCGGCCCCTCTCCGACGCAGACGGCTGGGAGCCCGGAGAAGGCGGTTCGCCCACCTTCTCCAAGTTCCCTAGGACACCAGCGGGTGAGACCGGGGGGTCTCACTCGCATTGCACGGTGTCCCTGTCTGGGGGGTACCTGTTGTGTATCAGGTTACCCCCCCGTGGCGTGAGGAGGCCCGGCAGAGGCTGGGCCGACCGCTTGGGACGATGTGGCCGAAATCCTTAGGGAATCCCACATCGTCCCGCTAAAAGCGAAGCGGGATACACCGGGGTATTTTTAGTGGGTATGCCGCCGGCTTTACCGGCGGAGAGTCCCACACACCCCCACCGCTCACCCAGGCGGTGGGATAGTGCGTAATGCATTTTTACCCCGTTAAAAAAAAAAAAAAAAAAAAAAAAAAAAAAAAAAAAAAAAAAAAAAGTTCAGGCATGGTGCTCGGCCCCTATGTCCTTAGAGGTCGACGAAGCGGCCGGTGCCTTTCAGGCCTCCCTCAAGGAGGTGTGCGACGCCTCCATGCCGCGGGTGAAGGCTGGAGCACCTCGGCGGCAGGTGTACTGGTGGTCCGAAGAAATCGCGGACCACCGGGGCACCTGCCAACGGTCAAGGAGGGCATATGGCCGCAGTCGGCGTCGTGCCAGCCGCGACTTGGTGGTGGAGGGCCAGCTGTATGCCACATACTGTTCCGACAGAAAGGCGCTACAGCTGGCCATCAGCCAAGCCAAGGCTCAGGCTCGGGAGGAGCTTTTAGAGGGGTTAAACCGTGACCCATGGGGGAGGCCCTATCGCGCAGCGCGCAATAAGCTGCGCTATCAAGGCCCCCCGGTCATCGAGACCCTCCAACCCGAACTGTTGGAAAGGGTGGTGCAGGAGCTGTTCCCGGACTCCCGAGAGCACTTCCCACCACCCATGGCTCCTCCCACTAGGAGGCCAGATGAGGGTGAACTACCTCCACCTCCAGTCACAAAAGAGGAGTTGGAGATAGCAGCGGCAGGCCTTCGGCTAAAAAAGAAAGCTCCAGGCCCCGACGGGGTTCCGGGGAAAGTTCTGGGTCTTGCCATTAGGCACCTAGACGAGAGCTTACGGGAATTGTTCAACGTCGCCATCGCGCGTGGACAATTCCCTAAACAATGGAAAGAGGGAAGGTTATGCCTCCTTCAAAAAGAAGGACGGCAGCCGGACACTGCTGGAGCCTACCGTCCGATAGTCCTGCTGGATGAATCCGCGAAATTATTCGAACGCATAATAGCGTCGCGGATCATCCAGCATATGACGGACGTTGGGCCCAACCTGTCCGACAACCAGTTTGGCTTCAGGGCTGGTCGGTCTACAGTCGATGCCCTCCAGGCCCTGAAGTCAACGACAAAGGAGGCATCTGCCATAGGGGAGAGGTCACTGGCGGTGTCACTAGACATCGCCAATGCCTTTAACAGCCTTCCCTATGGCACAATTGAGGAGGCGCTGCGATATTTTGATGTGCCCCCTTATTTAGCGCGGCTAATCAAAAGCTACCTCACTGGCCGTGAGGTGCTTTATGTGGGCCCGGACGGCAGCACTGTTCGGCGGGCGATGACATGTGGGGTCCCCCAGGGGTCCGTCTTAGGACCCCTACTTTGGAATATGGGCTATGACTGGGTGCTGCGGGGCACGCTCCTTCCCGGGATGCGTGTCCTGTGTTATGCTGATGACACCCTAGTCATAGCCCGAGGGGGGACTTACGATGAGGCGGCCAGACGGGCCGAAGTGGGCACAAGCCTTGTGGTGGAGCGCATCGAGGCGCTGGGGCTGAAGGTCGCCCTGCAAAAAACCGAGGCCCTTCTCTTCCATGGGCCTCGGAGGGGACCTCCCTCCGGCGCTAAAATACGCCTCGATGGCGTAGAGGTGAGGGTGGGGGCCCAAATGAAGTATTTGGGCCTCCTACTGGACGGGCGGTGGCGTTTTGGGGAGCACTTCAGCAGGCTCGCCCCCCGCCTTGTCAGTGCCGCGAGTGCCTTGGGCCGCCTTCTTCCCAACAAAGGCGGCCCTGATACCACATGCCGGCGACTCTACGCCGGCATCGTGAAGAGCATCGCTCTTTATGGAGCGCCAGTGTGGGCGGACGCCCTGAACGCCACCAATAAACGCATGCTGAGGAAAGCACAGCGTGTGGTGGCAACCAGGGCGGTGCGGGGTTACCGCACCATTTCCATGGGGGCTGCCTGCGTTTTGGCCGGCACGCCCCCATGGGAGCTAGAGGCTGGGGTCCTCGCTGCGGTATACAAATACCGTGCAGCAGCGAGGGCCAGAAGACAGCGCCCCACCTTCGACGAGGTTGAGAGGGTGAGGCGCATAGCCCAAAATGAGGTTATTTGGCGTTGGCAGGACGACTTGGAGGCGCCACGGTTTGGTGCACGCACTATTGACGCCATCAGACCAGTCCTCCATAGGTGGTGTCGTAGGGGGTTCGGCGCGCTCACCTTCCGGCTGGTGCAGGTGCTCTCTGGGCATGGCTGTTTCGGCCAATACCTGCACCAGATAGCCGGAAGAGAGCCAACCCCCGTGTGCCACGAATGTGGCGCACCTGAGGATGACGCCCAGCACACCCTCGAGGTGTGTCCGGCCTGGGAGGTGCAGCGCAGCACACTAGTTGCTGCAACAGGCCGGGACCTCTCGCTCCCAAGAGTAATTCTAGCTATGCTCGAGAGCGAGAGGTCGTGGGAGGCGATGGTCTCCTTCTGTGAAGAGGTTATGACACAGAAGGAGACCGCGGAGAGGGCCAGGGAGGACGACCCTCTGGCGGCCCCTCTCCGACGCAGACGGCGGGGTGCCCGGAGAAGGCGGTTCGCCCACCTTCTCCCAGTTCCCTAGGACACCAGCGGGTGAGACCGGGGGGTCTCACTCGCATTGCACGGTGTCCCTGTCTGGGGGGTATCTGTCGTGTATCAGGTTACCCCCCCGTGGCGTGAGGAGGCCCGGCAGTGGCTGGGCCGACCGCTTGGGACGATGTGGCCGAAATCCTTAGGGAATCCCACATCGTCCCGCTAAAAGCGAAGCGGGATACACCGGGGTATTTTTAGTGGGTATGCCGCCGGCTTTACCGGCGGAGAGTCCCACACTCCCCCACCGCCCACCCAGGCGGTGGGATAGTGCGTAATGCATTTTTACCTCGTTAAAAAAAAAAAAAAAAAAAAAAAAAAAAAAAAAAAAAAAAAAAAAGGTTAGGTTAGGTTAGGTTCCTTGAGGTGTGCCCTGCTTGGGCGGTGCAGCGTCGCACACTAGTGGATGTGGTCGGCACCGACCTCTCGCTCCCGGCCCTGATACGGGCCATGCTGGCGAGCGAGAGTGGATGGGAGGCGATGGTCTCCTTCTGCGAAGAGGTGATGTCGCAGAAGGAGACAGCGGAGAGGGCCCGGGAGGAAGATCCTCAGGCAGGCCCTCTCCGACGCAGACGGCGGGGAGTGAGGAGACGGCGGTTTGCACGCCTTCTCCCCGCTCCCTGAAAGCAGCACCGGGGTGAAAGTTAGGTTAGGTTAGGTTAGGTTAGGTTAGGTTAGGTTAGGTTAGGTTAGGTTAGGTTAGGTTAGGTTAGGTTAGGTTAGGTTAGGTTAGGTTAGGTTCCCGTCTTGGGGCAGTATGGTTCTGCTACCAGGCGCGTCCCCCGGGTGGCGGATAGGGGAACGCCCTCCAGATATGGAGGGTACCGGCAGTGGCCGGCGTGGACCGAAACCAGGGGAGGAGGGTGGTATTAGTACGGACTTCGGTCCGGAAGTATCGCCTGACTCAGGACAAAGTCAGCAGACGGTGTGCTCGCCGCTTACCCCGGGTCTTTGAGTCTCGTTTCGAGTCAGACTCTTTGTTCTCGGGGGGTGGCCGGCGCGCTTGCTGTTGATTTTGTTCTCGGGGGGGAATGTGACCGTAATCCCAGTGCATTCGGGGCACGATGCTTAGCAGAGTTCACTCTGTTAAGGGTAGTGTTTCAGCACTGGGACCGGGGCGTCTGTCCTTTCCTTACCTTTTCCCAAATTCCTGTGTTCTTTATCCTTTTTCTCCTTCCCATTTTTCCCAGTCCCTTGTCCTATTGAGTTGTTTTTTTCGGGTCCGGCTGCTTGTGCATGGTTTTCATGCACCTGCATACGGCTCCGGGGTTCTCAGCTCAATCATCCTTTTACCTTATCAGACCCGCGTGGATGACAACCACTATAAAAATCACGAAGCCGGAGGTCTAACCGTGCCGAAGGTGGGTAAATACTAGCGAGGGGACACCCGCCCTTAAGGGAAAACGATGAAAATGGCAGCAATTTTGAAAAGTACTACCCAGGAGGGTCCCATTGCCTCAGGCTGTGGGGAATCCCTCCCTCTGGAGCGTTCGCGGAGCCCGATTTCGGGATCCACGAGCAATCTGGGGGCAGCCCCCGTTCGTATACTGGGGGGGGCACAAAACTGCTCCGGGGGAAACCCCGTTTTCAACCAGAGTGCAGTGACGGAGAACCAGGGCTCAGCATCGGCCCGTGTCACACGCGCGAAATTTGCAAAAAGGCGAGATGCACCCGACTTCCTCCAACTTGGACAGCCCAACATTGAGCTGGTTCGTTTGGAGATGAGCCCGCTCAGCGGAGCTTTAGTAGACAAAATCGTCAGTGAGGACGATTCCGACCGTGAAAAGCCGGATGATGTGCTTCTCGATGAGAATGGAAAAGGCGGAGTGGCCTACTGGATGAAATCCAAGGGCGGAGCAACAAAACCTCGGGAGACAAAGAGGGAGGCAAGAGCTCGGAAGAAGCGAGAGAAGGAGACCTCTAACGAGGTGACAATGACAGACTGTGTTTTAGAGACTGGCGTATCGTCAGACTCAGATAATGCATCTTTTGTCTCAGTACCCGAGCTGGAGTCGGATGGCACCAGCGATGCCCGGAGCCCGGACAATCGGCGGAAGCGGTATGGGGAAAACCTCAATGATACGACCAATGATGCAATGCCACTGTCAAAGGTATTCTCAGCCAGGAGGGGAAGGGGGCGACCCCCAACCACTGGCCAGTACATAGGACTGGCGCAAGCCAAAGAGCGGGCAGCGGCTGCTGAAGTATTAGAGCTTGAGCTCCAAGCCGAAAGGGAGATGGCCGAACAGATGAGAGAAGTCAGGGAGACAAGAGCCAAGAAGTTGGTCTCGCGGCTCTCAGAGTCTTCCGAGGGCCAAAATGAAGAAGAGCAAGGGGAAAAGACTTTGCTGGATCTGCTCAAGCAGATAGTCGACGGGGCGAAAATTGTGGGTGGAGTAAACGAACGCTCTAAAAACCTGAAGGGAACGTTTAAAGGTGCCTTAAATTTAGCCCAGTCCACCATCGCTAGCGGTGTGGACGAGATTAAAAAGCTGCCACTGGTAGAGAAGGCCATGGCCCTAGAGGCAGAAAACAGCCGCCTCAGAGCGGAATTGGAAAAGGCAAGGGCGAGTCCATATAGGAATGAAGAAAAGAGGGCTCTTTCGCCCTATAAAATGGAAGAAGATGTGCTCCCAGCATATGCCCCCGGGGCCGCCTGTACCTTGCGGGAGACAGCGACCAACGAAGTGGAACGGCAATTGGTGTCGGAGGAGTTTTTAAAAGGACTTATTGATGTGGTTGTCGAGAAGGTTTCTAGTGCCGTGGTCCAGCAGGTCATAGTGATGATCGACCTCAAAATGGACGCGAAACTCGACGCCTATGAAAGGAAACCAGAGGTGCGCTTACGACCGCCACTGGCCCATGAGAAGAAAAAGGAAGCTGCATCTACTGCTGCAAAGCCTCCTCTTGCTAAGCCCGGCCCAGTCCGGGCCGAACCAGCAGGGGATAGTATTCCCAGTGGCTCAGTTCCACCTCCTGCAAAGGGAAAGAAGAACAAAAGTCCCAAAAATAACGTCTTGAAAGCTGCTACAATTCAAAAACCTCAGAAAGTTCAGTCGAATCCTGAATCACGGGAGCCACGCATGCTGCGTCCACCACCTGCTCCTGCGAGTGAGCAATGGAGTGTTGTAGCTGGGAAGGGCAACAAAAAGCTCAAGACTGCAGGCGTTAGCAAACCATCGGCTGCGCCATCTACCCAGAAGAAGAAAAAGCTTCATCCTCCTCGCTCAGCAGCAGTCACCTTAACGCTGCAACCTGGCGCGGAAGAAAGAGGACTGACCTATGAAGCAGTTATGAAGGAGGCTAAGTCTAAATTGGACATTGCTGCGCTGGGGCTACCGCCCCTTCGTATCAAATGCGCAGCGACCGGGGGAAGGATTTTGGAAGTGGTAGGAGAGGCCAGCGGAGTGAAAGCCGATGCCTTGGCCTCAAAACTACGGGAAATACTCCATGAGAGAGATGTGAAGGTGTCTAGGCCTGTCAAAACGGTCGATGTGAGGGTGGCGGGTCTGGATGACTCGGTAACGGTAGAAGAGGTGGTGGCTTCTGTTGCCCGTGTCGGAGAATGCCCCATTGACACAATCAAGGGTGGGGAAATCCAGTGCAGCAAAACCAATGGGCTCGGGGTTTTATGGCTTCGATGTCCGGTTGTCGCTGCCAAGAAATTGACAGAAAACGGTCGACTTTTGGTGGGATGGGTTTCAGCACAGGTCAAGGTCCTCGAACCCAGGCCTCTAAGGTGCTACCGGTGCCTAGAAGTAGGCCATGTAAGTGCGCGCTGTACTTCGGAGACAGACCGCAGCGAGTTGTGCTACAGATGTGGCCAACTAGGACACAAAGCTGCAAAATGCACTGCAATACCAATGTGCAGTCTTTGCACAGCAGCCAACAAACCGGCGGGTCACAGGATGGGAGGCAAGTCGTGCTCTGCCCCCAAACCTGGCAAAATAAAAAGTAGGTCTTGGACTAAGACTCGCGATGGCTCCAGGGCCCCCTCGCAGTCAGTTCGCCCACCAGAACAGGCTGTGGAGGAAGCAATGGCGACGGAATAAATGGCCATTAACATGTTGCAGGCGAATCTCAATCACTCCGCCAGAGCTCAGGATCTCCTGACACAGAGCATGGCGGAGTGGGTGACCCAAGTGGCTGTGATATCTGAGCCCTACACAGTTCCATCGAGAGACAACTGGGCTGGGGATCTTTCGGGTGATGTGGCTGTCGTCACTCAGACTACTGCGGGCTCCCCGTCTTTCGAAAAAGTAGCGAAAGGCCAGGGATGCGTAGCGGTTACTTTGAGAGGATTCATGGTGGTCGCCGTTTACTTTTCACCTAATCGCCCGCTCGCGGAATTTGAACAGTACCTTCTGCGTGTTACTGCGTTAATCGGCCACACGGAATCTGTTATTGTGGCAGGAGATCTCAACGCCAAGTCTACAGTGTGGGGGTCCCCAGTGACGGACAGACGTGGTGAGGTGCTCGAGGACTGGGCGGCTATGTCCGGATTGGAGGTGCTGAATCGTGGTTCGGTGCACACGTGCGTGAGGCAACAGGGAGGATCCATCGTCGATCTTACTTTCGCACATCCCACCGTTGCCCGCCGTGTTCAAAACTGGGAGGTTCTGGAGGGTGTTGAAACGCTGTCCGACCATCGCTATATTCGGTACAGTGTTTCTATTTCAAGTAATACTCTGATTAGTGAAAGCCGGCCCCTGAACGGTGAGCGTCCCAGATGGGCGTTAAAACGCCTAGACAGGGACCTTTTTGTAGAAGCGGCGATAGTACAAACTTGGTTGCCGATCCCAGAAGGACAAGTAGACGTAGACGAGGAAGCTGCTTGGATGTACGAGGCCATGTCGCAAGCATGCGATGCAGCGATGCCCCGTGCCCGGCCTTTTCCGCCTAAAAAACAGGTGTACTGGTGGTCACCGGATCTCACGCGGCTGAGATCTGACTGCGTGATGGCTAGACGCCGGTACACCAGGTCCCGCAGAAGGCGTCGCCGGGACGAGGCCAGAGAGGCTGAGCTGTATGCCACGTACAGATCGTGCGCAACAGCACTTCAGGTGGCTATTGCAAAGGCCAAATCGGATGCGTGGGAAGAGCTGCTGGCAACACTTGAAAGAGATCCTTGGGGGAAGCCGTACAAGCTGGTGAGGCAGAAGATTCGCCCTTGGGCCCCTCCTTTGACGAGCAGTCTCGAACCGCAGCTGGTACAGCAAGTCGTGGAAACGTTATTTCCATCCAGAGGTAACTTTGATCCTCCTCCGATGGCACCACCGAACATATGTAACACCACGGTAGCAGAGGAGATACTGGAGGTGACTGAGGAGGAATTGGGAGCAGCGGTTCTACGTGTTCAGGCCAAAAACACTGCCCCGGGACCGGACAATATTCCTGGCAAAGCCTGGGTACTCGCACTTAAGAAAGGAGGCTGGGAACAGCGAGTACGTAATCTTTTCCGCGCCTGTTTCGAACAGGGCCGATATCCTCGTCAGTGGAAAGTCGGCAAACTAGTTCTGCTGCGGAAGGACAACCGTCCGCCTGACTCGCCATCGGCATACCGCCCCATCGTTTTGCTCGATGAGGTCAACAAGCTCTTCGAGCGCATCATAGCTGCTCGCCTCATTGAGCACATGGGAAGCGAAGGTCCGGATCTGAGTGAACACCAATTCGGATTCCGGAGAGGACGATCCACAGTTGATGCCATAAAGAAGGTGAAGGCGTCGACGCAAGAGGCTGTGTCTCGGGGTGAGATTGTTTTGGCGGTCTCTCTTGACATCGCCAACGCATTCAACACTCTCCCCTGGGAATGCATCAAGGCGGCTTTGAAGTACCATAGGGTGCCCCGCTACCTCCAGCAGATAATATCATCCTATCTGTCTGAGAGGGCGGTGGCTTACCCCACGAACACTGAATGGAAAAGGAGAGAGATGTCGTGTGGTGTTCCGCAGGGGTCGGTGCTCGGCCCTCTCCTGTGGAACATCGGGTACGACTGGGTGCTGCGGGGCGTAAATCTTAGTGGCGTCGACGTGACATGCTACGCCGATGATACTCTCGTCACTGCCCGCGGCCCCACTCACAGACAAGTGAAGGTGCTGGCTACAGCCGGGGTAGCGCATGTGGTCCAGCGAATGCGTAGCCTAGGACTAGAGGTGGCGCTTCACAAGTCGGAGGCACTTTGTTTTCATGGCCCTCGAAACAAACCACCTGAAGGAGCGCACATCATAGTTGGCGGAGTAACCATCGAAATCAAGTCGACGATGCGGTACCTTGGCATTGTCCTTGATAGCCAGTGGCACTTCAAGGAGCATTTCAAACAACTGGCTCCCAAGCTGATGAAGGCGGCCGGTGCGC
Organism: Udea olivalis; assembly: GCA_947369235.1. Lineage (NCBI taxonomy): Eukaryota > Metazoa > Arthropoda > Insecta > Lepidoptera > Crambidae > Udea > Udea olivalis. The sequence goes on along the minus strand of OX376352.1, from coordinate 67,836 downwards.
TAGGAAGACTTCTTCCCAACATCGACGGACCTAGTGTGGCGTGCCGTCGTCTATATACTGGTGTCGTGCGGTCGATGGCCCTCTACGGTGCTCCAATATGGGCTGACGCATTAAGTGCCCAAAACCAGGCCCTCCTACGAAGACCTCAGAGGGTTCTGGCCATTCGGGCAGTGAGGGGCTATCGCACCATAGCCTGCGAAGCAGCATGCGTACTAGCGGCCATCCCACCCTGGGATTTGGATGCCGCGGTCCTTGCGGACGTCTATCACAAATGTGCCGAGGTACGCGCCCGAGGAGAGCATCCTATGATAGAAGAAATCAGGAGGTGGAGGGAGATTTCCCACGAGGAACTCCTAGAAAAATGGAAAGAACGTCTGGAGTCGCCTGCATACGGGCGTAAAACAATTGAGGCCATTCGTCCTATTTTGGACACCTGGATAAGTCGCAGGCACGGGGGACTCACTTTCCGGATCACCCAGGTCCTGACAGGGCACGGGTGTTTCGGGAGGTATTTGTGCAACGTAGCAAAACGTGAGATGACAATGGTCTGCCATGAGTGCGGCCATCAAGAAGACACCGCCGAGCATACTATGATCCACTGCCCTAAGTGGCAAGTACAAAGGGACCAGCTTGTAAATGCCATAGGCCCTGACTTATCGCTGCCCGTCGTAGTGAAATCTGTGGTCGACAGCGAAGCCTCATGGGAAGCCTTCGCCGCTTTTTGCGAGGAGGTCATGGAAGGAAAGGAAGGAGCGGAGCGTATCCGAGAGGAGGACCCAGAGTCTCTCCCGCTCCGTCGCCAGAGAACCGGGCGCAGACGGCGAGACCACAACCGCCAGATCCTGCACTAGACCACATACGGGCAACAACAGCGGGGGCTGTTAGTTGTTCTGTGAAACGGTGGAAGGCGTGTCGAGTGCTCCTCATACGTCTTGACCACAAAAAAAAAAAAAACGATGAACAGTTTGATAGATGGGCCCTGAAGAAGGACAGCCGTTGCCGAATTATGGTGTGCATTAGCGTTCCCACAGTTCAGCGACAAATGGCAACGTAGGAGCACCGCGGGGTTTAGTTTGGGTATTCTCACCACTCTGGTGAGCGAGTCCCACACCCCCCCGCCCCTCCCCCGGGGGGCGGGATGTCCGTAAATGGATTCCCCGCGTCAAAAAAAAAAAAAAAAAAAAAAAAAAAAGGTTAGGTTCCCGTGTGGAGTTTGACAGTCTCCCATCGGGCGCGTCCCCAGGTGGCGGATAGGGGAATGCCCCCCAGATATGGGGGGTACCGGCTTCGGCCGGCGCGGACCAAAACTGTCGAGGAGGTGTGCTCTCCCTCCTCTTTCTGAAGAGGGGCCGAGAGGGTCTTCCGGGGCTTACGGGGCCCAGTGGCCATCTTTTGTGATGGCGTGGTATGGCAGGCCTGCAAGGCTTGCGGTCGCTTTTAAGCGACAACTGTGGTGTGGGTGTTCTGTCACCGTGCAGTTTACACTGCGTGTGGGAGTCCTCTGGACTAGCGGAGCTTCGGCTCGTGGGATGGCGGGTCTTCAAGACCTGCGGCTGGACGGGCCCACCACTCGCGATTGCGCGACTAGGTGGGTGACTTCGGTCAACCGTCTGGCAACCTGCTCCCGAAGGGTGTTGTGGACATGTCTCGCAGCCCTCGGGAAGTAGGGGCCCTGGCTTGGTCGCCCGGGCCGAGAGGAGACAACCTCAATAAAAAACCCCAAAAGGTCGGACGTTGGTCACGTGACGTTCGGCCGCCTCGGTCTCGAGGTGGTAGGATGGGAGATCGCCTACCCGCTAGCGTCGACAACTGCACGAGACCACCCGCCCTCGTGCAGTATTAGGGTTACCCAGGTGCAGGGGGCACCGCCTGGATGGACATTTTATATCCCCCATACTCGTGGGAACAAGTATGGATTCCGATTTTTCTTCTTTTAGTTTTTGTGTAAAAAATAGGTTTAGTGTTTTGGAGAATAGGGTTGAAGACTCAGAGGTAGCTGAGCTTCAAAACCCTGTCGGAGAGGACCGTGATACGGTGCGCACTGGTTGGTTGGTAGGCGTGCGCGATACCGTTAGTCCCTCCACGGTGGAGCCTGAAAAGGCTACGACCCCGTCATCTTTGACAGGGTCCGAGAAGGTGCCTGTTGTTAGGCTTACTCGAATGGAGTCGGATCCCTTGTCCGCTGATGAGGGCCAGGGCCGACTCTGGGAACCACGGAGGCGGAGCCGTTCGAAGCACCGCTCTTTGAGTGACCGGGCGAGCTCAGACACTTCCCCTGGGGAGGATGTCTCGGCCCCCAAAATAATAAAGACGCTGCGAGGCCGAGGCCGACCGCCCACTACGGGCCAGTACGTAGGCCTCGCGAAGACAAAAGCCGCCTTCCTCAAGCAGAGGGAGGACGCGGAGCGGGAAGAAGCCGAACAGCTGGCTGAGCAGGAGTTGGCAGTAATGACTCGCGCAATGGCGCGTCCAGTGGACGTGACCCGTCTAAGCGAGTCGTCCATGTCGGCAGACGAGTGCGACGATTCCCCGCAGGCCATCAGAAATGAACTTCTGCAAATCGCTGCCGTCGCCCAGAAGGTCGGAAAGTCCTCAAAACATCTGAAGGGGACTTTCCAAAGAGCTTTGTACGACCTACATGACAAGGCAGAGTCTTTGGGCAGTAGAATTTTAAAGCTGAATGCCTCCGATGAGACAATCCGCTTGAGACGGGAGAACGAGGTCCTCCAGCAAGACCGTGACCGCGTGCTGAGCGAAAATGCCCGGCTGCAGAAGCGGTTGGACGACCTCGGCACGGAACTACAAAATTTGCGCCAAGACCTCCTGCAGAAGCAGCACGAGCGAATGGACGAGATGGAGCGTAGCCTTACAATCCGGATGGGGACCATGATGTCGGCCCGCTACGGCTCTGGCGAAGACCCAACGCTGCCGCGGATGAGGCCACCGCTGGCCGCTGACCGGGTAAGAGACGAGATTGCTCAGGCGTCCCAGCCCGAACCTCAGCCACAGCGACAATCTCGGCAAAAGACCAGGCCACCGCCAGCAGCTGCTGCTACTGCGGGTTCAAAGGCCCCGCCTCAAGGTGCCTCAGCGCCCCAAAACACCCGCGGCGCGACAGCTGCCAAAAAGGCAAAGAAGAATGTGGTCGATGATGGTGCAACCCCTATGGTCTGGGTGCCCACGTCAGAAACCAACCCCCATTCTATTGGCACAGTACGCCCTTCTAACGACTGGACCAAGGTGGGGAAAGGGGGAAAGAAGGCCAAGGAAGGAGGCAAAATATCTAAGCCTCAACAACCTGATTCGCGCCGAAAACCTGCGCAGGCCAACAAGAAGCCAACAAAGAAAGACGAGAGGAAGGCGCCTAAGATCCGCGCTCCTCGCAGCATGGCAGTGGTCGTCACGTTGCAGCCGGAGGCTGAAAAGCGGGGGCTCACCTATGCCAACGTGATCGGCCAAGCCAAGGCCAAAATAGACTTGTCGGGCCTCGGTATAGAATCGGTGCGCTTCCGGCGTGCTGCCACCGGAGCAACTATTATCGAGGTTCCTGGCGCAACCAGCGGCGACAAAGCCAATTCTTTGGCTGAGAAACTAAAGGGTGTGCTAGGGGAGGAGGACGTGCGAATACACCGACCCGTAAAAACTGCCGAAGTCCGTATCTCAGGATTGGACGAATCGGTGACGGCGGAGGAACTTACAGCAGCGGTGGCAAAATCCGGTGGCTGCCCTGTTGAAGCCATAAAAACTGGCACGATTCGGCGAGACTTTTCGGGACTGGGGACGGCCTGGGTACGTTGCCCTGTTCCCAGTGCTAAAAAACTGTCCGACGACCGACGGATTCTGGTAGGTTGGGTGGCAGCCCAGGTCAAGCTGCTTGAGCCCCGCCAAATGCGGTGTTTCCGCTGCCTTGAGGTAGGGCATGTGCGGGAACGCTGCTTTTCCGAGGTGGATAGAAGTAGCCAATGCTACCGTTGCGGGCAACTCGGCCACATTTCAAGAGACTGCAAGGCTGCAGCTCACTGCACTCTTTGTGCGTTAGCCAAAAAGCCTGCAGGACATCGGGTCGGCAGCAAGTCCTGCACGGCCCCGCGCCCAAAGAAAGGGAGTAAGCCTGCCGCCGTGGCCAAGACCCAGCAGCAGACGACTCACCCACCTACGATTAGGGACGAGGAGATGTCTGAGGTCGTCAGTTAAATGGCTATGAGCTATCTACAGGCGAACCTCAACCACTGTAGAATGGCTCAGGACCTTTTACATCAGAGTCTTCTACAGTGGTCGGTGCACGTCGCCGTGGTGGCTGAGCCCTATTTTGTCCCGCAGAGGGACAACTGGGTCGCCGATATCGACGGAGTGGTCGCCATCGTTAGGCAGGCTGCTGCAGGTGCCCCGCTTTTTGGCAGGGTCGAGCGAGGCAGTGGATGGGTGGCTGCTCTCATGGGGCAAACGTTCATCGTCGGGACATACTTTTCCCCGAACAAAACACTGGCGGAATTCGAGAGCCACCTTTCGGGGCTGGAGGCGCTGATTGCCTGCAACCGCTCCCATGAGCTGCTCGTCGTCGGGGATTTCAACGCTAAATCCTTGACGTGGGGATCTCCGGCGACTGATGCACGAGGTGTTGCTCTGGAAGAGTGGGCGATCGCCACTGGCCTGGTGGTTCTTAACCAAGGTGCGGTACACACGTGCGTGCGACAGCTGGGTGGGTCCATCGTGGACATTTCGTTCGCGAGCCCGGCCCTTGCGCGCCGTGTATCGGACTGGAAAGTGGTGGAGGATGTGGAAACGTTCTCGGACCACCGGTATATCCGGTTTGCCGTTTCCGCATCACCGCCGCTCCACACCGGTCCGAACCAAATCTCCGCGACCAGGGACTGCCCCCGCTGGGCGCTTAAGCGCCTTGATAGGGAGGCGCTGGAGTTGGCCTCCATTGTCCAGGCATGGGTGCCTGTGCCAGACGGTCCGTCTGAGGTGGAAGGAGAGGCAGAGTGGTTTCGGGAGGCGCTGTCGCATATTTGTGATGCGGCCATGCCCCGAGCCAGGTCCCTTCCAGCGAAACGCCAGGTGTATTGGTGGTCCGCAGACCTAGCGCAGCTGAGATACGCTTGCGTAAGGGCGAGACGCCAATACGCCCGACACCGGCGCAGAGCAAACCGAAACGAGGAGCAGGAGGCCCTCCTTTACCAAGCCTATCGGGAGGCCAAAAAGGTGCTGAAGGTGGCAATTTACAAGGCGAAGTCAGAAGCGCGGGAGGAGTTTTTGCAAACACTCAATCGTGATCCGTGGGGGCGGCCTTACCGTATGGCGATGGCCAAGCTCCGGCCGTGGGCCCCCCCGTTAACGGAGAGCATTGAGCCCTCGCTTCTTGGCAATGTGGTGGAAACCTTGTTTCCAACAAGGGGTGACTTTACGCCTCCACCAATGGCCTCCGCTGGCCCACTGAATGAGCTCGAGACGCCGCAGGTCACCGAGGACGAGTTTGGTGCAGCCGTACTGAGGCTGCGGGCCAAAAACACCGCGCCCGGCCTTGATGGCATACCGGGACGTGCTTTGGCCCTTTCACTTAAGTGGTTGGGCCCAAGACTACGGACCCTTTTTTCGGACTGTCTCAGACAGGGCCGGTTTCCGCGGCAGTGGAAGACCGGGAAGCTGGTCCTGTTGAAGAAGGAAGGGCGACCGGTGGATTCTCCGTCTGCTTACCGCCCCATCGTTCTGCTCGACGAGATGGGTAAACTTTTTGAGCGAATCATCGCTGCTCGTATCGTCGAGCACATCGAAGGGGTTGGTCCAAACCTGGCGGATTGTCAGTTTGGCTTTCGGCGGCGCAGATCCACTGTGCACGCCATTTTGCGGGTAAAAACCCAAGCCGAGGAGGCTATAGCCCGGGGAGAGGTCGTCTTGGCGGTATCTTTAGATATCGCCAACGCCTTTAACACCATCCCCTGGGCATGCATCACAGAGGCCCTCAAGTACCACCGGGTACCTGTGTACCTGAGGAACCTCATCGCCAATTACCTCACTGAGAGGTATGTTGAGTACCCCGGACGAGACGAATGGTGCAGACGGCCTATGTCGTGCGGTGTTCCACAGGGATCGGTCCTTGGGCCGCTCCTGTGGAACATCGGTTACGACTGGGTGTTGCGAGGAGGGAATTTACCGGGTGTCAGCGTGACGTGTTACGCAGATGACACACTGGTCACCGCCCGTGGTAAAACCTTCCGAGAGGCAGCGCTTTTGGCCACTGCGGGAACGGCGCATGTAGTGAGTAGAATTCGGTGCCTGGGACTGGAGGTGGCTCTGCACAAGTCCGAGGTCTTGTGTTTTCACGGACCCCGGCAAGCCCCTCCAGCTGGTTCCCACATTGTGGTCAGCGGAGTCCGCCTGGATGTCAAGTCGACTCTGAAATACCTCGGACTAGTCCTTGACGGGCGTCTGGATTTCCGCGCCCATTTTGAGCAGCTGGCGCCGAAACTGCTGAAGACAGCAGGCGCGCTGAGCAGAATCCTGCCTAATTCATCTGGGCCAGGTGACGTGTGTAGAAAACTTTACACCTGGATCGTGCGATCCATTGCCCTCTACGGGGCCCCCGTATGGGCCGACGCTCTGAAGCCTCAGAGCATCGCCATCCTGCGCAGGCCGCAGAGAGCGATGGCCATAAGATCGATACGGGGGTATCGCACGATCTCCTTTGAGGCGGCATGTGTGCTAGCCCGCCAACTGCCCTGGGATTTAGACGCGAGGGCCCTCTCAGCCGTTTTTTACTGGCGTGAGGATGTGCGTTCCTCGGGCGGGCGGGCAGCACCCCAAGAGGTTGACGGCCAAAGGGCCAATTTCCAAAATGATGCCAATACCATCTGGCACAACAGACTGGCTGCTCCAGGAGCCGGCCGGTGGATCTTGGAGGCAATTCGCCCAGTTTTCAAACTGTGGCTTGAGCGGCGTCACGGCTCTCTGTCCTACAGGGTGACACAGGTTCTGTCGGGGCATGGCTGCTTTGGCAGGTACCTAAGCCGAATCGGCAGAGAGGCCACGGAGAGATGTCACCATTGTGACTGTGCCGAGGACACTGCCCAGCACACTCTGGAAGTGTGCCCAGCATGGGGTCAGGAGCGCGACCAACTAAGCGCTGTCCTCGGTGGGGACGTGACGTTGCCGACTGTTCTGCAGACAATATCAGTAAGCAGTACGTCGTGGGCGGCAGTTGCCAATTTCTGCGAGATAGTAATGTCACAAAAAGAGGCCGCCGAAAGGATCAGGGAGCAGGAGGATCCGAGTAGGCGAAGAAGGCGACGCCGGGGTGGTGGCATGTAAGCCCCAGCAATCCCCTTCGCCCTGTGGTCCGGGGCGTTAGAATACGGCCACGGTTCCCCCCGCCTGTCGTAAGAGGCGACTAAAGGGGGGCCTTCGGGGTCACTAAGAGTGCACGGCGGGGGCTGTGCGCTCTGTCTTAAGTGACCCCGAGGAGGACGGCAGTGTGGGGTGGCCTCACATTGCCGGGTAACACTGGTAGGTGTTAGGGGGGAGGTATCACTCTCCCCGAGCTGGGCTGCGTAAGCTGCATTGCGCACTCGAGTTTACCGGACGCATTCTATTGTAGAAATCCCGGTGACTCGAGTCATGCGCGAAGATGGCCACCGCGGGGTTTAGTGGGTATTCTCACCAGTCTGGTGAGGGAGTCCCACACCCCCCCGCCCCTCCCCCCGGAGCGGCGGGATGTCCGTAAATGGATTCCCCGCGTCAAAAAAAAAAAAAAAAAAAAAAAAAAAAAAAAAAAAAAAAAAAAAAAAAAAAAGGTTCCCGTGTGGAGTTTGACAGTCTCCCATCGGGCGCGTCCCCAGGTGGCGGATAGGGGAATGCCCCCCAGATATGGGGGGTACCGGCTTCGGCCGGCGCGGACCAAAACTGTCGAGGAGGTGTGCTCTCCCTCCTCTTTCTGAAGAGGGGCCGAGAGGGTCTTCCGGGGCTTACGGGGCCCAGTGGCCATCTTTTGTGATGGCGTGGTATGGCAGGCCTGCAAGGCTTGCGGTCGCTTTTAAGCGACAACTGTGGTGTGGGTGTTCTGTCACCGTGCAGTTTACACTGCGTGTGGGAGTCCTCTGGACTAGCGGAGCTTCGGCTCGTGGGATGGCGGGTCTTCAAGACCTGCGGCTGGACGGGCCCACCACTCGCGATTGCGCGACTAGGTGGGTGACTTCGGTCAACCGTCTGGCAACCTGCTCCCGAAGGGTGTTGTGGACATGTCTCGCAGCCCTCGGGAAGTAGGGGCCCTGGCTTGGTCGCCCGGGCCGAGAGGAGACAACCTCAATAAAAAACCCCAAAAGGTCGGACGTTGGTCACGTGACGTTCGGCCGCCTCGGTCTCGAGGTGGTAGGATGGGAGATCGCCTACCCGCTAGCGTCGACAACTGCACGAGACCACCCGCCCTCGTGCAGTATTAGGGTTACCCAGGTGCAGGGGGCACCGCCTGGATGGACATTTTATATCCCCCATACTCGTGGGAACAAGTATGGATTCCGATTTTTCTTCTTTTAGTTTTTGTGTAAAAAATAGGTTTAGTGTTTTGGGGAATAGGGTTGAAGACTCAGAGGTAGCTGAGCTTCAAAACCCTGTCGGAGAGGACCGTGATACGGTGCGCACTGGTTGGTTGGTAGGCGTGCGCGATACCGTTAGTCCCTCCACGGTGGAGCCTGAAAAGGCTACGACCCCGTCATCTTTGACAGGGTCCGAGAAGGTGCCTGTTGTTAGGCTTACTCGAATGGAGTCGGATCCCTTGTCCGCTGATGAGGGCCAGGGCCGACTCTGGGAACCACGGAGGCGGAGCCGTTCGAAGCACCGCTCTTTGAGTGACCGGGCGAGCTCAGACACTTCCCCTGGGGAGGATGTCTCGGCCCCCAAAATAATAAAGACGCTGCGAGGCCGAGGCCGACCGCCCACTACGGGCCAGTATGTAGGTCTAGCGAAGACAAAAGCCGCCTTCCTCAAGCAGAGGGAGGACGCGGAGCGGGAAGAAGCCGAACAGCTGGCAGAGCAGGAGTTAGCAGTAATGACTCGCGCAATGGCGCGTCCAGTGGACGTGACCCGTCTAAGCGAGTCGTCCATGTCGGCAGACGAGTGCGACGATTCCCCGCAGGCTATCAGAAATGAACTTCTGCAAATCGCTGCCGTCGCCCAGAAAGTCGGGAAGTCCTCAAAACATCTGAAGGGGACTTTCCAAAGAGCTTTGTACGACCTACATGACAAGGCAGAGTCTCTGGGCAGCAGAATTTTAAAGCTGAATGCCTCCGACGAGACAATCCGCTTAAGACGGCAGAACGAGGTCCTCCAGCAAGACCGCGACCGCGTGCTGGGCGAAAATGCTCGGCTGCAGAAGCGGTTGGACGACCTCGGCATCGAATTACATAATTTGCGCCAGGACCTCCTGCAGAAGCAACAGGAGCGAATGGACGAGATGGAGCGTAGCCTTACAATCCGGATGGGGACTATGATGTCGGCCCGCTACGGCTCTGGCGAAGACCCAATGCTGCCGCGGATGAGGCCACCGCTGGCCGCTGACCGGGCAAGAGGCGAGGTTGCTCAGGCGTCCCAGCCCGAGCCTCAGCCACAGCGACAATCTCGGCAAAAGACCAGGCCACCGCCAGCAGCTGCTGCTAATGCGGGTTCAAAGGCCCCGCCTCAAGGTGCCTCAGCGCCCCAAAACACCCGCGGCGCGACAGCTGCCAAAAAGGCGAAGAAGAAGGTGGACGATGATGGTGCAACCCCTATGGTCTGGGTGCCTACGTCAGAAACCAACCCCCATTCTATTGGCACAGTACGCCCTTCTACGAGGAATGACTGGACCAAGGTGGGGAAAGGGGGAAAGAAGGCCAAGGAAGGAGGCAAAACATCTAAGCCTCAACAACCTGATTCGCGCCAAAAACCTGCGCAGGCCAACAAGAAGCCAACGAAGAAGGACGAGAGGAAGGCGCCTAAGATCCGCGCTCCTCGCAGCATGGCAGTGGTCGTCACGTTGCAGCCGGAGGCTGAAAAGCGGGGGCTCACCTATGCCAACGTGATTGGCCAAGCCAAGGCCAACATAGACTTGTCGGGCCTTGGTATAGAATCGGTACGCTTCCGGCGTGCTGCAACCGGAGCAACCATTATTGAGATTCCTGGCGCAACTAGCGGCGACAAAGCCAATTCATTGGCTGTGAAACTAAAGGATGTGCTAGGGGAGGAGGACGTGCGTATACACCGACCCGTAAAAACTGCCGAAGTCCGTATCTCCGGATTGGACGAATCGGTGACGGCGGAGGAACTCACAGCAGCGGTTGCAAAATCCGGTGGCTGCCCTGCTGAAGCCATAAAATCTGGCACGATTCGGCGAGACTTTTCGGGAATGGGGACGGCCTGGGTGCGTTGCCCTATTCCCATTGCTAAAAAACTGTCCGACGACCGACGTATTTTAGTGGGGTGGGTGGCAGCCCAAGTTAAATTGCTGGAGCCCCGGCAAATGCGGTGTTACCGGTGCCTGGAAGTGGGGCATGTCCGGGAGCGCTGCACTTCCGACGTGGATCGCAGTAGCCAGTGCTACCGTTGTGGGCAACTCGGCCACATTTCGAGGGACTGCAAGGCTGCAGCTCACTGCACTCTTTGTGCGTTAGCCAAAAAGCCAGCAGGACACCGGGTCGGCAGCAAATCTTGCTCGGCCCCACGCCCAAAGAAAGGGAAAAAGTCTGCCGCCGAGGCCAAAACCCAGCCGCCGCCGAATCACCCACTTCCGATTAGGGACGAGGAGATGTCTGAGGTCGCCAGTTAGTAATGGCTTTAAGTTATTTACAGGTGAACCTCAACCACTGTAGAATGGCTCAGGACCTTTTACACCAGAGTCTTCTACAGTGGTCAGTGCATGTCGCCGTGGTGGCTGAGCCCTATTTTGTCCCGCAGAGGGACAACTGGGTCGCCGATATCGACGGAGTGGTCGCCATCGTTAGGCAGGCTGCTGCAGGTGCCCCGCTTTTTGGCAGGGTCGAACGAGGCAGCGGATGGGTGGCTGCTCTCATGGGGCAAACGTTCATCGTCGGGACATACTTTTCCCCGAACAAAACACTGGCGGAATTCGAGAGCCACCTTTCGGGGCTGGAGGCGCTGATTGCCCGTAACCGCTCCCATGAGCTGCTCGTCGTCGGGGATTTCAACGCCAAATCCTTGACGTGGGGATCTCCGGCGACTGATGCACGAGGTGTTGCCATGGAAGAGTGGGCGATCGCCACTGGCCTGGTGGTTCTTAACCAAGGTGCGGTACACACGTGCGTGCGGCAGCTGGGTGGGTCCATCGTGGACATTTCGTTCGCAAGCCCGGCCCTTGCGCGCCGTGTATCGGACTGGAGAGTGGTGGAGGGTGTGGAAACGTTCTCGGACCACCGGTATATCCGGTTTGCCGTTTCCGCATCACCGCCGCTCCACACCGGTCCGAACCGAATCTCCGCGACCAGGGACTGCCCCCGCTGGGCGCTTAAGCGCCTTGATAGGGAGGCGCTGGAGTTGGCCTCCATTGTCCAGGCATGGGTGCCTGTGCCGGACGGTCCGTCTGAGGTGGAAGGAGAGGCAGAGTGGTTTCGGGAGGCGCTGTCGCATATTTGTGACGCGGCCATGCCCCGAGCCAGGTCCCTTCCAGCGAAACGCCAGGTGTATTGGTGGTCCGCAGACCTAGCGCAGCTGAGGTACGCTTGCGTAAGGGCGAGACGCCAATACGCCCGACACCGGCGCAGAGCGAACCGAAATGAGGAGCAGGAGGCGCTCCTTTATGTAGTCTATCGGGAGGCGAAGAAGTCACTCAAGGTGGCAATTTACAAGGCGAAGTCAGAAGCGCGGGAGGAGTTTTTACAAACTCTCAATAGTGATCCGTGGGGGCGGCCATACCGAATGGCGATGGCCAAGCTCCGGCCGTGGGCCCCCCCATTAACGGAGAGCATTGAGCCCGCGCTTCTAGACAATGTGGTGGTAACCTTGTTCCCAACAAGGGGTGACTTTACACCGCCGCCAATGGCCTCCACTGGCCCACTCGATGAGGACACGATTCAGACGCCGCAGGTCACCGACGAAGAACTAGGTGCAGCCGTACTGAGGCTGCGGGCGAGAAACACCGCGCCCGGCCTGGACGGCATACCGGGTCGTGCTTTGGCCCTTGCGCTAAAATGGTTGGGCCCGAGACTACGGACCTTCTTTACAAACTGTCTCAGACAGGGCCGGTTTCCGCGGCAGTGGAAGACCGGGAAATTGGTCCTGTTAAAGAAGGAAGGGCGACCGGCGGATTCTCCGTCCGCTTACCGCCCCATCGTTCTGCTCGACGAGATGGGTAAACTTTTTGAGCGAATCATCGCTGCTCGTCTCGTCGAGCACATCGAAGGGGTTGGTCCTAACCTGGCGGATTGCCAGTTTGGCTTTCGGCGGCGCAGATCCACTGTGCACGCCATTTTGCGAGTAAAAACCCAAGTCGAGGAGGCTATAGCCCGGGGAGAGGTCGTTTTGGCGGTATCTTTAGATATCGCCAACGCCTTTAACACCATCCCCTGGGCATGCATCAGAGAGGCCCTCAAATACCATCGGGTACCTGCGTACCTCAGGGCCCTCATTGCCGACTACCTCTCCGAGAGGTACGTTGAGTACCCCGGGCGGGATGCATGGTGCAGACGGCCTATGTCGTGCGGTGTCCCACAGGGATCGGTCCTTGGGCCGCTCCTGTGGAACATCGGTTACGACTGGGTACTGCGAGGTGGGAATCTACCGGGTGTCAGCGTAACATGTTATGCAGACGACACACTGGTCACCGCTCGGGGGAAAACGTTCCGCGAAGCAGCGCTTTTAGCCACTGCGGGAACTGCGCATGTGGTGGGCCGCATTCGGCGCCTGGGTTTGGAGGTGGCTCTGCACAAGTCCGAGGTCTTGTGTTTTCACGGGCCCCGGCAAGCCCCTCCAGCTGGTTCCCATATTGTGGTCGGTGGAGTCCGGCTTGACGTCGAATCGACGCTGAAATACTTGGGGCTAGTCCTTGATGGTCGACTAGACTTCCGCGCCCATTTTGAGCGGCTGGCGCCAAAACTCATAAAGACGGCTAACGCTCTGAGTAGGATCCTGCCTAATTTATCTGGGCCAGGCGACTTATGTAGGAAATTATACATCGGGATCGTGCGATCTATTGCCCTTTACGGGGCCCCCGTATGGGCCAACGCTCTGAAGAATCAGAGTATCGCCATCCTGCGCAGGCCGCAGAGAGCGATGGCCATACGAGCTATACGGGGGTATCGTACGATTTCTTTTGAGGCGGCATGTGTGCTGGCTCGCCAACTGCCCTGGGATCTAGACGCGAGGGCCCTTTCAGCCGTTTTCTACTGGCGTGAGGATGTGCGTTCCTCGGGCGGGCGGGCTGCACCCCAAGAAGTTGACGGCCAAAGAGCCAATTTAAAAAATGACGCCATCACCATCTGGCAAAATAGACTGGCTGCTCCAGGAGCGGGCCAGCGAACTCTGGAGGCAATTCGCCCAGTATTCAAACTGTGGCATGAGCGACGTCACGGCTCCCTGTCTTTTAGGATGACGCAGGTCCTGTCGGGGCATGGTTGCTTCGGCAGGTACTTGAACAGAATTGGCAGGGAGTCAACAGCAAGATGTCACCACTGTGACTCTGCCGAGGACACTGCCCAGCACACTCTAGAAGTGTGCCCAGCATGGGCTCAGGAGCGCAACCAACTAAGCGCTGTCCTCGGAGGAGACGTGACGTTGCCGACTGTCATACAAGCTATGTCAGTCAGCCGAACGGCGTGGGTGGCAGTTGCCAGTTTTTGTGAGGCAATAATGTCCGGAAAAGAGGCCGCCGAACGGATCAGGGAGCAGGAGGATCCTAGTAGGCGAAGAAGGCGACGCCGGGGTGGTGGCACGTAAGCCCCAGCAACCCCTTTGCCCTGTGGTTCGGGGCGTTAGAATACGGCCACGGTTCCCCCCCGCCTGTCGTAAGAGGCGACTGAAGGGGGGCCTTCGGGGTTGCTAAGAGTGCACGGCGGGGGCTGTGCGCTCTGTCTTAAGTGACCCCGAGGAGGACGGCAGTGTGGGGTGGCCTCACATTGCCGGGTAACACTGGATGGTGTTAGGGGGGAGGTATCACTCTCCCTGAGCTGGGCTGCGCCAGCAGCATTGCGCACTCAAGTTCACCGGATGCATTCTTATCAGTAGAAATCCCGGTGACTCGAGTCATGCGCGAAGATGGCCACCGCGGGGTTTAGTGGGTATTCTCACCAGTCTGGTGAGGGAGTCCCACACCCCCCCGCCCCTCCCCCCGGAGCGGCGGGATGTCCGTAAATGGATTCCCCGCGAAAAAAAAAAAAAAAAAAAAAAAAAAAAAAAAAAAAAAAAAGGTTAGGTTAGGTTAGGTTAGGTTAGGTTAGGTTAGGTTACCACTGCGACGCCAGCGAGGACACGGCGCAGCACACGCTGGAGGTGTGCCCAGCTTGGGCAAACGAGCGCGAGACGCTCACCGCCTCGATCGGGCGCGACCTCTCGCTGCCATCCGTGGTTTCTGCCATGGTGGCGAGCGCGAGCTCGTGGGATGCGGTGCTCTCCTTCTGCGATGCCGTCGTGTCGCAGAAGGAGAGCGCCGAGCGCCAGCGCGAGCTGGACAATCCCGCCCGACGTCGGAGGCGAGGCCGCCGGGGTGGTGGTGCGTAATCCCGGCGGTTCCCTGCGGTTAGGGGACAAGAATACTACCGAGGTATCCCTGCCTGTCGTAAAAGGCGACTAAAAGGGCCCTTGGGGTCGCGAAGCGCACGCGGGGGGGCCTGTGTGTGTTTCGGTTTGCGATCCCGAGGAAGACGGTAACGCGTGTCTTCGGACACAGTGGTCTGTGTTATCGTGCACTGGAGTTGAGCTTGCTCCTCCCGAGGCTGGCTGCCAGGCGGCCTTGCGCGCCGAAGGGTCCTGCGAGGAGTCTCTCCCTCGTTGGGGATCCCGGGTCCCTTCCATTCTGCGCCGAAGATGACCACCGTCAGGTTTTAGTGGGTAGGGGTCTCTGTTTTCCCAGGAGTTCCGAGTCCCACATATCCCAGGTGTCCCGAACCCAGGGCCTTGGGAATGCCTAAATGCATTTCCTGACGCAAAAAAAAAAAAAAAAAAAAAGGTTAGGTTAGGTTAGGTTAGGTTAGGTTAGGTTAGGTTAGGTTAGGTTAGGTTGGGGGAGGCCCCATGAGTGTTTTTACGAGTATCTAGTACGTCCCCGTCGTCTCCCCTGGCTCTCCCAGTCCTGGTTACGGTAACGCAGTGCCAGGCTGGTGACCAAATCTAGATACTCTGGGGCAACCTTGCGGTTTTTGCTTACTAGTGTTCCCAGCTCCCTGGCCGTCGAGGTATCTCCGGTTTCAGGTCGAGCGGGCCCTAATAGGCTTCTCGTGAGGTCAAATCAAAACTCTTGTGTTTTGATTTTTCGTGTATATTAGTGTTCTCAGCTCCCTGGCCGTCGAGGTATCTCCGGTTGCAGGTTGAGCGGGGCCTAATAACGCGCTCTCTTACTGTAGCTTTATTCTTGTTTTTTTTTTTGTTTTTATTTTGTGCTGTAATTATGTCCACCCGACGTAATTCAGCCAACTCTGTTGAGGGTCTCGCAGTCGCGGAAGCCTCGGTGGACGAGCTGGACCAGATGGTCACACGGGCGTTGCGCAGCTCACGCACCAAGAGGCCGGCGGGTTCGCCCATTTTTGCGTCTGAGGCTTCGGTCTCAGACAGTGAGGAGGTGGCCACGACGATACGGTCGACGGCACCAAAGAAGGCTTCGACCAAAAAGGTCGTAGCCAAAAAGGCCAAAAAGGCGGCGTCTGGCCCTGCGGCCAAAAAGGCGGCGGCCAAAAAGGCGGCAGTTGCCACTGCGGCCGAATTCCTCAGGGCCAAGGCGGCGCAAGTCGCCCTGACCCGCCTGGAGTCGAACTCGAACGCATCTCGCGAAGATGCGCAAGAGGTGGAAGCCGACGAGCCTGTCGACTTCACGCGGAACCCACTCCCCGAGGAATGCTCACTCGCGGAGCTGGACGCAGCCGTTGATACCGAGACGCTGCGTGCCCGGGCGGGTCATCTGAGGTCCCAAATTTTCCACATTGCCCGAAAGTCCGGCAATCTCAAGGGGGAGTACGTGCGTGACCTAAAAAATCACGCCACGGAATACCACGAGATTGTCGAGACGATTGCGGAGCGGACGATCTCAGATGAGACACGGCGGCTCAGTCTCGAAAACCGGAGACTTCGCCGCCAAGTGGAGGACCTAGAGAAGGAAGTGAAAGCCATGCGCCGCGACTTCTCACAGAGAGACAAATCCCCGGTGCGGCCAGCTCTTCCCTGCCAAGTCCCGGTGGGCAACTCGGCCAATGACCTGATGGCCGAGATGTCCAAAATGGTCAAAGACATGGCGGAGGATTTGAAGGCCTCCATGTGCCGAACCTTCGGCGATATGGTGAACGCCCGCTTGGCGGTGGTTGAGGAGCGCCTCCCACCAGCACCAATCGTGCGTCCTCCACTGGCCGCCGACAAGAGGCGAGAGGAGGCAGCCAAGGCTGCAGTGGCCTCAACTACACCAGCACCAGCCCAGTCTCAGCCTACTGCGGCTCCTAAGCCGAAACGGACGCAGAAGGGTAAAGCGAGGGTGGTTCCGCAACAAGCACCCCTCGCTGTTGCCGGCCCGTCGTCCGCAGTGACTCCTGCTGCCCCTGTCACCCGCGAGGGACAATGGAATGTGGTGGCTAGGAAAAAAGGGAAAGGCAAAGGCAAGGGGAAGACCTCCTCGCCCGCCGCAGCCCGAACCCCTGCCCAAACCTCCGTGTCGGCAGCTGCACCCAAAAATGGGGCGAAGAAGCAGAAAAAAGCGGTGAAACTCACACCGCCAAAGTCCTCGGCTGTGATAATTACATTACAGCCGGAGGCAATTGAGAAGGGCGTTACATACGCAATGGCAATGAACCAGGCCAGGGAGAGCATAGCTCTGCCTGCGCTTGGCATTGTCAACATAAAAACTCGCACCACGGCCACGGGAGCCAGAATGCTCGAGCTGCCTGGTTCCCAAAGCGGGGATAAGGCTGACAACCTCGCGGAGAAAATCCGTGAGGTTTTAAAGGATGTCGCCACCGTCGCAAGGCCCACAAAGTGTGTGGATCTCCTGGTACGGGGCCTTGACGACTCGATCACGAAGGAGGAAGTGATCACCGCTGTTGTGGCAAAGAGCGGCTGTGCCGCGGAACTTGTTAGGGCTGGGGAGATCCGCTCCGGCCCTGGTGGTACGGGCTCTATCACCGTTAAGTGCCCGGTGGCTGCGGCCAAAACAGTCGTGGAAGCGGGACGCCTCCTCATTGGCTGGACCTCGGCCCAGGTGCGTGCCCTTGATGCCCTGCCCTTACGCTGTTTTAAGTGCATGGGCACGGGCCACACCCGCCAGACATGCCCCTCGCAAAAGGACCGGAGCGATTTATGCTTCCGGTGCGGGCGATCGGGGCATAAGGCCGAAAAGTGCGCAGAAACATTTCGTTGTGCGATCTGTGCCGATGAGGGAAGGCCGTCAGGGCACGCAATGGGGGGAAGGAAATGTGTTCCTTCCCCTAAAAGAGGAACAATGGCCCCCAGGACCCAGGCCGCCACGAATGAGGAAGTGCGCCGCGCATCGGCGCCGCAGGAAATTGTAATGTCGGAATGAGTGTAAGCCGGCATTACAATTTCCTACAGACTAACACCAACCACTGCGCTGGAGCCCAGGACCTTCTTGTTCAAGAAATGGCGCAGTGGGAAGTGGATGTTGCGGTAGTGGCGGAGCCCTATTTTGTGCCTCCCCAACCACACTGGGCTGGGGATACAAACGGCTCAGTCGCTATTATAGCGAAGACGGGAAGCGCTGCCCGCCCTCTTATTGTTAAAGAGAGAGGGTCAGGCTATGTGGCCGCTACTTGGGGGAGAGAATTTGCCATAATTGGTGTCTATTTCTCCCCCAACGGCACTTTGGCAGGCCTAGAGGTGCTACTAGACACCCTTGCTCAGGTTGTTCAGCGTATGGCTCCCCTCCCTGTTATATTGATGGGGGACCTTAATTCCTGGTCCTCCTCGTGGGGAAGTGCCACCACCAACTCCTGGGGCCGCACCGTCCAGAACTGGGCGGTCGATGTTGAACTGTCTCTCCTGAACCGGGGGACAGAACATACGTGCGTGCGATGGAATGGGGGGTCCGTGGTGGACATTTCGTTCGCCACCCCTTCTATCGCACGTCGCGTCCGGTGTTGGCGGGTCCTCAGTGAGGTGGAGACTCTATCAGATCATAAGTATATCCGATTTGAAGTCTCCACCCCACCTGACACAGCGGCTCTAGCCCGGCGGCAGGGGCAAGCCTCTTTCCCGCGGTGGGCCTTGACCAAGCTCAATAAAGAGCTAGCGGAAGAGGCCGCAATAGTTCAGGCATGGTGCTCGGCCCCTGTCTCCTCGGAGGTTGACGAGGAGGCCATTAAATTTCGGGCCTCTCTCCAGGAGGTGTGCGATGCATCCATGCCAAGGGTGAAGGCTGCACCACCTCGGCGGCAGGTGTACTGGTGGTCTGAAGAAATCGCGGACCTCCGAAACACCTGCCAACGATCAAGGAGGGCATATGGTCGTTGTCGGCGTCGTGCCAATCGCGACCCAGTAGTCGAGGGCCAGCTGTATGCCACCTACTGCTCTGACAGAAGGGCGCTACAGCTGGCCATCAGCCAAGCCAAGGCTCAGGCTAGGGAGGAGCTTCTGGAGGGTCTTAACCGTGACCCATGGGGGAGGCCCTACCGTGCTGCACGCAATAAGCTGCGACACCAGGGCCCCCCGGTCATCGAGACCCTCCAGCCTGAACTGCTGGAAAGGGTGGTGCAGGAGTTGTTTCCTGACTGTCAGGAACACCTACCACCACCCATGGCTCCTCCCACTGAGAGGCCAAATGAAGCCGAGCCTTCCGCACCACCTGTCACCGAAGAGGAAATGGGGACGGCGGCTGCAAGCCTCCGGCTCAAACGGAAGGCCCCTGGTCCCGACGGAGTCCCGGGAAAAGTCCTGGGGGTTGTGCTCCAGCAGATGCAGGAGCAGCTTCGGGAACTGTTCAACGTTGCTATTGCACGTGGACAGTTCCCCAAAATATGGAAGGAGGGCCGCCTTTGTCTTTTACAAAAAGAGGGGCGGTCTCCAGACACTTCGGGGGCTTATCGCCCGATAGTCCTGCTGGATGAATCCGCAAAATTATTTGAACGTATCATTGCTTCGCGGATCATCCAGCACATGACGGACGTTGGGCCAGATCTGTCAGGCAACCAGTTCGGATTCAGGGCCGGGCGATCAACCATTGATGCTGTCCAGGCCCTGAAAGCCGAGACGATAGAGGCGTCCGCGAGCGGGGATAGGTCATTGGCGGTGTCGCTGGACATCGCCAATGCCTTTAATAGCTTGCCCTATGGCACGATAGCGGAGGCGTTACGCTATTTCAACGTACCGCCATACATAGGGCGGCTAATAAAAAGCTACCTCGCCAATCGTGAGGTGCTCTATGTGGGTCCCGACGGATGTATCGTTCGTCGGGTAATGAAGTGTGGAGTTCCTCAGGGGTCCGTTCTGGGACCCCTTCTATGGAATATGGGCTACGACTGGGTTCTGCGGGGCACGCTCCTTCCACGGACGCGTGTCCTGTGTTATGCAGATGATACCCTAGTCGTAGCCCGCGGAGGAACATATGATGAGGCGGCAAGACTGGCAGAGGTAGCAACCAGTCTTGTTGTGGGGCGTATAGAGGCGCTGGGGCTTAAGGTCGCCCTGCAAAAGACCGAGGCCCTGCTTCTCCACGGGCCTCGAAAGGGACCTCGCCCCGGTGCAAAAATACGCCTCGATGGTGTGGAGGTGAAGGTGGGGGCCCATATAAAGTATTTGGGTCTTCTTCTTGACGGGCGGTGGCGGTTTGGCGAACACTTCAGTAGGCTCGCCCCCCGCCTCGTCAGTGCTGCCAGTGCTTTGGGCCGCCTACTTCCTAATAAAGGCGGCCCTGATACCACATGCCGGCGACTTTACGCTGGCATTGTACGCAGTATCGCTCTGTATGGAGCACCAGTGTGGGCGGACGCCCTGAACGTCACCAATAAACGCATGTTGCGGAGAGCGCAGCGTGTGGTGGCGACCAGGGCGGTGCGGGGATATCGCACTATTTCCATGGGGGCTGCGTGCGCTTTGGCCGGCACGCCCCCGTGGGAGCTAGAGGCCGGGGTCCTCGCTGCGGTATACGAATACCGAGCGGCAGCGAGGGCCAGAGGACAGCGCCCCGCCTTTGACGAGGTAGAGAGGGTGAGGCGCTTAGCTCACGATGAGCTCGTTTGGAGGTGGAAGGAGGACCTAGAGGCGCCTCGGTACGGCTCTCGTACAATTGACGCTATCAGGCCCGTCCTCCATAATTGGTGTAAGAGGGGGTTCGGCTCGCTCACCTATCGGCTGGTGCAGGTGCTCTCCGGGCATGGCTGTTTTGGCCAATACCTGCACCAGATAGCCAGAAGAGAGCCAACCCCCGTGTGCCACGAATGTAGCGCACCCGAGGACGACGCCCAGCACACCCTCGAGGTGTGTCCGGCCTGGGAGGTGCAGCGCAGAACATTAGTTTCTGCAATAGGCCGGGACCTCTCGCTCCCAAGAGTAATTCGTGCCATGCTCGAGAGCGAGAGGTCGTGGGAGGCGATGGTCTCCTTCTGTGAAGAGGTTATGACACAGAAGGAGACCGCGGAGAGGGCCAGGGAGGACGATCCTCTGGCGGCCCCTCTCCGACGCAGACGGCTGGGAGCCCGGAGAAGGCGGTTCGCCCACCTTCTCCCTGTTCCCTAGGACACCAGCGGGTGAGACCGGGGGGTTTCACTCGCATTGCACGGTGTCCCTGTATGGGGGGTATCTGTTGTGTATCAGGTTACCCCCCCGTGGCGTGAGGAGGCTCGGCAGTGGCTGGGCCGACCGCTTGGGACGATGTGGCCGAAATCCTTAGGGAATCCCACATCGTCCCGCTAAAAGCGAAGCGGGATACACCGGGGTATTTTTAGTGGGTATGCCGCCGGGTTTACCGGCGGAGAGTCCCACACTCCCCCACCGCTCACCCAGGCGGTGGGATAGTGCGTAATGCATTTTTACCCCGTTAAAAAAAAAAAAAAAAAAAAAAAAAAAAAAAAAAAAAAAAAAAAAAAAAAAAAAAAGGTTAGGTTAGGTTCCCGTGGGAGTTTTCAGTCTTCTATCGGGCGCGTCCCTCGGGTGGCGGATAGGGGAACGCCCTCCAGATATGGGGGGTACCGGCTACGGCCGGCGCGGACCAAAACTGAAGAGGTGGGGCCGCTCTTCGTATTCCTCTGCTAAGCAGATGATGCGAAGATGTGGCCGCTTGGTGGCTATCCGATCATCCGTGCTTTCACGGATAACGGACCCCCGCCAGGCAAACCGTAATCCGCATTGTGCGGACCGGGGACTCTGTTCGCAGGGTCACGAGGAGAAAACCTCTATAAAAAACACCAGGAGGGGGCGGACACGCCTTCTTCACGGCGCGGCGGGTCT
This sequence comes from Udea olivalis, assembly GCA_947369235.1. NCBI lineage: Eukaryota > Metazoa > Arthropoda > Insecta > Lepidoptera > Crambidae > Udea > Udea olivalis. The sequence goes on along the minus strand of OX376352.1, from coordinate 46,266 downwards.
GGCTAGTTGTGCTCGCACGACTGGTGGACACTGGCTTCGGCCACCGTCGGGCAACCGTAATCCGCAGTCGCGGACCGGGGGTCTTGCCTAGCAGGACTGCGAGGATGAAAACCTCTATAAAAAATCACCCGTAACCCGCACTGAGCGGACCGGGGACTCTGCTTCGGCAGGGTCACGAGGATGACCACCTCTCTAAAAAATCACCTGCGCGGCGTCGATCTCGGTCGGCGTCGGGCAAGCCGTAACCCGCATTGAGCGGGCCGGTGGCTCTGCCTAGCAGGGTCGCGAGGAAGACAACCTCTATAAAAATTACCCCAACCCTACGATCGCCGCACGTCTATGGGGTGAATGGCTGGTGGGAATCCAGTCCCGAGTGCGGAAAAAACAAAAATGAATCACGGCGCTTTCAAAAAAACTACCCACGCGGGTACCCGGCACGAAGCCGGGGAATCCCGCATGACGCCTGTGGTTGACGCCTCAGTGGCGACAACGACAGACGTTGTCGGCCCTCACTCGTATTGTGGGGAGGGCCAGAAACGCCAAAAGGACGAGCCAAGTCCCAAAACTGGCACTGAGGTGGTGCGGGAGCCCGTAGTGAGGCTGACCCGCTTGAGCTCCGAGGAGCTCAGAGCTGCTACGCCGGAGCCATCTACTTCGGCGGCGGCCAAGCGCATTTTGCGTAGCGGCCGTTCAAGCGCAGCAGGAGAGCGGTCGCGTTCTCCGTCTGCCCAGGATTCGGATTCAGGCGCGAGCCTGATGACCGTGGATCCTTCCTCCGGGGAGGAACTCGGCCGACTCTGGGGCACACGGAAGCGGCCGTACTCCAAGAGTGGGGGCTCGGGCTCCGATAGGAGTGACCCGGGGTCAGTTTCCCCTTCTGGGAGACCGGCGGCCCGTAGAGGCAGGGTCAGAACCCCGAGAGCCGGTACCAATGCCAGTTTGGCGGAGGCCCGGCGGGAATTTATGCGCCCCAGGCGCGAGGAGGAAAGGCTGGAGGCGGAGCTACGGTCCGAGCAGGAGGTTGCGGACATGGATCGTGCTCTGCACCATGCCCAGGAACGCATGTCGCGTCTGTCGGAATCGTCTCAGGGCGAGACCGACGAGCGCAACATGACCGCCTCCGCTATTAAGGAGCGCCTGGATATTTCGTCGGCCATAGTCCGGAAGGTCATCGCGTCTTCCGGACATCTGAAAGGGACCTTTCAGAAGGCCTTGAAGACGGCAGTCGGGGACTGGGAGCTTTTGGCTCCAGTGCTGTACGAGCGAACAGTCTCCGAGGAGACCGAGAAGCTGCGGCTGGTAAACCACCGGCTGCTCTCCGAGGTCTCTCGGCAGGGAAAGGAGCTGGCCCAACTCCGCAAGGAGATGGACAGCATCCGGGAAAGCCTCACTGGGCAAACGCCCCGAGCGGCTGGCGTGGCTGACGACAGCAATGTTGTCGCTTACGTCAACGCTCGGTTCGAAGCCATCGAGGCTCGGCTACCCCCGGAGCGGCTTCGGCCCCCGTTAGCTGCCGACAGGCGTATGACAAACGCGCCGCCTCCGGCCACTGCGCCGGCAGCCGCGCAACCACCGGACACGACACATAAAAACCCGGACATGACGTCCGCGAGCACGAGGGCGACTAAGCCGCCCCCTGCTCGCAGCACACCGGCTGCAGCTGCGCCGAAGCCTAAGGCTCCAGCGCCGCCCAACCGCGGAATCCCGAGGGAATCCTCCCAAGGGGAAGAAGGGAAGGAAGTCGGCCACGAAGGGCAAGGCGGCTAACGCTGCCCCGCCCCCAAGGGAGCCCCGCCCTTTGCCGCCAGCCCCCGAGACCATGGAGTTACCGTGGAACCTCGTGACCGGCCGCAAGGGCAAGAGCAAGGGTGCAAAAGCTGCAGCAGCAGTGAAGCCCCCCCCAAAACCCCAGACGAGGCAACCTAAAGTGCCAAATCTCCGTCCCGCACGCTCGGCGGCAGTAGTGATCACGCTACAGCCAGAAGCCGAGAAGCGGGGCGTGACGTACTCTGGCGTCATCTCGCAGGCTAAAGCCAGCATCAGCTTGGCCAGCCTCGGGATTGAGTCCGTGCGCTTTAAGCGAGCAGCCACCGGAGGCGCCATTTTGGAGCTGCCGGGCGCTGCGGAGACAGACGGTAGGGCGGACTCTCTGGCTACCAAGCTAAGAGAGGTCCTCAACGCGGAAGACGTCCGAGTTTCCCGGCCTGTGAAGTGTGCAGAATTGCGCATTTCTGAGTTGGATGACTCCGTCACCGCAGAGGAAGTCGCAGCCGCTGTCGCCAAGACTGGGGCGTGCTCGGTGGAGTCCGTGAAGACGGGCGAGATCCGCCGAGACAGGAGGGGGCAAGGCGCCTGCTGGGCACGTTGCCCCGTGGCGGTGGCCAAAAAGCTGGTGGACGGTGCTCGTCTGCTGGTCGGTTGGACATCGGCGCGGGTCAAACTGCTGGAGGCCAGAGAGCTACGCTGTTTCCGGTGTCTCGAAAAGGGACACGTCAGGAGCAAGTGCGGCTCGGAAGTTGACCGTAGCAGTCAGTGCTACCGTTGCGGTCAGCTAGGCCATCTGGCACGTGCCTGTGAGGCGGCGCCACACTGCACGGTGTGCGCAGTGGCCGGCAGAAATGCCAGTCACAAGGTTGGGGGCCCAGCCTGCAAGGCCTCCAAAACCAAAAACCGCGGTCGGCAAGCTGCCACCGAGGCCACGGCCCGGTCGCAGCCGGCCCACTCCAAGCCACTCGGTGATGAGGAGATGCCAATTGCATCCCCTTAAATATGGCTCTTAGATTCCTCCAGGGGAATCTCAACCACTGCGCCAGAGCTCAGGACCTGTGGGTCCAGGGTCTGGCGGAGAGGTTGATTGCCATAGCGGTAGTGGCTGAGCCGTACTACATCCCGCCCGATTGGGTTTCGGATGTGGACGGCACAGCGGCCATTGCCACCCGAGTGGCTAACGGCGCCCCCCCTTTTCAGAGGATTGAAAAGGGGCACGGATGGGTTGCGGCTGAGTTGGGAGACACCCTGGTTATCGGGGTGTATTTCTCTCCTAACCGGCCTCTCGCTCAATTTGAGAGTTTTCTCTCCGAGTTGGAGGCTGTGATCGGCCGCAATCGTTCGCTCCAAGTGCTGGTCGCTGGGGATTTCAATGCCAAGTCCTTGGTATGGGGATCTCCAGCGACAGATGTGCGTGGAGAGGCGCTCGAGGAGTGGGCAGTCGCTTCTGGCATGACTGTCTTGAATCGGGGCTCGGTAGACACCTGTGTGCGAATGCGGGGAGGGTCCATCGTGGACTTGACGTTCGCGACTCCTTCGCTAGCACGACGTGTCCAGGGCTGGGAAGTGCTGGAGGGTGTGGAGACGTTGTCGGACCACCGGTATATCCGGTTCGACGTTTCTACGCTTCCGGCAATTCATACCGGTCCAAGCCGTTCTACCCGGCATAGAGACAGTCCGAGATGGGCTTTGAAGCGACTCGACCGCGAGAAGTTGGAGTGTGCGGCTATCGTCCAGGCATGGGTGCCTGTGCCGGATGGGCCTGCTGAGGTGGAGGATGAGGCCGAATGGTTCCGGGAGGCGCTGTCGCAAATTTGCGACGCGGCCATGCCCCGGGCCGGGCCTATCCCTCCTAAGCGGCAGGTATACTGGTGGTCCGCAGACCTCGCGAGCTTGCGCTTTGCGTGCGTGAGGGCGAGACGCCAGTATTCCCGGTACCGTCGCAGACGCACCCGGATTGAGGACGATGAGACCCGCCTTTATGACGCCTATAGAGAGGCGAAAAAGGCGCTCAAGGTCGCCATCAACAGAGCCAAGTCCAGGGCAAGAGAGGAGTTTCTTGAGACTCTTAATGCGGATCCGTGGGGAAGGCCGTACAGGTTGGCGTTGAGTAAGCTCCGCCCCTGGGCACCCCCGGTTACGCAGAGTCTCTCTCCTCCCTTGCTCCACGACGTCGTCCAGGCTCTGTTTCCGACCCGAGGAGAGCACACTCCGCCAGTGATGACGCCACCCTCAGGTGTGAGAGTAGGTGTCGACGAGGTCCCTGCCGTGTCGGACGTTGAGTTTGATGCGGCAGTCTCGCGGCTACGGGCCAAGAGTACGGCTCCTGGTCTAGACGGCATACCCGGCCGCGCTTGGGTTCTGTCCCTCGAGTGGCTGGGGCCGAGACTGCAGAGCCTGTATTCGGCCTGTCTGTCGCAGGGACGTTTTCCGCGCCAGTGGAAAACGGGGAAGCTCGTCCTACTGAGGAAGGAGGGTCGACCATCTGACTCCCCCTCGGCCTACCGCCCGATTGTGCTGCTCGACGAGGTTGGGAAACTTCTTGAGCGCATAATCGCTGGCCGCCTGATTGGACACCTCGAGGAGGTGGGGCCGGACTTGGCAGACTGCCAGTACGGCTTTAGGCGTCGTCGGTCCACGGTTCACGCGATCCTCCGCGTGAAGGACATCGCCAGGGAGGCGATGTCGCAGGGTCAAGTGGTGTTAGCGGTATCTCTCGATATAGCTAACGCTTTCAACACCCTGCCGTGGACCTGCATAAAGGAGGCACTACGGCACCACGGTGTCCCCCTTTATTTACGGCTCATCTTGGAAGACTACCTGACAGAGAGGTATGTCGAGTTCCCGGGGCGCGATGACTGGCAGCGTTATCCCATGTCGTGCGGTGTCCCACAGGGTTCGGTTCTTGGGCCGCTCCTGTGGAACATTGGTTATGACTGGGTGCTGCGAGCAGTCAACCTCCAGGGCGTCGAAGTAACTTGTTACGCCGACGATACCCTGGTAACGGCGAGAGGGAACAACTTCCGGGATGCAGCCGTCCTTGCCACAGCAGGCGTGGCGGAAGTCGTCGGCAGAATCCGACGCCTAGGGCTACACGTGGCCCTAGAAAAATCCGAGGCGACCTGTTTTCACGGGCCTCGGAGAGGACCTCCAGCCGGTTCGGCTATCCAGGTGGGTGGAGTCCAGATCCGTGTCGAGTCGACCATGAAGTACCTAGGATTGGTCCTCGACAGTCGCTGGAACTTCCACGCCCATTTTAAGCGCTTGGCGCCTAAACTGGTGCGAACGGCGGCCGCGTTAGGCAGATTGCTGCCCAACATCGCGGGGCCGAAGGCTTCATGCCGGAGGCTTTACGCGGGAGTTGTGCGGTCCATGGCCCTGTACGGCTCACCTGTCTGGGCCGACACCCTGACAAGCCAGTGTATCGCCGAACTGCGGAGACCGCAGCGGGCGATGGCAGTCAGGGTCATACGGGGCTACCGCACAATTTCATACGAGGCGGCCTGTGTGCTGGCCGGCACACTCCCCTGGGACCTTGATGCGAGGACCCTCTCGGCGGTGTTTCACTACCGGGAGGAGGCGCGTCGGTCCACAGTCCACGGGGTTACCCCAAGCCAGGTTTCATCCTGGCTGGAAGAGTTCCGCACACTTGCTGTGGAGCTCTGGGATGTGCGGCTCGCGGATCCCGGATCGGGCCATCGCACGATCCAGGCGATCCGCCCTGTCCTCACGCAGTGGTTGAATCGGCGTCACGGCGCCGTAACGTACCGTCTGACGCAGATACTCACGGGGCACGGCTGCTTCGGGAGTTATCTGTGCCGGATCGGACGGGAGGCTAGCGATGCCTGTCACCACTGCGACGCCAGCGAGGACACGGCGCAGCACACGCTGGAGGTGTGCCCAGCTTGGGCAAACGAGCGCGAGACGCTCACCGCCTCGATCGGGCGCGACCTCTCGCTGCCATCCGTGGTTTCTGCCATGGTGGCGAGCGCGAGCTCGTGGGATGCGGTGCTCTCCTTCTGCGACGCCGTCGTGTCGCAGAAGGAGAGCGCCGAGCGCCAGCGCGAGCTGGACAATCCCGCCCGACGTCGGAGGCGAGGCCGCCGGGGTGGTGGTGCGTAGTCCCGGCGGTTCCCTGCGGTTAGGGGACAAGAATACTACCGAGGTATCCCTGCCTGTCGTAAAAGGCGACTAAAAGGGCCCTTGGGGTCGCGAAGCGCACGCGGGGGGGCCTGTGTGTGTTTCGGTTTGCGATCCCGAGGATGACGGTAACGCGTGTCTTCGGACACAGTGGTCTGTGTTATCGTGCACTGGAGTTGAGCTTGCTCCTCCCGAGGCTGGCTGCCAGGCGGCCTTGCGCGCCGAAGGGTCCTGCGAGGAGTCTCTCCTTCGTTGGGGATCCCGGGTCCCTTCCATTCTGCGCCGAAGATGACCACCGTCAGGTTTTAGTGGGTAGGGGTCTCTGTTTTCCCAGGAGTTCCGAGTCCCACATATCCCAGGTGTCCCGAACCCAGGGCCTTGGGAATGCCTAAAAGCATTTCCTGACGCAAAAAAAAAAAAAAAAAAAAAAGGTTAGGTTAGGTTAGGTTAGGTTAGGTTAGGTTAGGTGTGGCTCTCCCAGTCCTGGTTACGGTAACGCAGTGCCAGGCTGGTGACCAAATCTAGATACTCTGGGGCAACCTTGCGGTTTTTGCTTACTAGTGTTCCCAGCTCCCTGGCCGTCGAGGTATCTCCGGTTTCAGGTCGAGCGGGCTCTAATAGGCTTCTCGCGAGGTGATTTTCTTTCTAGAAAATCAACACTCTTTGATTATTAGTGTTCTCAGCTCCCTGGCCGTCGAGGTATCTCCGGTTGCAGGTTGAGCGTGGCCTAATAACGCACTCTTTGTTGTGACTTTATTCTTTTTTGTGTTTTCGTTTTGTCTGCAATTATGTCTACCCGGCGTAATTCAGCCAACTCACTCGAGGGTCTCGCAGTCGAGGAAAACTTGCCCGATGAGCTGGACCAAATGGTTACGCGGGCGTTGCGTAGCCAACGGCCTAAGAGGCCGGCGGGTTCGCCCATTTTTGCGTCTGAGGCTTCGGTCTCAGACAGTGAGGAGGTAGCCACGACAACACGGTCGTCGGCACCGAAAAAGGCTACGGCCAAAAAGGTCGTAGCCAAAAAGCCTAAAAAGGCGGCGTCTGGCCCTGCGGCCAAAAAGGCGGCGGCCAAAAAGGCGGCAGTTGCCACTGCGGCCGAATTTTTGAGGGCCAAGGCCGCGCAAGTCGCCATGACCCGCCTTGAGTCTAACTCCAACGCATCTCGCGAAGATGCACAGGAGGTGGAGGCCGACGAGCCTGTCGACTTCACGAGGAACCCACTCCCCGAGGAATGCTCACTCGCGGAGTTGGACGCAGCCGTCGACACCGAGACGTTGCGTGCCCGGGCTGGTAATCTGAGGTCGATGATCTTCCAAATTGCCAGAAAGTCCGGCAATCTTAAGGGTGAGTACGTGCGTGACCTAAAAAACCACGCAACGGAATACCATGAGATTGTCGAGACGATTGCGGAGCGGACGATCTCGGATGAGACACGGCGGCTCAGTCTCGAAAACCGAAGACTTCGCCGCCAAGTGGAGGACCTCGAGAAAGAGGTGAAGGCTATGCGCCGGGATTTCTCCCAGAGGGACAAATCCCCGGCGCGGCCAGCCCCTCCCTCCCAAGACCCTGTGGGCAACTCGGCCAGTGACTTGATGGCCGAGATGTCCAAAATGGTCAAAGATATGGCGGAGGAATTGAAGGCCTCCATGTGCCGAACCTTTGGCGATATGGTGAACGCCCGCTTGGCGGTCGTTGAGGAGCGCCTTCCTCCCGCAAAAATCGTGCGGCCTCCGCTTGCCGCCGACAAGAAGCGAGAGGAGGCAGCCAGGGCTGCGGTTGCCTCATCTGCGCCTGCGCCTGCCCAGCCTCTGCCTACTGCGGCTCCTAAGCCGAAACGGACTCGGAAGGGCAAAGCTACGGTGGGTCCACAACAAGCACCCCTCGCTGTTGCCGGCCCGTCGTCCGCGGTGACTCCGGCTGCCCCTGCCACCAGCGAGGGACAATGGAATGTGGTGGTTGGGAATAAAGGGAAAGGCAAAGGCAAGGGGAAGGTCTCTACGCCCGCCGCAGCCCGAACCCCTGCTCAACCCTCCGTATCGGCTGTTGCACCTAAAAATGCGGCAAACAAAAAGAAGGCGCCAAAACAAGTGGTGAAACTTTCACCGCCAAAATCTTCAGCTGTGATAATCACGCTGCAGCCGGAGGCACTGGAGAAAGGGATGACGTACGCTATGGCCCTTAACCAGGCAAAGGGGAGCATAGCGCTGAATGAGCTTGGCATTGCCAGTATCAAAACCCGCACCACAGCTACGGGAGCCAGAATGCTCGAGTTGTCTGGCTCCCAAAGCGGGGACAAGGCTGATAACCTCGCGGAGAAGATCCGCGAGGTATTAAAAGACGTCGCCACCGTCGCGAGGCCCACAAAGTGTGTGGATCTTCTTGTCAGGGGCCTCGACGACTCAGTTGCAAAGGAGGAAGTGGTTGCTGCTATTGCGGCAAAGGGCGGCTGTGCCGTGGAACTAGTTAGGGCTGGGGAGATCCGCTCCGGCCCTGGAGGCATGGGGTCCATCACCATTAAATGTCCGGTGGCAGCGGCCAAAATAGTGGTGGAAGCGGGACGCCTCCTCATCGGCTGGACCTCGGCTCAGGTGCGTGCCCTAGGTGCCCTGCCCTTGCGCTGTTTCAAGTGCATGGGCACGGGCCACACCCGCCAGACATGCCCCTCGCAAAAGGACCGGAGCGATTTATGCTTCCGGTGTGGGCGATCGGGGCATAAGGCTGAAAAATGCACAGAAACACCTCGCTGTGCAATCTGTGCTGATGAGGGGAAGCCGTCAGGGCATGCAATGGGGGGAAGGAAATGTGTTCCTACCCCCAAGAGAGGAACATTGGCCCCCAGGACCCAGGCCTCTACAAGTGCGGGAGTGCGCCATAAGTCGGCGACGGAGGAAATTGTAATGTCGGAATGAGTGTAAGCCGACATTACAATTTCCTACAGACTAACACTAACCACTGCGCCGGAGCCCAGGACCTTTTTGTTCAAGCAATGGCGCAGTGGCAAGTGGATATTGCGGTCGTGGCGGAGCCCTACTTTGTATCTCCCCAACCTCACTGGGCTGGGGATGTCAATGGCTCCGTCGCCATAGTCGCTAAGACGGGCAGCGCTGCCCGCCCCCTCATTGTAAAAGAAAGGGGGTCGGGCTATGTGGCAGCCACTTGGGGGAGAGAATACGCCATAATTGGTGTATATTTCTCCCCCAATGGCACTCTGGCAAACCTAGAGGTGTTACTGGACACCCTAGGTCAGGTTGTGCAGCGGATGGCCCCCCTCCCTATTTTATTGATGGGGGACCTCAATTCTTGGTCCACCTCATGGGGAAGTGTGACCACCAATTCTTGGGGCCGCACCGTCCAAAGCTGGGCGGCCGAGGCCGGACTGTCCCTTTTAAATCGAGGGACAGAACACACGTGCGTGCGATGGAATGGGGGGTCCGTGGTGGACATTTCGTTTGCCACCCCTTCTATTGCACGTCACGTCCGGTGTTGGCGGGTACTCAGTGAGGTGGAGACTCTATCGGATCACAAATACATCCAATTTGAGATCTCCACCTCACCTGATACAGCGGCCTTAGCCCGGCGGCAAGGGCAGGCCTCTTTCCCGCGGTGGGCCCTGACCAAGCTCGACCAAGAGTTAGCGGAAGAGGCCGCCATTGTTCAGGCGTGGTGTTCGGCCCCAATCTCGTCAGATGTTGACGAGGCAGCCAACGCCTTTCGGGCCTCTCTGAGGGAGATTTGTGACGCCTCCATGCCGAGGGTGAAGGCTGCAGCACCTCGGCGGCAGGTGTACTGGTGGTCCGCAGAAATCGCGGACCTTCGGAGCACCTGCCAGCGTTCAAGGAGGGCATACGGCCGCAGTCGACGTCGGGCCAACCGAGACCCAGAGGTGGAGGGCCAGCTGTATGCCACCTACTGTTCTAACAGAAAGGCGCTGCAGCTGGCCATCAGCCAAGCCAAGGCCCAGGCTAGGGAGGAGCTTCTGGAGGGTTTAAATCGCGACCCATGGGGGAGGCCTTATCGCGCAGCTCGCAACAAGTTGCGAAACCAAGGCCCCCCGGTCATCGAAACCCTCCAGCCCGAATTGCTTGAAAGGGTGGTGCAGGAGCTGTTTCCTGATTGTCAGGAACACTTCCCACCACCCATGGCTCCTCCCACTGGGAGGCCGGATGAAGCCGAGCTTTCCGCACCGCCCGTCACTGAAGAGGAACTGGGGACGGCGGCTGCAAGCCTCCGGCTTAAAAAGAAGGCCCCTGGTCCCGACGGTGTCCCGGGCAAAGTCTTGGGGGTCGCGCTCCGTCAAATGGACGAGCAGCTGCGGGAACTGTTCAATGTTGCGATTGCACTTGGACAGTTCCCTAAAGTATGGAAGGAGGGTCGCCTATGCCTCTTGCAGAAAGAGGGGCGGTCGCCGGACACAGCGGGGGCCTATCGCCCGATTGTCCTGCTGGATGAATCTGCGAAACTATTTGAACGCATCATTGCATCGCGGATCATCCAGCACATGACGGACGCTGGGCCAGATCTGTCCGGCAACCAGTTCGGATTCAGGGCTGGGCGATCAACCATTGATGCTGTCCAGGCCCTGAAAACCGAGACGCAAGAGGCGTCCGCGAGCGGGGATAGGTCATTGGCGGTGTCGCTGGACATCGCCAATGCCTTTAATAGCCTGCCCTATGGCACGATAAAGGAGGCACTACGCCACTTTAACGTGCCACCGTATATAGGGCGGCTAATAATGAGTTACCTCACAGATCGTGAGGTGCTCTATGTGGGCCCCGACGGAAACATCGTCCGCCGGGCAATGAAGTGTGGGGTTCCTCAGGGGTCCGTTTTGGGACCCCTTCTATGGAATATGGGCTACGACTGGGTTCTGCGGGGCACGCTCCTTCCACGGACGCGTGTCCTTTGTTATGCAGACGACACCCTGGTCGTAGCCCGTGGAGGTACCTACAATGAGGCAGCAAGGCTGGCAGAGGTCGCCACCAGCCTTATTGTGGGACGGATAGAGGCGCTGGGGTTGAAGGTCGCCCTACAAAAAACCGAGGCCCTTCTTTTCCACGGGCCTCGGAGGGGACCTCCCCCCGGGGCGAAAATACGTCTCGATGGCGTGGAGGTGAGGGTGGGGGCCCAAATGAAGTATTTGGGCCTCCAACTTGACGGGCGGTGGCGTTTTGGCGAGCACTTCAGCAGGCTCGCCCCCCGCCTCGTCAGTGCCGCGAGTGCCTTGGGCCGCCTTCTACCCAACAAAGGCGGCCCCGATACTACATGCCGGCGACTTTACGCCGGCATTGTACGGAGTATCGCCCTCTATGGCGCACCTGTGTGGGCAGATGCCCTAAACGTCACCAACAAGCGCATGCTGCGGAGGGCGCAGCGTGTGGTGGCGACCAGGGCGGTGCGGGGGTACCGCACCATTTCCATGGGGGCTGCCTGCGTTTTGGCCGGTACGCCCCCGTGGGAGCTAGAGGCCGGGGTCCTCGCTGCGGTATACGAATACCGCGCAGCAGCGAGGACCAGAGGACAGCGCCGCGCCTTCGACGAGGTTGAGAGGGTGCGGCGCTTAGCTCAGAATGAGCTGATTTGGCGATGGAAGGAGGACCTGGAGGCGCCTAGGTACGGCATTCGTACCATAGATGCCATCAGGCCCCTCCTTCATAGGTGGTGTCAGAGGGGGTTCGGCGCACTCACCTTCCGGCTGGTGCAGGTGCTCTCTGGGCATGGCTGTTTCGGCCAATACCTGCACCAGATAGCCGGAAGAGAGCCAACCCCCGTGTGCCACGAATGTGGCGCACTCGAAGATGACGCCCAGCACACCCTCGAGGTGTGCCCGGCCTGGGAGTCGCAGCGCCACAATTTGGTGGCTGCAATAGGCCGGGACCTCTCGCTACCGAAGGTAGTTCGAGGTATGCTCGAGAGCGAGAGGTCGTGGGAGGCGATGGTCTCCTTCTGTGAAGAGGTTATGACACAGAAGGAGACCGCGGAGAGGGCCAGGGAGGACGATCCTCTGGCGGCCCCTCTCCGACGCAGACGGCTGGGAGCCCGGAGAAGGCGGTTCGCCCGCCTTCTCCCAGTTCCCTAGGACACCAGCGGGTGAGACTGGGGGGTCTCGCTCGCATTGCACGGTGTCCCTGTCTGGGGGGTATCTGTCGTGTATCAGGTTACCCCCCCGTGGCGTGAGGAGGCCCGGCAGTGGCTGGGCCGACCGCTTGGGACGACGTGGCTGATATTCTCAGGGAATCCCACATCGTCCCGCTAAAAGCAAAGCGGAGATACACCGGGGTATTTTTAGTGGGTATGCCGCCGGCTTCACCGGCGGAGAGTCCCACACTCCCCCACCGCTCACCCAGGCGGTGGGATAGTGCGTAATGCATTTTTACCCCGTTAAAAAAAAAAAAAAAAAAAAAAAAAAAAAAAAAAAAAAAAAAAAAAAGGTTAGGTTTTTGGGTTCAGGGCAGGGCACTCCACAATCGACGCCCTGTCGCTCCTGAAGGAGGAGACGGAAGGGGCATCCGCTCGGGGCGAGCGGTCGTTGGCGGTGAGCCTGGACATCGCCAACGCCTTCAACAGCCTGCCGTTCGGCGTGATACGAGAGGCACTCCATTACTTCGGAGTGCCCCCGTATCTCGGCAGGCTGTTGGAGGACTACCTCCGTGGCCGAGAGGTTTTATACCAGAGGGGCGACGGTGTTCTGGTCCGGCACCCGATGCGCTGTGGTGTTCCCCAGGGGTCCGTTCTAGGGCCCCTGTTGTGGAACTTGGGCTACGACTGGGTTCTCCGCGGCGCGCTCCTTCCCAGGATGCGCGTCATATGCTACGCGGATGATACCCTAGTCGTAGCCACAGGAAAGGACTTTCCGGAGGTCCAGAGACTGGCCGAGGTGGGCGCAAGCCTCGTCATAGGGCGAATAGAGGCACTGGGGCTCAGGGTGGCGATCAGTAAGACCGAGGCCCTGCTTTTCCACGGGCCTCGGCGGGGGCCGCCTCCTGGTGCCTCGGTTCGCCTAAACGGCGAAACTGTGAGGGTGGGGGCCCAGATGAAGTATCTGGGCCTCACATTGGACGGACGGTGGAGGTTTGAGGCCCATTTTACCCGCCTCGCCCCCCGTCTGATCCGCGCGGCGGGCGCGTTGGGCCACTTGCTGCCCAACGAGCGCGGCCCGGGCCAAGCGTGCCGCAAACTCTATGCGGGTATAGTCAGGAGTATGGCGCTCTACGGAGCGCCAATCTGGGCGCAGGCTCTTACCGCCCACAACGTTGCACTTTTGCGGGCCCCGCAAAGGGTAATGGCGGTAAGAGCCATCAGAGGGTACCGCACCATTTCGGCGGGGGCTGCTTGTGTCCTTGCAGGCATGCCCCCATGGGAAATGGAGGCCCAGGTTCTCGCTGCTGTCTACCAGCGCAGGGCAGTGGCGAGAGCACAAGGCGAGCGCCCTTATTTCGATGAGATAGAGGGCGTTCGCAGGCAGGCGCAAAACGCGCTCCTACGGCGGTGGGCAGAGGACCTGGCTGACGCCGTCTATGGCCGGCACACCATAGACGCCATCAGGCCGGTCCTCAAACAGTGGGTGCGCAGGGAAGGGCGGCCACTGACATACCGGCTGGTGCAGATACTTTCCGGGCATGGGTGCTTCGGAAAGTATCTGCACAAAGTGGCCCGGAGAGAGCCTGAACCGACGTGCCACGAGTGTGGCGCCGAAGAGGACACCGCCCAGCACACGCTAGAGGCGTGCGTGGCTTGGGCGGATCAGCGCCGCAACCTTACGGCCATTGTGGGGCAAGACCTCTCACTCCCGGCCCTAGTACGGGCCATGCTCGGGAGTGAGGAGGCATGGCAGGCTATGGTCTCCTTCTGCGAGGAGGTAATGACGCAGAAGGAGACCGCGGAGAGGGCCCGAGAGGATGATCCTCTAGCGGCACCTCTCCGACGCAGACGGCGGGGGGCACGAAGACGGCGGTTCGCCCGTCCTCCTCCTGCTCCCTAAAAGTAGCACCGGGGTGTAAGCCGGGGGGCTTACACCCTATTCCATGGTGCTCCCGTCTGGGGGTGTCCCCAGTATACAGGGACGCCCCCGCAGCGTGAGGAGGCCCGGCGCATAGGCCAGGCCGACCGCTGGGGCGACCTGGTAATCCGCAAGGCTCCATGTCGCCCTATTCCAAAGCGGTGAGGGTATACCCGGGTGTGTTTTAGTGGGTATGCCGTCGGCTTTACCGGCGGAGAGTCCCACACTCCCCCACTGCCCGACCCAGGCAGTGGGATAGTGCGTAATGCATTTCACACCCGGAGAACAAAAAAAAAAAAAAAAAAAAAAAGGTTAGGTTAGGTTCTTGGGGCAGTATGGTTCTGCTACCAGGCGCGTCCCCCGGGTGGCGGATAGGGGAACGCCCTCCAGATATGGAGGGTACCGGCAGTGGCCGGCGTGGACCGAAACCAGGGGAGGAGGGTGGTATTAGTACGGACTTCGGTCCGGAAGTATCGCCTGACTCAGGACAAAGTCAGCAGACGGTGTGCTCGCCGCTTACCCCGGGTCTTTGAGTCTCGTTTCGAGTCAGACTCTTTGTTCTCGGGGGGTGGCCGGCGCGCTTGCTGTTGATTTTGTTCTAGGGGGGGAATGTGACCGTAATCCCAGTGCATTCGGGGCACGATGCTTAGCAGAGTTCACTCTGTTAAGGGTAGTGTTTCAGCACTGGGACCGGGGCGTCTGTCCTTTCCTTACCTTTTCCCAAATTCCTGTGTTCTTTATCCTTTTTCTCCTTCCCATTTTTCCCAGTCCCTTGTCCTATTGAGTTGTTTGTTTCGGGTCCGGCTGCTTGTGCATGGTTTTCATGCACCTGCATACGGCTCCGGGGTTCTCAGCTCAATCATCCTTTTACCTTATCAGACCCGCGTGGATGACAACCACTATAAAAATCACGAAGCCGGAGGTCTAACCGTGCCGAAGGTGGGTAAATACTAGCGAGGGGACACCCGCCCTTAAGGGAAAACGATGAAAATGGCAGCAATTTTGAAAAGTACTACCCAGGAGGGTCCCATTGCCTCAGGCAGTGGGGAATCCCTCCCTCTGGAGCGTTCGCGGAGCCCGATTTCGGGATCCACGAGCAATCTGGGGGCAGCCCCCGTTCGTATACTGGGGGGGGCACAAAACTGCTCCGGGGGAAACCCCGTTTTCAACCAGAGTGCAGTGACGGAGAACCAGGGCTCAGCATCGGCCCGTGTCACACGCGCGAAATTTGCAAAAAGGCGAGATGCACCCGACTTCCTCCAACTTGGACAGCCCAACATTGAGCTGGTTCGTTTGGAGATGAGCCCGCTCAGCGGAGCTTTAGTAGACAAAATCGTCAGTGAGGACGATTCCGACCGTGAAAAGCCGGATGATGTGCTTCTCGATGAGAATGGAAAAGGCGGAGTGGCCCACTGGATGAAATCCAAGGGCGGAGCAACAAAACCTCGGGAGACAAAGAGGGAGGCAAGAGCTCGGAAGAAGCGAGAGAAGGAGACCTCTAACGAGGTGACAATGACAGACTGTGTTTTAGAGACTGGCGTATCGTCAGACTCAGATAATGCATCTTTTGTCTCAGTACCCGAGCTGGAGTCGGATGGCACCAGCGATGCCCGGAGCCCGGACAATCGGCGGAAGCGGTATGGGGAAAACCTCAATGATACGACCAATGATGCAATGCCACTGTCAAAGGTATTCTCAGCCAGGAGGGGAAGGGGGCGACCCCCAACCACTGGCCAGTACATAGGACTGGCGCAAGCCAAAGAGCGGGCAGCGGCTGCTGAAGTATTAGAGCTTGAGCTCCAAGCCGAAAGGGAGATGGCCGAACAGATGAGAGAAGTCAGGGAGACAAGAGCCAAGAAGTTGGTCTCGCGGCTCTCAGAGTCTTCCGAGGGCCAAAATGAAGAAGAGCAAGGGGAAAAGACTTTGCTGGATCTGCTCAAGCAGATAGTAGACGGGGCGAAAATTGTGGGTGGAGTAAACGAACGCTCTAAAAACCTGAAGGGAACGTTTAAAGGTGCCTTAAATTTAGCCCAGTCCACCATCGCTAGCGGTGTGGACGAGATTAAAAAGCTGCCACTGGTAGAGAAGGCCATGGCCCTAGAGGCAGAAAACAGCCGCCTCAGAGCGGAATTGGAAAAGGCAAGGGCGAGTCCATATAGGAATGAAGAAAAGAGGGCTCCTTCGCCCTATAAAATGGAAGAAGATGTGCTCCCAGCATATGCCCCCGGGGCCGCCTGTACCTTGCGGGAGACAGCGACCAACGAAGTGGAACGGCAATTGGTGTCGGAGGAGTTTTTAAAAGGACTTATCGATGTGGTTGTCGAGAAGGTTTCTAGTGCCGTGGTCCAGCAGGTCATAGTGATGATCGATCTCAAAATGGACGCGAAACTCGACGCCTATGAAAGGAAACCAGAGGTGCGCTTACGACCGCCACTGGCCCATGAGAAGAAAAAGGAAGCTGCATCTACTGCTGCAAAGCCTCCTCTTGCTAAGCCCGGCCCAGTCCGGGCCGAACCAGCAGGGGATAGTATTCCCAGTGGCTCAGCTACACCTCCTGCAAAGGGAAAGAAGAACAAAAGTCCCAAAAATAACGTCTTGAAAGCTGCTACAATTCAAAAACCTCAGAAAGTTCAGTCGAATCCTGAATCACGGGAGCCACGCTGTACGTCGAAGACAGACCGCAGCGAGTTGTGCTACAGATGTGGTCAACTAGGACACAAAGCTGCAAAATGCACTGCAATACCAACGTGCAGTCTTTGCACAGCAGCCAACAAACCGGCGGGTCACAGGATGGGAGGCAAGTCGTGCTCTGCCCCCAAACCTGGCAAAATAAAAAGTAGGTCTTGGACTAAGACTCGCGATGGCTCCAGGGCCCCCTCGCAGTCAGTTCGCCCACCAGAACGGGCTGTGGAGGAAGCAATGGCGACGGAATAAATGGCCATTAACATGTTGCAGGTGAATCTCAATCACTCCGCCAGAGCTCAGGATCTCCTGACACAGAGCATGGCGGAGTGGGTGACCCAAGTGGCTGTGATATCTGAGCCCTACACAGTTCCATCGAGAGACAACTGGGCTGGGGATCTTTCGGGTGATGTGGCTGTCGTCACTCAGACTACTGCGGGCTCCCCGTCTTTCGAAAAAGTAGCGAAAGGCCAGGGATGCGTAGCGGTTTCTTTGAGAGGATTCATGGTGGTCGCCGTTTACTTTTCACCTAATCGCCCGCTCGCGGAATTTGAACAGTACCTTCTGCGTGTTACTGCGTTAATCGGCCACACGGAATCTGTTATTGTGGCAGGAGATCTCAACGCCAAGTCTACAGTGTGGGGGTCCCCAGTGACGGACAGACGTGGTGAGGTGCTCGAGGACTGGGCGGCTATGTCCGGATTGGAGGTGCTGAATCGTGGTTCGGTGCACACGTGCGTGAGGCAACAGGGAGGATCCATCGTCGATCTTACTTTCGCACATCCCACCGTTGCCCGCCGTGTACAAAACTGGAAGGTCCTGGAGGGTGTTGAAACGCTGTCCGACCATCGCTATATTCGGTACAGTGTTTCTATTTCAACTAACACTCTGATTAGTCAAACCCGGCCCCTGAACGGTGAGCGTCCCAGATGGGCGTTAAAACGCCTAGACAGGGACCTTTTTGTAGAAGCGGCGATAGTTCAAACTTGGCTGCCGATCCCAGAAGGACAAGTAGACGTAGACGAGGAAGCTGCTTGGATGTACGAGGCCATGTCGCAAGCATGCGATGCAGCGATGCCCCGTGCCCGGCCTTTTCCGCCTAAAAAACAG
The DNA here is from genome assembly GCA_947369235.1 of Udea olivalis. Taxonomy (NCBI): domain Eukaryota; kingdom Metazoa; phylum Arthropoda; class Insecta; order Lepidoptera; family Crambidae; genus Udea; species Udea olivalis. The sequence goes on along the minus strand of OX376352.1, from coordinate 28,571 downwards.
GTGTACTGGTGGTCGCCGGATCTCACGCGGCTGAGATCTGACTGCGTGATGGCTAGACGCCGGTACACCAGGTCCCGCAGAAGGCGTCGCCGGGACGAGGCCAGAGAGGCTGAGCTGTATGCCACGTACAGATCGTGCGCAACAGCACTTCAGGTGGCTATTGCAAAGGCCAAATCGGATGCGTGGGAAGAGCTGCTGGCAACACTTGAAAGAGATCCTTGGGGGAAGCCGTACAAGCTGGTGAGGCAGAAGATTCGCCCTTGGGCCCCTCCTTTGACGAGCAGTCTCGAACCGCAGCTGGTACAGCAAGTCGTGGAAACGTTATTTCCATCCAGAGGTAACTTTGATCCTCCGCCGATGGCACCACCGAACATATATAACAACACGGTGGCAGAGGAGATACCGGAGGTGACTGAGGAGGAATTGGGAGCAGCGGTTCTACGTGTTCAGGCCAAAAACACTGCCCCGGGACCGGACAATATTCCTGGCAAAGCCTGGGTACTCGCACTCAAGAAAGGAGGCTGGGAACAGCGAGTGCGTAACCTTTTCCGCGCCTGTTTCGAACAGGGCCGATATCCTCGTCAGTGGAAAGTCGGCAAACTAGTTCTGCTGCGGAAGGACAACCGCCCGCCTGACTCGCCATCGGCATACCGCCCCATCGTTTTGCTCGATGAGGTCAACAAGCTCTTCGAGCGCATCATAGCTGCTCGCCTCATTGAGCACATGGGAAGCGAAGGTCCGGATCTGAGTGAACACCAATTCGGATTCCGGAGAGGACGATCCACAGTTGATGCCATAAAGAAGGTGAAGGCGTCGACGCAAGAGGCTGTGTCTCGGGGTGAGATTGTTTTGGCGGTCTCTCTTGACATCGCCAACGCATTCAACACTCTCCCCTGGGAATGCATCAAGGCGGCTTTGAAGTACCATAGGGTGCCCCGCTACCTCGAGCAGATAATATCATCCTATCTGTCTGAGAGGGCGGTGGCTTACCCCACGAACACTGAATGGAAAAGGAGAGAGATGTCGTGTGGTGTTCCGCAGGGGTCGGTGCTCGGCCCTCTCCTGTGGAACATCGGGTACGACTGGGTGCTGCGGGGCGTAAATCTTAGTGGCGTCGACGTGACATGCTACGCCGATGATACTCTCGTCACTGCCCGCGGCCCCACTCACAGACAAGTGAAGGTGCTGGCTACAGCCGGGGTAGCGCATGTGGTCCAGCGAATGCGTAGCCTAGGACTAGAGGTGGCGCTTCACAAGTCGGAGGCACTTTGTTTTCATGGCCCTCGAAACAAACCACCTGAAGGAGCGCACATCATAGTTGGCGGAGTAACCATCGAAATCAAGTCGACGATGCGGTACCTTGGCATTGTCCTTGATAGCCAGTGGAACTTCAAGGAGCATTTCAAACAACTGGCTCCCAAGCTGATGAAGGCGGCCGGTGCGCTAGGAAGACTTCTTCCCAACATCGACGGACCTAGTGTGGCGTGCCGTCGTCTATATACTGGTGTAGTGCGGTCGATGGCCCTCTACGGTGCTCCAATATGGGCTGACGCATTAAGTGCCCAAAACCAGGCCCTCCTACGAAGACCTCAGAGGGTTCTGGCCATTCGGGCAGTGAGGGGCTATCGCACCATAGCCTGCGAAGCAGCATGCGTAATAGCGGCCATCCCACCCTGGGTTTTGGATGCCGCGGTCCTTGCGGACGTCTATCACAAATGTGCCGAGGTACGCGCCCGAGGAGAGCATCCTATGATAGAAGAAATCAGGAGGTGGAGGGAGATTTCCCACGAGGAACTCCTAGAAAAATGGAAAGAACGTCTGGAGTCGCCTGCATACGGGCGTAAAACAATTGAGGCCATTCGTCCTATTTTGGACACCTGGATAAGTCGCAGGCACGGGGGACTCACTTTCCGGATCACCCAGGTCCTGACAGGGCACGGGTGTTTCGGGAGGTATTTGTGCAACGTAGCAAAACGTGAGATGACAATGGTCTGCCATGAGTGCGGCCATCAAGAAGACACCGCCGAGCATACTATGATCCACTGCCCTAAGTGGCAAGTACAAAGAGACCAGCTTGTAAATGCCATAGGCCCTGACTTATCGCTGCCCGTCGTAGTGAAATCTGTGGTCGACAGCGAGGGATCATGGGAAGCCTTCGCCGCTTTTTGCGAGGAGGTCATGGAAGGAAAGGAAGGAGCGGAGCGTATCCGAGAGGAGGACTTAGAGTCTCTCCCGCTCCGTCGCCGGAGAACCGGGCGCAGACGGCGAGACCACAACCGCCAGATCCTGCACTAGACCACATACGGGCAACAACAGCGGGGGCTGTTAGTTGTTCTGTGAAACGGTGGAAGGCGTGTCGAGTGCTCCTCACACGTCTTGACCACAAAAAAAAAAAAAAAAAAAAAAACACGATGAACAGTTTGATAGATGGGCCCTGAAGAAGGACAGCCGTTGCCGAATTATGGTGTGCATTAGCGTTCCCACAGTTCAGCGACAAATGGCAACGTAGGAGCACCGCGGGGTTTAGTTTGGGTATTCTCACCACTCTGGTGAGCGAGTCCCACACCCCCCCGCCCCTCCCCCGGGGGGCGGGATGTCCGTAAATGGATTCCCCGCGTCAAAAAAAAAAAAAAAAAAAAAAAAAAAAAAAAAGGTTAGGTTGGGGGAGGCCCCATGAGTGTTTTTACGAGTATCTAGTACGTCCCCGTCGTCTCCCCTGGCTCTCCCAGTCCTGGTTACGGTAACGCAGTGCCAGGCTGGTGACCAAATCTAGATACTCTGGGGCAACCTTGCGGTTTTAGCTTACTAGTGTTCCCAGCTCCCTGGCCGTCGAGGTATCTCCGGTTTCAGGTCGAGCGGGCCCTAATAGGCTTCTCGTGAGGTTAAATCAACACTTTCGTGTGTGTTTTCGTGTTATTAGTGTTTTCAGCTCCCTGGCCGTCGAGGTATCTCCGGTTGCAGGTTGAGCGTGGCCTAATAACGCGCTCTTTGTTTTTGATTTGTTTCTTGTTTTGTGTTTTAGTTTGGTTTGTAATTATGTCTACCCGACGTAATTCTGCCAACTTAGTCGAGGGTCTCGCAGTCGAGGAAAACTCGGCCGATGAGCTGGACCAGATGGTTACGCGAGCGTTGCGTAGCCAACAACGGCCTAAGAGGCCGGCGGGTTCGCCCATTTTTGCGTCTGAGGCTTCGGTCTCAGACAGTGAGGAGGTGGCCACGACAACACGGTCGTCGGCACCTTAAAAGGCTACGGTCAAAAAGGTCGTAGCTAAAAAAGCTAAAAAGGCGGCGTCTGGGCCTGCGGCCAAAAAGGCGGCGGCCAAAAAGGCGGCAGTTGCCACTGCGGCCGAATTTCTGAGGGCCAAGGCGGCGCAAGTCGCCCTGACCCGCCTGGAGTCGAACTCGAACGCATCTCGCGAAGATGCACGAGAGGTGGAAGCCGACGAGCCTGTCGACTTCACGCGGAACCCACTCCCCGAGGAATGCTCACTCGCGGAGTTGGACGCAGCCGTCGACACGGAGACGTTGCGTGCCCGGGCGGGTAATCTGAGGTCCCTGATTTTCAATATTGCCCGCAAGTCCGGCAATCTCAAGGGGGAGTACGTGCGCGACCTGAAGAACTTCGCCACGGAATACCATGAGATTGTCGAGACAATCTCAGAGAGGACGATCTCCGATGAGACAAGGCGGCTCAGTCTCGAGAACCGCAGACTTCGCCGCCAAGTGGAGGACCTTGAGAAAGAGGTGAAGGCTATGCGCCGGGATTTCTCCCAGAGGGACAAGTCCCCGGCACGGCCAGCCCTTCCCTCTCAAGACCCTGTGGGCATCTCGGCAAATCACCTGATGGGCGAGATGTCCAAGATGGTGAAGGACATGGCGGAGGAATTAAAAGCCTCCATGTGCCGCACGGTCGGCAATATGATTAATGCCCGCTTGGCGGTGGTTGAGGAGCGCCTCCCACCAGCACCAATCGTGCGTCCTCCACTTGCCGCCGACAAGAGGAGAGAGGAGGCAGCCAAGGCTGCAGTTGCCTCATCTGCACCTACACCGGCTCAGCCTCAACCCTCTGCAGCTCCCAAGCCGAAGCGGACTCGCAAGGGTAAAGCGAGGATGGTTCCGCAGGCACCCCTCGCTGTTGCCGGCCCGTCGTCCGCGGCGACTCCAGCTGCCCCGGCCACCAGCGAGGGACAATGGAATGTGGTGGTTGGGAATAAGGGGAAAGGCAAAGGCAAGGGGAAGACCTCCACGCCCGCCGCAGCCCGAACCCCTGCCCAACTTTCCGTGAGACAGGCGCAGTCAAAACCAGCCCCAAAAAAGACCCAAAATAAAAATGCGGTCAAGTTGACCCCTCCTCGCTCATCGGCTGTAGTGGTGACACTGCAGCCCGACGCCATCGAGCGGGGGTTTACCTACAAGTCGGCCTTGTTGAAGGCAAGAGAGGTGGTCTCGTTGCCCGACTTGGGCATACCAGGAGTGACCGTCCGGCAGACGGCCACAGGAGCCCGTATGCTCGAGTTGGCGGGGGCTAAAAGCGCCGAGGCCGCTGACCGTCTGGCGGCCAAGCTGACGGAGGCGCTTAGTGGAGTGGCCGCTGTGTCACGGCCCACAAAATGCGTTGACCTCCGCATCGCTGGGCTTGACGACACCGTCACCCGCGAGGAGGTGGTGGCCGCAGTCGCGGCCAAGGGTGGCTGTGACCCGGCCCTGGTCAAGGCGGCCGAAATCCGCTTTGGGCCCAAAGGGACCGGGTCAGTAGTTATAAAGTGTCCGATTGCGGCGGCGAAGGCGCTACTCAACGGCGGACGTCTTCTAGTCGGGTGGAGCTCGGTGCAGGTCCGAGCTCTCGACGCACTCCCCATGCGCTGTTTCAAGTGCATGGGGATCGGGCACACCCGCCAGCTGTGCCCGTCCGACAAGGAGAGGATGGACCTGTGTTTCCGGTGTGGACGGCCGGGGCACAGGGCCGCCGGATGTATGGCGGCAGCGCACTGCGTCGTGTGCGCCGAAGCGGGTCGGCCTTCGGGCCACACGATGGGCGGGAGGAGTTGCAACCCTCCCCCCACTAAAGCAAGGGCGGCTCCAAGGACCCAGGCCGCCGCCGATAGCGGGAGGCGCGTAGCGCCAGCGGAAGCTGTAATGGAGCAATGAGTTCAGTCCTCCATTACAGCTTCCTACAGGGTAACCTCAACCACTGCGCCGGGGCCCAGGACTTGCTCATGCAGTCCATGGCGCAGTGGGAGATTGACGTGGCGGTGGTTGCAGAGCCCTATTTTGTTTCTCCCCAGCCTAACTGGGCCGGGGATACTGCTGGCTCTGTGGCCATAGTGGTTGCAGCGGGGTCTCGCTCGCGGCCGCTACAAGTGCGGGAAAGGGGGGCCGGATATGTGGCCGCCACCTGGGGGAACATGGCAGTTGTGGGAGTGTATGTCTCCCCCAACACTGGGCTTGCCAGTTTAGAGTCCTTTTTGAGGGGGCTCGGTCCGGTGATCCAGCGGTTGGCACCTCTCCCAGTTTTGGTCATGGGCGACCTGAATGCATGGTCGACCCTCTGGGGGAGTGTGTCAACGAACGTGAGGGGCCTAGCCGTCGAGGAATGGGCTGTCAGCTCCGGGATGTCCCCACTCAATCAGGGGACATCCTTCACGTGTGTGCGTAGGGCCGGGGGGTCCGTGGTGGACGTAACGTTTGCCACCCCTTCCCTCGCACGGCGCGTCCGGGGCTGGCGGGTGCTGAGTGAGGTGGAGACGATCTCGGACCACAAATATATTAGGTTCGAGGTCTACACCTCCGACGGCTCGGCGGCGCCGAGTAGGCGGGAGGGCCACGCATTTTTCCCGCGGTGGGCCCTCACCAAGCTGGATCCCGAGCTGGCCGAGGAGGCGGCTATAGTGGCGGCCTGGGGCACGACTCCCACAACATCGGGGGTCGATGAGGCGGCGGGCCATTTTCGAGACCTAGTCTCGAAGGTCTGCGATGCCGCCATGCCCCGAATAAGAGGACCCCCTCCGCGGCGCCACCAGGTTTACTGGTGGTCCGCGGAAATTGCCGAATTAAGGGAAATGTGCTCCCTTTCGAGGAGGGCATATACAAGGGCCCTGAGGAGGAGCAACAGGGACCAGGAGAGGGAAGGCCAGCTGTACGTGGCTTATAAAGCCGACAAGAAGGCACTACAGCTGGCCATCTGGCAGGCCAAGTCCAGGGCGCGGGACGAAATGCTGGAGGGTCTGGACCGAGATCCATGGGGGAGGCCTTACCGCGCTGCGCGGGATAAACTGCGCTTCCAAGGCCCCCCCGTGATGGAGACCCTCCAGCCGGAGGTGTTAGAGCGGGTGGTAGGGGAGCTTTTCCCAGAGCCCCCACCGTTCACACCTCCGAGAATGACCTCTCGCACGAGAGCCCTGGACGGCGAGCCGATCCCACTAGTTTCCGACGAGGAGATGGAGACAGTGCTGGATCGGCTCAAGGGCAAGAAAAAGGCTCCTGGTCCCGACGGAGTGCCGGGCAGGGTCCTCGGCCTGGCCCTGAAGCACCTGGGGGAGCAGCTTCGGGAAATTTTCAACGCCGCGCTAACATCAGCGCGGTTCCCGAAGCTGTGGAAGGAGGGGCGGCTTTGCCTCCTACAGAAGGACGGTAGGCCCCCAGGTGTTGCCGGCGCGTATCGGCCGATAGTCCTGCTGGATGAGGCTGGGAAGGTCTTTGAGAGACTCCTCTCTTCCCGCCTCAACCAGCATTTAAATGAGAGGGGCCCAAATATCTCTGGCCAACAATTTGGTTTCCGTGCGGGGCGCAGCACGATAGACGCGCTAGCGCAGCTAAAAGAGGTAACGGAGGTAGCAACCGCTCGGGGCGAGCGGTCGTTGGCGATAAGCCTGGATATCGCCAACGCCTTCAACAGTCTGCCGTTCGGCGTGATAAGGGAGGCGCTTCAGTATTTTGAAGTGCCTACTTATCTCAGCAGACTGTTGGAGGACTACCTCCGAGGGCGGGAAGTCCTCTATGAGGGAGGAGGACGGTTGGTCCGCCGGCCGATGAGGTGTGGGGTTCCGCAGGGGTCCGTTTTAGGGCCCCTGCTATGGAACCTCGGATATGACTGGGTGCTCCGCGGCGCGCTCCTTCCGAGGATGCGCGTCATCTGTTACGCGGATGACACCCTAGTCATTGCAGGCGGCAAAACCTTCGAGGAAGTGAAAAGACTGGCAGAAGTCGGCGCCAGTCTGGTGGTTGGCCGCATCGAGGCGTTGGGCCTGAAGGTGGCCCTTAATAAGACCGAGGCCCTCCTCTTCCATGGGCTTCGGCAGGGGCCGCCTCCCGGCGCGGTAGTCCGCCTCAACGGCATCGATGTGAGGGTGAAGGCCCAGATGAAATATCTGGGCCTAGTGTTGGATGGGCGGTGGAATTTTAGGGCGCATTTTTCCCGCCTTGCGCCCCGCCTAATCCGCACTGCGGGTGCTCTGGGCCGTCTCCTGCCCAACGAGCGCGGCCCGGGCCAGTCATGCCGGCGTCTCTACGCCGGCATCCTGAAAAGTATGGCGCTCTACGGAGCGCCAATCTGGGCGGGGGCCCTCAACGCTGAAAACAGGCGCCTGTTACGGGCGCCTCAAAGACAAATAGCGTTGAGGGCCGTACGGGGTTACCGTACGGTATCGGGGGGGGCTGCCTGTGTCCTGGCAGGCATGCCCCCCTGGGAGCTGGAGGCGGACGTTCTTGCTGCTGTGTACCAGTCCCGCACAGCAGCGAGAGCGGGAGGAGGGCGCCCGTACTGGGACGATGTTGAGGGGGTGCGCCGGCGTGCGCGGAGCGCGCTGCTGCGGAAGTGGGCGGAGGACCTGGTCGACCCGCTCTATGGCCGACAAACCATAGAGGCGATCAGGCCGGTCCTCGACCAGTGGGTGCGTAGGGAGAAGAGGCCCCTTACGTACCGGCTGGTGCAGGTACTTTCCGGACACGGCTGTTTCGGGAAGTACCTGCATAACATCGCCCGGAGGGAGCCCACCCCGAGGTGCCACCAGTGCGACGCCGAGGAGGACACCGCCCAGCACACCCTTGAGGTGTGCCCTGCTTGGGCGGTGCAGCGTCGCACACTAGTGGATGTGGTCGGCACCGACCTCTCGCTCCCGGCCCTGATACGGGCCATGCTGGAGAGCGGGAGTGGATGGGAGGCGATGGTCTCCTTCTGCGAAGAGGTGATGTCGCAGAAGGAGACAGCGGAGAGGGCCCGGGAGGAAGATCCTCAGGCGGGCCCTCTCCGACGCAGACGGCGGGGAGTGAGGAGACGGCGGTTTGCACGCCTTCTCCCCGCTCCCTGAAAGCAGCACCGGGGTGAAAGTCGGGGGGCTTTCACCCCATTGCACGGTGCTCCTGTCTGGGGGTGTCCCCGTATACCGGGACGCCCCTGCTGCGTGAGGAGGCCCGGCGTGAAGGCTGGGCCGTCCGCCAGGGACGGCATGGTAATCCGAACTAGGCACCATGTCGTCCCGTCAAGGCGATGAGGTATACCGGGGGTCTTTTTAGTGGGTATGCCGTCACCTTCAGTGACGGAGAGTCCCACACTCCCCCGCTGCCCCACCCAGGCAGCGGGATAGTACGTAATGCATTTTTTCCCCCGAAAAAAAAAAAAAAAAAAAAAAAAGGTTAGGTTAGGTTAGGTTAGGTTAGGTTAGGTTAGGTTCTTGGGGCAGTATGGTTCTGCTACCAGGCGCGTCCCCCGGGTGGCGGATAGGGGAACGCCCTCCAGATATGGAGGGTACCGGCAGTGGCCGGCGTGGACCGAAACCAGGGGAGGAGGGTGGTATTAGTACGGACTTCGGTCCGGAAGTATCGCCTGACTCAGGACAAAGTCAGCAGACGGTGTGCTCGCCGCTTACCCCGGGTCATTGAGTCTCGTTTCGAGTCAGACTCTTTGTTCTCGGGGGGTGGTCGGCGCGCTTGCTGTTGATTTTGTTCTCGGGGGGGAATGTGACCGTAATCCCAGTGCACTCGGGGCACGATGCTTAGCAGAGTTCACTCTGTTATGGATAGTGTTTCAGCACTGGGACCGGGGCGTCTGTCCTTTCCTTTCCTTTTCCCAAATTCCTGTGTTCCTTTATCCTTTTCTCCTTCCCATTTTTTCCCAGTCCCTTGTCCTATTGAGTTGTTTGTTTCGGTTCCGGATGCTTGTGCATGGTTTTCATGCACCTGCACCCGGCGCCGGGGTTCTCAGCTCAATTATCCTTTTACCTCATCAGACCCGCGTGGATGACAACCACTATAAAAATCACGAAGCCGGAGGTCTAACCGCGCCGATGGTGGGTAAATGTGAGCGAGGGGCCACCCGCCCTTAAGGGAAAACTCAAAATGATGGAGAAGTCTTTAGAAAATATTACCCAGGAGGGTCCCATTGCCGGCGGCAGTGGGGAATCCCTCCCTCTAGAGCGCTCGCGGAGCCCGATTTCGGGTTGCACGAGTGATCTGGGGGCAGCCCCCATTCGTGTTCTGGGGGGGGCTAAAAGGCGCTCCGGGGGAAACCCCGATTTTGAACTCATTAGCAGCGTGACGGAAACCCAGGGCTCGACATCGGCCCGTGTCACGCGTGCATCAGTCGATAAAATGCTAGATGTCACCACCGACGAACGCCTAATGGGACAGCCTAAAGTCTTGCTGACCCGTTTAGAGATAGGCCCGCTTCACGGAGCCTCAGAACAAAATCTCAGTTTTAAAGATTACTCTGAAGAAGAACATTCGGACACAGGTTTCAAGCGTCCACATCCTTACGCCCTGTTGCCCGACAATATTTATGAATTGTCAGACCCAGAGGTCCTTCCAGCGGACTCTGATGATTATACGACTGAAAGTGAATCGTCGACTGGCCTGCTGTCATCGGCGAAAAGGCCGAAAGGCGCAGCGGCTCATCCCGCTGGCCTGATTCGTGAGAAGAAGATCAAAAAGTTGTCGGCCGCGGCCTCTAAAGCCGAAGTCGACATTTTCTTGAAGAAACGTGCAATCCGGAAGGGACACGCTCCCCCTGAAGATATAAATATTGAAGTTCCGCCCAACATGGACGACCTCAACGCAGAGGACGTCAGGGCTATTTCCGGTAGAGGTGCCCTTAAACTCTATGACATATGTGCTAAGAGTAAAAACCTTAAGGGCACCTTTATACGCGACATCAAAGATGTTGCGAAACTATTCGTTGACGCTGTGGACAGCCTCGCTAGACGCACGTCGACAGATGAAACGCACCGACTTAGAGCGGAAATGGCTCGCATGCGAGCAGAGCTCTATGAGTTTAAGGCGCTGGCCGCTGGGACTCCGAATAAAAACACAGACTCGAAGAACACCACGGAGGCCGTCAAGGACTGGCTGAGAACTGAGTTTGAGCCGTCCATTTTACGGCAAGTAGGCACCATGATGGACGCTAAAATAGCAGGACTATCAAAGCAAGCTAAGCGTCCCCCGCTTGCGGCAGACCTCAAAAAAGCGGCGGCCGAGGCTGCTCTTAAAGCACTCTCAGCACCTGCTCAAGAAAAAACACTTCCCCCTCGGACCGAGCCGATGGACGGCGACTGGGTCGAGGTTGGCCCTGGGGGTAAGAAGAAGAAGAAGCCCAAAGGGAAGAAATCCACCGCTCCGGCAGCAACTCCACCTGCACAGTCGGCTTCCCAGCCAACGACAGGCCAAAAACCGGAAACGGCTTCTCCACCCGAGCCGAAAACTTATGCTTCGGCTGCAACAGGCAAGGGTGCCAAGAAGAAGCCCAAAGACGGGACTACCGCGGCCACAACTTCCAGAAAAGCAGCGAAAAAGATGCCAACGCAAACCAACCGCGAACGCGTCCTGAAGGTCAAAGAACCCCGTTCTGCAGCCGTGGTGATTTCTATAAGCCCCGAATTGCTGCAGATGGGGTTCACTTACAAAATGGCCCTAGAAAAGGTCAAGAAGGACATCGAGCTGAGTGATATTGGCATAGAACGAGTAAATCTCAGAATGGGGCAGACAGGGGCGCGAATCATGGAGATTCACGGTCCGGAGAGTGCCAAAAAAGCAGACAAGCTCCAGGCGGCTTTACAAGAATCCCTGGAGAGTGCTGCCCTGGTCACTAGACCCACCAAGTGCGTCCATCTGCGCTTGGTTGGGCTAGACGACACTACCACCAGCGAGGATGTAGCCGCCGCGATAGCGATCAGCGGTAAGTGCGACAAGAGCACAATAAAAGTTGGAGCGGTCCGCCCTGGACCGAGAGGAGTCGGAGCGTGCTTTGTCCGCTGCCCTGTGGCCGCGGCGAAAGCTCTCGTACGAGAAGGCCACCTAACGGTGGGATGGAGTAGTGCCCAAGTCCGGACGCTAGACCCGCGTCCGATGCGTTGCTATAAATGTATGGGCGTGGGTCATACCCGCCAGCGATGCCCTACTCCGGAAGACAGAACGCAGCAGTGCTTTCGCTGCGGCAATGAAGGCCACAAAGCGGTGGACTGCAGGGCGGAGATGCACTGCACACTATGTGCAAGTAACTCCCGGCCAGCCAACCACATCATGGGGGGTAGGAAATGTAACCCTCCCTCCTCGAAGCCGAAGAGTGCCATTTTGGACAAGAGCAGCTTTGCCAGTTCAAAAAGGCTAGAGGAAATGAGACGCAGAGGTCCTGTCTCTGCTTCTAGTGGATCCAGCGGGAAGGGGTCGGGGGGCCCAACCTGCATTGCACGGATCCACCAGTCTGAGGGGTGCCCAGGTGTACCCGGGCATCCCTTCCAATGACGGGGTCGAACTTACCATCAGGTTCGACCATACCACTCGGGTGGCGCGGTGAATATATAATCATCCCGTGCCGTTCGATATTTATAACAAGTGGTAGAGGGTACACTGTCAGGTTTTTTAGTGAGTAGGAGTCTCACATAACCACATTGCCCCCCCGGGCGGTGTGGTATCCATGAGGGATTTTCCCTGACATGAAAAAAAAAAAAAAAAAAAAAAAAAAAAAAAGGTTAGGTTAGGTTAGGTTAGGTTAGGTTAGGTTAGGTTAGGTTAGGTTAGGTTAGGTTAGGTTAGGTTGGGCAGTATGGTTCTGCTACCAGGCGCGTCCCCCGGGTGGCGGATAGGGGAACGCCCTCCAGATATGGAGGGTACCGGCAGTGGCCGGCGTGGACCGAAACCAGGGGAGGAGGGTGGTATTAGTACGGACTTCGGTCCGGAAGTATCGCCTGACTCAGGACAAAGTCAGCAGACGGTGTGCTCGCCGCTTACCCCGGGTCATTGAGTCTCGTTTCGAGTCAGACTCTTTGTTCTCGGGGGGTGGTCGGCGCGCTTGCTGTTGATTTTGTTCTCGGGGGGGAATGTGACCATAATCCCAGTGCACTCGGGGCACGATGCTTAGCAGAGTTCACTCTGTTAAGGATAGTGTTTCAGCACTGGGACCGGGGCGTCTGTCCTTTCCTTTCCTTTTCCCAAATTCCTGTGTTCCTTTATCCTTTTCTCCTTCCCATTTTTTCCCAGTCCCTTGTCCTATTGAGTTGTTTGTTTCGGTTCCGGATGCTTGCGCATGGTTTTCATGCACCTGCACCCGGCGCCGGGGTTCTTAGCTCAATTATCCTTTAACCTCATCAGACTCGCGTGGATGACAACCACTATAAAAATCACGAAGCCGGAGGTCTAACCGCGCCGATGGTGGGTAAATGTGAGCGAGGGGCCACCCGCCCTTAAGGGAAAACTCAAAATGATGGAGAAGCTTTTAGAAAATATTACCCAGGAGGGTCCCATTGCCGGCGGCAGTGGGGAATCCCTCCCTCTAGAGCGCTCGCGGAGCCCGATTTCGGGTTGCACGAGTGATCTGGGGGCAGCCCCCATTCGTGTTCTGGGGGGGGCTAAAAGGCGCTCCGGGGGAAACCCCGATTTTGATCTCAATAGCAGCGTGACGGAAACCCAGGGCTCGACATCGGCCCGTGTCACGCGGGCATCAGTCGATAAAATGCTAGATGTCACCACCGACGTACGCCTAATGGGACAGCCTAAGGTCTTGCTGACCCGTTTAGAGATAGGCCCGCTTCACGGAGCCTCAGCACAAAATCTCAGTTTGAAAGATGACTCTGAGGAAGAAAAGTCGGACACAGGTTTCAAGCGTCCACATCCTTACGCCCTGGTGCCCGACAACTATCATGAACTGTCAGACCCAGAGGTCCTTCCAGTGGACTCTGATGATTACACGACTGAAAGCGAATCGTCGACTGGCCTGCTGTCATCGGCAAAAAGGCCGAAAGGCGTAGCGGCTCATTCCACTGGGCTCATTCGTGAGAAGAAGCTCAAAAAGTTGTCGGCCGCAGCCTCCAAAGCCGAAGTCGAGGCTTTCCTGACGAAACGAGCAATCCGGAAGGGACACGCTCCCCCGGAAAAAATAAACATTGACGTTCCGCCCAACATGGACGACCTCAACGCAGAGGACGTCAGGGCTATTTCCGGCCGAGGTGCCCTTAAACTCTACGACATATGCGCAAAGAGCAAAAACCTTAAGGGCACCTTTATACGTGATATAAAAGATGTGGCGAAAATACTCATTGACGCTGTGGACAGCCTAGCTAGACGCACGTCAACGGATGAGACGCACCGACTGAGAGCGGAGATGGCCCGCATGCGGGCAGAGCTCGATGAGTTCAAGGCGCAGGCCGCTCTGAATCCGCTTAAAACTAAGAACCCGAAGGAGACCACGGAGGCCGTCAAGGACTGGCTCAGAACTGAGTTCGAACCGTCCATTTTAAGACAAGTCGGCACTATGATGGACGCCAAAATAGCAGGGCTTTCAAGGGAGGCTAAGCGTCCCTCGCTTGCAGCAGACCTTAAAAAAGCGACGGCTGAGGCTGCTCTCAAAGCACTTTCAGCACCACCTGCCCAAGAACGGACACTTCCTCCTCGAACCGAGCCGATGGACGGCGATTGGGTTGAGGTTGGCCCCGGAGGTAAGAAGAAGAAGAAGCATAAAGGGAAGAAATCCACAGCTCCGGCAGCAACTCCACCTGCACAGCCGGCTTCCCAGCCAACGACCGGCCAAAAGCCGGAAACGACTTCTCCACCCGAGCCGAAAACTTACGCTTCGGCTGCAACAGGCAAGGGTGCTAAAAAGAAGCCCAAAGACGGGACTGCCGCTGCTACAACCTCGAAAAAGGCAGCAACAAAGACGCCAACGCAGAACAACCGCAAACGCGTCCTGAAGATCAAAGAACCCCGTTCTGCAGCCGTGGCAATCACGATTAGCCCTGAATTGCTGCAGATGGGGTTCACTTACAAAATGGCCCTAGAAAAAGTAAAAGAAGACGTAAAGCTGAGTGACCTTGGCATCGAAAGAGTCAACCTCAGAATGGGGCAATCAGGGGCGCGAATCATGGAGATTTCCGGTCCAGAGAGTGCCGAAAAAGCGGACAAGCTCCAGGCGGCCTTACAAAATGCCCTGGAGAGTGCTGCCCTAGTGACTAGACCCACCAAGTGCGTCCATCTGCGCTTGGTTGGGCTAGACGACACTACCACCAGCGAGGATGTAGCTGCCGCGATAGCGACCAGCGGTAAGTGCGGCAAGAGCACTATAAAAGTTGGAGCGGTTCGCCCTGGACCGAGAGGAGTCGGAGCGTGCTTTGTCCGCTGCCCTGTGGCCGCGGCGAAAGCTCTCGTACGAGAAGGCCACCTAACGGTGGGATGGAGTAGTGCCCAAGTCCGGACGCTAGACCCGCGTCCGATGCGTTGCTACAAATGTATGGGCGTGGGTCATACCCGCCAGCGATGCCCTACTCCGGAAGACAGAACGCAGCAGTGCTTTCGCTGCGGCAATGAAGACCACAAAGCGGTGGACTGCAGGGCGGAGATGCACTGCACACTATGTGCAAGTAACTCCCGGCCAGCCAATCACATCATGGGGGGTCGGAAATGCAACCCTCCCCCCTCGAAGCCGAAGAGTGCCATTTTGGACAAGAGCAGCTTTGCCAGTTCAAAAAGGCTAGAGGAAATGAGACGCAGAGGTCCTGTCTCTGCTCCTAGTGGATCCAGCGGGAAGGGGTCGGGGGGCCCCAACCTGCATTGCACGGATCCACCAGTCTGAGGGGTGCCCAGGTGTACCCGGGCATCCCTTCCAATGACGGGGTCGAACTTACCATCAGGTTCGACCATACCACTCGGGTGGCGCGGTGAATATATAATGATCCCGTGTCGTTCGATATTTATAACAAGTGGTAGAGGGTACACTGTCAGGTTTTTTAGTGAGTAGGAGTCTCACATAACCACATTGCCCCCCCGGGCGGTGTGGTATCCATGAGGGATTTTCCCTGACATGAAAAAAAAAAAAAAAAAAAAAAAAAAAGGTTAGGTTAGGTTAGGTTAGGTTAGGTTAGGTTAGGTTAGGTTAGGTTAGGTTAGGTTAGGTTAGGTTGGACAGTCTCCCATCGGGCGCGTCCCCAGGTGGCGGATAGGGGAATGCCCCCTAGATATAGGGGGTACCGGCTTCGGCCGGCGCGGACCAAAACTGTCGAGGAGGTGTATTCTCCCTCCTCTTTCTGAAGAGGGGCCGAGAGTGTCTTTCGGGGCTTACGGGGCCCAGCGGCCATCTTTTGTGATGGCGTGGTATGGCAGGCCTCCAAGGCTTGCGGTCGCTTTTAAGCGACAACTATGGTGCGAGTGTTCTGTCGCCGTGCAGTTTACACTGCGTGTGGAAGTCCTCTGGACTAGCGGAGCTTCGGCTCGTGGGATGGCGGGTCTTCAAGACCTGCGGCTGGACGGGCCCACCACTCGCGATTGCGCGACTAGGTGGGTGACTTCGGTCAACCGTCTGGCAACCTGCTCCCGAAGGGTGTTGTGGACATGTCTCGCAGCCCTCGGGAAGTAGGGGCCCTGGCTTGGTCGCCCGGGCCGAGAGGAGACAACCTCAATAAAAAACCCCAAAAGGTCGGACGTTGGTCACGTGACGTTCGGCCGCCTCGGTCTCGAGGTGGTAGGATGGGAGATCGCCTACCCGCTAGCGTCGACAACTGCACGAGACCACCCGCCCTCGTGCAGTATTAGGGTTACCCAGGTGCAGGGGGCACCGCCTGGATGGACATTTTATATCCCCCATACTCGTGGGAACAAGTATGGATTCCGATTTTTCTTCTTTTAGTTTTTGTGTAAAAAATAGGTTTAGTGTTTTGGAGAATAGGGTTGAAGACTCAGAGGTAGCTGAGCTTCAAAACCCTGTCGGAGAGGACCGTGATACGGTGCGCACTGGTTGGTTGGTAGGCGTGCGCGATACCGTTAGTCCCTCCACGGTGGAGCCTGAAAAGGCTACGACCCCGTCATCTTTGACAGGGTCCGAGAAGGTGCCTGTTGTTAGGCTTACTCGAATGGAGTCGGATCCCTTGTCCGCTGATGAGGGCCAGGGCCGACTCTGGGAACCACGGAGGCGGAGCCGTTCGAAGCACCGCTCTTTGAGTGACCGGGCGAGCTCAGACACTTCCCCTGGGGAGGATGTCTCGGCCCCCAAAATAATAAAGACGCTGCGAGGCCGAAGCCGACCGCCCACTACGGGCCAGTACGTAGGCCTCGCGAAGACAAAAGCCGCCTTCCTCAAGCAGAGGGAGGACGCGGAGCGGGAAGAAGCCGAACAGCTGGCTGAGCAGGAGTTGGCAGTAATGACTCGCGCAATGGCGCGTCCAGTGGACGTGACCCGTCTAAGCGAGTCATCCATGTCGGCAGACGAGTGCGACGATTCCCCGCAGGCCATCAGAAATGAACTTCTGCAAATCGCTGCCGTCGCCCAGAAGGTCGGGAAGTCCTCAAAACATCTGAAGGGGACTTTCCAAAGAGCTTTGTACGACCTACATGACAAGGCAGAGTCTCTGGGCAGTAGAATTTTAAAGCTGAATGCCTCCGATGAGACAATCCGCTTGAGACGGGATAACGAGGTCCTCCAGCAAGACCGTGACCGCGTGCTGAGCGAAAATGCCCGGCTGCAGAAGCGGTTGGACGACCTCGGCACGGAACTACAAAATTTGCGCCAAGACCTCCTGCAGAAGCAGCACGAGCGAATGGACGAGATGGAGCGTAGCCTTACAATCCGGATGGGGACTATGATGTCGGCCCGCTACGGCTCTGGCGAAGACCCATCGCTGCCGCGGATGAGGCCACCGCTGGCCGCTGACCGGGTAAGAGGCGAGATTGCTCAGGCGTCCCAGCCCGAGCCTCAGCCACAGCGACAATCTCGGCAAAAGACCAGGCCACCGCCAGCAGCTGCTGCGAATGTGGGTTCAAAGGCCCCGCCTCAAGGTGCCCCAGCGCCCCAAAACACCCGCGGCGCGACAGCTGCCAAAAAGACAAAGAAGAAGGTGGACGATGATGGTGCAACCCCTATGGTCTGGGTGCCCACGTCAGAAACCAACCCCCATTCTATTGGCACAGTACGCCCTTCTACGAGGAATGACTGGACCAAGGTGGGGAAAGGGGGAAAGAAGGCCAAGGAAGGAGGCAAAACATCTAAGCCTCAACAACCTGATTCGCGCCGAAAACCTGCGCAGGCCAACAAGAAGCCAACGAAGAAGGACGAGAGGAAGGCGCCTAAGATCCGCGCTCCTCGCAGCATGGCAGTGGTCGTCACGTTGCAGCCGGAGGCTGAAAAGCGGGGGCTCACCTATGCCAACGTGATTGGCCAAGCCAAGGCCAACATAGACTTGTCGGGCCTTGGTATAGAATCGGTACGCTTCCGGCGTGCTGCAACCGGAGCAACCATTATCGAGATTCCTGGCGCAACTAGCGGCGACAAAGCCAATTCATTGGCTGTGAAACTAAAGGATGTGCTAGGGGAGGAGGACGTGCGTATACACCGACCCGTAAAAACTGCCGAAGTCCGTATATCCGGATTGGACGAATCGGTAACGGTGGAGGAACTCACAGCAGCGGTTGCAAAATCCGGTGGCTGCCCTGCTGAAGCCATAAAAGCTGGCACGATACGACGAGACTTTTCGGGAATGGGGACAGCCTGGGTGCGTTGCCCTATTCCCATTGCTAAAAAACTGTCCGACGACCGTCGTATTTTGGTAGGGTGGGTGGCAGCCCAAGTTAAATTGCTGGAGCCCCGGCAAATGCGGTGTTACCGGTGCCTGGAAGTGGGGCATGTCCGGGAGCGCTGCACTTCCGACGTGGATCGCAGTAGCCAGTGCTACCGTTGTGGGCAACTCGGCCACATTTCTAGGGACTGCAAGGCTGCAGCTCACTGCACTCTTTGTGCGTTAGCCAAAAAGCCTGCAGGACATCGGGTCGGCAGCAAGTCCTGCACGGCCCCGCGCCCAAAGAAAGGAAGTAAGCCTGCCGCCGTAGCCAAGACCCAGCAGCAGACGACTCACCCACCTCCGACTAGGGACGAGGAGATGTCTGAGGTCGCCAGTTAAATGGCTATCAGCTATCTACAGGCGAACCTCAACCACTGTAGAATGGCTCAGGACCTTTTACATCAGAGTCTTCTACAGTGGTCGGTGCACGTCGCCGTGGTGGCTGAGCCCTATTTTGTCCCGCAGAGGGACAACTGGGTCGCCGATATTGACGGAGTGGTCGCCATTGTTAGGCAGGCTGCTGCAGGTGCCCCGCTTTTTGGCAGGGTCGAGCGAGGCAGCGGATGGGTGGCTGCTCTCATGGGGCAAACATTCATCGTCGGGAATTACTTTTCCCCTAACAAAACCCTGGCGGAATTCGAGAGCCACCTTTCGGGGCTGGAGGCGCTGATTGCCCGCAACCGCTCCCATGAGCTGCTCGTCGTCGGGGATTTCAACGCCAAATCCTTGACGTGGGGATCTCCGGCGACTGATGCACGAGGTGTTGCCATGGAAGAGTGGGCGATCGCCACTGGCCTGGTGGTTCTTAACCAAGGTGCGGTACACACGTGCGTGCGACAGCTGGGTGGGTCCATCGTGGACATTTCGTTCGCGAGCCCGGCCCTTGCGCGCCATGTATCGGACTGGAGAGTGGTGGAGGATGTGGAAACGTTCTCGGACCACCGGTATATCCGGTTTGCCGTTTCCGCATCACCGCCGCTCCACACCGGTCCGAACCGAATCTCCGCGACCAGGGACTGCCCCCGCTGGGCGCTTAAGCGCCTTGATAGGGAGGCGCTGGAGTTGGCCTCCATTGTCCAGGCATGGGTGCCTGTGCCGGACGGTCCGTCTGAGGTGGAAGGAGAGGCAGAGTGGTTTCGGGAGGCGCTGTCGCATATTTGTGACGCGGCCATGCCCCGAGCCAGGTCCCTTCCAGCGAAACGCCAGGTGTATTGGTGGTCCGCAGACCTAGCGCAGCTGAGATACGCTTGCGTAAGGGCGAGACGCCAATACGCCCGACACCGGCGCAGAGCGAACCGAAATGAGGAGCAGGAGGCGCTCCTTTATGAAGAATATCGACAGGCCAAAAAGTCACTGAAGGTGGCCATTAACAAGGCCAAGTCAGAAGCGCGGGAGGAGTTTTTACAAACACTCAATAGTGATCCGTGGGGGCGGCCGTACCGAATGGCGATGGCCAAGCTTCGGCCGTGGGCCCCCCCGTTAACGGAGAGCATTGAGCCCCCGCTTCTGGACAATGTGGTGGCCACCCTGTTCCCAACAACGGGTGAGTTTTCCCCTCCACTAATGGCCTCAGCTGGCCCACTAGATGAGGATGAAATTGAGATGCCGCAGGTCACTGAGGACGAGTTTGGTGCAGCTGTACTGAGGCTGCGGGCGAAGAACACCGCGCCCGGCCTGGACGGCATACCGGGTCGTGCTTTGGCCCTTGCGCTAAAATGGTTAGGCCCGAGACTACGGACCTTCTTTACAAACTGTCTCAGACAGGGCCGGTTTCCGCGGCAGTGGAAGACCGGGAAATTGGTCCTGTTAAAGAAGGAAGGGAGACCGGCGGATTCTCCGTCCGCCTACCGCCCCATCGTTCTGCTCGACGAGATGGGTAAACTTTTTGAGCGAATCATCGCTGCTCGTCTCGTCGAGCACATCGAAGGGGTTGGTCCAAACCTGGCGGATTGCCAGTTTGGCTTTCGGCGGCGCAGATCCACTGTGCACGCCATTTTACGGGTGAAGACACAAGCCGAGGAGGCTATAGCCCGGGGAGAGGTCGTCTTGGCGGTATCCTTAGATATCGCCAACGCCTTTAACACCATCCCCTGGGCATGCATCATAGAGGCTCTCAAGTACCACCGGGTACCTGTGTACCTGAGGAGCCTCATCGCCCACTACCTCTCTGAGCGGTACGTTGAGTATCCTGGGCGAGATGCATGGTGCAGACAGCCTATGTCTTGCGGTGTTCCACAGGGTTCGGTCCTCGGGCCGCTCCTGTGGAACATCGGTTACGACTGGGTGTTGCGGGGAGCTAATTTACCGGATGTCAGCGTGACCTGCTACGCAGATGACACACTGGTCACTGCCCGTGGTAAAACGGTCCGAGAGGCAGCGCTTTTGGCAACTGCGGGAACGGCGCATGTAGTGGGCCGCATTCGGCGCCTGGGTCTGGAGGTGGCTCTGCACAAGTCCGAGGTCTTGTGTTTTCACGGGCCCCGGCAAGCCCCTCCAGCTGGTTCCCATATTGTGGTGGGTGGAGTCCGCCTGGATGTCAAGTCGACTCTAAAATACCTCGGACTAGTCCTTGACGGGCGTCTGGATTTCCGCGCCCATTTTGAGCAGTTGGCGCCAAAACTGCTGAAGACAGCAGGCGCGCTGAGCAGAATCCTGCCTAATTCATCTGGGCCAGGTGACGTGTGTAGGAAACTATTCATCGGGATCGTGCGATCCATTGCCCTCTACGGAGCCCCCGTATGGGCCGACGCTCTGAAGCCTCAGAGCATCGCCATCCTGCGCAGGCCGCAGAGAGCGATGGCCATACGATTAATACGGGGGTATCGCACGATCTCCTTTGAGGCGGCATGTGTGCTAGCCCGCCAACTGCCCTGGGATTTAGACGCGAGGGCCCTCTCAGCCGTTTTCTACTGGCGTGAGGATGTGCGTTCCGCGGGCGGCCGGGCAGCACCCCAAGAGGTTGACGGCCAAAGGGCTAATTTCAAAAATGACGCCATTACCATCTGGCACAACAGACTGGCTGTTCCAGGAGCAGGCCAGTGGACCTTGGAGGCAATTCGCCCAGTATTTAGGCTGTGGCTAGAGCGGCGTCACGGCTCCCTGTCATTCAGGGTGACACAGGTCCTGTCGGGGCATGGTTGCTTCGGCAGGTACTTGAACCGAATCGGAAGGGAGTCAACAGCAAGATGTCACCACTGTGACTCTGCCGAGGACACTGCCCAGCACACTCTAGAAGTGTGCCCAGCATGGGGTCAGGAGCGCAACCAACTAAGCGCTGTCCTCGGTGGGGACGTGACGTTGCCGACTGTCATACAAGCTATGTCAGTCAGCCGAACGGCGTGGGCGGCAGTTGCCAATTTCTGCGAGACAGTTATATCCCAAAAAGAGGCTGCCGAAAGGATCAGGGAGCAGGAGGATCCGAGTAGGCGAAGAAGGCGACGCCGGGGTGGTGGCATGTAAGCCCCAGCAATCCCCTTTGCCCTGTGGTTCGGGGCGTTAGAATACGGCCACGGTTCCCCCCCGCCTGTCGTAAGAGGCGACTAAAGGGGGGCCTTCGGGGTCGCTAGGAGTGCACGGCGGGGGCTGTGCGCTCCGTCTCAAGTGGCCCCGAGGAGGACGGCAGTGTGGGGTGGCCTCACATTGCCGGGTAACACTGGATGGTGTTAGGAGGGAGGTATCACTCTCTCCGAGCTGGGCTGTGCAAGCGGCATTGCGCACTCGAGTTCACCGGACGCATTCTATTGTAGAAATCCCGGTGACTCGAGACATGCGCGAAGATGGCCACCGCGGGGTTTAGTGGGTATTCTCACCACTCTGGTGAGGGAGTCCCACACCCCCCTGCCCCTCCCCCCGGAGCGGCGGGATGTCCGTAAATGGATTCCCCGCGAAAAAAAAAAAAAAAAAAAAAAAAAAAAAAAGGTTAGGTTAGGTTAGGTTCCCGTGTGGAGTTTGACAGTCTCCCATCGGGCGCGTCCCCAGGTGGCGGATAGGGGAATGCCCCCCAGATATGGGGGGTACCGGCTTCGGCCGGCGCGGACCAAAACTGTCGAGGAGGTGTGCTCTCCCTCCTCTTTCTGAAGAGGGGCCGAGAGGGTCTTCCGGGGCTTACGGGGCCCAGTGGCCATCTTTTGTGATGGCGTGGTATGGCAGGCCTGCAAGGCTTGCGGTCGCTTTTAAGCGACAACTGTGGTGTGGGTGTTCTGTCACCGTGCAGTTTACACTGCGTGTGGGAGTCCTCTGGACTAGCGGAGCTTCGGCTCGTGGGATGGCGGGTCTTCAAGACCTGCGGCTGGACGGGCCCACCACTCGCGATTGCGCGACTAGGTGGGTGACTTCGGTCAACCGTCTGGCAACCTGCTCCCGAAGGGTGTTGTGGACATGTCTCGCAGCCCTCGGGAAGTAGGGGCCCTGGCTTGGTCGCCCGGGCCGAGAGGAGACAACCTCAATAAAAAACCCCAAAAGGTCGGACGTTGGTCACGTGACGTTCGGCCGCCTCGGTCTCGAGGTGGTAGGATGGGAGATCGCCTACCCGCTAGCGTCGACAACTGCACGAGACCACCCGCCCTCGTGCAGTATTAGGGTTACCCAGGTGCAGGGGGCACCGCCTGGATGGACATTTTATATCCCCCATACTCGTGGGAACAAGTATGGATTCCGATTTTTCTTCTTTTAGTTTTTGTGTAAAAAATAGGTTTAGTGTTTTGGAGAATAGGGTTGAAGACTCAGAGGTAGCTGAGCTTCAAACCCCTGTCGGAGAGGACCGTGATACGGTGCGCACTGGTTGGTTGGTAGGCGTGCGCGATACCGTTAGTCCCTCCACGGTGGAGCCTGAAAAGGCTACGACCCCGTCATCTTTGACAGGGTCCGAGAAGGTGCCTGTTGTTAGGCTTACTCGAATGGAGTCGGATCCCTTGTCCGCTGATGAGGGCCAGGGCCGACTCTGGGAACCACGGAGGCGGAGCCGTTCGAAGCACCGCTCTTTGAGTGACCGGGCGAGCTCAGACACTTCCCCTGGGGAGGATGTCTCGGCCCCCAAAATAATAAAGACGCTGCGAGGCCGAGGCCGACCGCCCACTACGGGCCAGTATGTAGGCCTCGCGAAGACAAAAGCCGCCTTCCTCAAGCAGAGGGAGGACGCGGAGCGGGAAGAAGCCGAACAGCTGGCTGAGCAGGAGTTAGCAGTAATGACTCGCGCAATGGCGCGTCCAGTGGACGTGACCCGTCTAAGCGAGTCGTCCATGTCGGCAGACGAGTGCGACGATTCCCCGCAGGCTATCAGAAATGAACTTCTGCAAATCGCTGCCGTCGCCCAGAAAGTCGGGAAGTCCTCAAAACATCTGAAGGGGACTTTCCAAAGAGCTTTGTACGACCTACATGACAAGGCAGAGTCTCTGGGCAGCAGAATTTTAAAGCTGAATGCCTCCGATGAGACAATCCGCTTAAGACGGGAGAACGAGGTCCTCCAGCAAGACCGCGACCGCGTGCTGGGCGAAAATGCTCGGCTGCAGAAGCGGTTGGACGACCTCGGCATCGAATTACACAATTTGCGCCAGGACCTCCTACAGAAGCAACAGGAGCGAATGGACGAGATGGAGCGTAGCCTTACAATACGGATGGGGACTATGATGTCGGCCCGCTACGGCTCTGGCGAAGACCCAACGCTGCCGCGGATGAGGCCACCGCTGGCCGCTGACCGGGTAAGAGGCGAGATTGCTCAGGCGTCCCAGCCCGAGCCTCAGCCACAGCGACAATCTCGGCAAAAGACCAGGCCACCGCCAGCAGCTGCTGCTAATGCGGGTTCAAAGGCCCCGCCTCAAGGTGCCTCAGTGCCCCAAAACACCCGCGGCGCGACAGCTGCCAAAAAGGCGAAGAAGAAGGTGGACGATGATGGTGCAACCCCTATGGTCTGGGTGCCCACGTCAGAAACCAACCCCCATTCTATTGGCACAGTACGCCCTTCTACGAGGAACGACTGGACCAAGGTGGGGAAAGGGGGAAAGAAGGCCAAGGAAGGAGGCAAAACATCTAAGCCTCAACAACCTGATTCGCGCCGAAAACCTGCGCAGGCCAACAAGAAGCCAACGAAGAAGGACGAGAGGAAGGCGCCTAAGATCCACGCTCCTCGCAGCATGGCAGTGGTCGTCACGTTGCAGCCGGAGGCTGAAAAGCGGGGGCTCACCTATGCCAACGTGATCGGCCAAGCCAAGGCCAAAATAGACTTGTCGGGCCTCGGTATAGAATCGGTGCGCTTCCGGCGTGCTGCCACCGGAGCAACTATTATCGAGGTTCCTGGCGCAACCAGCGGCGACAAAGCCAACTCTTTGGCTGAGAAACTTAAGGGTGTGCTAGGGGAGGAGGACGTGCGAATACACCGACCCGTAAAAACTGCCGAAGTCCGTATCTCAGGATTGGACGAATCGGTGACGGCGGAGGAACTTACAGCAGCGGTGGCAAAATCCGGTGGCTGCCCTGCTGAAGCCATAAAAACTGGCACGATTCGGCGAGACTTTTCGGGACTGGGGACGGTCTGGGTACGTTGCCCTGTTCCCATTGCTAAAAAACTGTCCGACGACCGACGGATTCTGGTAGGTTGGGTGGCAGCCCAGGTCAAGCTGCTTGAGCCCCGCCAAATGCGGTGTTTCCGCTGCCTTGAGGTAGGGCATGTGCGGGAACGCTGCACTTCCGAGGTGGATAGAAGTAGCCAATGCTACCGTTGCGGGCAACTCGGCCACATTTCGAGGGACTGCAAGGCTGCAGCTCACTGCACTCTTTGTGCGTTAGCCAAAAAGCCTGCAGGACACCGGGTCGGCAGCAAGTCCTGCACGGCCCCGCGCCCAAAGAAAGGGAGTAAGCCTGCCGCCGTGGCCAAGACCCAGCAGCAGACGACTCACCCACCTCCGATTAGGGACGAGGAGATGTCTGAGGTCGCCAGTTAAATGGCTATCAGCTATCTGCAGGCGAACCTCAACCACTGTAGAATGGCTCAGGACCTTTTACATCAGAGTCTTCTACAGTGGTCGGTGCACGTCGCCGTGGTGGCTGAGCCCTATTTTGTCCCGCAGAGGGACAACTGGGTCGCCGATATCGACGGAGTGGTCGCCATCGTTAGGCAGGCTGCTGCAGGTGCCCCGCTTTTTGGCAGGGTCGAGCGAGGCAGCGGATGGGTGGCTGCTCTCATGGGGCAAACGTTCATTGTCGGGACATACTTTTCCCCTAACAAAACCCTGGTGGAATTCGAGAGCCACCTTTCGGGGCTGGAGGCACTGATTGCCCGCAACCGCTCCCATGAGCTGCTCGTCGTCGGGGATTTCAACGCCAAATCCTTGACGTGGGGATCTCCGGCGACTGATGCACGAGGTGTTGCCATGGAAGAGTGGGCGATCGCCACTGGCCTGGTGGTTCTTAACCAAGGTGCGGTACACACGTGCGTGCGACAGCTGGGTGGGTCCATCGTGGACATTTCGTTCGCGAGCCCGGCCCTTGCGCGCCGTGTATCGGACTGGAGAGTGGTGGAGGATGTGGAAACGTTCTCGGACCACCGGTATATCCGGTTTGCCGTTTCCGCATCACCGCCGCTCCACACCGGTCCGAACCGAATCTCCGCGACCAGGGACTGCCCCCGCTGGGCGCTTAAGCGCCTTGATAGGGAGGCGCTGGAGTTGGCCTCCATTGTCCAGGCATGGGTGCCTGTGCCGGACGGTCCGTCTGAGGTGGAAGGAGAGGCCGAGTGGTTTCGGGAGGCGCTGTCGCATATTTGTGACGCGGCCATGCCCCGAGCCAGGTCCCTTCCAGCGAAACGCCAGGTGTATTGGTGGTCCGCAGACCTAGCGCAGCTGAGATACGCTTGCGTGAGGGCGAGACGCCAATACGCCCGACACCGGCGCAGAGCGAACCGAAATGAGGAGCAGGAGGCGCTCCTTTATGAAGAATATCGACAGGCCAAAAAGTCACTGAAGGTGGCCATTAACAAGGCCAAGTCAGAAGCGCGGGAGGAGTTTTTACAAACACTCAATAGTGATCCGTGGGGGCGGCCTTACCGAATGGCGATGGCCAAGCTCCGGCCGTGGGCCCCCCCGTTAACGGAGAGCATTGAGCCCCCGCTTCTGGACAATGTGGTGGCCACCCTGTTCCCAACAACGGGTGAGTTTTCCCCTCCACCAATGGCCTCAGCTGGCCCACTACATGAGGATGAAATTGAGACGCCGCAGGTCACCGAGGACGAGTTTGGTGCAGCCGTACTGAGGCTGCGGGCGAAAAACACCGCGCCCGGCCTTGATGGCATAGCAGGTCGTGCTTTGGCCCTCGCACTAAAATGGTTGGGCCCGAGACTACGGACCTTCTTTACGAACTGTCTCAGACAGGGCCGGTTTCCGCGGCAGTGGAAGACCGGGAAGCTGGTCCTGTTAAAGAAGGAAGGGCGACCGGCGGATTCTCCGTCCGCTTACCGCCCCATCGTTCTGCTCGACGAGATGGGTAAACTTTTTGAGCGAATCATCGCTGCTCGTCTCGTCGAGCACATCGAAGGGGTTGGTCCAAACCTGGCGGATTGCCAGTTTGGCTTTCGGCGGCGCAGATCCACCGTGCACGCCATTTTGCGGGTGAAAACCCAAGCCGAGGAGGCTATAGCTCGGGGAGAGGTCGTTTTGGCGGTATCTTTAGATATCGCCAACGCCTTTAACACCATCCCCTGGGCATGCATCAGAGAGGCCCTCAAATACCACCGGGTACCTGTGTACCTGAGGACCCTCATCGCCGACTACCTCTCCGAGAGGTACGTTGAGTACCCCGGGCGGGATGCGTGGTGCAGACGGCCTATGTCGTGCGGTGTCCCACAGGGATCGGTCCTTGGGCCGCTCCTGTGGAACATCGGTTACGACTGGGTACTGCGAGGTGGGAATCTACCGGGTGTCAGCGTAACGTGTTATGCGGACGACACACTGGTCACCGCTCGGGGGAAAACGTTTCGCGAAGCAGCGCTTTTAGCCACTGCGGGAACGGCGCATGTGGTGGGCCGCATTCGGCGCCTGGGTTTGGAGGTGGCTCTGCACAAGTCCGAGGTCTTGTGTTTTCACGGGCCCCGGCAAGCCCCTCCAGCTGGTTCCCATATTGTGGTCGGTGGAGTCCGGCTTGACGTCGAATCGACGCTGAAATACTTGGGGCTAGTCCTTGATGGTCGACTAGACTTTCGCGCCCATTTTGAGCGGCTGGCGCCAAAACTCATAAAGACGGCTAACGCTCTGAGTAGGATCCTGCCTAATTTATCTGGGCGAGGCGACTTATGTAGGAAATTATACATCGGGATCGTGCGATCTATTGCCCTTTACGGGGCCCCCGTATGGGCCAACGCTCTGAAGAATCAGAGTATCGCCATCCTGCGCAGGCCGCAGAGAGCGATGGCCATACGAGCTATACGGGGGTATCGTACGATTTCTTTTGAGGCGGCATGTGTGCTGGCTCGCCAACTGCCCTGGGATCTAGACGCGAGGGCCCTTTCAGCCGTTTTCTACTGGCGTGAGGATGTGCGTTCCTCGGGCGGGCGGGCTGCACCCCAAGAAGTTGACGGCCAAAGAGCCAATTTACAAAATGACGCCATCACCATCTGGCAAAAAAAAATAGACTGGCTGCTCCAGGAGCGGGCCAGCGAACTCTGGAGGCAATTCGCCCAGTATTCAAACTGTGGCATGAGCGACGTCACGGCTCCCTGTCTTTTAGGATGACGCAGGTCCTGTCGGGGCATGGTTGCTTCGGCAGGTACTTGAACAGAATTGGCAGGGAGTCAACAGCAAGATGTCACCACTGTGACTCTGCCGAGGACACTGCCCAGCACACTCTAGAAGTGTGCCCAGCATGGGCTCAGGAGCGCAACCAACTAAGCGCTGTCCTCGGAGGAGACGTGACGTTGCCGACTGTCATACAAGCTATGTCAGTCAGCCGAACGGCGTGGGTGGCAGTTGCCAGTTTTTGTGAGGCAATAATGTCCGGAAAAGAGGCCGCCGAACGGATCAGGGAGCAGGAGGATCCTAGTAGGCGAAGAAGGCGACGCCGGGGTGGTGGCATGTAAGCCCCAGCAACCCCTTTGCCCTGTGGTTCGGGGCGTTAGAATACAGCCACGGTTCCCCCCCGCCTGTCGTAAGAGGCGACTGAAGGGGGGCCTTCGGGGTTGCTAAGAGTGCACGGCGGGGGCTGTGCGCTCTGTCTTAAGTGACCCCGAGGAGGACGGCAGTGTGGGGTGGCCTCACATTGCCGGGTAACACTGGATGGTGTTAGGGGGGAGGTATCACTCTCCCCGAGCTGGGCTGCGCCAGCAGCATTGCGCACTCAAGTTCACCGGATGCATTCTATCAGTAGAAATCCCGGTGACTCGAGTCATGCGCGAAGATGGCCACCGCGGGGTTTAGTGGGTATTCTCACCAGTCTGGTGAGGGAGTCCCACACCCCCCCGCCCCTCCCCCCGGAGCGGCGGGATGTCCGTAAATGGATTCCCCGCGAAAAAAAAAAAAAAAGGTTAGGTTAGGTTAGGTTTTGCCCTGTGGTTCGGGGCGTTAGAAT